>JARWLC010000014.1:83454452-84182083 GCA_033318265.1 Phyllotis vaccarum | reverse complement strand
GTTTCCCGTCGCTGCTCTGGGAAAGGAAGGAAACAAGAGTCTTTTGAAAAACTTAGTTACTGGAGTGTGCCCAGTAAACAGGCTGGAACCATCCCTCGGGATGTCTTTGAGTTGTTGTTGTGAACTGATGTGATCAGTGAAGTTCCCACACATGTGACAAAATGAATCCCACAAGTTACTCACTAGTTAAAAAAGGAAGGAAACAAGAGTCTTTTGAAAAACTTAGTTACTGGAGTGTGCCCAGTAAACAGGCTGGAACCATCCCTCGGGATGTCTTTGAGTTGTTGTGAACTGATGTGATCAGTGAAGTTCCCACACATGTGACAAAATGAATCCCACAAGTTACTCACTAGTTAAATGCATCTTTGGTTTATTAAAGCTTTGGAATATTAAAAGTAAGTCACTAGGACTTTCTTAACGCGTTTGGGAATGTTAACAAATAATCCAGATATCAAAACGTAGACATCAACAAAAGGGGAAAGATAAATAATGAACTCTAAACAAGTTAATTTTGTTTAAAAAAAAAAAAAAAATCTGGTGTGTCCTAAAAATTAGGTTACAGACCAACGGAGAGAGGAAAAAAGAAATCCATACTAACTTAGCTTCAAGTTGAATCAATAAAAAAGAAAAAGGGGGGGGGGGGTGAATGCTCCCCATTCCTTCCCTGGACCTTGAAGATCAAGACTACATGGAATTCTGTTTTTAGAATCAAGCAACCTGAGAGTCAACCAAAACTTTTTACTTTCAGCTACTTGAGACTCCGAGAAAGTCTTCTTTACCTGGGGTTCATTATCAAGCATTTATATGACAAGAGTTCAATCCCCAACACACACACATATTCACAGTCATCTGATTTTCAACGAAGGCAGCAAGAACACACATTGGGTAAAGGACCATCACTTCTATGAACAATGCTGCGGAACTGAATATTCTTGCATGCAGAATAAACTGGAACTCTATCTCGTACACAAAAGTCAACTCGAAATGGGTCAAAGACTTAAATAAATGTAAATCATGAAACTATCGAGAGAAAGCACCGGGGCCAGGAGTCCTGAAAAGATGGCTCAGACACTAAGAGCTCTGGCTGCTCTTGCAAAGGAGCTGCGTTCGATAAATGGCACCCACGTGGCATCGCACAGATTTGTAACTCCTGTTCCGGGGGATCTGAGGCCCTCTTCTGGTCTCTGTGGGCATTGTAGATGTTGTACAGAAACATGCAGGCAAAACACCATATGCATAAAATAAATAATGTTTAAAAAAAAAATAAAAGAGAGAAACAGTTCGGGACATTTACCTAAGTGAAGAATTTTTTATATATATACGACTCCAAAAGCCTTGTCTCCATAGTTCCCCCTTTGTTTACTCTGCATCTATTGGCAACCACCCTTTCTTCTTCCCAGCATCCTCTTTGCCTGGAAATCCTGCCTAGTTATTGGCCATTCAGCTTTTTATTGAACCAGCCAGAGTGACATATCTTCACAGTGTACAAATATACTGCTCCAAACAGCCATGGGAGTTCAGGGCCTGCTTGGGCTATAGAATGAATTCAAGCCTAGCCTAAGCAATTTAGCAGATGGAATCGGGCCACACTATGGAGTCACTTGTGAGCTCCCCCATTTCATACCTTCCATGGATTCTTTTAATGATTTTCTATTTGTCTATGAGGGGTATGGCAGCAACGGAAGAGATCAATGCCATGGAACTTCCGAATGCAAAGACTTATGAGCACTTAGCAGGCCTACCAGAAAGCAGGCTGAGATTCAGGAAATGCTGTAGATAATGTCTGTGGACCTACCTCAGGAGCCTTTCATTTAAAACAGTATATTAAATGGCTTGATAACAAAGCAACTTGTAATGAACTTGTAATGAAAAAATAAATAGAAAACCCACATCAAAAAAACCCTCAAAAGCAAGGACCAATTTTCTTTTTCCTAAAAATATCTACAGAAAAAAAACGGCTCTCACTTGTCATTGGCTAAAATTTTCTTGCATGCCTTTCAGTAAACCAATAAGTAAACAAGGAATAGCATTACTGTGATTAGGTTAAGACAAGTCAAAATTTACCACTGGAGAGAAAGGGAAAGAACCTCCAATCTTAACAAACTTCTCATGAAGTAGAAGACAACCTAAGATCTGGTGGTTTTTTTTAAAAAAAAAAAAATCTTTATTTTCCATTTGTCTCTTTTTTAAATTGAGTACAGCTATACATATATATGCATGAGTATGGATAGGATCATCCAACAGAGCATGGGAAAACCTACCAATAGATACCTACCCAAAGAAAAGTGATTCTCCCTCCCCTAGCAAGTAACCACTGTCAATCCCTCAACTAGAGGTATGCTCAGGAGAACATAGCCTGATTCCATACTGGAACTTTTAACTGGATTGATCTTAAGCAGGTCTCTTGCAGATCATCACTGCTGCTGTGAGTCCACACATGCAGCAGCCATGAAATGTAGGTAAGAGAGGAAGGGATTGGTATAGATGTCCATCCAATCTATAGCTAAGGAATCACAGTAATCTATTCTTGGCACTATAAAAAAATAATGAGTCTCTGCATTGACCACTTCTGACCACAATAAGAGGTTTCTCTGGCCAGTGTTGAAAACAGCACAAATCTGTGGAAACAAGAATAAATTTTTAAAAGACAATCTGACAACATGACCATTTAGAAAGAAAAAAAAAACAGTATCAACCTGGGGTAATAGTGCATAGTTCTGATACTCTTTCTTGGAAGGCAGAAGCAGGTGGATCTCTGTGAGTTTCTGGCCAGCTTGGTCTACAAAGTGAGTGTCAGGGATACATGGTAAGACATTGTTTAGAAATAAAAAAATATATATATCAGTAAGTTCTCCCCTTAAGATTTAATACTGCTAGCCTACAGGGTCCTCAAATAGTCTATCTTTAAAAGAACAATGTAACAGCCAACTTTATTTGCCTTGGATTTCCCATGTAATCAGCTTTTATAACCTAAGGTAGATTAACAGCAATCTTAAATTATATTTTTTCATGCCTCTAATCTACACAACGTATGTGTATCATTTGCTGAAAGCAGCAAATCCAGAAGTTGAAGGCAATTTCCTAGAATCTGATATAAAGCTTAAAAGCAACCATTTGTGAATATGGTTGATAGACAGTGATGTTTATTGTCTGGGTCAGTTGGAACCAGAAACTTAATCTCTTTGTAAAGCTCTGTTGAGGGTTTCTGTAAAGTGTCCCATCCCTTCTTCACATACCGTTCAGTAAATAAAGACACACACACAGAAGACATGGAGAATTTGAAGTAGAGAATTCAAATCTGGACTCATTTCTAGTTAAAGGACTCCAGAGGGAAGTGTTTTATTTCTTTTCTTTATGCGAGCCTGGCTCATTATTGGTAGCTTTGCGTTAATTGCTAATGTATTGTGATATCTGTGTAAGGGATCATAAGCATTAGGAACAAGGGACAGTAGCAGTACAGACAAAAGGCAAGAGAGCCGAGACTAAACAAAAACAGTAGGTCTCAGAGAGCTGAAAAAGGTTAACCACAGGCCCTAGTTGCTAGACGAGGTCCAGGGAGCCAGCTTGAGATATCCCAAGCTTGGGTTTCAGATATCCCAAGCTTGAGAGCTATACGTGTTGTTCTAGAGGTGAGGGAAAGCTTTAACATTAGAAGGCATCATTTTCTCCTGTCTGCTATTGTCAAGCAATGCTGGCTGGCGAGTGCACTAAATACAGGACAGCTGTGAACAGGGATATTTGCTCGTGGTCAGCCTGAGCAACAAGCCTTTGACCAAAGTGCCTAGAGCCCTAAGTCTCTAGATTACCCCGACCCTTAAAGTTTGGAGTTGTAAGTCTCTGGGTCTGCCAGTCCAGCCCTTTGTTGCCAGCTTTGGAAAAGCCATTGCCAAGTTACAACTTTTATCTGAGTACAGCAGAAGGACCCAGTAAACTCACCAGCAACAACACTTAAAAAGATATAAGTAGAAATGTGTCCTGTGTTCATGGATTGAATAATATTAATATTGTTAAAACTTCAATACTGTGAGGTTTTTTTTTTTCCCTATCAAAGCATCTTGCCAGCTGACTGATGACAGCGAACACCTTTAATCCCAGTATTCAAGTGGCAGAGGTCAAGGCCAGCATGGCCTACAGAATGAGTTCCAGGACAGCCACAGCTTCCTACAGATCTTATCTTGAAAAAGAAAAAAACAAACAAAAAACAGCTTGAATGCCAACAGCCAGTATCCCATAAATCGCCCCTACCTTTAATCTCCATCACTCTGTAAATTTTGAATATATAAAGGCACCACTGCATTCCTGGAACTTGGTGGCCTGGAACACCTACTCGTTCCCACACGTCCTTTATTTTCGTTGCAATGATTCTTTTTAAAATTTATTACTCATGAAAGACTGTGTGGTCAGACCCCAGCAAATGGAGGAAGAGACATAGTCAACACCTGCTTTAAGATAAAAATGGAGTGAGCTTCCTGTCCTAGCATGCTTGTACCCAGTTTGGGTTTTGGTCCACCCATTTTGCAAAGAGAAATTGCCCTACTGTCCTACTTTGCTTCTATTCCTATGATAAAACAAACAGCTTTTGCCCAATGGGTCTATTTATCCTTCAGTTGCAGTCCATCTCCAAGGGAAGCCAGGGACAGAAGTGGAGCAGATTTGATGAAGAATGATGCTTACCATCTTGCTTTGCATTGCTTGCTCAGCCTATTCCTTATACAACTCAGGACCTGCCCAAGGGTGGCGGGCACAGCCCACGGTGGCCTGGACCCTCTCACATCCATCATTAACCAAGAAATTGCTCTATAACTTGCAAACAGGCAATTATTTTCTCAGTTTGGGTCCCTCTGCCCAGATAATTCTAGCTGGTATCAAGTTGACAAATAACAACCAGAACAATTGATCTCTTGTCAACTTGATGTAGCAATACATAATTATTAAACTATAGCCTTTCCTTTAATGTCTATTACCAATATCTCATAATACCAATATTCGATAAATAACGTTAAACCCCAGTGTTTAAAAAAAACTAAAATACTTTAAAATATAAGCATCTCTTTTCAAGTCCAACGACTCTCAACTATTCCCTCCTACAAAATTGAAAGTAACTTAAAGACTTTATCACTCCAAGAGGAAAGAACCAGGGAACAATCAAAGCAAAATCAAAATTCAATAGTGTAAAGAGTTCAGTTCTTGACATCTGGGACTCATCATCATTCTCTATGTTCCAAAGGTCCTGGGCAGCTCCACTTTCCTGCTCTCTCATCTGCAGAAAGCACAATGTGTTTTTTCATCTCAGGCCAGCTCCAGTCCACAGCTGCCACTGTCCTTGGTAGTCATCCCATGGTCCTGTCATCTCTAGTGTGCTGGAGTCTCCACTGCAACTGAGGCGGCATCTTCACCAATGGCCTTTCTTGGCCTCTCACAGTGCCGAGCCTTAGCTGTTCCCCATAACTCCTTCATACCTCTGAAACCAGTACAGTAAGAGATACCCACATAGTACCAGTTTGGCTACCAACATGAGATGGAGCGGTGGCCTGCTCTAGATCACAGATTCTGTGTGCTGACTCTGAGGAAATACTCTCAGAAGATTTCACATCCGTGATTCTGGTCTCTCTTTAATCATCACTAATCTCTCAGTTCTGACTAACCAGCATCAATTTCTCAGAAAAGCAAAGGTCTCACACTTCAGCGGTGCTGGTCTCTTGTTAATCACAGCTGATTCTATAGTCCCAACTGACCTTAACCACAGATCTTAATACACAAATAATATACAAATAGCCCAAAGAGAGTCTTTGCTTCCTTCACAAGCCAGGGCTCCATTGTGTGCATTGTCTTCCAAATTCCAGTAAGAGCTCCTTAAGTTCTGAGCGCTCAAGGCTTTTCCATTCCATAGGCCCATAGGAAAAAGCATTATTAAGAGGTATGGTCTTGTTGGAGGAAGTGTATTAATTGTGGTGGACTTGGAGGTTTCAGAGGCTCAGGCCAGGCCCAGGGGCTCGCTTTCTCTTCCTGCTGCTTGCCAATCTGGAAGTAGAGCTCTCAGCTCCTCACCAGCATCACATCCACCTGCGTGGGCTAAACCTCTGAATCTATAAACCAGCCTCAATTAAATGTTTTCCTTTATACGAGTTGCCATGACCATGTTGTTTCTTCACGGCAATAAAAACCCTATGTAAGACACTCACCTTGTGAAAACAGGTTCCACATTCCCATTACATTGCTCCCAGGGCTTTGGACCCTTTTGAATTTGCCAATCCCAGTAAAAAAAATATTTCTTTACAATTCAGGAGAGTATAGTGACCAGGAAACTGTGCACAAAGCATGGTAAGAAGCTTGGGATTAGGACATTCCAAAGATTTCTAAGAGTGATGGAGTGAGATATATCATCCCTAAGGGACTCCGACTATCAATTTTCATGTAAGAAATCTCCTCCTTAGGGATTTGGGGTTGAGCACTAAGGATCAGAATGAGAAATAACAAGCCAAACTGAGCTCCAAGGAAACTAAAAGATACAGATTGCTCCAAACAGGGATTCCTCTGACTGGTCCAAAGACTGCCCAAGCCCATTCAATATAGGCTTCTCTTTGCCCAGGCTAAGGAAAGATTTAAATGCAAATGACCTTCCTCCCAGGCTAAACAGAGCCCAAATTGTCCTGTTCTTTCTCCATTTGATGAAATCACATGGGTTTAGTTCTCATTACTGGCATTTTTTTTGTTGTAGGGGTTTACTGTAGACCAGCTCTATACAGTTCCATATCTTGAGTAATTATGTTTAAAGATCTTGTATAACAGCGAGTATATTTCCTGTCAAAACAAAAGCACAGATTTCAACTTCAAATAAAAGATAGTTTATTCTAGAGACAAATTGAAGTGACTATGGCCCCAGAACACAGATTTGTGTTAAGATGAATTCCACGTTCCAATGTGGAGGCAGTTTCATAAAGTTTTGTAGTTTTTTTAGAGCAAAGAAGGTCATAAATCAAGGTAAGGCACTGGCAAGCACATCAGAGAGGCAGTTGCAGTGTGGTGGAGGAAGCTTTTCTATAGGCACAAGATGAGATTCTTAGCTTTGGGTTGGTAGAAGCTAAGTTTTTATCCATTAGTCTGACACAGGTGAGCACAGAATGGCTGTTCTGAAGGGCAACAAATAACCCAGGATAAGGCAATTAGCCTTTGGACCTGCACCATCTCATCTCTTCACAGTGTTGCATTTGTGATCAGTCAGTCAGCCAGACAGCTGACACAGCTTCTTCCCAGGGTCCTCATTCACAAGAATATTAGTTCTGAAACAGGTGGGCACATAATGGCTGCTCTGAAGGGCAAGAAGTAGCTCACGATAAGGCAATTAGCTTTTGGAGCTGTACCATCCTACCTCTCCAAAGTGCTGCATTTGTAATCTGTCAGTTGGCTGACACAGCTTCTTCACAAGTGTCCTCATTCACATTCCCTTTAGCAGAAGTGGCATATATGATCCTCTGTCTATTTTTTATAAGACAATCAATAATTATTTTTATAAGGAGATTAGTGATTCACCCAAAATAAACAAGGGTAGATCTTAAATTTCCAACACAAAGGAATGCCTTTGGCTAAAGAAGCCAAAGCTCCAGTCAGTTTTCACAGTTACTGTCATTTGTTAATTTGGCCACCATACTAGAGGGCTGAAGACCATGGGCTAAATGAAAATCTTAGACAATAGACAATTACAAATGGGTCTAAATATTTGTCCACTAAAAAGTTCTCTAGTTACTATATAATTTATCAAGAATGCCCCAAGTAAGAATAATTCTTTTTAATGGAATGTTTCTACTGCTAAGGCAGTGTGTGTCTGGCAAATGAGGACTTTAGCCTAGAGTGAAAATATAAACTTAGCATTTGGATAAAAATCTATACAGAGTTTTGAATGGCTGATGCAATAAAAGGGTGAAACATAGAATCCTTATTCTCTGATCATATAGTGTTGTCAAGTAAAATTTTAATAGCATTCCATCCAAGGTGAACTTCCTGGAGTTGGATATAGTCAGAGAGCTATTCATATGTATTTTACACTGAAGAACTCCATAAACTTTCATAAAACTCTAACTGTGCTGGGAATATGTGATTTAGAAGTCTTGGAACTTGGATATACAAATTGCCTGAACGCTGATATTGAGGCCTGAAGTAGAACAAGCCCATAGGGCCAAGGAAATTGCCTAAACCAGTTTCCAAGGCATACACATAATGTACTTCCTTATGAGCCAACCTGGAGTCCGCCTGAGGGCCTAGCACAGCCACTGTCAAACATTCCTGATCATTGGGAATCTGCCTAGCAACAGATGCTGTCACACCTTCTGATCATGCCCAGCCAATAAGGGACAGCCATGCAATATCACCAGATTGTGACACAGCCTGGGTGCTGGGAGGAAGGTATATAAGGCTCTCCCCATTGCTAAATAAATGAGTTAGTCCTTTTCAATTGACTCCTGGGTCTGTGTCAGTTGACTCTGAGACTCACCCCCTCTGGACCCAGCAACAGAGGCCATCTTAGACCATGTGATTTGTTTGACCTCTTCCCACTAACTATGGTACTCTATGTATAAAGGATAACATCAATTCTGAATCAGAATCTAAGAACAATTGTTCCTAAAGGGAGTTCCTTGCAACCTGGTTATCTATCATTCACTGCCTCAAATGTCGTCTTGTGACTCAACAAGTCGTCATTAAACTGCTCTATTGTTTTTGTATTGATGTTATTTAATCACTACAGTTACCAGGGCTTTAAAAAACCCAAAAACTAAAATTCTTCAACACTTGCAAAAAGTAAAAGTTGGATTTCTGCAAGTGTTACTAATGCAACTACCTGGTAGAGGCAAAGATTGTCTAAAGAGAGACACTTGCTTCAGTAATCAGAGAGTTAGTTGACTGATCCTAATGAATTGGAACTCCCCCAGGGGTGTCATGCTGGGAGAAAGAAAAGGCTGGTCCAGCCCATGGAGGAACCCTCCTAAAATATCACATAGTTTTGAGAGCCCATCAACTCCTTTGTAATGGAGACTGAAACCCAGACAATGATAGGTCAGTGATGGGTGAGACCCCTTATTTATCTCTTCTGTCTAAATGTAAACCTCATATCAGGACCTTGAAGATGGATGTGGGTGGATTTCTGAACATCATTATTTTTTCTTCCCACTGCTTTAAGGAAATCTCATTGTATACAGAGAGACTCTGGTACCGGTTCTATACTAGGATTAGGGTATTGACTTTTGAAATTAGGAATTTTGATACATTTAATTATAAACTACTTTGTCATACCTGTGCCATCTTTATATTTTAACTTTTACTTTTTTTAAACCTTTGAAATCTTTTAAATATTTTCATTTTATTATTATTCTTAATTTTTTAGCAGTTATAGGAAGACATTTATCTGGTCTGAGGAAACACACACTGCAGACATATAGGGGAAGAAATCCTCTGCAAAGTTGGGGGGGCTCAGAAAGCCAAAATTCAGTGTCTTCTGGAGGTCTAGGGGTAGGGGTCTTCAAGCCTCTGAAGAGTATTCCTCCCTTACATTAGGATTTGTCAGTTTGAAGATAGATAGGATGGTTGACTGGTCTGCAACTGTTGTGTGACGTGTCCAGATATGGCCCTAGGTTTGTTGAGTCAGGCCATCAGTCAGCTGATGAGAGACAAAGGTTGAGGAAGAAGCTGGGTATCTTAGCACCTTTATTACCTAGCCATGGCCCCTCTCCCTAAACATCTGCCTACCAGGGAGTCTATCCTGGCCTCTCAACCCCCCCCCCACCTTAGAGGTCACCCTAACCGCTTTAGGGGTTTGAAGGCAATGTCCACTCTTAGAGCCAGCAAAGAGTGGACAACGGGGGTCAGCAGTCAGAGTGTCTCAGAAGAGCCCTCTAAAGGGCTCTGATAAAACTTAATAGGTAGTGACAATCCAGAACACAAGACAGCCATTTGCTGATGGTGTGCATCTTTGGAGCTTGTCATACAAGTATGGTGACATCTACAAGCCCAAAGAGTGAAACTCTTACAACTGTAGTTCCTACTGAAAGTACAGTTAGAAAATTAGTTAGAGCAGTTTTCCCCTTTTTGGAGTAAGAGAACAAGAAGAAAAAATATTCAAAGAATTCTCAACAAGCTTTGTTGTGGATATCAATGAGACTGATGATCTCTCTGCCACTGTTGTCTACTGTAGATTGTACACTGTGCAGGATACCATTTCTGTGATTCAAGAGTTCACCGGGCCTTTCATCAGCCAATTGAAGTTTAGAAGCAGCTATAAACTCATGGGGAACGTTAAGAGACAGGCTAATGAGAAATGTTTATTTACATCATGACTAGCACATGTTTTGTTTACTTACTATATGACTGGCTGAGCTCTGTAGGGTTAAAGGAGTGTTTGGAAACCTTAGTGAGAAACCCATGAGACTAACTGTATCATTAGTTAGTCTCTCCAAATAATATATACCACTTCACATGGACCATACATAAGTTTTAATGGCAGTAGACACCTGAGGCCAAGTTTGGCTAAAATCTGGGTCATATGCCTGTTCAGGTAGAGCAAAGCCAGATGCCATTTTCCAGTTGACAATGTGAAAGAAAAATATAATCCCTGTGGTGATGTATTGTATATTTAATGAAAATAGCCTGAAATATCAGAAGACAGAGCCAAGCCATGAAGGTCAGGGAGTGGTGACCCATGCCTCTAATCCCATCAGGAGGCAGAGATCCAGAGGAATAGAACCAGGCAATGATTTCACACAGCTTTAATCCTAGTTCTGAGAAAGCTGGTGAGGAGGTGGACAGGTAGACGTTCTCACCTTCACTTACATGCCGGGTCAGTTGGAGGATTCATGGAGGGAGACTGAGGAGCTGGCTGAGTAAGAAGTGGCTGTGGTTTGTTTCTCTATATTTCTGATATTTCAGTTTTTCCCCAATATCTGGCCCTAGGGATTTTTCTCTAGCACCAGATAGAATTTGGGCAATAAATCCCATTGTGTTTTGTTTTGTAGAATTGCCTGTCATCAGTGTCTCCTGGGTACAACCGGTTGTTTGTTTGTTTTGAATAATCTCACCTAATCCTATGAGTTTTGTCAATAGGATATTTAATTGCCTCATTTAATCAAGGAACTGGACGGTTAGGACACAGGAAGTCTCCTTGAAGTTATTGGAGGTTATTTTCCAGAGGAGTGGGGTACCATAGTTAGTGACAATACAGTTAGATTTAGCCTCAACATCTGGCCACAGTTAGTTCAGATCCCATTTGAACTAGAATGTCCAACAGACCCTGTCCAGCTGTGTACAAGCTTCCTCCCAGGTCACATATTACAGCTAAAGCCTATGGGCCCATCTTGAAGGTTTTTTGCAAGATCTAGGTGGTCCTACAAATAAAAGTTTAACATAGGGAACAGAGTACTTTTCCTCTTGTTCACAGAACAACTCTAATTGAAGGATGATGGCATAGTTAACAGCTCCCTCTGGAGGCCACGTTTTATTATTTTCTAGAGGATACTTAGGCCATGCACAAGACTAAAACTTGTCATGTTAAGCACCTGAGGATCTAACCTGCTCCAAATGTCTAGGAGCGAAGCCAGAGAGGAACTTGAGAGAATCTTGGAGGATTTCATCCCCATTTTGAGGAGTCAGTGGTTCTTGAAAGAAATCCCAAGATGAGATCCCAAAATGATACCATCTTCAGAAGAAATCTGGAGACTAACCTTCATCATGATACAGTCTAAAAATAATACAGAGATAATACAGTCTTTGGGTCTTGATTAGGTTCATTTTCTCTTTCAGTTAAAAAATTAAAAGGCAGGAAAAATCTGAAGCACACAGGTAGCAGCCGAGAAATCCCAAGCACTGTAAACGGAATTCACACTTAAGGAAGGCACTTAGTGGGGATGAGGAAACATGCCCACAGCGTCTATACAGAGAAGACCCTCTGCAAAGCAAAGGAAGAACTCAAAAGCCGGAAATCTAATTATTACTGCTTTTATGTGTGTATTACTCAGGTTTGTGTAAAGGAAGAGAACTGATTTTGCATATATAAGGGATTTACTAGAGTCCCTTAGGGGCTGTGGTTCAAGTAATTTAACGTTTGTCTCATGATTAAAAAAAAAAAAAAAAAGACCAGGAATCTGGTAGTTGTGTAGTCTACACGACTGGGTGTCTTAGCAGTTCCAATATGGTGTTAGGTACCTGAAGTATTCCTCGAAATGCTCCATGTCCAGTGGAGGACTTTCTTAGCAACAGAATAGAAGAGTGACAGTGAGCAAGCAAAGCAAAGGCTTCCTTCTTCCTCATCCTTTTATGTCGGCTGCCACCAAACGGTGTGGCCCAGATTTAGGGTTCATCGTCCCAGCTCAGATAATCCAATGAAGAAACTCCCTCACGGGCCCAGCTTCTTTGGTTTAGTCGCTAATGGATGAGGTCCAAGTTGACAAACAAGATATCCCAGTGTTTACCTGTGTCTTGCATGCATGCCAAGTGTATCACTTGTCTGCAGTGCCCTCAGAGGCCAGAAGAGAGTATCAGATTCCCAAGAACTAGGGATAGAGAGGATGGCAAGCCAACAAGTCTGTGTCGGAATCGGATCCCCATCATCTGGCAGCCAGTGCTTTTATCTACGGAGGATCTCTCCAGTCCTTAACTTTAATCTTTTCTCATATTTAACTTATATCAGAGCTAGCCCAAAATTCCTTCTTGTTTAAAAGCATTTCTGGTGTTTGAGAGATGGCTCTTACAGAGGGCCTGGACTTGGTTCCCAGAACCCACATGATGACTCACACCAGCCTGTAACTCAAGAGTTGAGAGGGAGAGATCTAGGCTAAATCCTTCAATGATGAACAGAGATACAGAAACATAAGACAAATAAGCCCTTTCCTCCCCAAATTGCTCTTGGTCATGGTGATTCATCACAGCAATAGCAACCCCAACTTAGACTGAGATCTTAGGCAAATCTACTTTTTGTTTGTTTGTTGAAACACTGTCTTACTATGTAGCCCTGACTGGCCTTGAACTCACAGAGATTTGTTTCCTCTGCCTCTGCCTCCAAGTCCTGGGATTAAAGGCATGTACCACCATACCCAACAAATCTGGGGTTTTTGTTTGTTTGTTTGTTTGTTTGTTTGTTTGTTTGTTTTTCAAAAGTGGCAGTAGCAGTAAAAATCTTATCCTGTGGCTCAGTGGATAAAATGATTGCTGTGCAGGAGTGGAGACTGGTATGGCCCTACCCAGTCAGGGTCTGTGTCAGTATCCATGGCTCCTGTTCTAATTGAAGGCTGTGCCCTGACACCTACACTGTCACCTGAGGCCATGTTGGTGTCTTAGAGTCCTACTGCCCCTGGGACCATACAGATCTGAGTGCTACTGAGAACCATGGTGACCTCTGACCGGAGCTGCAGCTGGGGGCCATATCTGGGTATGTGGTCCTGTACAGCCAGGGTTTGTGTTGATTCCATGGATCCTATTACCATCAAAAGCCATGTAGATGTCCAGGGTCTGGGCTACCACCTGGGGCCATGTTGAAGTCTAAGAACCACTCTGCTTCCATGCCCATACGAGAGAGCTGACCACACCCTTCATAGGACAACTGCCCCTGTCCCCCTACCTCCACTCCACACTTGAGAAAGCTGACTCCACCCTCCTCACCACGGGGTCAGCTACCATCCAGGCATGCATTGAGGGCTTTGAGTTGACAGTTCCCAGCATCTATTCCATCTGTGACCTGCTGGAGCATGTGAAGAAACTGCTCCTGCAGAACCGTAGCTGAGGGATCTCCACTAACTCAGACCAACAGCAGGATATGAGAGGAGTTTCGGTGAGGGTCCAGTGTTGATGATGTGCCAGAAGCCAGAGGCCTTGAGCATGACCAACAACACACTACACAATGAACATTGCAAGTGAAGCTGTTTTAACAAAAGGATATAGTGCATGGTACACAGCAGCTCCCAATGCCACTGAGACAAATGAAGAGATGATGGAGAGGACAGGAAGATGGAAGAGCAAAGTGATTTTTGTTTTGGTTTGGGGTTTTTTTTTTTGTTATCTTGTGATTTTTGCTTGCTTATTTGTTTTAATATTTTATTTGCATTTTTAATTTGTATATTATTTCTTTTTGTGGTCAAATGGTTTTTTCCCATATCTATTACTGTTCCCTCCCCTGCCCCTTCTCCCAGTCCTTCCCTAGCCTCCTCCTTCCCCTCCCCCAAGTTCACTCCCTAGAGAAGTCAAGGAATCCCAAAGTGAGTCAATTCGATCTGGCATATCCAGTTGAGGTAGGACCGAGGTCCTCCCCCCAAGTATCAAGTATCTTGAAGTCTCACGCTTCAAGCCAGTTCTGGTCCAATAGCGAGAGGCTCCAGAAACTGCCCATGCATGATCCCCCAAAAATCAATAAAAATTTACGTTAAAAAATGAAGGAACCCAAATGATCCCAGCCTATGTGGCAACCTGTGACTTCATTACTCATGACTTCAGTACTCAGAAGGTAGGGAGGACCATCTCTGGAGCAAGGCTAGCCATGGAATGAATTCTAGGTTCAACTGAGAGGCCCTGCTGAAAGAGAAATGGTTAAAGAGCACTTCCAGCTCCAACCTCAGACAGGCCTCTACAGTTACATAGACATACATACACATGTGCACCCAAGCACTCATAAACATGCATATGCCCACATGTGTCACATACATATCAAAATATCCCACAAATGTTTATGTTCACAACATTCAGGTATCAACTTAGACACACCGAGAAATAGTAATTTTAGTTCAAAATCAAAATTAGAAATTATAAAATTGGGGAGTGGGGCTATGTCTCAGTACGTAAAGTGCTTGCTGTGAAAACACGAGGACATGGCTGTATCCCCAACATCCACATAAAAGTCAAACATAGCAGTGCATGTTTAATCCCAATCCCAGCTCTGAAATGAGAATGGATGGATTCTTAGAGCTCGCCAGCCAACCATCCTCTCAGTTTAGTAAGTTTTTGGTTCAGCGGGTGATCTTATCTCAAAAACTGAGTGGACAAGTGATTGAGAAAAACTTCTGACATAGACCATGACCCCATATGCAAGTGGACATGTGTACCCTCACATGTGAACACACACAGCTCTGATAGTTTTAGTAATCTTAAAGGCAGATTGAATTTGCCCCATGATGTCCTAGACACAAAATGACACATAAAAATAGGTACGTGAATGGCGGGCATGGTGATACTGCCTTCAATCCCAATCTAAGGAGGCAGAGGCTGGTAGATCTCTATGAGTTTGGGGCCATCCTGGTTTACACAGTGACTTCCAAGCCAGCCGGAGTTACATACAGAGACCCTTTCTCAAAAACAAAATGATAACAGTAATAACTTCATGAAAACAGTTATCATGAGCATACATGACACATTTACATTAGTTCAGAGTGTGCTTTTGGTTAAAACAAAGTATAAAACTTGTATCTCCTTGAGATGTAAAAAAAAAAAAAAAAAAAAAAAGCTAACCAGCAGGGTTGAAACTGAAAATCTTTTTACAACTTGACATCTCTTCTCTCTGCAGGCTTTATTCCAAACAGACAGTTACAGTATTTCCCTTTGTTCTGCTTGGAGATAAAGAGGCAAGATCAAAGAACTAAATGAAAAAAGAACTAGATGAAAGTGGGCCACGGGGGTGGGGAGGGTAGTCATGGTCCTCAGAATCTATGTTTTGCTCTGACACAACCTCCCAATGTTCTAATTTTATTTCAAACTGAGATGTCCTTTATAAAACATTGGGGGTTTTGCTAAATTATCAATTTCATTATTTCTTAAAATATCATTGTAAGCAAGACTCATTGAATCCACTGAAGTAGCCCACTCTGTAGCTAGAAAGAACGGTTTATTGGGGACCCAAACTGCCGAGCTGCCACAGAGAATAGAAACCAGGACCAGGTGAGAAGAACAAGCCTGGCCAGTTTTACTGGGACAGGAAGTGGTGAGAGGTGGTGCCCATGCCTGGACAGTCTAGGCATTAGCATGGGGACTTTGATCTGTTGTAGGCTGTTTGGGTTCATCAGGAGCTAGATGTTCTCTGCCAAAGGTAGTTGACCTCTGGGAGTGAATAAGGGAAGTAATGTCTTTCCTGACAGGCTCCCAGATTCCTGAGAAATATTAAGTTTAAGTTTCTGTTTACTGGATAGCAATTCTGTTTATTCCATCATAGTCCAGCCAGGGTTGGATCCAGGCCATCATTTAGGATATTGTCAGCAGCACTGCCATTTTAGAAGCCTGAATTGGACCTAATAATTTTAACTTTCAACAAAACAAGTATGCCCATTTGTTGTCTTTTTTTTAAAGGTAATCCTGAGCAGATTTTATTACTTCATCCCTGAACCTCAGTTGCCACCTTTATAAGACAGAAATGAGATAAGCAGCCATTTAAAATTTAGGTTTAAATACATTGCTACAAGGAAAATGCTTTGGTACGGGTCCTGTACATGCCAACCCTATATAACTGCTAGCTACTAATATCGAAAATACTGTCATCCAAGAGAACAGAAGGTTTAACATGAAAAATAAAAAATAAAAGGTTTTAGCTTTTCATACAGTCTGGCTCCCAACACATAAGCAGCCTCTACGCCCTTGTCCAACACTCATTGTGAGTGGTCCTCAATATTTGCAGGAGTTTGATTCAAGCCAGCTTGCCAGATATAAAACTGGTGAAGAAACCCAGTGTCGAAGAACAAAATGATAAAGTTTAGTCTTACAACTTGTTAACCTAGGAATGTGTCTTAGTCAGGGCTTCTGTTGATGCAATGAGACACCAGGACCAAAAAGCAAGTTGGGGAGGAAAGGATTTATTTGGCTTACACTTCTACCTTGAAGGAAGTCAGGGACAGGAACTTAAGCAAGAGCCTGAAGGCAGGAGCTGATGCGAGTCATGGAGGGGTTCTGCCTACTGGCTTTCCTCAGGGTTTCTTCAGCCTGCTTTCTTATAGAACCTAGGGCCACCAGCTTAGCAGTGGCACCACCCACAATGGGCTGGGTGGACAGCAATCGCTAATTAAGGAAATACCCTACAGGCTTACCTACAGCCCTATCTTAGGGAGATAATTTTTTATCTGAGGCTCCTTCTCCAGTGACTAGCTTGTGTCACGTTGACACAAAACTAGCCAGCCCAGAGGCACTCTGGTCAATGTAGAAGACTTGCTGACGTCAGAGGAGAGGTCTAGGTGTCCCTGAAGCTGTACTTCCAGTACATGGCTGACTCATATTCCTCCTTCAGGCTCTGCTAGAACTCGTCCGGAGACTCCTTGCTTTGGTCCATGTTGAGCATGCCATCATGGGAGGTGGGAAGCTCTGAATGATGGGAACAGATGCTCAAAGCCACCCATAAGCTTTAGGGATTTTGGCTTCTGTTCTTCATTTGCAAAACCGGCAGCACCCCCCTGGCCAAATTGTGTTCCCATCCACTTCTTGATTCTGAAGCCCCCATCTAGCCTGACTTGTAAACGATCTCTTCTGCAAGGCCTCCCACCTCTCCTCACCTCATCTGTGCGGACCTCCCACCTCACAGCATGTTCTGCTCATCTTCACTCTCTGCAGGTAAGCAAGTTGTCATAGTTTTTCTGAACTGGGGTCTCCGTTTCTTGAACTTGAAGCTACATTTGGGGAAAATAGCTGATTGAGTCATGTAAGGGATAAAGAGAACAAAAATCCATGAATCTGGGTAAAAGGTGTCTGAGGAGGAGTAAGATTCACATAGCAGTTATCTCAAAGCTTCCATAATGCAAAGGGCAAATGAGGGGTGGTAGGGACTCCAGTGATTCTGTGGCTACTGGATAGGAAAGAGTGTGGAAGAACACAGAAACTATGAGCTGATACAAGCAGGCAGTTTGAAAGGAAAGGGGGTCAAGATAATTGTTCCCTTGTGTAAGTCAAAAAGACATAGGATAATAAAGAGTTCATGGCAATTGTGTGTGAGTGTAGTGTGTGTGTGTGTGTGTTTGTGTGTGTGTGTGTGTGTGTGTGTGTGTGTACATGCCTACCAGTGTAAGTCATGTATGTCTTGCATCTGTCTTTTCTTATGGAAAAAGTTATGTAAGTTCTTAATGTTATTCATGCAAGGAAATAGAGACTGAAACTTTTCTGTACCACAAAATTAAGGGTTAATAAAAAAGTTTTGGAAATGGAATGGCTCACTTTCCAACTAGTTGCTGTAGAAATCTATTAGTGATGGATGCTGTTTTCAAGTGTGAATATATGCTAATTTAAAAGTTCAATTAATTAAATTAATTACACTAATTGAAATGGATTTTTAGTTTTAATAATATCACATGAGGGCTTATTTGACAACAGTGTGGTTTTTTTTTAATTCTTTTTTTTTTCCTGGAATCCAGGAAAGACATATGAGTCCAGATTACCAAACTTCATTCAAGCCAGCATCCTTTATAATTGATTGTGGCAGTTTTATTTCAGTCTTAATTCAACGTCAGCATCAGGCAGCCTATGGCTGATACTGGTCTTATCCAGTACTGTGCTGATTGTGGATCAGGGTGTTACACATAGATGTTAGCACTGATCTTGGAATTTGTTTGTTCATGATGATTCTGCCCAGCTCTTATTACGGGGTGGGGTGGGGCTCTCTCCTTCCCCATTATTTCCCCAGCCTGCTCCGAATAGTGCACCAGAGAGACTACAGTAAGGACAAACGTGGGCTCAGATCTCCCTCTAGTGTTGAAACAGTCACGACCCATCAACTGAAAACAGATCAGCTCAGGATGGGAACAGCATCTCATGCTGACAGCTCACAGGATATTAGCAGCCTGTTTATAGTTTCTGAAGAGATAAGCTCAAAGCCAGATTGGAGAGATTCAGACAAACACCGAAGACCTCAATAATCAGGTGACACAATAAAGCAACAAGCATCCTCAACTTACCTAATGGCCAAAACAAAGAGGCAGAAAACGGCTGGCCAGCAATTAATATGGGGAATTGTCTAGAATCCAGACACTAGGTGGAGAATTTTTAACACCTGTATTAAAACAGCCTAGTGAGCTTCAAGAAACCCGAAGAAACTAAGTCGATGGTCTAACAAAGAAGCTTAGGTTTGGAAAGGTTTGCTTTGTTGCTGTTGTCTTTATTTTTTTAAAGACGTATTTATTTTATTGTCTTACAGTTTTTGCCTGTGTATATGTCTGTGCATCATGTCAATACCTGGTGTGTCTGGAAGTCATAAAAGGGCATTAGATCATAGAGACCTGAGTCAGTTACAGATGGCTGTGAGCTGACATGTAGGTGCTGGGAATCAGACCTGGGTGCTCTGCTAGAGCAACAAGTGCTCTTAACCACTTCATCAACTCTCAAGCCCCCAAACATTTTTTTTTATTTTTGACAATTCCATACATGTTAACACTGAAATATAAGGTTTTACACACCCCCATTTTCCTTCTCCACCTCTCCCAATATTTTTAACACACCCCCTCCCAACTTCACATTATGTAAATATGAGACAACTCACGGGGGGGGGGGGTGCATGGGAAACCTACCAGAGACTACATTCACAAAGAAGAGTGATAATCCAGTCCCAAGAAACTGTCAATTACAAATAGCTCTTCAGTGAGGATGAGGTCTGGAGATCATCTGCTTCATCTGTGGTAGAATTTTGGCTGATTTGCTTCTGTGCAGGTCTTCTGTAGGTAACAACAGCTGCTGTGATTATGTTATTTTTATAGCCATTTCCGGAAGACAGCACATCACAATACTCTTCTCCATCCTCTGACTCTTATATTCTAACACCCCTTCTACAATGTCCCCGAGAGGCGGTACTAAGATGTCTCTCTCATTTAGGGCTTGGTATTCAGTCTCTTATTCTCAACAATGACCAGTAACTTGTCTTTTCCTTGACTGGTGTCCACTGAAATAAGAAGATTCTCTGACCAAGGTGACAGCAGCCCAGATCTATGAGAATAAGCACAAACATGTAGAATGCACTTTGACAGCCTTTTAGAGAAATACCAAGAGCAGATTCTAACCTAGTGTGCTGATTAGAGTTTGTCAACTTGAGGAAGCTAGAGCCAACTGGGAAGAGGGAATCTCAATTGAAAAACTGGCTTTATCAGATGGGCTTGGGAAACATTTTATTGATTTCCAATTGGTACAGGAGGGCTCATCCTGTTGTGGGGAGTGACATCCCTGGGAAAATAGTCCAAGGATGTATAAGAAAGGTATGTGACCAAGCCGGTGGGTCAAGGGGGTAAGCCAATAAAGCAACACTGTTTCATGATCTCTGCTTCATTTCCTACTTCCAGGGTATTGCCTTCATTCAGCTCATGCCCTGAGTTCCCTCCGTGATGAATTGTGATCTGGGTGTTATAAGTTAAAATTAACCCTTTTCTAAACAAGCTGCTCTTGGCCATGTTGTTTGACACCACGATAATGAAAAACAACAGAAGAGAAAAACCGATACCTATGACCTTTGACCTCCTTAGTCATGAGCTTTTGATCAATATTACAATACTAATCATGGAATTTCCTTCTGTGCAACAGGCCTCTAATCTGGTCAGAAAGAGGCTAATTACCCAATTAATAGTCATGCCACTATTGTACGGATAGGCACATCTTGCCTAGCAGGTTGGTATTGCCGCAGGTATAGTCCACTGCTAGACAAGACCAGTGATGATTTTTTTCCACCTGTAGCCTGCATAACACCTTCTGGTTGATCATTGGTCTCTGTGGGTCCTGAAACCTAAGGGTATATTCTTCAGCAATAGGTTTGTACTATGTGGCTATTGTTTTAGTTAGGGTTTTATTGCTGTGATGAGACACCATGACTATGGCAACTCTTATAAAGGAAAACATTTCATTGGAGCTTGCTTACAGCTCATAGGTTTAGTTCATTATCATCATGATGGGAAGGAAGCATGGTGGCATGCAGACAGGTATGCATGAGAGGTAGCTAGTTTTACATGTGGATCAACAGGAGGCAGGTGAGAGAGAGAGAGAGAGAGAGAGAGAGAGAGAGAGAGAGAGAGAGAGAGAGAGAGAGAGAGAGAGAGAGAGAGAGAGAGAGAGACTGGGCCTGGCCTGAGCATCTGAAACCTCAAAGCCTACCCTCAGTACACACTTACTCCAACAAGGCCACATCTCCTAATGGTGCCACTCTCTATGAGGCTATGGGGGGCATTTTTATTCAAATCACCTCAGGTATAGTGGATAACCAAGAGAAATGGCAATGGCCTGTGTGGTTTGGGAAGTCTCTCTGACCAACAACTCATAGGAAGATATTCCATTCCTAGCACAGTAGTTCTGTAATTATCAACCATGCAGGGTATTTCACTTCGAATTCTCTTTTTAAAGTTGTATTTTGAAATTGTTTTAGCCAATATTCTATTGCTGTGAAGAGGCACCATGACCAAGGCATCTCTTATAAAGAAAAGCATATAATTGTGTCTTACAGTTCAGAAATTTAGTCCATAGGTCTGGGCAAGAATCACTGTTGTGGAACACAGATAGATATGGTACTAGAGAGGCAACAGACTTCTAGATCTGGATCAGCAGGCAGCAGGAACAGAGACATTGGGCCTGGCTTGAGCATTTGAACTCCCAAGACCCACTTCCAGTGACATACTTCCTCCAGCAAAGCCACATCTTTTACAAAGTCATACCTCCTAATCCCTGTCAAGTATTTAAACCTATAAGCCTATGGGGGACATTTTTATTCAACCCACCACAGGAATTTTACTAATTGGCGGGCTTCCTTAAGGCTTTATATACATTCTCAGTTTGGGTTGATCCACTCACTATACTCTCTTCCCTCCCCCCACCCCATCCCTATAAACCCCAGTACCTGCTCCCTCTTTTTTTTTCATTTCCATATGTACTGTACTATCCTTTAAATTTATTTTTAAATTAGATTATGAGAGAATAGACTTCTGTGGCCTTTCATACACTCTTCTCTTGGGTTAGCCCCCTATTCTTCAGTTTCCCTTTCCTGTTTAAGCTCTTCCAGCCCCAGTATTCTGCCTGTACTTTTATTTTAAATATAATGTACAATATGCCCCTAGGATG
The DNA here is from genome assembly GCA_033318265.1 of Phyllotis vaccarum. NCBI lineage: Eukaryota > Metazoa > Chordata > Mammalia > Rodentia > Cricetidae > Phyllotis > Phyllotis vaccarum. Next base: position 84,160,066 of record JARWLC010000014.1, on the reverse strand, counting down.
TTCCCAAAGTCCCTCTCTGGCTGTCTGGACTCCATTGTGCTCTAGGTTAAACTCACAGAACAAAAAATTATAAGGGAGGATTCACCTATGTGCTAGTTCATTTTTGCCAACTTCACATAAACTGAGTCACCTAGAAAAAGTACAGTTGAGGAATTACCTCCATGAGACTGCACTGTGGGCATGCCTGTGGGGAATTTTTCTTAGTCAATTATTGATGTGGAGCCTACTTTGGGGGAGGGGGCTTCCTGGGAAGGTGGAAAGCAGGATGAGCAGGTCAGAGAGCAGTGTTCCTCAGTGGTCCCCATCTCTGCTCCTGCTTGAGTTCCTGTTGTAATTTCTCTCCGTGATTGACTATAATTGAGACATATAAAACTCCACTACTGACGGATGTCTCCAGTCCTTTGGTTTTGGAGACATAATCTTGCTATGTAGCCCAGGCTAGCCCCAAGCTCTCAATCCTCTTGCCTCAGCCTTCTGAAAGCTGAGATCTTAGGCATGTCCATGCCCACCTAATTTTTATATATATATTTATACACACATATATGTATGAGATCACACTTCATATTTCTGCAGCTCCAAGAAATTAATAATCATAATTCATCCTGAGTTGGTTGTGCTTGTTTTTCTATTTGATATAAACTAGGATCACCTAGGAAGACAGAACTTCGATTGAGAAAATACATTCATCAAAGTGGCCTAGAGCATGTCTGTGAGGCATTTTCTTTATTAATGATAGATGGAGGCAGCCCACTGTGGGTAGTACCACCCCGGGAATGTTTCTTACCCAACCCCAAGGGTTGTGAGAAAGCGAGCCATGAGGAGCATAGTAAGAAGGGTCCCTCCCATGGTCTGCTTTCAGTTTCTCCAGGTTGCTGTCTTGAGCTCCTGCCCCGATTTCCCACGATGGTGGACTATAATATGCAAACTGAAAGAAGCCCTTTGCTCCCAAGGTTGCAATTGGTCACTGTTGCAGTGGGGTTTCTTGGTCCTGGGCAGCCAGAGGCCCAGACCCACAGACCTGCACGCCAGACCCATTAGCCACCTGCTGCTGCTGCTGCTGCTGCTCAGGCCCCCAGGAATGACTCAGACGCTTATATTAACTTCATGCTGTTTGGCCTATGGCTCAGGCACATTGCTAGCTAGCTCTTATATCTTAAATCAACCCATTTCTATTAATCTGTCTGCCAGGTGGCCCGTGGCTCACCTGTGTTCCTTACATGTTGCTCGATCTGCCTGACTCCACCCTGCTTCTCCTACCTATGCTCTGATTTCTCCTCCTACTTCTTCTATGGTGCCTGTCATGGCCCAAAACAGCTCTTTTATTTAAAGATTGATATTCACAGCATACAGAAAGGCATTCCCACATCAGGTTATGGTATTTATCACAGCAACAATTTAAAACATCTTCAAAATGCCTGGCCTCAGAAATGTTTGAGACTCTTTTATTCATTTTTTTAGATTTTATAATATATACAATATTGTAAAATATCTCAGTAGTGGAACCCAAATACAAACTTGAAATTCACTTGTGACTCAAAAAAATCTTACATACAACCTAAAAATACTTTTTTTCTATTAGTACTTTTTAGACAAGCTCTCAGCATGCACTCTGGACTGCCCATTAACTCATGAGCCTCCTTACCTCATTTTCCTGTGAGCTGGGATTACAGATATGTGCTGATATGCCCAATTTGAAAGTATATTTCATATAGTACATTTCCATCTTGATTACCAACTGTTACATGAAGTCAAGTTTACAGTTTTTCCAATTGTGGTATCAACTCTATGATCGAAAAGTTTTGAACTTTGGAGCATTTTTGTTTGGGGTTTTTACATTAGAGATGCTTAGTCTATACTATACTACCTTTGCCTTACAGCTGAGGAAATAGGCAGGCATCCCATAAATCCTCCCATCTACTACGTATAAATGCAAAGATTTCAACTATGTCTCCATAGTTGGGCTTGAGGCCAAGAAAATAGGCTTGGGGTTGTAATTTAAACATAATCCACCTATGGTAGATGTAGCAATACTAATTTGATGTGTGTATTATAGACTGTTGTTAACTTATATATTAGTTCCAGCCTTTAGTAAAATTAACTAAATGTGAAGTGCCCTCAAAGTTCATTAATGTACTAGTTATCTTGCTGAGTAATAAACATTTTCTAAGGGGGAGGGATAAGGGACAGCTTGCCAGGGAGCTTCTCGCTCTGAGTCTCCCCTATGTTTTCAGCAGGGCAGGAGAACCTCTTTCCATGCTCACTTGCATTGCTGGCCTCCACTTATTCCTGGATGTTGACTGGATGTTTTTGCTTCTGGCCACATGGACCCCTCCAAAGACTGTGTGGGTGTCCTCATACCATGGTGGCTGGTTTCCTCACGTGAAAAAGTGATGAGAGGAAAGAGAAAGACAGATAGAGAGAGAATGCCCTCTGGATGGAAGCCACCAGTCGTGAATAAAGGACCATCCCTTCTATCCTATGCTGTTTAGTAGCACATGCCAAAATGACTAGGAGATAGAGTTAAATTGTAGTCATTTCATTTTTAATATCTTCCAAAGCAGCGTTTATTCACCCGTGGGTTCTTTTAATGGTATTATCATCACACTTTATCTATTGTATGTAAGTATGTAAGCATGGACTGTACACATGCCCTGTGTCCCATACATGTATATGTGGAAGTCAGAGGAAAACCCATAGGTTGTAGGTTTCAGAGATCTAACTCAGGTCATCAGTTTGACAGCAAGCTGATGTGGGAATGTCTTTCTGTGTGCTGTGAATATCAATCTTTAAATAAAGGAGCTGTTTTGGCCCATGACAGGCACCATAGAAAAGTAGGAGGGGAAATCAGAGCATAGGTAGGAGAAGCAGGGTGGATTCAGAGAGACCGAGCAGAAGCCCAAAGGAGCATCATGTAAGGAACACAGGTGAGCCATGGGCCACGTGGCAGACAGATTAGTGAGACTGGGTTGAGTTAAGATGTAAGAGCAAGCTAGCAATGTGCCTGAGCCATAGGCCAAACAGCATGAAGATAATATAAGTGTCTGAGTCATTTCTGGGGGCCTGAGCAGCAGCAGTGGACTGCTAAGGGGTCTGGGGCAGCAGGTCTGTGGGTCTGGACCTCTGGCCGCCCGGGGCCAAGAAATTCTATTGTAATAGCAAGCCTCTTTAACTGCTGAGCTATCTCGACAGCCCACATGGATTGATTTTTAAAGCTTGCTACCAGCCTGAGAGACTTGGAAGGAGGTTGTGTATGTCAGCTTGGCACACAAACTAGAAGTATCTAAAAGGAGGAAATGCTAAACTGAGGAAATCCTCTATGAGATCTTCTGTAAGATATTAGTGGGGATGACATTGTGGCTGGTGCCGTCCATGGGCTGGTGGTCGTGGATTCCATAAGAAAGCAGGCTGGGTAAGATACAGGAGCAAGCCAATAAACAGTACCCTTCCATGCTTCTGAATCAGTTCCTGGCCTGACTTCCTTTATGATAAACAGCAATATGGAATATAAGCCCAATGAATCCTTTTCTCCCAAACTCAATTTTTGGTTTAAGGCCAGCCTGGTCTAAAAGGCAAGTTTCAGGACAGCAGGGATACACATAGAAACCTTGTCTTGGAAAAAAAAACGCCCTCCCACCCAATGAAAGTTGAACTGGGCTTGACATCGATAGCAGTGGTTCCTAACCTTCTAATGCTATGACTCTTTAACATAGTTCATGTAGTGACCCCAACCATAAAATTATTTTCATTGCTACTTCATAACCATAAATTTGTTTTGTCATCTATTGTAATATAAATATCTGATATGCAGGGCATCTTTTATGTAACCCCTTTCAAAGGGGTTTGACTTCAAAGGGGCTGTGATCCACATAAAGGGGCTGTGATCCACATGCTGAGAACCACCATTCTATAGGTTTATTGTTTTGGTGCTAGGACTGAACACATGCCTTGGTATATTCGTCAAGCATTCTGCCACACAACTACTCACATCTCCCAAGTCTTGCCTCATACTTCTTTTCTGTATGTTGATCAATGAATTGTGGGTTGTCAGACCATGGGCTTTGTAAGAAGTAAAACATTTAGCATAAAACAAAGATTTACATACTCTAATTTGGGCTTCAGCTGTGGTCAGACAATGATCTGGAATTTAGATAGATTTTGGTTCATTTAACTATTTCTACAGGTTATGCAGCCCACCATGACTCCTTTCCTTTCCTGTTTGTTGGTGTTAGGAACTGATCTAAGGCCTTATTGTAAAGACCACGCGCTCTCCTACTGTACTACACCAGCAGTCTACCATCCCTTCTGGGATCCCGGAACATATATCCTCTTAGATGGCCGAGTTCAAGTTTCTGGTTCAGCTGAATTCTGAGGCCTTAAATTTTTCTTTTAAAAAATAATCTTTGTTATTTTACGTGCATTGTTGTTTTGCCTGCATGTGTGTCTGTGTTCAGTGCACATGAAGGGAGGCCAGAAGATGGTGTCGACTCCCCCAGAGCTAGGGTTATAGATGGTTCTGAGTTGCCGTTTAGGTTCTAGGAATCAAATCTGGAAGAGAATCACTGCTCTGGACTGATAAACCATCTCTCAGATGCTCAGCTTTCCCTTCATCTCTGCAGTGGCGTTGTCCATACCATTACTCTGTGGACACTAAATTGTGTTTGCAGGAATTTAGTCATGGACTTTTTGACTGAGCTGGGGCAACGGAGGAGAGTGTTCAAATCGTCTTTTTTTCTTTCTCTTTCTTTCTTCTCATTCTTTTCCTTCCTTGCCTTCTTTCTTTCTCATCTTCTGGTGCTGGAGTTTGAGCCCATGGGCTCACAAATGTCAGGCAAGTGATATACACTTAACTACACCCTAGGTGGAGGGTATTTATATCACAGACAATTTAAAAATGGGTCTTAGGGGAAAATAAAACCAAAACCTTGAGCAACCTAGCATACGGCATCTCTCCTAGCTCTTAAGAGTCCTTTGTTGCCCACTGAAGTTTTGTGACCCAGGCCTCCACTGTCTGTATTTCTCTCAACATTTTGTCTTCCAAGGTATCACCAGAATGTCACATGATGCTCTGTGGTGACATATTTAATAAAACCAGTCTGGAATATCAGAGAAAAGATTCGCCCACAGTCAGGCCAGGAGGGTCAGAGAGTGGCAACTCACGCCTTTAATCTTAGCATGGGAAAGACCAGGAGTGGTGACCTATGTATTTAATCCCATAACTCCAGAGACAGAGATCTTTCTGTGCTCCTGTGAGTTCAAGGCCTAACTATCAAACAATAGTAGCTCACACCTTTAATCTTAACTCCAGAATATGATGCAGAGTTGAACCTAGAACCTAAACAACTGTAAAAGGTGAAAGACCACCCCGGGGGTGGGGGACCCCCGAAACGGACCTTTCTTCAGGAAGAGACCCCGGGACCCAAGGAGGACCGAGCCACAGATCAGATGCAAACAGCACGAGGTTTATTGAATAACACAGGTACCTGCGGGCTGCCAAGTCTCTCGGGAGGACTTGCGCGCCCAGTCCTTTGTCTAGGTCCTTTTTATAGGATAGGGGAGGTCTTACATTCCCCCATTTTAGATAGGGGAGGGGGGTATGAGCAGGCTCGGTGCGATAACAGGGCAGGGCCAAAGGTCTGCTACAGAGTTTAGAAATGCAGGCAGGCAAGCTATTTCCTGTGAAAGTCTTGTGCAAACAGGAGACCTGTGGGCAGGGGACCACCTGGGGACATTCATTTCCTGGAGCAGGACACACTGTGCAAGCTTCAAACAGTTAACAGTTAACAATTCTCATGGCAGGACTTTCCTGGTGACCCCACCTAGGTTGCTAGATCTGGAACGTGGTCTCAGAGCCTTATCTTGGAAAGTCAAGCTGCTCTACCAGGTGGGTCTCAGGAATTCAGGAAGTATCTATCAGGCTCAGGCTGCTGGGTGTGTCTCAAGCAGCCATCTCGACCTAGCCTAGTTTCAGTGACCTCAGGAAGGGGTCTAGGGGGAGAGAGTTACAGGATTTTTCTATTTTCACAAAGGAAGGTATTTAAAGAAGGTATAGGAAGACAGAGATTTATTCTACAGAAGTGACAATCCAGGCTGAGGACTTTGGAAGATAGCTGGGTGAGAATATCTGGCTTTGAGTTTTCATTTAATAACAACTAGAATTTGTGTTACAATGCTCTACTTCCATTTTTCTAGCCCAAATTACCAAAAGTGTCCACATTACTCCCACAAACCAGTTCCAAAGGAACCTTGTGATCAAGTTTATCATAGTAACAGCCCCACTCCTGGTACCCAATGTTCAGCCTTAGTCACTCTTCCTGTTACTATGATAACACACCCTGACAAAAGCAACACTGAAGGAAGACTTCAAGGGTAAAGTCAATCATGGTAAGGAAGTGTTATAATAGGTTTCTTGGTCCTGGGCAGCCAGAGGTCCAGACCCCAGACCTGCCACCCCAGACCCCTTAGCCACTCGCTGCTGCTCAGGCCCCCAAAATGACTCAAACACTCATATTAAGTTCATGCTTGACCTATGGTTTGGACACATTGCTAGCTTGCTCTCTCATCTTAACCCATTTCTATTAAACTGTCTGCCACATGGCATGTGACTCATCTGTGTTCCTTACATGTTTCTTCTTTGGGCGTCTGGCTTGATCTGTCTCCGACTCTGCCTTTCCTTTCCTACCTATTCTGACTCCCCACCTACTTCTTCTACGGTGCCTATCATGGGCCAAAACGGCTCCTTTATTTAAAGATTGATATTCACAGCATACAGAAAGACATTCCCACATCATCTCCCCCTTTCAATCAGAAGATGTTAAAAACAAAACCTTTCTTTCCCAAAGCAGCCGCAGGTGGCTAAGGGGTCTGGGGTGGCAGGTCTGGGATCTGGACCTCTTGCTACCCGGAACTAAGAAACCTATTGTAACAGATGGCACCTGGGAGTTAAAAGCTTCCGGGTCAGCCCAATCGCTAGGCCTTTGGCATTCAAAGGCCCAGGACTATGAGTTCTAAAAAAGCCTCTCCCTTCCTACTTGTGGAAGCTATACATACAGCTAGTGCAAAAGAATCCTAGCAACTGCCTGAACAGTTGGATCCCATGGTAACTATGGGCAAAAAAATGTCATTTGCTAAATGCTAATAAGTGCTATGTTTGCATTGTAGTATTAAGTTTATGACCTGTCTGGCCTGTAGTCCCAGCAGTCCCACAGACCCGAAGTCCCACAGAAACACACAGATGCTTGCACAGATGCTTGTATGAATTTTATGCTGATCAGCCTATGGCTCTGGCATATTGCTAGCTACCTCTTGTTCTTAAACTAACCCATGATTCTTATCCTGTTCAGCCATGCAGCTTGGTACCTTTTCTCAGAGCAACATAGTTGTCTTCTGCATCTGCTGTCTTCTCTGGCGTCTCTGTGGCATCTCTGCCCTGGTCTTCCTGTTCCCAGTGTTTTCTTAGTCTGGTAGCCCTGCCCACACTTTCTGTCATCTGTTAGCCAATCAGCATTTTTATTAAATCAGTAGGCAGGACAATTATTTACAATGTAACAACATAATCCCACTACATTGCATTATGTTGATAATATACTCTTCTTTTATGTTTATAATACAGCATTCATATACAATCATAAGGTATAGATTTTGATCTCTCAGAGCCAAAGAGATTAAGTCCCCAGGACGGCAGAATCTAGAACTCTGTCCTAAGCTTGTGCACTCTGATTTGCTCTGCTGGCCTCACAGTTTGAAGGGCTGATATGTTTACTGAAAGATAAAGAAAAGTAATGGGCTTAATGACTAGACACGGACTGCAACATTCTGATTCCCCTGGTTAGAAAGTCGTAAGAGAAACCCTGCTCACAATTCTGGGTAATATTTCTTACTTGATAGAGAAAAAGAAATTTTCTTTCCTTCCTATTTATACCACTTGTATCATGCTGCTGTGATAACATGCTAGTTACTGGGATCGAAAGCAGGCCTGGGAAAGCAACGGGTGAGGGGGAAAGAAGGGTAAAAATGCAGAGTGCAAAGATTGTATACTCTAAAGCCACACAGCCTGGACTCCAGGCTATTGGGTGGGTCTAATTCTAGTCATATAACCTCAAAGAGTTACTCAACTTCTTGGCACTCAGGCGTTTCAATTGTGATTAAAATCCTAGCCCTTTGGCTGATTGTAATGACATATAAAATAAGGTTCCAAAACATGGGGCTGACTGATAAATGTGAAACCATTTAAGCAGAATCTGCCGCTACTGACAGCTTGGCGTGCTTTCTCCCAACACATATTATTCGGCTCCAGTTGAAATCTTTTAGGATATTGCCACCTTTTGTCTCTGCTGTGCTATTCTTCAAGTTATCATTTTCCTCTGATGATTCTGTTATCTCTAAAACCAGAAACCCACCCCCCGACACACCAAAAAAAGTTTTTTATTTTTTAAATGGAGCTAAAGATGGCTACAACTACAAATGAACACAAGAACAATTTTGCCACTCACTCAGACCTCTTCAGGGAGCTGAACTGATGGCACAATGCTTGAAACTCCAGCAAGTGGAAGCCTGCCCCAACTGGACTCTGTGTAAGGCTAGCCTGTGCCAAACCACTCAGAGCAAGCTCCTGTCCCCCAAAGCCATGTGTGTGCCATAGCTCCTGCTGTGTCTGTTGGTTCTCCTCTAGGGGCTGCTATGTTGCTCAGGCAGGCTTCAAGCTCCTCCGCAAGTTTGAAGCTCAAGCAATCTTCCTGATTTACCCTCCAGAGTAGGCAGACAGAAGCATGCTCCCCTCTACCTGCTTGAAAACATTTTTTTTTTTAAATCTCTTTGAGATATATCACACTGTAGCCCTGGGCTGCCTAGAATTCAAAAGAATCTTAAATTTGTGACAACTGTCTTGCCTCAGCCTCCCAAGGACTGGGATTACAGGTGTGAGCCACCAGGCAGATCTTGGAAAGCTTTTCCTACCAATTTATTCTTCTGCACCTTCAGAGCTATTGCTCCTATAGAACTTGTCTCACTGATATTGGATTTTTCCTTTCAACACCTCCATTCACCTATGAAACTTTCCTTTTTGATTTCCAGGGTATTAAATATTTGCTGAATGCATGATGTTCGTGTTTGAGAACTTGGAAAAAACTTAAATATAATTTTATGTGTATGGATGTTTTTGCATGCATGTGTGTCTGTGTACCACATACATGTCTAGTGACCCTCAGATGTCAGAAAAAGTGTTGGATTCCCTAGAACTGTAGTTACAGATTGTTGTGAGCAGCCATGTGGTGTGGGGATCACTTCGAACATCTCAGCATGCAAGGAAAAGAATCTTGAAGAGGTGAGGATAAAACTCAGATCAGCCAGCTGTCAGCCAAGCTAAATCAAACTTCTAATGAGTCTGATGTCAGGCAGTTTACTGCCAAAATGTTTAAACACAGTACGATTTGGAAAAAAGATTCCTAATGTAATATAATCCCGTGAACAAGGAGGCAGAACCACACCAAAACTCATCTCAAAGTAGATGTCATTTCTCCCAAGAAGATGGATTTAGAGAGAAGCTACTTGTATTAGTTTAAGGACCTAAGATCTGATGTGATCTCTGACTGAGATAGCATAGAGGTGAGTAGGCTATGTCACCTAAGGATATATATGCTCTCTTAACTAGGAGTTAAAGATAAAGGTCTAGGGAGAAAGAATCTGAACTAATCGCTCTGGGGGATTTGGGTGAGATCTGGCTGTACAAATAGCAAAGGTCATTAACAACCCCACTCTCAACTTTCCGAGTGCAACAGTATTTTCTTTCCTTCACTGAGGAGAGACCCTTCATGTTTACCAGTCTTGGTTACCCTACTGCTTATCCGTGAATACAAGGACATTTTGACCCCCAACAATGTGTGTGCTGGAAACCAAACTCAGGTCTTTTAGAAGAACACCGTCAGTGCTCTTAACTGTGAAGCCATCTCTCTGGCCCACATTTTGGAGAACTTTGATCTTTACATGGCTACAGGTTGATAAAAAGTAGCAAAACTATGAGCCCATGATGGTTTAGCAGGCAAGGGAGCAGACTATGCAAACCTTGAAACCTTGAGTGCCGTCCCTAGAAGCCACATAAAGGTGGTAGGAGAGATGGGACTGCAAAGTAGTCCTCTGACCTCCACACACTGTGTCATGAGCTTTGATGGCTCAAAAACCTCACAGACGCGCACACCAGCAGCAAAAGTAACAAAAGCAGAAAATTCCTCGGAGACTCATGATTTCCCTTAGATAACTATAGTGTATTATCAAAATGATGAAGCTGGTATTGGCATAAAGCAATGATCTAGACTACAAGCCTTATTTGGGCTATATCATCTTTGTATAAACTCATTTCTTTCCTTTTTTTGTGTGTGTTGTTGCTTGTTTTGGTTTTTTGAGACAGTTTCTCACTATGCATGCCTAGCTAGCTTATAATGAGCCATTTGTTACACAGACCAGGAAGGCCTTGAATTTACGGAGATCTGCTTGCCTGACTCTGAAATGCTGAGATTACATGCACTAGGCCCAGATTAAACTTCATATCTTTGTAAAATTTATCATTATAGTCCTGTGACCTATGAATCATATATATATATTCAAGATGCAGGGCAGTTCCATTACTACAATGAAGTTCCTTGTGCTAGGTGTTCATAATGACTTCGGTTAACTAGATTTTCTTTGTATCATTACAGGGAGGGAGAATGGAGTGGATATATACATTGTATATAAGCTCGGTTAACTAGATTTTTTTGTATCATTACAGGGAAGCAAAATAGAGTGGATAGATACATTATATATGAACTTTGGAATGCATTCTGAGGGCTCTGTGAATTCCTTATACCAATCCAGCACTTTAAAAGAGTCTCATGTCGTTTATGCTAGTTTAGAACTATTTACTCAAGGGTGGACTTGAACTGATATCCTGTCTGCATCCTCCTGCCTGCTCAGACTGGAGGCATCTGCCATTTTGACTAATGCTTTTTATATTGTAGTCATCCCTATTCTCCATACGGGACTTGTTCCAACAGTGGAAGTTAGGAATTACGCAATTCTTAACATCTTTTTAAAATCTGTGACATGTATCTTTAAACAAATCTACAACTTCCTGCTTGCTAACAAGTCTTGGCAAATTACAAAACAGACGCAGACCACTTTGAAACTTGAGGAATGGAGGGTGGCCACTGCATTGCAGTAAAAACAAGTCAGAGGCATCACTTGTGGGGACTGTCCTTTGCACCCATTCGCTCCCAAACTGTGGATTATGTCCGTGTTGCCAATACTTCAAAGGCCTTAGCAAACTGAACATGCTTTGAAAAGGTCCGCACAGATGCTGCAGACTGGGGTTAAGGAAACAGATTCTATTCGGCAAACGGCTCACCACCCTCCTCCCCAACTTCTCGGGTGTTGAGCTGTTAAGTCCCCTTGGTCCCCACTCCTGACCGAGACTGCAAATATCTGTTATCTCAGGGAGACACCTCGAGAAACAACCGCAACAGCACAGAATTCCTCATGCCTCTGCAGAGAGCCTTCGGAACCGTTTTTCCCTGGCCACGCCTGATCCCAGCAGCAGGGTGGCCTCGCGACCCCGCTCCGCGCACGCGCCTTGGCAGCCCGGCGGTCGCCCGGGAAGCCCCGGCAGAGACGCCAGCGTCACCTCGCGCCGCCTCCGCCCTTCCTGCTTTCCGTTTCCTTCCCGCGCCTGCGCGGCCCCAATTGTTTTGGCTTTCCGGTGGGGCAAAGGAAAAGGGCGCGGCGAGCCAGATGAAGGCGGGTTCCGGCCGTGGGCACCTGGGAGCCGGCAGAGCGACCGCAGGAGCCGGCCAGGGCGCGAACGCGGGCGGTAGGCCGTGACGGCCCAACCCAGGAGGCGGACGGAAACGGGGGCGGAAGCGAGCGGCCCGGGTCCCCGCGGCGCCACGCCCCCGCCGTGCGTGCGGTCGCGTGAGTGCAGCCCGGCGGAGCGGCGCGGTGAGCTGGGGCGACCGGAACCGAGGTGGGCCCGGCCGCGAGGCGGGCGGTCTTTGTGGGCCGGGGCGGCGGCTTTCAAACCCGGGCGCTTCCGCCGAGCGCGCGGTGTTTCCGGCGTGGTCTGCGCGGGCCGCGGGGCTCCGGGCGGCGTCCTTCCGAGGCAAAGCTGTTCTGCACCGCGCGCGTCTCGTGTTCGCGACGCGGCAGCCAACGAAGGGCCACCGAATCCTTCATTTTTTTTTCCCCCCCTCTTGGCACGTCGGCAGTAACCAAAGATCCCCAGGTTAGCAGGGGTCCTGTTGCCCTCGGCCTGCTTGTGTTGTACGGTGGGAAGGGGAACCTGCCCTTTGGAACCTGTTTGCTTTAGACGGAGAGCGTGAATTTGAACTCGACTCCCAGCTTCTCCCGATGACTCCGGAGACCGTAGAACAGAGTGTGCTCTGCTTCGGTGCAGTTGTTTTGAGTTAACGGTTGTTCCCCCTTCCCCAGGCCCCAAGCCCCTGGCCTAGTAGTTATTAAAATTCCTTTTTATAGCTACTTTAAGGAAAAGGAATACGCCTTCTGCGGGCTGCAGATCTCTAGAATTTCCTTGGTGGCCCCTCCGAGTTAAAACAAGAAATTAAGATAATAAAATTGAAAAGACTTCGCTCTGTGGACAGCTATATTAACTTTGAAAAAAACGGGGGAAAAGACCGTACTGGTCACGTGTTGTTTATACATGAATCTGTAAGTCTGGCTTACCGAGGAACAGCCCTATCAGGAGTGTGCTCTGACTGAAATTATTTCCCTTCTGTGAGGCAACTAGTTAATGCGTCCGTTTACTTTTTGTTTTGTTTTGACCACGTTTCTTTTTGAGTTGTGAATTCTCAAAATTTGAGTAATACAGACCGAATCTTGCAGTTGAGAGAATGCCTTCGTTTAGTTGGCCTTAGAGGCAAAGCTCTTTGAATAGTCAAGTCAGTTACTTGTATTTTCCCAATCTCTGTGATGTGGAGTGTTGCTGTTGTTTCCGTTTGTGTGATAACATGCCTTTTTGCTTTGGCCTTTGTTAGTCTCGTGCTTTTTCAGGTCCTTTTAGATCAGGGCCAGAAGTCTTAGAGTATATAACTCTTGGCAACTATGGTGTTTCTGTTGATGGTGCTTTGTAGTCCGTGTGTTTCCAGTGTTATTTCCTCTTCAGATAACTGCTGTACTTCTCCCCTTTATTTCCATAAGAGCAATACTGTAAGAATCTGTTAACTTTTAGTTTCAGAGACTGTAAGGAGATGAGAGAATTAAAAGGCATCGCAGTGAAATGCTTCCATAGTAAGCATTTCAAATATCTATGCCTTGAATATCGAATGTGTTTCAGATGTTTGTTAAATTCCTAGAAACCGGAGGTCGAGGAGTATTAGTGGAATCCTGCTTCAGCCCCTTGAAAGCAGAATTGCACACCAGCTCTACCATGCTGTTTAAAGTCTTTAAAGCCAAATATCCTTGGCTTTCCACAGATTTGCTTACTATTTAGAAAATAGTTGACCCACCTTCCCAGCCACATTTTTATGACCGTTGGGGCTGAGAGAATAGATTGGCTTTGCTGTTCTAAAATGTAAATAAAAATCAGAGAGTCGGTTACACACCACTCTTTCCCAGTTTTGCAGACTTACGTAACTTGGGATATAAGGGGTAGTAGGGTGGTTTTAAGTAGTCTTAGGTGTATGAAAGGAGTTCCTGCTGCACTTGACAGGGATTTGGAGTTCTTACGTACTTTTCCTGGGAAGGAGGAGAGATTGTCATGGGAGATCTGAAGACAATGTATTCAATGGGAGCCTCTTTCTTTACTCCACTCCTGCCAGTGACAATGGTGACTTGTACTGCCTTCCTTTGCAGGCAGGGGCTTCCAAGAACTTTACCTTTGTGGTGGTAAACAAACACCCTCCGTTTTATTACCGAGCCCTTAGTTTGTCAACCTGAGCTAGCAAGACTCCCCCAGCCCGTTGTGGGCATAGTCAGCATCAAGTTTTTGGATTTGTTTTTCAGTAAGAAAACACATTTTACTAGTCATAATCAATGTTAGGGGGTTCTGCCCCTTGCAGCCCTATATAAGAGTATCTGAGATGATACTTAACATAACTTGGGGAATTAGGAGTGATGAGATGATTTAAGCACTGTTAAATGTATGAAACAGTCCTGATTCTCTTGTCTAAAATTGTTATGGTTATGTTGTGGTTAGAGAAACTGCTTCGGAAAATGGAGTGCTAATGGAGAAGTTTGGGTCAGTTTGCATCAGTCAAGCCCACCTCCCCCTTGAGATATTGAGTAAAATGGAGAGGTAAAGGAGCAATGATCCAAAATGGTGTCCTGTGCTCAGTTATTCTGTCATAGGCTGTTGGTAACTTGATGATTATAATATAGTTTAGGAGCGTGTCCTTGTGCTTGAGTTTACATGCGTGCATATCATTAACCTGATTGAGCTGTGTGCTCCTCTTCAGTTTGAGAAGGAAGGGACATTTGGGGAGAGACTTCAAGTTTTACTAGAATAGAAGAAAGTGCTGAAATTTATCATATCTGATAAATTATTAAAAAAAACAATATCAACCTTTTCCTCCCACTCACTTTTTTCTTGTCATAACTCGAGAAACTCATTTGTTTAGTATTTGTTATTTAAAGATCAACTAGTGAGTGAGCTGGGCACACTGGCACACTCCTAGCACTTGGGAGGCAGAGGCGGGTAGATTCTCTGTGAATTGGAGGACAGCCTAGGCTTCATAATGAAATAAAACAAAAAGATCAGCTATTTTTTTCTAAACAGTCTTAATTTTTGGTTGTTTTGGTAACTCTAAAGAAAGCTGCTTCTGGTACCCTTTTTAGTCCTCTCAAAGGAGCAACCGCTTTCAAAAGAGGCTTAGTAGCTATGCTATTGTGGCTCTGGCTGTAATTTGTGCTGACATCAGCCCATCTCAAGGTTAATCTTGTTAGGCTGATACATTTTATAATGTATCAGAAAATTCAGTCAAGTGTGTACATTTTAAATACTTTTCTCTTCACTAAAGTACAGTTTAGGGCTGAGCATGGTGGCTCATATGTGTGCTGTTGGCGTTGGAGAAGCTGAGGCAGGAAGATCAGATCAAGACAAACCTGTATTATGTAGAGTACTCCAGGACAGCCTGACCTAGAGCAAGATACTGTTTCAGAAATGCAAGTTTTATCAAAGATAAAAAGAAGGAGCTGCATTTGGGATACTGTGACCTTGTAATTGGAATCTCTGAATCTGTTATGATGTGGAGATTTGGCCTTTAGGAAGGGGCTACAAAGTTTCACCAGTGATTTGGACTAGTGAAAATTGTGTGTAATGTATGCAGTGCTCTGCGTCAGGTGTTCAGGTACGATGCTCTAATCTCTGAAAAAGCCGTGGAAGAGTTCTATTTTTATTATGAGCAAACGGAGGTACAGAGCTAGTGAGCTACATAAGTGGGCTTTCTCCCAAAGTAGTTTGAGCTTATTACTTGTCGTCCAGAATGGCTTGTTTCTTTCCCAACAAATTTTTAACTTTCTGACGTAACACTTGCAGTATTAGAAGAGGCAGGAGGAGACGCTTCCTACAATTGAATGGCTTTTAGCCTGCTTCCTAGAGGAAGACCTTCATTGCCATGTTGTTTCTTCGAGAGAATTCTTAGTGTATGTGGCTTAAGCTAAGAACTTGCTGCCCTGCTTTATTTTTCTGAGTGGCCGAGATTATGCATGTGCCCATACTCAGCTTTCTTGCATACTTGCCCCATGAGTGTGTGTTTCTGGCTGTTTTTCTAGAGTTGGGATTGAAGGCAGAACCTCATTCAACTGCACTTGCAGCCCTTGTTTTTTTTTTGACAAATAAATAATTGTATAGATTTGTGAGATACAATGTAAATTTCAGAGATTTGTTTTTTAATTATGTTTGTAAGTCCGCATGTGAGTATGTGCACATGTGTGTGCATGCTCTAGGTGAGAGTTGTCAGATACCAGAGGCTATTGAGATTGATGTGGGTGCTGGGAACTTCACTGAAGTTCTCACAGAAGCAGCATATACCCTCTGAGCCATCTCTCCAACCCCAGCTTAATGTTTTAATGTATACATTGGGAATGATTAGATCAAGTTCTTTAGTATGCTCATCACCTCATCTACTTAGGAGAAAGAGAAACATTTCAAATCTACCCTTAGCAGCAGTTTTTATGTTTGGCTGTGTGAGACAGTCTCACTACTGTAGATCAGTGTCTTGGTTTCTCTTCCTCTGGCTGTGGTCAAGTGCCCCAACCAAAGCCACAAAGTTCCAGATTGTAGTCCACCGTGGCTGAGATTTTAAGTGAGCTGGTCACATTGCATCCACATTCAAGAAAGAGACATCGCTATCACTAGTGCTCAGCTTCTGCCCTCTGTTGTGTCCAGTCAGGACCCCCTGCCAGAAAATGGTTTCACTCACAATTAAGATGTCAGGTGAATCAACATAATCATGATAGTCCTTAATCGGCGTGCCCTGATAATTCCCAGATAATTAAGTTTTTATGCAATAACATTACTCTGGACTACCTCACTGTATAATAGATTGTGAAAAATTATTTGCTGTCTAGAATTTTGGAATGTAACAACTGCAAGGGCAGGAGAGATGACTCAGTTCTTCCAGAGGTTCAAGTCTCAGCAATCACAGGATGGCTTACAGTCATCTGTAGTGGTATCCGATGCCCTCTTCTGGCATAAAGTGCATGCAGATAGAGCACTCCTACATAAAGTAAATAAATAAATCTTAAAAAAAAAATAAATAAAAACCTTTGCAGGCCTTGTTTAAATTCTCTTTCCCCATCATTTATCTTTTAAAGACAGGCTCTCAGTCTTGCTCAAGCTGGCATGGAAGTCTCTGTGTGGCCCAAATGGCCTCAAACTTGTGGTCCTCTTGTGGCAGCCTTTCAAGTTCAGGGATTTCAGGAAGTCCCCCAGCCTGTGCTTTCCTGCCTTTTTACACTTTCTTATTCATCCACAATTCAGTTCATTGTTGATAGGTCTCATTTTCACATCCAGTTGTGTTTACTCTGTATTTTTCCTGTCTCGCTTGATTAACATCTGAAGGTTTGCTGACGACCTGTAAGGTTAACTAAAGATCATATTCAATTTTCAGTAATTTTAAGGCTGTGTTTACTTGTCTTTATGATCTAAAGAAAAAATATCCTAATAAAAATTGCAGGTATTTATTTTAGTCAGTAGCTGTTCATTCTGGAACACTGTAAAGACATTGTAGCACCTGTATTCACAGCACTCAGGAAGCTGAGGCAAGGGTGACCATGGGCCAGCCTGAGCCACATAGTAAGATCCAGCTCCTTCTCCTACCTCCCAGCTTGAGTATTAGAGCTCTTGCATAGTATACAGGAAGCCCTGTGTTTAATACCAGTACTCTGGAAGTAGAGGCAGGGAAGAAATCCAGCCAGAGAATATGTCATGAGACCCTTTCTCAAGAACAAAGCACACACAATAACAAAAACATACACCACGGGCTGGGGAGATGGCTCAGGTTAAGAGCACCAATCTTTAAAAAAATTAGGAAAGAGAAAAGAAAAACACAGCTATTAATAACAAAAGTAGATTAAAACAATGGTATGTTCAGTTTTTGTGAATAGAGTTGTATTTAAAAAGTCCATTTGTGGCATAATGCTGTCAATATTTTTCACTTGTGTTTGTTTAAGGAAACACTGATTAGCCAGAAGGTAGGCAGGAAGTAGAAGTGGGACAACCAGACTAGGAAAATTCTGGGAGAAGAAAGGCAGAGTTGCCAGCCAGACACAGGAAGGAAGATGAGAATGTTGTTCTGAGAAAAAGATACCAAATCACTTGGCTAAGATGCTTAGATAAGAATCATTGGTTAATCTAAGTGAAAGAGCTAGTCAATAATACACCTGAACCATAGGCCAAATAGTTTACAATTAATAAAAGCCTTTGGGTGATTATTTGGGGCTAAATGGCTGCGGGATCGGCTGGGCAGGACAGAGAAACTTCTGACTACCTCCATTCAGTTGCATGCTGTGTTTGGGATGGAGATGTGAAGGAAAAATAATACATGTTTTGAAAGTCTATTTTTAAAAATTAGATAACTATTTTGTTAACAAAACCCAGAATATAATAGTACTGGATGAATTGTCCCTTCTCACTGTGAGCTGCTCTTAGTGGTGGCAAGTTTTTGCTGGGTCTGCACATTTTACTTGCTCTGAAGTGTTTCCTAAGGCAAAGAATAAAGGGCTTGTGTCTGTTAGTAATCTGTAGTTTGAGCAGGACATAGTGGCCTGGATCAGTAGTCCCACTACGAGGGAGGCTGAGGCAAGAAATTTTCAACTTAGTAGCCAGTCTTGACAATACATAGAGATCTCTCCAAAACAAAGAAACAAACCCAAGCAAACAAAACCCCTAGCAAACCAGTGCCCAATTTTGGAGCTGTCAGCAGCTGGAGCTTAAGTTAGCAGTTGCAAGACCTTAGGTTTGTCCCCATCTCCCCTTAGAAAAGCTTGACAGTTAGAGGAACTGTAGTTGTGGGAACATGTTTCCTTTGCCATGTTACCTGTTTCTTGTCTGCCCCTGGTGCTTTTCCCTGGTTTCTAAGAGACCTAAAAAGTCAGCCGTGGTTTGGACTGTGATTTGTAGTTAACAGTAAAGATACTTGGTGTTTGAGAGCTCTAGTGCTTGGCAACTGTCTTGGTACTTCAAGTATAATTATTGGCACATGGTAAATACTCACAATAGTTGAATTCATTTTATGTAAATTAATTTATCTTAAAAGTAAGTAAAACAATTTCAATACTGTTCAGTAAAGGATGCCAGCTTCTATTGATAAGGCATATGTGATTTATTGTTACTGCTATGCTGAGAATTGAGACCAGGGACTTGAATGTGCCAGGTATGCACTCCATGAATATATTATTTCACTAGTCCTTTAATTTTAGATATGAGGCAGAATGATATGCAAAACAGCTGTTGAAAAGAGAAAAAATGAACAGTGTTTTGTGGTAGATAATGTAGGGTAGTGTTTGAAACCTGCTTCTGTGATCAAATACTTGAGAGAACAGCTTAAAGGAAAAGAGATTTGGTCCATCCTGGCTGGAGGATGTGGTGGCAGAGTAGTTGACATCATAGTAGATGGGAAGCGGAGCAGCAACAGGAAGGGACTAGGGCAAGATAAAGCTCCCCAGAAATATCCCCTCCCCATGACCTGTTCCCCCATCAGGCCTCACTTCCCACAGTTCAACCAATTCCCAATCCTTCAGATTTTTAGTTCATCAGTAAGATAATCTTGTCTCTGGGAATTACCCTCACAGACATCTTTCTTCAGTTACTTCACATGATTCTCACTCCAATCAAGGTGAAAGTCAAAATGGGCCATCATGTACAGGCTCAGAGTATTTAGGGTGTCTTTCAGGTTTTTCTTTTAAGAGCAAGCAATTTTGTTACAGAAAATATTGGTAGTGGTGGTTATCTCAGTTTGTTTTAATCGTCCTGAGCTTTGTATATACACAGCTACACAACTCAGTTGTGGAAGTCACAGGACAAGTATTCATGTTACCACCAGTAAAGATAATGTGCTCAATTTTCTATGGAATGCTGCCATAGATTTCTTGAGATTTTTAATATAGAATATAATAGTATTATCACATCACCTCTATAAAATATGTAACCTCAGTTTCTAGAACATATCTCATCCTGAGAATTTTGAATAACGGTTTGTGGATATGTGCTAAGATTGTGAATTTACCCAAACCTTCCCTAACATGGAGCCTTGCATTATATTTGGTAACAGCCAGTGATCTGAAGTACTAATCATCTTCAGAGCCTGTAGGGTAAACCTTAGATTTATGGTGTGACTTTCAGATCTAGAAGGAAGACAGAACCTTAAGTGACCCAGTCATTTTGTCTTTACACTGACTTAGGTACTTCCATAGCTAACTTGTACCTTACCATCTGTATTATTAGCAGTTCGGCATTGTGTTCTTTGGCCAGAAGATATGTTGTGAGCTCTTTGGGACCCTGAATAATTGACACTTGGCAGAAAAAGCAGTGGTTCCAATGATGATCATACATACAGGTTTATATTAAATTACTTCCCTTTCTGATTCTGGAGTTTGGGGTTATCTAATTTAAAATCAAGGTATTTGGGGTATTAATTTATGGGTAGTCACCTATTTGATCCCCTCTTCATTTTTTGGTTCATAATTCCCTTGACACCACTTGTTAGAAAGACTGAGTTCCAAATATTTTTTAAAATAAACTTTAATTCATTTGAAATTTTCCTTGTTTTTAAATTTTATTATTGCTTGTTGTACAATGTAAATGCAATACTGAAGGAGGCCAGAAGAGAGCTGCAATCCCCTGGAAGTAGAGTTACCGAAGGTTATGGACTGCCACATGGGCTCTAAGAACTGAACCCTGGTCCTAAAAGAGCAGCCAGTGCTCTTAACCACTAAGCCACCACTCTAGCTTCAGTTTTTTGTTCTCTTATTAATTGAATATTATTTAGTAGAATAGAGATGTGGGTTTTTCCCATTGAGTGCTGTTAGGTAACAACATTCACGGATAGAAGCAGTTTGAGAAAGGGTTTATTTTGGCTTACAGTTTGAGAGTATGGTTCATGGGGCAGAAATTGAGGTAGTTGTGGTTCTTCTTTCTTGTGGGAATCATTGGCCATCGATTCATAAGGATGGAGGGAGGAAATGGGGAACAGGAATCAGAAGGCCATGGATACGTGGAAATAGCCCTTCGGGAGATTTCAGTGAGACAACTCAACTTTATTTCAGAGTATAGAAAATATATAGGATTGGAAAAATTGTAACAAACCCTAATTTAAAGTAAAGTGTCATGCTCCTCTTATATAGCTGGATTAGTAGGAGCATAGCCCTATCAGAATGGCTAGAGCATTGACCTGATTATCATGTGGGCATCAGAGGAAGAGCCTTTGCAAGGAACTATGTCAAGGATCATCCTTGAGGTAAGTCAGGCATTGGTGCCTAGAGACATTCTCCAAATAAGGGGAGGTGAGAGGAGGGAGTCCTCATGTTGCCCAGCTTGGAGAAAGTTGCCTGGCCATGGTAGACTGCAACTTCTCACCAGCGAGGCCTCCCAACAGTTGTCTTATCACCCCAGTCAGGGGAGCAGCAAGCTCTGAATGCTACTGCCTTGGACCTTTCTCCTTTCTATTCAGTTTGGGACCCCAGAGTCTTGGGTGTATTATCCACATTTACAGTAGGTCTTTTCACATGAACTAACCTTGAAACTCCTTCACAAATGCTCAGCGATTTGTTTTCATGGTGATTCTAAATCTTGTAAAATGACAGTTAAGATTAGCCATCATTAGTGATTGCTTAGCTATTCCAATATTATTTGTTGAAATAATGGGAGTCTTCTTTTCTTGTTTGTTTGGTTTTGTTTTTCAAGACAAGGTTTCTCTGTGTAGTCCTGGCTGTTCTGGAATTTGTTTTGTAGACCAGGCTGGCCTTTAACTCAAAGAACTGCCTGCCTCTGCCTCCCAAGTGCTGAGATTAAAGGCATGGACCACCATCACTCAGCCAGTCTTAATTTCAAATGCCATGTTGATCATAATGTTGATAATTTCTTATGTGTACTTGGGTTCATTGGTGGTTTATAATGTATCTTAAATGTGATAAAGTCTTCAGGAGGAGCTTGCTTTCTATTCAGATATTCTAACAGCTTAAATTCACATTAATTTGGAAAACATTGTGATTTATAGAGTATCGGGTTTTTCTGTGTAGCAATAAGTTATTCTCATTCATAATCATTTCTAAGAGAACACTGCAAAGATAAGTGACATGTCCTTGTGTGTACTTGAGAGAGTGGAGAAGTGCTGCTTACTTGGTATGTTGTAAGGCTTCGGGGTCTACCCCCAGCTCCCCAAAACAAAGCAAATGTTTGATACCTCATGTACACACACATACATACATTAGAATTTCTAAGAATTTAGGGATCAATAATTTTGAATCTAGTTGCTGTGTAGTCTTTGTAAATGTATAAATATGTGCAGAGAGTAACAACCACCACAAAAGAGGACATCTGTTTGAGTTTTGTTTCTCCTTAAATTAGTCATGTATTGCTGTTAAATATCTAGGAGATCTGGCTTTTGCCATTTACATTCTTTAAAGAACCTTAAAATCAGCTGTTTACTCGTGTGCTTATTTTCTTGGATGTCTTTTCTTATATTGAAGACAAAAAGTTTAAAGTACAACTGTTAGTTTTCTGCATCCTAGTTATTTAAATGTTACAGACTTGAACAATTCATTTTTCTTGTGTTTCATTTTACTATTAATATCTAAAGTTGATTGAAACTTCGCATACATGTAATGTATGTTGAAGGCTGTTTTAAATGCTTTAAACATTGTATTTTAAAAGCTTGAGCTACATATTCTAACTGAACTTTTTTCTTTTTAGTTCTGCAGAAAACCTACTGAATATGTTGCAACAAAATCTACCTCCTGCATTTCTCCCTTTTATTCATGAGTTGCACAGTTGCAGATTTGAGCAGGATGTCTGGAGACTCTGTTGACCATCTTTAGCACAGGATGACCTAGCGAAGACTGTAAGCCTGTAACAAGATACTATACGTGGTGATTGTGTCAGTTCTGGTTCTGAATGCTACAGATACCAGCAAGTGAACTCCCTTCTTTCTTTCTGAAGTATTCATTTGACCTTCCATCAAGACAAACTTTTCTAATCTGTTCTGGGAGATATTAATGGAATACAGTCATGTCCACTCAGGAGGAAAGGCAGATCAATACCGAATATGCTGTGTCCTTGTTGGAACAGTTGAAACTGTTTTATGAACAGCAGTTATTTACTGACATAGTGTTAATTGTTGAAGGCACTGAATTTCCTTGTCATAAGATGGTTCTTGCAACATGTAGCTCCTATTTCAGGTAAGTAGTGGATCTTATTTAGTTCATAATAAGTGTTATTTAAATTTTTTATTACACTGTGTGGACACGGGTGTGGGTGGGTATGCCATGGGTGTATGGTGGAAATCAGAGGACAGCTTCCACCTTTATGTGGATTCTGAAAGCAGAAATCAGGTCACCAGGCTTACTCAAGAAGCACCTTAACGCACTGAGCCATCTCACTGGAATAATGTTCTATCAATAGGAGTTCTTTTACATGTTAAAGTTTCTAGTTTTGTTTTTTTAAGACAGTATTACTGTGTTAACCTTGGCTGTCTTTGAACTCACCATGTAGACTGGATTGGCCTCACTCACAGAGGTCTGCCTGCTTCTGCCTCCTTAGTGTTATGACTCAGTACTTGTGTGTACAGGGCAGATGAAGTTTTCACAAAAGTATTAAATACGTGAAAAATGTTGAAATTACTAAAGTTTTACTTTGGGGAGGTGACATAAAATTCAAAATGCTGGCTTTTTTTTTTCTTGTAGAGAAAAAAATGAATGAGATACTTTCTTTTTTATTACATTTAGAAAAATCATAGTTGTTTATAAATTGAAGAGTTATGCAACACATTTAATAATTTGTAGGGGATAATTGATGCTGTTTAGATACTAGTTTAAACAGTAACATCAGAAATCTGTGCCACCTTAAGGGAAATCACTTGGTGAGTTATGTTTTGAAGCCTTCAGCCTTACAGACTCCATGAAGAGTTGGTGACAGTGTTAGTGCTCTCTGTATCTCAGAACTTGGAAGTTTATTTAGGTATGTGCATTAGAAATAATAATTCACGGTTCCAGTTACAGCTGTTCTCACTGTCATTTGTATGGTCAGTGCCTTCTTGCTTTATGCCCCTTTCCAAAGACACTGTCTTCTGCTGGCGTGGACGTAACCGCTTGCACTTCTGTTCAAGAGTTCTTGCGGTTCTTTTTCAGGCTTGAGGGTTTTGAGAGGGGATGATTTCTTCCCCCAATCCCCGACAGACAAACAGACAGGTAAAGCTGGTAGTGATAGATGTTCTGACTGTCTTTACTAAGAACGCACTCCTGACTCAGTCACATTTGTGTTCATCCTTTAGCCTTAGACAGGACTTAGAGCCACCCCATTGACATTTTGGTACCTGTGTTCCCTCCCTGCTTGCCTGGATTTCTGCATCTTTCCTTATTGCCCATTTTGTAATGTGTTAGGAATCACTAGTAACTTCAGTTACCTCTTTTGTGGTATATCTTTTTTGGGGAGAGGTCAGGGATTTGCTATTTCAGCTTAAAGGCCACAGTACATCATGAAGGTAGGCCAAGATAAGGGCCTGGGGACAAAGGCCAGATGCAGGATTTCCCTTGACTTCGTAACCGTTGCTCATCTCTTAGAACTTAGGTAGCTCAGCTTTGAACCCACAGCGATCCTCCTGTTTTAGCCCCCAAGTGCTAGGAGTACAGATGCAAGCGACTGTGCCTGGCCACAGGTGTATTTATGATTGTTATTTTTTGTTTTATAGTTACTGGAGGTTAAGCCAGAGGGTATCATATAGTCAAAACTTTTCCCACTGAGATATACTGGCCCTTTTAAAAGTTTTAATTTTAGGATGGCCTTGAACTTTTAGTTTCCTGACTTTAGCTTCAACCTCTCACGTAACTGCCTCCATAGCTTGATAGCTACACTTCTCTTGTGCTGAGTAGTGTTGCGTGCATCTTGTGGTTCTTGTTTTTCCCAGGAATCTGTTAAACACACATCTTGCCCAACTGAGTTGTACTTCTGTGTTGTGCATGTGTTTTCTAAACTGGGATTCTTAGGTATGGTTTTCGGGGGGGGGGGGTCCCTTACTTATGGAACCCACCACTTTGTACCTAAGTCATGGCTCCTGCATTAATGCCTAACCTCTAGTTTTCCTCCACTATTGTGCTTGTTCCTGGGGACTGTATTATTTCCTTTTGACTCAGCTGGTCTTCACATATGCACAGTTAACTTTTTGCCATGATGAACTTTTCTTCTTGGCCTTACATTTTGTTAATGATTAACATTTTTTTCCAGGTATTTTATTGAAAGTAAATAGGTAGTTTTGACTCTTATCTGCTTCCTGCAGTATCCCATTCTGTGTTCAGAAAATAGCTGGGCTTTATTGGCCTCTGGTAATGGTTTTTGTATTGATTCCTGGCACGCTCTGTCTCTAGCTAGACGCTTGCTCTAGTTTCACAGCCACTTTCTAGTTTTCAGCCTTTAGCTCTTGAGCTCTGTCCATGTGTAGAGTATTCATCTTAGGGAAGAATTCATCATGGTTAATCCAAGCTCAAAACATTGACTCTCCTTCACTGTCAGCAAGATTACTCTGAGGCAACAGGGGAGGCTTGAATTGTAATGCTCTACTACCGAGCTCCCTGCCGCCCTGCCCATTCAAAGGTCTGGGAGCTGCTGCTCTTCTTCCCCGTCCATGTTCTGTTACACTGCATGGACCTTATGCAGATGCACCCCTGAGCACTTGTGCCCCATATTATGTTATCCAAATTAGCCAGTGACTGTTCTGGATCTCACTCTTTTAAAAACATCGCTGCATACAGCCTGTTTTCTCTTGTGTATGTAGTAATATTCTTCCAGTTAAGTATTCAGTAGGCAAGCCATCAAGATGGCTTATAGCATTTGCCAGCAAGCCTGACAACTTAGACTCTCCAGTTCCACAGGGTGGAAGGACAGAACTGACTTCCTGTAGCTATTTCTGACCTCCACACTTGTGCTGTGGCCTAAGCCCTAGCCTACACACACTGTAGACATGCACAATAAATAAAAGCAAAATTCTTTTTAAGTAGTTGTAGTCTGAGCCTGGTGGAGTGGCCCAGGCCGGCAGATCCCTCTGAGGGTACAGTGAGACCCTGTCTATAAGAGTTGAGGTCTGTATTCCCACAGTATCTGTAGTCTTCCAGTATAGCTTCCCACGTATGTTTTGTAATGGAGCTGCATGTTTTGTGGAAATTCTTCAGTGGTTTGTAAGCTTTTTAGTGGAATTTATATAGCATAAAATTACCCATTTTAAGGTCTGCAGTCTCTCTGCAGCTTTTGCCATATATTCAGCTGCAAATAAAAAATATCCTAAGAAAGAAAACCTTAAAGTCTAGCAGCTACTTGTATTTACATTGATTGGGGTATTACAGGTAGCCTGTGAAGGGCTGGATGGGGTAGAGTTCAGTAGTATAGTATGTACCTTCCATGCATGATGTGTCCAGGTGTGATAGTGCATGTCTGTACTCTCAGCACTGGAGGGAGAGGCAAGAGAATCAGAAATTCAAGGCCAGGCTAGATAGGCAAATTGGTAGGCATGTAAATATATTTAAAAAAAAAAAATAAAAAGTATGTGTATTTTATACAAATATGCCTTGTTTTTTAGAAACGTAGTATCTATTTTTGTGTGCTGAGGGTATCCAGGAGCCATTTTACTTGATTTTGAGGATTTAAGCTATTTCAGTTATTTTGTGTTCACTTTTTATAGAGTCACTTCACAGTCCCTGCTACAGCTCTAGGTTCTACCAGTCAGCTTTCTATCTCTGTGTGTTTGCAGGTTTTGGACATTTCATGTTAATCAACTCATGTCTTATATCTGGCTTCTTCACTGAGCATAATGTTTTTAAGGTTCATTTATTTAATCAATACTTCTGTTTTATTGCTGAATTGTATTTCATTTTGTGATTCAGGAATAAATTATTTTGGCGTCCTCCCCCTCAGCATGACATAGTAGTTATTATCTGCTTTGTCTTCAGCCCTAGGTTATATATAGTTTTCTCATTGTCTGTGAAAGTCTTCTCTATAAGTAAATACTCTGAGTAAACATCTTGTGTTACTTAGCCGGTTCTGTTTTATTAAGCTTGTTTTCTGTGTCTCTTGTAGGGCAATGTTCATGAGTGGACTAAGTGAAAGCAAGCAGACACATGTACACCTGAGGAACGTGGATGCTGCTGCCTTGCAGATGATAATAGCTTACGCATACACGGGGAACTTGGCAGTGAACGACAGCACTGTAGAGCAGCTCTATGAAACAGCTTGCTTCCTGCAGGTACTCACTTCCTACAGGCCTTTACCCTGCTACTGGAGTGCAGCTTACTTTGTTAGCATTGTTTTACTGGTGGTTTTTTTAAAAAAAGATTTATATATTTTTATGTACATTGGTGTTTTGCCTGTGTGTATATATGTCTGAGGTGCCACATGCCCTGCAACTGTAGTTACAAAACACTTGGGAGCTACATATGGGTGCTGGGAATTAAACCTGGGTCCTCTGGAAGAGCAGCCAGTACTCATAACCAGTCATCTTTACAGCTCCTCATTTATGATGTCTTTATCTGTACAGTTTTCATGCTAATTTTTTATGGGTCAAATTTTCTGGTAATAAAATGTGAATGAAAAATCAAGATTTTCTCAGTTGGCAAATAGTTTTATGACAAGAATGTAATTTTTAAAAGATAGTGACTAACAGTCATTAGCATAAAAATACTACATTTATTTTTTTTCCCAATTGTTCGGGATTAATACTTTATTAAACACAGGTCTTATATGTATGGGTACGATTGCGGACACTAGTAAATAAGTTATCTGGTAGGTAGTACACATGTGTCATCAGAGTACTGGGCAGGCTGCGGGGGGAAGCCACAAGGTCTAGGACACTTCAAGTTCTACATGCACAGTGAGACTGATCTTGAGAGAGAGACAGTCATTCATATTGGTTTCATATCTTGCCCGGTTCACTTCAGAATTTAGATTTCAAGTTAAGTATTGGTTGAAGTTAAGATTGTTTACAGTGTTTAAACCTTAAACTTATTAATAGTTGATAGAACTCTCACAGACAAATTTAGATTGTTATAGAAGATTTGATGTTATTAATGGTTGTAGACTATATTGAGCTATTAATTAAGTAAAATTGATGATTGATGCATTTTAGTGTTATCAACTGTTCTATATTTCTCAGACTCCCTCTTCAGATTTTAATAGGAAGATGGGTATTCCCATCATGTCTTTCCCTGTTTTGGAATAACACCATGTACTTTGGAAACTTTGGTGGTCCCCTGTTGTAATCTCTGCAGCTGGGAGGTGGAAAGAAGAGCTGCTTGTTTGAAGACAGCCAGCTCAAGCCCCGGTCTCCAAAAACAAACAGAAGAGACAAAGTTTCCACCAAGGGAGAACTTTCAGATCTCAGAACCAGAGTTAAACAGGCGTTTAGATCATTTAATAAACATCTCTCCTTAAATCTGAGATTGCCCAGTGTGTCACTCACAGCAGCCTGAAT
This sequence comes from Phyllotis vaccarum, assembly GCA_033318265.1. Lineage (NCBI taxonomy): Eukaryota > Metazoa > Chordata > Mammalia > Rodentia > Cricetidae > Phyllotis > Phyllotis vaccarum. Next base: position 84,131,918 of record JARWLC010000014.1, on the reverse strand, counting down.
AGGAGAGGTGAATAGACCATTGGGCAAGAGGAAGAAATGGAAACTTCTTATTGCAGGAAACTGTCTCTTACCCAAACATAAATGTCTGGAGGTAAAACTGGACAGTATGGGGGAGTCTGCCATGGGAAACCTCCATCTTACATAAAATAAACTGCAAGAATGGGAGTATGGTTCTCAGTGTAGGGTACTACATTCAAATTCTCAGTATTTTTTAAAAATGATTTTCTATTTATCACCCCCCTCTTATTTTAGGTAGAAGATGTGTTGCAGCGTTGTCGAGAATATTTAATTAAAAAAATCAATGCAGAGAACTGTGTTCGGTTGTTGAGTTTTGCTGATCTCTTCAGCTGTGAAGAATTAAAACAAAGTGCTAAGAGAATGGTGGAGCACAAGTTCACTGCTGTGTACCACCAGGAAGCCTTCATGCAACTGTCCCACGATCTACTGATAGACATTCTCAGTAGTGACAATTTAAATGTAGAAAAAGAAGAAACAGTTCGAGAAGCTGCAATGCTGTGGCTAGAATATAACACAGAGTCACGATCCCAGTATTTGTCTTCAGTTCTTAGCCAAATCAGAATTGATGCACTTTCAGAAGTCACACAGAGAGCTTGGTTCCAAGGTCTGCCACCCAACGATAAGTCTGTTGTGGTTCAAGGTCTTTACAAGTCCATGCCCAAGTTTTTCAAACCAAGGCTTGGGATGACTAAGGAGGAGATGATGATTTTCATCGAAGCATCATCCGAAAACCCTTGTAGTCTTTACTCTTCTGTCTGTTATAGCCCCCAGGCAGAAAAAGTTTACAAGTTATGCAGTCCACCAGCTGATTTGCATAAGGTCGGGACAGTTGTAACCCCTGATAATGATATCTATATAGCAGGGGGCCAAGTGCCCCTGAAAAACACAAAAACAAATCACAGTAAGACAAGCAAGCTGCAGACTGCCTTCAGAACTGTGAATTGCTTTTACTGGTTTGATGCACAACAAAATACCTGGTTTCCAAAGACACCGATGCTCTTTGTTCGTGTGAAGCCATCCTTGGTTTGCTGTGAAGGCTATATCTATGCAATTGGAGGAGACAGTGTTGGTGGAGAACTTAATCGGAGGACTGTAGAGAGATATGACACTGAGAAGGATGAGTGGACGATGGTGAGCCCTTTACCATGTGCTTGGCAGTGGAGTGCAGCGGTTGTGGTTCATGACTGCATTTATGTGATGACATTAAACCTCATGTATTGTTACTTTCCAAGATCTGACTCATGGGTAGAAATGGCCATGAGGCAGACTAGCAGATCTTTTGCTTCAGCTGCAGCTTTTGGTGATAAAATTTTCTATATCGGAGGGTTGCACATTGCTACCAATTCTGGCATAAGACTCCCCTCTGGCACTGTAGATGGATCTTCAGTAACTGTGGAAATTTATGATGTGAATAAAAATGAATGGAAAATGGCAGCCAACATCCCTGCTAAAAGGTACTCTGATCCCTGTGTTAGAGCTGTTGTGATCTCAAATTCTCTTTGTGTGTTTATGCGAGAAACCCACTTAAATGAACGAGCTAAATATGTCACCTACCAGTATGACTTAGAACTTGATCGGTGGTCTCTGCGGCAGCACATATCTGAACGCGTACTGTGGGACTTAGGGAGAGATTTTCGATGTACTGTGGGGAAACTTTATCCATCCTGTCTTGAAGAATCTCCATGGAAGCCACCAACTTACCTTTTTTCACCAGATGGAACAGAGGAGTTTGAACTAGATGGAGAAATGGTTGCACTTCCCCCTGTATAGGGAGTTGAGGGAGTGCACATGTGGGACTTGTGATATCCTTTGCTAAACCAGAGGATATAAAAAGACTTAAGTATGAGTACATAAAAAAAATCTATCTTTGATACATTTTATTTTTATGACCTACTTAATATTTGCATCAGTATAATATATATCAGTGTGTCATATGAAAGATATGCTTCTGTAATATGAAATAGGTTATTGATAACGGAGAAACTTTTATGTGTATCATGTGAGCATAAGGGTCTGGATTATCTAACATTGTTAGCCCTGTGTATGTACGGTCCAGAACTCTACTTTTAAGAGTAATTTTCTGTTCCTAGTGTGGTATACCAAAATTGTGCTGAGATTATTTTAGTATATGTATTGAATTCCTGTACTTCTAAAGTACTGGAATATAGTTTTCCTAGTATAATTCAGCTGCACTTAACACTAATGTTCATGTTGGTAGAAATGTCTTTTAAATCCTATACTGTTGTTGAGGAAGATCTCCTATATGTCTATGATATTACACAGGGAAAGCTGTGACTGCAGGATCAGTCTCACTATTCTACTAGGTGCATGTATTCCCTTCCCATTGACTTATACTTGTCTATCTAGAATACAGGTTGTCCAGTCAGCTGGTCACTTACCAGGTGTGGACTTAAGTTGCTGGGCTTGCAAACCAATTGCTAGTCCCTCATTGTGCGGGTCTACGTGGAGCTTTAATCCATAAATGTCTCCACTTTCTATATTACGTTAATGTTGGCTCATGCATATAACCACCTGCTGCTGATGTAGTTCTCCATCTTAAAAAGATTTAGAGTGGATTAACCAGGTCATTACATCTTAATTTAATAACAAGCATTACTGTAGAGTGATTGTGTGTAGGTATCTATTAGGTGTGTTTTTTAACCTGATGTGTGTATGTTTGGGGGGGTAGGGGTAGGAAGGTGAGCCGTGCAGGAACCCTCTGCACTGACTGTGCAGGAGAGCAGATACCAGCACTGCTCTGGCATTAATCCCAGGAACCACTAGCAGCTGTGGGGCGACACCAGATGCAATGTGAGCATGGGTGCCTCTTGACAAACATTGCTGGCATGTTCAACTGCATAATGCTCTGGCACTGTATTTTGAATGACATTAATTTATTAAATAAATTGTATATAATCAGTATCTGATTTGGTTTTTTCTTTTGTGGTGGGAATGTTCTAGCTGTGCTTTCAATTGAGGTTTTACTGGGCCTGCATAGGCCCTTGGAGAGGCTTCTCAAAGTCTGTTTGATCCCCTTTCACTGCTGTTTCACCCCCAGTCCTTACCCAACATCAGTTTTGGTTTAAAAATACTAAATAGAGAATTATAGAAATTAACAGTTTGTAATTGATACAAATTAAGCTGCATGCTTTTATTGAATGAGATGCATAACTGCTAGCCACATAACTGCTAGCATAACACTTAACTCAGTTCAGGTTCGCTATGGTATGAAGGTACCACATTTGCTGATTTCTTGGTTTCTAATTTGTGAAATAAGCTTTTCTATTAAAAGTATGTATAATAATGCCAAGTAAAAACAGCATATATAGGATTTGATACTATGCCCAGCTTGAGGTATAGGAGTCTTAGGATATGTCTGCAGTTAAGAGAACTGTTAGAATTGTCTGGGAGTGTTTTTGTGAAAGCTTGAGATGAGCAGGGCAGGGTTGCTTGGTCAGTAGTCACACCTCTTGAGAAAGTGAAGTGCTGTTGGTTCGGGCCTTAAATAAGGATTTGATAGATGACCAGTCTTTGTGGAGGAGAACATTGGTCACGTTTACAGACCTTAACTAAGTTGCTTACCAAAGGAAGCAGACTCCATAGTATGCCTAAAGTGCTGGAGATTGAACCCAGGGGGGTCTGCATATGCTAGGCAAGTATCCAACCACTGAGATACCACACCCCATTCCTTTAATATAAGGTCTATCCTAGGGTTTCTATTGCTGTGGTAAACTATGACCAAGAGCAACTTTCGCTTACAGTTTTTATGTCTAACATGTTGGTAAATTAGGGCAGGACCTGAAAAAGAGGCCCTGAAAAGCTGCTGCTTACTTGCTTGCACATGGCTTGCTCAGCCTACTTCTTTATACAACCCAAGATGACTTGCCCAGGGGTAGCATCTCCCACAGTGAGCTGGTCCCTCCCACATCATCCACTCAGTCAGGGAATGCCCCACAGGCCAATCAATCTAGTAGTAGGGGTATTTTCTTAGTTGTGGTTTCCTTTTCCCAGATGACCCAGTCTGTGCCAGTTTGACAAAATTAACCAGCACACCCTTATCTCTTTAGGAGTTTTCTAACTGGGCGTAGTGGTGCATGCCTTTAATCCCAGCAGTTGCAAGTGAATCAGAGGGTAGCCTGGTCTATGTAGGACAGCCTAGAGAGATCCTGTCTTAAAAACAATTCTCTAAATTTTTGTTCAGTGAGTGAACATTTTTGTGTGTAACTATAATCTATATGTCATATAATTTATCTACTTAAAAGCACAACTGAGTAGCTTTAAGAATATCTACATATTCTGAGTCCAAGGGTATGACCAGTTGTGTGCAAAGCCTTCACCCACAGCTTGCTGTTCACTCCCAAAACCTGCAGGTACTACTGGAGTTTACAGTTAGAAAAGCCCTTAGGGTGAGGGGGAGTGCTTAGAGCCAGAATATGGTGGTGCATGTAATCCCAGCATTTGGGAGGCAGAGGCAGGTAGATCTCTGAGCTTGAGGCCAGGCTGGTCTACAGAATGAGTTCCAGAACTATGCAGAGAAACTTGGTCTTGAAAAATTAAAAAAAAGAAAAAGCAAAGCCCTGCACATACACAGCTGAAGGGGAGTCCCTTAGAGAAGTTATACCTGACTCTACACATGACTCACTTCTCTGGTAAGCACAACAGGTAAATGGGTGGAGAGGAATCACCAAGTGTTTGCCTACTCTGTGTGCATATGGCTGGGGAGAAGATCACCCATAACAGCAGAGAGAAACAACACAATTTCTACCTCTTGGGTCTTGTTTGACTATGCATCCCCGGCTCTGTGGGGGTGCTCATTGTTACTCTAATCTGGACACCACAGAGGGGATGAAGAGGTTTCTGCCACCACCTCTTCCCAGGAAGCATCCTAACCTCGACCATGGTCTGGCAAAAGAGCAAGTGCTTCAGGCCCTTCACCTGCACAAATGTCACCAGTGCCACAGACCCATACAAGTAGTGGCCAACAGCAACAATGCCTGAGAAAGCTCCCATCACGGCAGGGACCAGCACACCATGTACTGTACATACTCTACTGTGTACACTACAGGGCATGGACTGCTTGTGTGCCCCCTCTTGTGTTACCTAGAAAGACTCCATCTTTGACATAGAATCCACTATGTCCAAATCTACTAATCACAGACACTACAAGATCTTCATTTCCAGGTGTTGAATAATAAATCAATAGATACCTCAACATGTCTAAGAAAACCATTTACCTAAAAGTTCCTTCCAGGGCCACCCAGATGGCTCACCAGGTGAGAGAGTGCTCATATGCATACCTGATGACCTGAGATCAGCCTTAGGAACATTTAGAGCTCAGTGGAAGGAAAGAACTGACTCTTGAAAAGTTGTCCTCTGACATACATGTATGCTGTGGCATGTGTACCCATATACAGATAATAAAAATGTTTAAAGTTTGGGCTGAGAAGATGGCTCAACAGTTAAGAGCATTTCTACTCTTGTAGAGGACCTAGCTTTGGTTCCTAGCACCCATGTGGTGCTTTACAATCCTCTATCTCCAGCTCTAGGATATCTAATGCCCTCTTCTGACCCCTGCTGGCACCAGTCAACATGTGTGATGCGCTTACATACATGCAAGAAAACACTCATCAGGATAAACTGATTTAAATTTTTTCATTTTTATAAAAACACTGTCCTACATAGGAACAACAGGGAATTGTGACACATGCATAAGGATCATAGTTCTTAGGCAAGAGATTCTAGGGAAATTAAAGTGAATGAGATGCTAGAAAAATAATTCACAAGAAATTTCCTTTTTTTTTTTTTTGTTCAAAGGCTAAAACTGGACATCTGTGTACAAGAGGATTATAGAATACAAAATACACATGACTAGAAAAGTTGCTCACCAAGATAAATGATAGTCAAATTGCCTGAAGTTTAGCTTAAAGAATTTTAAAATCTCAAAAAGCACCAATTTACATTTAAAAACCATACTGTTAGAATAACAAGACTTCTCTTCCAGAATCCTATAGTCCTAGAGGGAATGGCCCTATTCAATTCCATAAATAATCACCCAGCAAGGTTAACTCTAAGAAATGAAGGAAAAAGAAAAAGGCCTTCCAAGATAAACAAAAACTGGGAGAATTATGACTACCAGGTCACTGTTACAAACCATGATTCAGAGAGTCCTAAATTCAAAAGTGGGAAAAAAGTACTTGAAAATACAAATGCCATTAGAAGAGTAGATACAAAAGTAGAAATAGAGAAGAATTAAACCAGTATAAAATAAACTATCACACCTCAAAGCTTAATAACTGAAGGAAAGAACACAATGTGCAAAGCAGCTAGAAGGAAACAAGGAAATGACCCCCTGCATCATACCTCCAGTGGTTTGAATGAGAATGGCTACCATAGGCTCATAGATTTTAATGACTAGTCCCCATATAGTGGAACTGTTTGGGAAAAATTAGGTGTGGCCATGTTGGAGAAGGTGTGTTTAACTAGGGGTGGGCTTTGAGGTTTCAAAAGCCCATCAATCAATGCCTGCAACTTTAGAATCAGAAGTGAGCTCTTAGCTACTGCTCCAGCATCAATGCCTGCTGTCTGTTCTCACTCCACCATAATCATAATGGACTAAACCCTCTAAAACAGTGGACAAGCCCCCAGTTAAATGCTTTCTTTTATAAGCATTGCCCTGGTTGTGGTGTCTCTTCAAAGCAATAGAACAGTAACTAAGACAATGCCATTCAATAAATGGAATAAATTCTCCAAATAATAGATACAGATGTCTAAGTGTATTAAAAATAAACACAGAGTTAGAAGTAGCTCAGCTAGCAGAATGATTACCTTGACAACATAGGTTCAACCTCCTGTACCACAAAGCCAGACACCATAACTTCAGTTCGTGAAGATTGTTGTGAGTTCAAGGGCAGCCTAAAAGACCATCTCAATGAAACCATAAAACAAAAAATTGCCAAGACTCAACATTGTTTCCTATAAGAAACTCAATTCTGTAGTGAAAGCACATACTTAAAAAGGATGGAAAATGATATTCCAGGCAAATAGCAATGGACTCCTAAAGCCAGCAGAATAGCTGAACTTTTATCTGACCAAACAGATCTTAACACAAAATAAGTAAGAGAGAACAGCCTTTATATAATGACCAAGGAATAAATTAACCAAGGATAATAGAAGCAGAGCACGGTGGTTTGTTGTGGGATAATGCTCTTGTACACTGTAAAGATGTATCACTTATATTGGTTTAATAAGATACTGATTGGCCAGTAACCAGGCAGGGAAGTATAGGTGGGACGACCAGACTAGGAGAATTCTGGGAAGAGGTGAGACAGATATAGTTGCCACTCAGACATAGAGGAAGCAAGATGAGAAAGCTGACTTTAAAAAAAAGGTAGTAAGCCATGTGACTAAACATAGATAAGAATTATAGGTTAAGTGTAAGAGCTAGTTAGTATATGCTTGAGCTACTGATCCAGCATTTACTATAACATTAAGCCTCTGAGTCAATTATTTGGAAAGCAGCTACTGGCATTTGAGAGTTACTGGTGGGATTGAAACTTCTGACTACAGTGGTTCATTCCTGGAATTCCATGCTCAGGAAACAGTATAGAAAGATCACAAGTTAGAAGCTAGCCTGAGCTAGATAATGAGATACTGTCCTTAAAATAATAAATAAAAATATAATGAATCAATATGTATCAAGTACCGGAACACACAAATTTAAACACACCATTAAACCTAACACACAGGAGCTTAGTATGGTGGCATATGCCTGTTCTTCTGTATCCATTATTTTCCTAACAGTTATGATGCAGGGTCAGCCTAGGTACAAATGAACAGGTAAATGGTTAAAGAAAACATTTATATTTGTATGTATGTATGTATGTATTATGTATGTATATGTATATATAGCAAAGTATGATTCGACCACATAGAATAAAAATCCCAAGACTTGAAGTGCAGAGACTAGAAGATGCTATATTGAATAAAACAAGCCAAACTTGGAAAACATGTTTTCTTGTATGTGAAAACAATTTTTGAAAATTAACCTGAAAGTAAAATCGTGCTTACTGAACCTGGGACACAGGGCAAGAATGGAGTAGGATCAATAGCTGGTCATTAATACATGCCGCATGCATATACAAGAGCATATACAGTTGCACAAAATGCATGCAGCTAATAGAAGCTAATAAAAAGTTGTAAAGGAGCCAGGCAGTGGTGGTCCCTGCCATTGATACCAACACTAGGGAGTCAGAGGCAGGTGAGTCTCTGAGTTCAAGGTCAGCCTAGTCTATAGAGAGAGTTCCAGGACAACAGACAAATCCTGCTTCAAAAAAAAAGACAAAAAAAGAAAGAAAGGAAGAAAGAAGGAAGGAAGGAAGGAAGGAAGGAAGGAAGGAAGGAAAGAAAGAAAGAAAGAAAGAAAGAAAGAAAGAAAGAAAGAAAGAAAGAAAGAAAGAAAGAAAGAAAGAAAGAGAAAGAGTTGAAAAGGAAGTCCACCAACATGGCTCAGCAGGTAGAGGTACTCGCACTCAGGGGTGATAACCTGAGTTCAATTCCTGTATCCCACTCTCAGGACTGTCCTCTGACTTCCACATGTGTTGTTGGGTCATGTATGAGTACCGCTGCCAGTTGTAGGATATTATTTTAAGATGTGTTACATTTGTTTATGCTGTGGAACATTTGTTTAATGATGCAAAGATGTGTTACATTCCTTTATGTTGCATTTGTTTAACTCTGTGAAGCTCTGTTACTTTGCCTGCCTAAGACATCTGATGGCCTAATAAAGAGCTGAACAGCTAATAGCTGGGCAGGAGAGAGAGGTGGGGCTGGAAGGAGAGAGAATAGATAGAAAGAGAAAAAGAGAAGAAGGAACAAGAACAAGGAGAGAAGATGCTAGGGGCCACCCAGCCACCCAGCCACCCAGCCACACAGCCGGCAAGCCACCCAATCACCCAGCCACCCAGCCACACAGCCACACAGCCACACAGCCACACAGCCACACAGCCGGCAAGCCACCCAATCACCCAGCCACCCAGCCACCCAGCCACACAGCCACACAGCCACACAGCCACCCAGCCACCCAGCCACACAGCCACCCAGCCAGCAAGCCACCCAGTCACACAGCCACACAGTCACCCAGCCACCCAGTCACCCAGACAGCCACCCACCCAGCCACACAGTCACCCAGTCACCCAGCCACCCAGACAGCCACCCACCCAGCCACCCAGCCACACAGTCACCCAGCCACCCAGTCACCCAGACAGCCACCCACCCAGCCACACAGTCACACAGTCACCCAGCCACCCAGACAGCCACCCACCCAGTCACACAGCCACACAGTCACCCAGTCACCCAGCCACCCAGACAGCCACCCACCCAGCCAATCAGCCAGCCACACAGTCACACAGTCACCCAGCTACCCAGCCACACAGTCACCCAGTTACCCAGCCACCCAGACAGCCACCCACCCTGCCAATCAGCCAGCCACACAGCCACACAGTCACCCAGTCACCCAGCTACCCAGCCACACAGTCACCCAGTCACACGGCCACATAGCCATGGAGTAAGAGTGAAAGTAAAATAGATATACAGGATTAAGAGAAAGGTAAAAGCCCAGAGGCAAAAGGTATATGGGATAATTTAAGTAAATGAAAGCTGTCTAGAATAAGCTAGGCTAAAATTGGGCATTTATAAGTAATAATATTCCAAGTATATTTATTTGGGAGCTGGGTGGTAGGCCCCCCAAAAAGCAAAGAATAAAAACAACCAACAACTCCCAAATAGTAAACAACACTGAAATTCTATTTCTTACATCGATGGGATTATGGGAATATAATGGAGCTAAAATGATGAGTTCTGTGTAAGGAACTCTGGACCATAGTTTTGCTGTAGTATAACATGGCATGTTTGTAATGATTTGAATACAAACCTACCTCAATGTCAGCCATAAAAACACAGCACAGAACCAGCTAAGCCCAGCACTCTGAAGGCAGAAGGAGAAGGAGTGTTCAGTTTAAGGTCACTCTGGGCTACAAAGTACCTTGTAATCTGGCCCAGCCTAGCCGAGATCTGAACAGCAGTCTTAAGTAATTATATAAAGTCTTATATTAATTATATGTTATTTGGCTTATGGTTTAGGCATATTACTTGCTAACTCTTATTTTTTAACTAACCCATAATCAGCCACAGGGTTTAGTACATTTTTTAGAGCAGTATTTTGATCTTGTTTCTTTTGTGTCACTTGACATCTCTGCTCTGCTCTTCGGAGAGTGTTCTCAGTCTGGTAGCCCCGCCCATACTTCCTGTCAGCCTTTTGGCCAATCTGCATTTTATTAAACCAATAGGAGGGACAAACATTTACAAATTACAAAAACATAATCCCACAACAGTACTCAAACAAACAGCATGGCAGTATGATTACATTGAGAGTGTAATCAGCTGTGCCAGGCAGGTTTATATAAATACTCTCTGATGTTGGCACAGTGAGAGAGTTGTTTTTTAGAGTACATCCTCATGCCTAAGTAATCACAGATGCTTTATTTGGCAAAACCTGAAGGTCTGCATAGCACTGGGTAAACAACCACATAAGACAAACCTTTAAAAAGTAATAAAAAGGTCAAAAGGAACTACCAGAAATGTGTGTGTGTGTGTGCTAGTTGGTTTTTCTCTCTCTCTCTCTTTTTTTTTTTCTACTCACTGTGGCCACAGGATCTGACTGATAAGAGGAAAAGTTTGCTTTGGCCCAACTTCACAAGATTCTTTGTTCCTCAGAGCAGGGGAAGCACAACTGTTAGAGCCTGTGGTAGGCGCCCCTGTGCCCAGGGTGTGCCACAGGAGCTGGGGCCAGGTCATAGCCTTCAGAGATCCAGCCCCTAGGAACCTTCATCGTCTAGGACTCACACCATCTGAAGTAGTATTTCTGTTGTCTCTCAAAATAACAGCATCAACTGGGAACACTTATTAGGGGGCATTTCAGATTCAAGCCATGCAATATAACTCCACTGAAAGAGGATAAGTAGATGCCTGGACTGGGCAGTCTGCAGACCAGATAGCACTGGCAGCAGGCAGGGGCTTCTGGAAGGAGTGACTGCTAGTGGGTACAGTTTCTCTTTGGAGTGGCAGAAGTAGACAGCAGTGATAGCTGTGCATCTTTATGGCTATCCTAGAAACTATCTTAGTTTTTTATTATTTAGTTCTTTATGGGGTGGGTGTGAAGGTCAGAGGACAACTTTGTGCATTAGGTTCTCTCCTTTCACGTGGGTCCCAGAGATCCAACTTAGATGAACTTGAATACCTCCCTGCTGAGACATCTTACTGATTCCCATAAACTATTTTAAAGGGACAAAAATTGTATAATATAAATTTTACGGCATATACATTATATTACAATAAAACATGGCATTATAAGACTAGCAGAATTTTACTGTTTTGTTGCATCGTGATATTCAGAAATTTTCATTTTGAAATGTAAAAACATTTTTAAAACACCTTTATTGTGAGACTGCTTTTTCCAGAAGTCTTGAATTCAAGTTTTAGAAACTCACAACCATTTATAATGTGATCTGATGCCCTCTTATGGCATGCAGGTGTACATGCAGCTAGAGCATTCATACTTAAAAAAAAAAACCCATCTAATTGGGGGCTGGCTTTCAGTTTCAGAGGTTTAGTCCATTATCTTCACGGTGGAGTGTAACTGGACATGGTGCTGGAGAAGCTGAAAGATCAGGAAGTGAACTGTGCACCACACTGGGCATAGCTTGAGTATCTGAGACCTCAAATCCCATCCACACAGTAACACACTTCCTCCAACAAGACCACACCTCCCAACAGTATCCCTCCCTATGTCAAGAATTTAAACACTTGAGTCTATGTAGGCCATACCTATTCATACCACATTCATCTTTGGTGCTGGAGAGATGGCTCTATCAGAAGACCTGACTCCCATCTCTCAGTGTCATTGTACCTTAGTGTAGTGGCATATACCTGTAATCCTAGCACTTGAGACACAGAAGCAGGAGTAAGTTAGAGACTACCATGGATTACATGAAACCCTGTCTCAACAAACCAACCAACCAGGTTGCCAGTGGCCATGTCAGAAGAGCAACAGGTGGAAATTGACTTCAGGTGATTGGCCTACCAGCACATAAGGCACCGATGGGTGAATATTGAGACAGACAAGGTCCAAAGGGCTTTGGCCCCAGAATGTTTCTTGCTACTGTTGTCTTTACATATTTGTTGCTGCCATTTTTCTCTAGAATCTGGCATGGTATGAATGGGTGTGGGGAGATCCCCACCGCATTTAATGTGGTATGATTATCTTATGCAAAGGCCCCATTCTACTTGGCATTTTTACCTGTGGATTATTATGAAGATGATTTTTTTTCCTAAGCTGTACTGTTTAACTGAAGCAATGATTATTAGTTGAAATAGGATTTTGATAATTAGGGGTTTTTAATAGATATAAGAAATTATAATAGAGGTTTGTTTAGTGAGAAACTTATAGAGGTAAAAGAGAGATATGGTGTTGTCCCTCACCTCTGATAAAAACAGGAGCAGCAGAGGATAGAAAAATAGAAAAAGAAAATGTTACACAGCTAGTTTCTCGAGGAGCCATATAGACTGTAGCTTAGGTTAATAAGAAAAACAATTGAGTCCCACAAGATAAGTTAGCTCAAGTTCTGTTCATCTTAATATTGAAAGATGTGTTTAAAGGTTTTAGTGTGCATCATAGCTGAAATAAAGCTTTAAGATATGACTTACAGTTAGATTAAGATGTTTTTGTTAATAGTTTTGAGAAGGAAAAACCTTGGGAAACACTCTAAAGTTTAGAAAGGTACATAGTTGAGTGAGGGACTTATTAAAGTTAGGAAACAAGAACAATGTAGCCCAATTATTACTATCTAACGTGCCTTTCTTGTTAAGATTAGTTGATCAAAGATGAATTCCCTGTAAACATTTCTGTTCTCAGCTTCCTGATGTAAAAAACTGTTGATGAATGGATATGCACCCTTGATGCACGAATAAAGGAAACTCAGAGCCAGATATCAGGAAAAGAGGTTGAGATATCGGAGAGGAAACACCACAGTCAAATCTCACCCACCTGTCTTCCAGCTTCCTCAGCCTCGCTCCTTGTGGCTTCTACTGCCTCATCTGTCTTTCTACACCTGCCTCAAATATCCTCTTCGCCTATTTGTTTCACATCCAGGATAAGATGAAAGGCATGGCACCACCACTGCCTGCCTGGGAGCCTGGAACTCCTTCTGTAAACTAAAATGACCTCAAACTCAGGTCTGCTGGGATTAAGGGCATAGGTCACCACTCCAGGATATTCCCTATGCTAAGATTAAAGGTGTAAATCATCACTCTCTGACCCTCCTGGATTGACTGTGGGTAGATCTCTCTGATATTTCAGACTGGTTTTTATGAAACCATATCCCTACACACCCTGAGGATTTAAGTAGAGATGACTGATTGTTTCATATATAAAAGTTTATGTTTGTGACTCTTTTAAAATTTCTTGTTTTAAAAGATTACCTTTTAAGTTGTATTTAAAAGATTACCTTTTGAGATAAATAATTGATTCTTTCTTTGTAACTGCAAAAATGCAGCCTGACAATAAATGAACTAGCTGAGAAAAATACCTTGCTTGCTTTCACTCTGTTAATCTGTAACAAATTTCCTGGATATGATCATATGGGTTCCTAAGATAATTTTTCACCTGTAATATGTAAAATGTTTAATCATGTTAAGGAATGTGGAAAACACACTGTTTTTTATTTGTATTCATTGTAATCATTCACTTGAAAGATAGAATGTTGTAGGGGGACTATGTTGTTCCATTGTAAATAATTGTCCCCACCTATGAGTTTAATAAAAAGCGCTGATTGGCCAAAGGCAGACAGGAAGTGTGGGCAGGGCTACCAGACTAAGAAAACTCTGGGAACCAGAAGAACAGAGCAGAATGCCAGAGAGAAGCCAGAAGAAGCAGAGGACAACTATGCTACTCTGAGAAAAGATACCGAGCCACATGGCTGAACAGGATAAGAGTCATGGGTTAGATTAAGGGTAAAGAGTTAGCAATTTATATGCCTGGGCCTTAGGCCAATCAGCCTAAAACTATTGTAAGCATCTATGTGTCTTTGTGGGTCTAAACCTTGAGGCTAGGCCTGAAAGTCCAGGCCAGAAACCTCTTACTACACAATGTAATCACATTTTAATTTTTATACTGCTTAAGAGATTTTGCTGGGATATTAAAACTGTAAGGAAAAATAAAAGTAGTAGGAAAGCATCAGGGTAGTAAAACAGAACAAAAAAAAAAAAAAAAAAGAAATAGAGTAGAATAAGCACCAGTAAAAATATTAAAGAACTAAGCTTTGGCCCTCAGAAAAGTTCTCGTGTGTGTATCCAGTAGTTCACCTGCTCTGCATCTCTTCTGACCTGATGAAAGCTTGTCATTCATTCATCAGCACCCTAGGTGAGATTCTGACATGTTGGAGATGTGTGTGTGTGTGTGTGTGTGTGTGTGTGTGTGTGTGTGTGTGTGTGTTTCTCCTTTTCACCAGCCCCAAAGAGTTAACTATAGCCTTCTTTGATGGCCTTGGAGAATTACTCCCTCAGATAGAAAAGTTGAGTGATAGTCTGCCAACTCCAATGGCTTCTCCTCAAACCCTGATCTACTAGAGGTTGGTCCTCATAGCAGTGATACCAGGCTCACTCAAACATAACAGCTGTGAAACTGAGCAGAGTCCCAGGAACCAGCTACTTGGGGACTGCAAAAGCAAAGTAGCTGTCCCCCGACAACCCAGACACGTAGTGAATGCAGAGAGAGATAACATCCTGCAGCCAACCAAGTCTGCCTCTAATAACTCCCCTTCTCCATCGTTAGCTACAAAACCTGAGCTGAAGCATGTAATCTGTGATTTCCCAGAGTCTGGCCATTGAGTGACCTGGGTCCTGTGCCCTTATCATGGTGGGGTCAGAACTAGAGACTCCACTTCTCTGAAGTTAAATAAAGTCTGCTACAATTATTTGAAGTCATCTAAATCTCATATTCTATTATTCCTAAAAACTTTATTCTTACTTATACTTACACTGCCTAGACAACCTTGGCTCATTTTGGGATTACTGTGTTATAAATTGCAGTGATTGCAGTACATACTAAGATTTTTGTTTATATGGAAACACGGTAGTTTCATTATAAATGAAACATTATGCTGTGGGACTATGCTTTTGTACACGGTAAATACTTGTCACTGTAAATATTGGTTTAATAAGAACCTGGTTGGCCAGAGGCTATGCAGACAGGAAGTACAGGTAGAGCAACTAGACAAGGAGAATTCTGGAAAGTGGGATAGGAGAGATCAGATGCCAGGAGATGTAGTGGAAAGAAGATGAGAATGCTCCTCTGAGCAAAGGTACCAAGCCACAAGGCTAAACATAAATAGAATCATGGGTTAACTTAAGTATAAGAGTTAGCAAGTAATAAGCCTGAACCATAGGCCAAATAGTTTGTAATTAATATAAGCCTTTGTGTGATTATTTGGTACTAAATGGCTGTAGGACTGTGGGCCTAGACCTTGAGGCTAGACAGAGCCAGAGACTTCTGACTACAATTCTAAATATTTTCTACCTTCATGCCTGTCTTAGTCAGGGTTTCTATTGCTGTGAAGAGACACCATGAACATGGCAACTCTTTTTCTTTTAACTTGAGTTAGATTCCTTGAACTTCTAATATGACATGTTGTAAAACATCACTGAAGGGCCTAGGAGGGAGAAACAAACACAAAACAGAGTATAAGAAAGAAAACAAAATAATATTGCAACAGGAATGGATTAGAGTTCACAGCACTCTCCAATCACCAAGAAAAGCCTCCTTAAGAACAGATCCCATATAGGATTCAGTCATACCTACTTCAGATGGTGGGATATTTTATCTTAGACACAGTACGTATTACCCTGGTAGACAAACACAAATATATCTCAGAGGTACAAAACATAAGGAGGTAAGGTTTGCTTATGAGCCCAGGATGGATTGGAATCTCCAAATTAGAAGTGCTAGGAGAATGAGGATGTGGGGAATGAATGAGTAGTAAAATTGGGAAGCTGAGAATAGACTGAAAATAACTTAAAAGATAAACCAGTACAGTCTTGTTCCTGGGTAGCCAGCTGGATGAGCATGTCAACTCTTATAAAAATATTTAATTGGGGTGGCTCTCTTAAAGTTTAAGAGGTTCTGTTCATTATCATCGTGGTGAGGAACATGGTGGCATGCAGACAGATGTGGTGCTGGAGCTGAGAGTCCTACATCTGGCAGGCAAAAGGAAAATGGTCGTTGACACTAGGAATAGCCTGAGAATAGATCTCAAAGCCCACTCTCACAGTGACTTACCTCCTCAACAAACCCATACCTATTCCACCTCCCAACAGTGCTACTCCCTTTGGGGGCCATTTCCTTTCAAACCACAATGTCTCAGCATGCAAGTATTAAACTATTAGACTTTGGACTGTGTTATGTTAGAATGTGGGTTATTTTATTGTTTTCAAATTTTTATTTCATTTTAATGTGTGTACACTCATGTGTTTATGCCACGACATATGGGAGTCAGTTCTCTCCTTCCATCATGTGGGTTCTGAAGACTAAACTCTGAGCATCAGGACTGGATATCTTGCTGGTTCTGGTTTTTAATTTTTTTTTTTTTTTTTAAAAAAAAAAAACAGGGTCTCCTAAGACTTACTTCTGCTCCATGTCCCAAGTACTCAGATTAGAGGTGTATGGCTTCACATTTCTAAGTTTTACTTGGTGCTGGGGCTCTTCATTAGGCAAGAATTCTAGCAACTGAGGTATATTCTCAGCACAGAAGTTTTGATTCTTAAAATTGTTTGAGAGCCAGCATGGTGGCTCAGAAGATAACAGCTCTTGCTGCTAAGACTGATGACCCCCGGGTGGGATCCCAAGAACTCACATGGTGGATGACCCCCGGGTAGGATCCCAAGAACTCACATGGTGGATGACCCCAGGGTGGGATCCCAAGAACTCACATGGTGGATGACCCCAGGGTGGGATCCCAAGAACTCACATGGTGGATGACCCCCGGGTGGTGGATGACCCCAGGGTGGGATCCCAAAAATTCACATGGTGGATGACCCCCGGGTGGGATCCCAAGAACTCACATGGTGGATGACCCCAGGGAGGGATCCCAAGAACTCATGAGGTTGAAGAAGAAAACTTATCTCTGTAGTTTGTCCTCTGACCTCCAAACACACACACACAGGGTTTTTTTGGTTTAACACTAAAGCAGAGAGAGCTGACTCCATCCTCCACATGTACCACACACAAAACACAAAGCCCCAAGAGTAATAGTGAATCTTAAAAAAATTCTATTAAAGTCTTTGACTTCCCATTATAAACAATCAAAACACAAAACAATAACAAAGAAATATTAAATAAGAGGCTGAAGAGATGGTTCATTTGTTATTCTTTCAGAGAACTTGAGTCTGGCTCCCAACACCTGTAACACTAGCTCAAGATCAGATGCCTTCTTTTGGACTCTGAGGGCATTTGCATTCACATGGTACATATAAGTGTATAATATATATATATATATATATATTAAGTTAAATATATACACACATATGTATTTAAAACAATTAAATGGTCTGAGGTTAGAACAAAATTCCCAAAGTTTCCCTAAACATACATTTGACATTGTGCACTCTGCACCTACGCTGGTTGGTATTTTCATCAACCAACTCTGAGAAACATTGAAGACATTCTATGTCTTATAGTGTCAAATAGTCAGCCAAGATTTAATTCCTTAAAAGTAAGCATACCCTTCTTATTGTAAGCAAATTATTTTGTTTAATTAGTGCTACAATTAAATTATTAATTATATACTGAAGTACAATTATATGCTTTCCTCATTAGTTTTTGTTTTTTTTTTTTTTTTGTTTTTTTTTTTTTTTGAAACTTGAAACAAGCTAGAGTCATCTGGGAAGATAAACTTCAATAGGGAAAATTCCCCCATCATATTGGACTATAGGTTGGTCCCCATGGGGGCACTTCCTTGACTAATGGTTGATGACGGCTCAGTTCACCATGGGTGGTACCATTTCTGGGCAGACGGTTTTGAGTAGTATAAACAGAAGAAGTCATAGAGAACAAGCCATTAAGCAGCATTCTGCCATTGCTTCCAGGTTTCTGCTTGAATTCCTGTCCTGATTGCCCTGTATACTGAACCATAAACTTGAGTGAAATAAATTCTTCCCTCCCCAAGTTGCTTTTAGGTTATGATGCTTCATTATGATATTAGAAAGCAAACTAATATATATATACATATATATATATATGTATGTATTACATATACATATATATAGCAAATAGGTTAAAATAAGTTTATGATTTATTATCAGTGTTTACTTATGTACCTATTTTATATGTCTTTGTGTACTGATAAACAGGTCTTTTAATGGGATATAACAAAGTCCTTTATATGCTCAAAATTAATATAAACTTTTAGAATGAACACAGTAAAAGTAGAAGACACAAAATTAGGAACATTTTTGCCATTGAACCAAGGCTCTATGGAATTAAGTCTTGATTATTTTTTTTTCTTTAAGTTGTTAACTACTTATTATGTTGCTGGGTTAGGAGCATTAGCAAATTCATACTGTTTTGTAGCCAACATTATGCATCTCTAGAACTCTTCTGTCTTCCTCAACTGAAGTTCTGTGCCATTGTGCATTAACTCCTCACATCGGTTCCCTCAAAGTCTTGACAACCATCATTCTACTGCCAGGCACTATGGATTTGACAGCTCCAGGAACCTTGTATATAGTAGTTATTATAACTAACATGTCTTTTTTTTTTGAAACAGGGTATATGTATAGAATTATGTCCTGAAATTAGCCTAAATGCTAAAAAGGATGGAATTAATTGAACTAAAATGTGTTTTCAATGTTAAGTATAAAGGTGAGGGCTTTATTATCAATTTTTAAAAGACACTTAAGATGGAACTGACATTGACTTCACTTTGTTGAGGCTCCTACTGTGGAACATATCACAATGGCAGGACATATGTGGGGTCACACAGCAGAGGGGCAAGACTGGGAGAGACAAGGGACAGCATTTCAGTGATCTAACATCCCCACCAGGCCCATCTCTGAAAAGTTTCACTTCTCATACTTGCTACACTGGGGACAAGGTTCATGACCCTAGGCCACACTCAAGTGATGCTCACACCACAGCACCCCCAATGCTGAACACTACAGGATGCTTATGCTCGTGTACATCTGCATATTATTTACAATATCGCCATTTGAAAAAAATACACTTTAAATAAAAGTTGAAAACACGGACATACACTAACGGTTGAAAATACACAAAGGTTGAAATACACACACACATACACACACACACACACACACACACACACACACACACACACACACACACTAAAAATTCTAGCCCTGGTAATCCTGTAATTTTTGTTTTGTGAGACAATGTCTTATTATGTAGCCCAAGCTGGTCTTGAACTATTCTCTTGATTCTGCTGTGTTGGGATTATAGGTGTATGCCATTAACTACACCTAGCTTTAGCCCTGCGGTTTTAATAGCAGAAAGTACTGATTGGCCTTTCAGAAGTGTTAGCCTCTAAAAGCCATGTCCTCTGAGTTCTGATGTCAAACCCCATTTAAAGCCAGGTTCCCATGTGCATCTCTCCCCCTTGTCTTCTCTTGGGAGCTCCCACATTTCTCTTTTTCCTTTCTTCTTCCTTTCTCTCTCTTCCTTCTTGCCTTCTCTATTATAACCTGTTGATCATAACCATATTAACCTGGCAATAAAGCTCTTTTCTCCATAGAAACAAGAAGTCTACCTGGGAATTTCCATCGTACGGGCCCATGGTGAGAGGGTGATTTATCTAGGGCAGAGGCTTCAGCTTCTAAGTGGATGGAGGCTACTGCACAAAGAACCAATTCAGACCAAGCAGCTAAGAACAGTGCAACAGTGCTCAATGACTGCTTTCTGGGGCAGGGCTGGCCCAGGCAGGTGGGAAGGCTACTATCCCTTTGTTCACTCCTCACTTTATTCCCCGGAGCATACAGTTGCTGCTTAAAGACTCATGGATTAGGTTAGATAGAAGAATCCAGATGTTAGCTACAGATGGACTTTTCATTTGTGCGAACTACTCTGGGTATAAAACACACAGAGTAAGTTTTTCCATTTGAGCATGGCCATATGTGGCAGGGCCATGTCTCTAGTAGCTGGACCTGCTAGCTGGATCAGATGCACAGGTCCTCAATATGGCACCCCCCCCCCCGACCTATAATAGTTTGTAGTGCCTTTTCATCAGTCATATTATTATTTAACTAATGGTTCTTTACCTGTGGGTCACAACCCCTGAGGGGGTTGATTAACCTTTTCACAGGGGTCATACATCAGATATCCTGCATATCATATACTTACAGTTCATTAACAGTAGCAACATTACAGTTATGAAGTAGCAACAAAAATAATTTTATGGTAAGGAGTTATCACAACATGAGGAAATGTATTAAAGAGTTGAGTCATTGGAAGGTGGAGAACCACTGGTCTAATCTCTGGTGAACTCTGAGGAACAATGTTCTCTCAGTGACTGAGTTTTGACTGAGAGGAGGATCATGGGAGTTTTGTTCTTGGACTTAATTGTATTTGGGACATGTGTGATTTGATTTGGTGGGTGGGAACCTGAGGTTGTGCCAGTGAGAAAGGCCATGGGTAGTGGATGAGTTTAGAGAAGCTAGCTGAGAAACACTATAGCTCAGCTCACTATAGCTGTGGTAACAAGCTCCTGAAAGGAGCTCCTGCAAGCCTGCCCTAGAAAGCCCTACATTCTTTTTCTACCAATCATTTACACCAATAGGCTCATGGGCTCTCCTTGTCCTCACTTAGCATTATTTTCTGGTTTCATCACCTTTCTGGCCCTCGTTGCCACCCTGATCATTTGATTTCTCCAAGCCATGCTGCTTCCTAGCCTTCATTTGTGCTGTTTTCATAGTTCTGGATCCTTAGTGTCTCACAAGTTCGGCGTCAGCTCCTTCCATGCTAAATCGTTCAGCCCTTAGGTCTTCACTTAGGCTCACAGGGAAAGACACCTAATTGTCCTTGACAAACAGTTTCCACCCCCAGTTGGTGTGCTGGCTCAGTACCTTGGTTCAAAACTCAGTAATGCTCTACCCTCTGGCAGCAAGCTATGTTCAGCTAGGGATAGTGCATGTTAACATGCAATATGCATGACACACAGCAGGTACTCAAATGCTTTAGAAGAGGCAGAGAACTACGTACAGCATGAGGGATTCAGACTATGTAAATAGTAATTTTCAAGTGGCCACAGACTGTAAACATCAGACTCCAGGAGGAAAACTGAGTCTCTGGTGCAGTTAAAGGGTCCTCAAAGTTTGTGGCTGCTCAATACAGTTTGGCAACTCTGGGCATTTATGTGACTATTTGACTGCGAGGACACCAGCCAGAGTACCAAAACAAGTTCCCTTCATCCATCTCTATGAAGTGGTGCTGAGATAATACTTTCCAAGACCTGAAACAAAATGACAAAAATATGGATAAATGAAACAAGAACTCTCAGCTAATCTTTAATTATTATTGCAAACTTACGATTTTACTAAAGGTCTCTTTTACTCTAACTTCAACCCTATGCTCCTCTCATGGTTTCACATATACAGTGATGAGAATTTAGCATCACAGGAGATCTTACTTGTTTGACATCGAATTCACATGTCTGTAGAGAAGAAATACCAGGTAGTCCTGAATGTGAAAGGTGTGCCTAAATAACCTCTACAACATTGAAGGGTATTTTCGTGATCTTGGAGGTAAAGGGTTTCTTAAGCAGAATACAAAAATCTCTAAATCTAGGTAAATTTGATAGATTAGGAACCCTGTTCATGAGATGGAGAGAAGGCTCAGTGGTTAAGAGTGCATGCTACTCTGGTAGAGAGGATCAGAGTTCAATTCTCAGCTTGCAACCACCTGCAACTCCAGCTCTGGTGGATTTGATTCTCTTTTCTGTCCTTCATGTGGTACGGCACTCTAAACACCTGCCCGTTAATATATATATATATATAATATATATAATGAAAATATATATAATAAAATATATATGTAATTAAAAATAAAAGCATTCTAGTCACCAAGGCATCATAAAGAATGACTCTCAAAAAATATTTACAAAATACAAAATGACAAAGAAATCATATGCAGAACACATACACTATGTGTGCCACAGTTTGAAAGACTGTCCCCCCTTCAAAATGCATGTTGAAAGTTAATCCCCAATGAAATAGTATTAAGTGTTTGGTCACTAGGCACAGTCCTCATAAATGGGGCTAGGTGCCCTAACAATGTGGCAGAGGAAGCTTAAGTCTTTAAGATTTTTTTAAGAAACGGTATTTTTAAAATACCTACTATGCTCTTCAGTATTGTGAAGTCACCCCCCCAGCAATGGTTCTTAACCTGTGGGTCTCGACCCCTTTGGAGGTCAAATGACCCTTTCACAGGGGTCACATACCAGATATCCTACATATCAGGTTCATAACATTATAATTCATAACGATAGCAGAACTACAGTTATGAAGTAGCAACAAAAATAATCTTATGGCTGGGGATCAACATAACATAAGGAACTGTATTAAAGGGTGGCAGCATTAGGAAGGTTGAGAATCACTGCTCCAGAGGATGGTACAATAAAATGTTGTGGAGGTTTAGATGAAACTGGCCTCCATAAACTCATAGAAAGCTGTTGTAGATTATTATTTTAAGATGTGTTATACTTGTTTATGCTCTGGGACATTTGCTTAATGATGCAAAGATGTTGCATTCCTTTATATTGCCTTTGTTGAACTCTGAGAAGCTGTGTTACCTTGCCTGTTAACACCTGATGGAGCTGGATGACCAATAGGAGAAAGAAAAGGCCGGGCTGGCAGGCAGAGAGGATAAATAAAGGAGGAATGTGGGAGGAGGAGCCAAAGAACATGAGAACAAGGAGGACTCTAGCCAGCCAGCCACACAGTCACCCAGCCACACAGCCAGCCAGCCACACAGCCACCCAGCCAGCCACCCAGCCACCCAGCCACACAGCCAGCCAGCCACACAGCCAGCCAGCCACACAGTCACCCAGCCACACAGCCAGCCACACAGCCAGCCAGCCACACAGTCACCCAGCCACACAGTCACCCAGCCACACAGTCACCCAGCCACACAGCCACCCAGCCACACAGCCACCCAGCCACACAGCCAGCCAGCCACACAGCCACACAGCCAGCCAGCCACAGTCACCCAGCCACACAGTCACCCAGCCACACAGCCACCCAGCCACCCAGCCACACAGCCAGCCACACAGCCAGCCACACAGCCACCCAGCCACCCAGCCACCCAGCCACACAGCCACCCAGCCACACAGCCAGCCACACAGCCAGCCACACAGCCACCCAGCCACCCAGCCACCCAGCCAGCCACACAGTCACCCAGCCACACAGTCACCCAGCCACACAGTCACCCAGCCACACAGCCAGCCATGGGTAAGAGTGAAAATAAGATCTACAGAAGGAAAAAGCTCAGAGGCAAAAAAGGTAGATGTGGTATTTTAATGTTTAAAAAAGCTGGCAAGAAACAAGACAAACTAAGGTCAGGCATTTGTAAGTAAGAATAGCCTTTGTGTGTGATTTATTTGGGAGCAGGGTGATGGAGCCCCAAAGAGTAAAGAGTAAAGAGCAAAAATGACTAGCAACAGTGAGTGACATTGGAGGTTTGCCTTGTTGGAGGAAGTGTACTACAGAGAGTGGGCTTTGAGGTTTCAGATGCTTAAGCTAGGCAGTGTTTAGAGAAAGAGAAATAAGGGAGTGGGTTTCAGGTGGCACTTTCACCAGACCATTCCAAATTCTCTGGGTATATGGATGCCAAGGGTTGAGGTAGAGCTTCCACCAGAACAGAAACTAGGCAGGTTAGCTTTGTCAGTATGCTTTTACAATCTTGTGTGTACTGCTTTAGATTTTCCTTCATAAAGACCCGACTCCTAGGTCATGTCTGATCCAGATGCTATCAGATTCAGTAACTATAACTCCTGCTTGTCCTGTCAAGAGTGAAGACTAGGCAGCTCTTACCTGGGTGGGAACAGGGACTCAGATTGAGGAGGTCACCAGGATGAGGAGGAAGAAGATGGTCATCTCAACATCTCAAAAGCCTCACAAGTCATAAGAAAGAACAGTTAGCCTTGCACCATCACACACGTCTCTAGGGAAGGGTCATTATCTGCTTATTCCATGAAATGTATCACAAAGGCCTTGCTTTATACAACCGTTGTAACGGAACCAGGGTAAACAGGAAATGTGATTGGAACCCTCTGTAACATTTTGAGCCTTATGAGTCCAAGTGGAGAAATGGCTACCTTAGTGCAGTGTCCTCGTTCCCTGGCCTTGTCCATGAGATGATTTCATGACCAACTTCTTAATACTTGTGCAGCATCATGCCTCCAGAATTCATAGATGCTACAGGGCTCTTCCTGCAGAAGACACAGCTACAAAGCTGAGGTTCCACCACAAGCAGTGTCAGGAGGACGCTAAATGGGTGGAGAGTCCTTCAGTTCGCCTATGTGCTGCTTTCTTGGCAAATGAAGAATGCACTGTTGCCCAGTTGTGAAGGCCAGAGACAGACAACGAACAGATAAAAAAAAGTCTAGGAGATCAACAGCAAGTGTGCAAGAGAAACAGGATAATTTTATTACCAGGTTTTGCTTAAAATAAAGGTACAATAGAATCTCTACAGTTCAGCGTGATTAGACATGATTTATAATTTGAATATTCTGTAAGAAACAAGTGACAACAGAAATGAACCCGCACAAACTACAAAACTACTGGAGGAAAGGGAAGCCACTTCTCTGATAAAATGTGCTATAGCTAAACTTCTTAGAAACTACTTTCCAGCCACTAAGTGCCTTCACCAAGTCATTAATCAAATGCTTCCTAAATTTAGAAACTGATGACCAAGTGGACCGAAACACATAATGCTTAATCTTGTTTTTCCAGCTATAAAAGAACAATATTTCAAGAAAATAAAATATTTTCTAAGCACAGTTTTCTGAAAACTATGACCTTTTCTGGCTCAGTACCTGACCTGAAATGTTCAAATGTTCATATTGCACACAAAAGAAACTTGAGCAGCAAACTATGTGCGTGAGAAGCTGATGAGAAAAAGATTGGAAACCCCCTTAAATTGTGTTCCATTTACATGATTTAAATATATAGTTTTCTATATCTTTAACTAATATAAGTAAAAAGGTAAATTTCTCAACAGCACGGAAATACAAATGTATTTAGAGTTTTACAAAATATATCCAACCCCTTAGACATGCACAATTTTATAATTTTGGAGTGTTATACCATACAAGAGAGCCAGTTTCTTTTTCATAATGTAGGTAGGAAGTTATTTTTATGAAGTTATTCTATATGAAAAAATAAAGATGCAAATTCCTTTTCTTTGTCTCTGAAAAAAGTTTGTGGAATGTTGGAGATTATGGAAAAGCAATTCCAAAGCAATGAAGTCAGAAGACTTGGAATGAGAAAGTCCTAGCGGCACATTATGTTATGAGGAATGATGGTCATCTTCAAGTGACTAAGAGTATTCCTTCATAGTTAAAGTTAAAGGGTACCAAGAGATGGCTGGAAAGCCATGAATACTCACTCATTTCTCATCAAAGAACCAGAGTGTGCAAATGTTGCCACTTCAGGAATCCCAAGCAATGCCCCCAAACACTAATAGGATGGTGCAGTTAGCAGCGCAGACCAGGGTCAGCAGCTTCTGCTCTAGCAGACTGTCCTCTGTGGAGGCTTCAGCAGACTTCTGCTTGTGGTACTGATCAGTAAGAGGCCTGCAGGACTTCTAAACTTATCCATAAGGGAGGGAATGAGGACACTGGCTGTTAACTCCCACAAAAATTTCTCCATAGAATATACAGCTTCAATAAAACCTGCCTACCAAAAAAATGTTACAACTTCACTTAGAAATGTAAATAGCGGAATACAACTCTAACCTCCCTAAAGAATTCATACCTTACATAGGTTAAATACTGATGTTAAAATACTCTCATTCAAACTTTAAGTGCCTGTCCCCCAGCCTACTTTCTGTTTTCCTAATTTGCTTTCTCCTTGAATTTCTAAGGAAAACTATTCTAAAATACAGTAACTGCTTAGTGCAAAACCTGGAAAGCAACAGGGTTGTGGAAGTCCCTCTTGCACTCAAGAAAGCCCCTGAAGGAGAGAACTGCTTTCAGGCTTGGGAGCTGGTGAATCACAACTGGATTTGGGACGGACAATTTAAACTGGCTATGAACACATACACTACAATTGCTGTCCACCTGTTCCATGCAGCTTCAGAATTTCCCCTCATCTAGTCCACAGACTCACAGCTTTAATGCTCTTTCTAGCCTGGGAATGGAATGGCTTTCTCCAAACCACCTGGACATGCAGCTACTGCCAATGTCTGCATCCTGCAAACCTCAAGATGTTGCTTGACTTTTGCTTCCTCAGGTCTTTTTTACAAACATTCAGTTCTTAGACACAAAAGCATTGTTGTTGATCAATGAAGAAACTGTGGGCTCCAACAGCCACATCTCTGCTAGCAAGAGTCAAAAGACCTGGTGTTGGTTCCAGGGCTACTGTCCTAGTATCTGTGGACTACTCATCAGTCTCTCTCACTGGTGCCTAAAACACAGCTGTGTAGGCTCCCTGAGCTAGGGCCATATCTCCTGTCCTCCATGACACTGGCTACGGCCAAAAAGATAGCCCACCCCCCTTGAAAAGTCATTGTTTTCTTGAACCTAAAAGGAAGTAGACATATGGTCTTTTGACCATTCTAAGATGTTTTATATTCCAAGAAAAGTTATTTTATGCAGAAAGCCAATTAAGTGACCATTTTAAGAGTTAGGTTTTAACTTACATTAAGGGAAGACTCAATTATAATATACACTTAAGTCTGACAGAGTAATGACTCCTATAATCCCAGTTATTTGGGAGACCATGTTAGGAGGATGGCAATTTAGAGACTTGTGTAGTAAGTAAAACTATGAGATCCTATGCAGGGGAACCCATACACACACTCAACTGGGGAATGTGATACAAAAGCAGCATTAAGTTTCACTCAACCTTTTTCCTCAAGTGTATTTCAAGGTGAATGTCATTTTACTTTTGTTTAAGCGACAGTAGGCATTTACCCAGTCATATAAACCTGATGCAAACTAAAGAATGAATCACTATCTTACTGGTTAACCAGGCAGGGCTCCTGGCAATGTCAACAACCATAGGTACACTGTCATGCTGCGGCCACACAAATGCTATTTAAGAATGCCAACAGTATCAGCACAGCACTGATTAACATGCCTTTCAGTTTTGCTTTGCAAAACTTTAGTGGCCCTTACTTCTCTTTTCAAATACTCCCAGGCTAAAGCAAATGAATGGTGTTCTCCCATTAATCAATTTACTGTCACTGGATTCTCTCAAGTTATTATGATCAATTGGAAGTAGTTTGTATTTTGTGTGGAAGTCCAAACTGCAAAGTTTTAGAGATACTAGATTATTCCCTATGTTCTTTTCATAGTCTTTAGGCTATCTCATAAGGGATAAATGAAAATATATCCCATGTCCTTAATTAGGTCCCTTATGTTTTCAATGCTTGTTAAATTATATGTAGATATAATGGTTACTTCCCATGTCCTCTTTTACTAAAAAGGCATACTGTTACCTGTAAGTAGTCCCTGAGAACACCCATTAAGGATCCCCCGAAAAACAAGTGACAGTTATAAGACATACACATGGACTCCAGCTGTGTACAAATCATGAGAGGTTGGTCAATTCATGCCTGTGGTAACAAGAAACTAGCTGTACTTTATCAAACAAGTGACTCATGGCATGGGTGTGGGCTCATTCTCTTGCTTCTTACATTTTTATCATTTGAGGTGTGTGCGTGTATGTACCTGTGTGTGCATTTACATTATCTGAGGTGTGTGTACCTGTGTGTACTGTGCGTGCGTGCGTGTGTGTGTGTGTGTGTGTGTGTGTGTGTGTGTGTGTGTGTGTGTGTGTGTGTGTGTGTGTGTATAAACATGTATATGGCACACTGCCCACAAGGAGGTTAGAGGAAAAGTTTGAAGAGTTGGTTCTTGCCTTCCACCTTGTTTTGAGGCAAGGTCTCTTGTTTCTGCCAATTCACCACACACTCCAGGTTAGCTGGCTTGTGACCTTCCAGAAGATTCTCCTGCCTGCCTCCCATCTCACTGTAAGAATATTGAGATTATAGATGTGATTTTTTTTTTTTTTTTTTTTTTTTTTTTTTATGTGGGTTCCAGGGATCTGAACTCAGGATGTCAGGCTTGCACATTAAGTACTTTTACTCACAAAATCATTTCGTTGGCCCATTTCTTGGTGTGAGCTAAGCGGTGGTTTATACTTAACCTTTATTGGTCACTTTGTTTTTCTTTTGAAGGTGGTAGAACTGGCTAAAGGGGGATTTCAGTCAGGGAACAAGGAAGGCTCAATGCAGAGCAGACTAAAAGAAGGCCTGAAGATCTGTCCAGATCCAATGGACAACCAGTCACAAGAAGAAACAAGGCACACATTTTAGATAACAAAGTGCTGATTAAAACTGCAACATAACCGGAGCTGATCATGCCAGCATGTGGGTCACTAAAATACTGCCCCTACAGACACGTGCCAACCCTTCAGTGCTGCTGGGCCACCAGTGCTGTTTCCCTGCATGATCACTGCCAGCAGGAGGGAAGCAGGGTGGCATATATGCTGCCTCAGATCATCTTATGCAATAAGGTTAAGATGCAATGACATCTTATCATCAGAGTTTTCCCTTCTTGACTTTCACAGCTCTGGGAAGAAATGAGCTGGTAAATGTGTTGAGTAGGTAGAAGGCTCCCTCCATGCCCCACCCCACAAAAGTTTACCCTAGAAGTCAGCAAAGTAATACAGGCTGGAATGCATAGTCCCTTACTCTTTACAAGTACATTTTAGGGCTAACTTCAGAGAAAGTAAAATAGTTACATAACTTAATTTTAGTCAATATAAATTACAAGGACCATCTAAATATTTAAACAGCAAAACAAAACCAGATATACATATGTAAAAATTCTAAGTAAATAAATGTACAATCTCAGAACTTAAAATTCACGAGAAGGTTCATTGTGTACACTAATTAGGCTCAGAATGAAGTAAAAGTAGTCAATTTAACCCCCCAACTGGAAAGCTATTCCTGCTATGGTTGTAATTTCATCTACTCAGCATCCTGCAACATTCATTTAGACAGAGTGCAACCATCCATGTAAACAGTTTGTTATCTTGGTCCCTGGGTATGGACCAGTAGATAGAGGAGACCCTGGAAGCAGCATATGGGGAGGACCATCACACCTTAGAGAACAAAAGCAACTTCTGCTGTTGGACTCAGGGCTTCCCGTTGGGTGGCTCAGGAAGACTCTGAGGGGTGGATGTGGTGAAAGTGGACAGCCATGAGGACATGGCTGTCTTTGCACTGGAAAAAGCTCCTCCCACTGACTGGCCTGTGTAAAAAAGAAAAACAAAAGGAAAAACATATGAACTTAATAAAAAGGTTTAATTTTTTTTGCATGCTGGGAATGGAACTTAGGAGATCCTCTAATGCTGGACCACACCTCCAGCCCATGCTTAATATGTTGTTAAAAGACGATGAAAACCCAACAAACCTGAATATGGTTAACTCAATGAAACACAGTAAAATGATGTAGTTACTAAAATATCACTGAAAATTTTAGTTCAAAATAATATCTTTCCATGGAAATGTCTTAAAGAAAACTCAGTAATTTTATAGCCACAGCATTAGCAACTCTGACTGTGAATCAGAATTATCTGGAGAGATGCCTCAGGCATTAAGATCCTTTACTATTCTTCCAGAGGACCCAGGTCCAGTTCTTAGCACCCATGTCAGAACACTCACAATGGCCTTTAATCCCAGCTCCCAAATGCTTCTGGAGTCCATGGACATACACATATACCTGCACATATTCATACACATGCATGCCTGGTAGGCAGGCACGCACGCGGGCTCGCACGCACACACACACACACACACACACACACACACACACACACACACACACACACACACACACACACACACACACACACGCATGCACGCATGCGCACGCACGCATACAAAGTCATATGCTCTCTGTACCTTAAATGCTGAGTAACCACTTACTTATACTGGAAGAGAATCCTAAAGTGCTACATTCACAGAGATACAGAACCTTGTAGGCCTCAAGTCTTTTTGTTTTAAAAAATATTCTCTCCAAAGCTGTACTAAATGTGAAATTATTTGAGTCACTGCTATTAAAGAAGGTGTATAAGAAACATGTTATAATTTAATTAGCAGCAGCTGCAGCTCTGAAAAACAAATGCAGTGGTCCTCCCTATCATCTGAATCTTTGGACAATAATATTCAGGTGGATACATGTTCAGTGAGATATTTTAGAAGTAAATCATCAATTTCAGGCTGTTCTAAGTGGTGATGGCCCATCACACTCTCCAGCTCTGTCCCTGCTCATATCGCCTATCGTCTCTAACTACACATGCATATCCTCCTGCCTACCAGCCACCTGGTTATCACTGACTCCCACGGTGTCCCAATTCCTTTTATCAACTTGACACAAACCTATTCAGGTCTGAAAAGGAGATTTTTGTTTTGTTTTGTTTTTTAATGTAAGGTTTTCTCCATGTAGCCCTGGCTATTCTGGAATTAGCTTTACAGATCAGGCTGGCCTCAAACTCACAGCAATCTTCTTGCCTCTGTTTCCCAAGTGCTGGGATTAAAGATGCGTGCCATGACCATCTGAAAGAGGGATTCTTAAATGAGAACTTGCGCCTAACAGACTGGCCTGTAGTCAAATTTGTGGGGCATTTTCTAGATTAAAAATAGGTGTAGGCGGGCCCAGCCCACTGTGGACAGTACCATTCCTGGGAAGTGGTCCTGATGGTATAAGAAAGCAGGCTCAACAAGGCAGCAGCAAGCCAGTAAGCAGCGTTCTTTTATGGTACTTGCTTTCAGTTCTTATCTTGGCTTCTCTCAATGAACTGTGTCCCAGGACATGTAAGCCAAACAAATCCCTTCCTCTCCAAGTTGCTTTTGGTGACTATTATCATATCAATAGAACCCTAAGTAAGATACCTGGTATCTCAGTGTCTATGTTCTAGAAGCCCAAGAGCAAGGGCTGGTAACCTGAACACGCCAAAGAAGAGATTTAAAGTGATTACTTTATATGAAAAGGTGAATGTATTTGAGTGACAGCATATACTCATATAACTTTTACTAAAATACACTGTTAGAACTATGTCATCCTATTATTGCTGCTATTCTCTGACTTGGCTAATTTACATGCTAATGTTTTACTACAGGTTGTATGTGTAAGGGAAAATATGGAACGTCCATGGTTTTGAGTATTCTTTGGGGTTCTTAGAATAGATCTCCTTTAGATAGGGGACTACTACTATAATTATTCATATGCCTACAATGAAGCTAAAATTTCTATTAAGTGTTGTGGAATATTATTCTGACCATGCGAAGGCGTGTTACATTTGTTTAATTATGTAAAGATGTGTTCCTATTTCACCTTGCCTACCTAAGGCTTCTGATGGGTCATAAAAAGCTGAATGGCCAATGGCTGGGCAGGAGAAGGACTGGTGGGGCTGGCGGGCAGAGAATAAGTAGGAGGAGAGATCTACAAGAGAACAGAAAGAGGAGGACACACCCGGGCCAGAAGCCAGACGGCACCAGTCACCCAGACACACTAAGCAGTGAAAACAGGACAAACAGAAAGGTAAAGAGCCCTGAGGGAAACATCAGCGAAGAGAAACTGGTTAAGTTGCAAGAAATAAGTCTAAGCTAAGGCCAAACATTCCTAACTAATAATCTTCCTGTCATGATTTGGGAGCTGGTGGGGACCTAAAAGAAAAAGCCTGGTACGGTAAGACTTCAAAATAAATCAAATGTACAACTACACAGAAATAAATGCTTACATATCAAATTCCATTCCTCTAATAATAAAATGAATCGAGTAGTAGGGCTAAGTATTCTGTGCCCTTTAAAATGAGTCCATAGAGTCCTTCACCATCTTTCTACAGGTGTAAGGAATGTTAGCTACCAAGACCACTCGGAGGCATTCTCACACTGGGGCTTTAAAGTTGTGTTCAACAAAGGTTAGCTAATAGTTATTCCTGTTGGGTCATATGTTTGAATGCTGTTTTGGGAGGTTGTAGAACTTTGGGACTTGTGGTTTAGCAGAGGTGAGTTGTTGGGTGGGCCCGAGATTGCTATCTATTTCCAGTTCCAGCTCTGTTTCCTGATCCACAAGGATGTAAGGAACAGCCATATGCTCACAATGTTATGAATTACAGCATGATTTTGCCAGCCTGATGAACTTTAAGATGATAAGCCAAAGCAAACTTCTCCCTTGAGTTGTTGATGTCAGAGCAAGTCAAAGTGGTGAGCAAAGTAACCACTATAGTTTCTGGGTTTGAAACTGGGTCACGATAACAGGTTCAAAATACAGAAACAGGGCTTGGTGGTGGTGCACACTGTAAATCCCGGTATTTGGGAAGCAGAGGCAGGCAGATGTCTTTGAGTTCAAGGTCAGCTTGGTCTACACAATGAGACCCTGTCTCAAAACAAAACACCAACCAACAGAAACAACACAAATAAATGTAAAAGAAAAAAAAAAAGGAAAGAGAAAGAAGAGGAAGTAATTTATTCAGACTGAATATGGAATAAATAATCCTCAAAAATTTTTAAGTGAAAAAAGTGCTAGGCACAGAAGGATATATGAAGCATGCTATGATTTATCTAGCTTTGAGGATCTAGTTAATACTGGCCTCATAAAATGATGTGGAAAGTATTACCTTACTCAACTACTTTCTGAAAGGTTTGTATACAATTTTTGTTATTTCTTCCTTAAATGTCTACTAGAATTTCAAAGAGAAGCTTGAACCCTCAGCACTTGGGATGCTGAGCCAGGAGTGTTCAGTGTTTGAGACTAACAAGGTGGGGGGAGTAAGAGAAGAGAGGGAGGGAGGGGAGGAGGGGGGGAGTAAGAGAAGAGAGGGAGGGAGGGGAGAGGGAGGGGAGTAAGAGAAGAGAGAGAGGGAGGGGAGAGGAGGAGGGGGGAGTAAGAGAAGAGAGGGAGGGAGGGGAGAGGGAGGGGAGTAAGAGAAGAGAGAGAGGGAGGGGAGAGGAGGAGGGGGGGAGTAAGAGAAGAGAGGGAGGGAGGGGAGAGGGAGGGGAGTAAGAGAAGAGAGGGAGGGGAGAGGAGGAGGGGGAGAGTAAGAGAAGAGAGAGAGGGAGGGGAGAGGAGAAGGGGGGAAGTAAGAGAAGAGAGGGAGGGAGGGGAGGGGGGAGTAAGAGAAGAGAGAGAGGGAGGGGAGAGGAGAAGGGGGAGAAGTAAGAGAAGAGAGAGAGAGGGGAGAGGAGTGGGGGAGTAAGAGAAGAGAGAGAGGGAGGGGAGAGGAGGAGGGGGGAGTAAGAGAAGAGAGGGAGGGAGGGGAGAGGAGGAGGGGGGGTAAGAGAAGAGAGGGAGGGAGGGGAGAGGAGGAGGGGGGTAAGAGAAGAGAGAGAGGGAGGGGAGAGGAGGAGGGGGGGAGTAAGAGAAGAGAGAGAGGGAGGGGAGAGGAGGAGGGGGTAGTAAGAGAAGAGAGGGAGGGAGGGGAGAGGAGGGGGGGGAGTAAGAGAAGAGAGGGAGGGAGGGGAGAGGAGGAGGGAGAAAGAATTCACAAGTGAAGCCAACACGGATGTGGATTACAGTCGAAACCGTCTACCAGGTTTTCAATTCTTCGTCCGATCCAGAGCTAGTCTGAATTTTAAATTCCTTTATTAGTTCACACCTTTCAAGCAATTTGTCCATCTATGTTGTTGAGCTGTTGACATAAAAAGTCTTCACTAACTTCCTTTGTCCTTTCTGTTCCGTGAGCCTACAGTGGTATCACCGCTTTAGTCTCTACTCATCCACTTAGAAACAAATTCCTTTCTGATTTTTGAGACTGAAAATGTAAAAAGCCCCTTTGTATTATATTACCCACAAGTCTCTATAACTTTATTTTAAAGAACACACCGAAGACATAAAATGAATACATATGACAGCAACCTTGGCTGACAGTGTTCCTTACCGACAGCTTTTCCTGTCTGTACCACATTCCGGCTGGTTGTGACCATGACGTTGCCAATTTTTTTGCCACGTTCGCTGTTCTGGACAGAACTGAGAGAAGAAATACAATTTTTAAAAATCTCAAACATTTGAGAACATCTCAAATTTGTAGACTATAAAATATACTAATAAAGATAAAAAGTAAAATTATCATGAGAAAATTTCCAAATGAACTGAAAGAGCACAGAAATTAGCTAGAAGGTGAGGACATAAAGCTGTATGGTTAAATCTCCTTGACACACATGGTTTGCTGGGAGCTTGTCATCAAAATAGGAATGGCAAGTCCTGGTATTCATTTCATACAACTGTGTATGGATAGAGTGTTTTCATTTTGAAATAAACACTGTTGAGCTACAGAATGTTACACTCATTGGGTTGTTACTGTTAGACATAAGTCCCTCAAGCAGATCAACAAAATTCCCAATTGACAACGAAGCACACAACATATACAGAGAATAATTCCCCTTCTTTCTATTAAGTACTCACTGTGAGAATCTGAGTTTCATATCCGACACCGAGTACTGGCCTTGAAAAGGATGGCTGTAAAACAAAGCTTAAGTTTAGATTATGAACACATCATCAACAAAGCTACAGAGAGCAGTCCTAGGAACTGTAAAGACCCCTGTTGGGAGGCACAAGTGAGCACAGCTCTGAAACTAGCAGTGGGCTCCATGCTTCGTTCCTAATGTGAGCTCTGGAGGGGACTCAACAGTTTTGAGCTCTGTCTTCCTTCCTTGTGCAACGGATGAATGTAGAAGTGGATACATGTGTGCTGTGGGATAGAGGTGTCAACACTACCCCAGCATAGCACTAACAACACTCCTTACTACATCTGGGGTAAGGTCCAAGCATCAACCCAACTTAAAACCACAGACGGAAATCAGGTGAATAACTGACTTAGGCCATAGATAACTGTACCTTGATCCTGGTCACCTTGTAAATATGTGTCAATGGCCATGAGTAGATTTGCTGGTGAACTGGCAAAATCTGTAGTTCATTAGAAAAGCAACCCCCAAAAAATGCAGAACTTAAAATGGCACTGTAGTTTTATATGAAATACATTATCCTTTCTTATTTCTGCCAAACTAAGGAAAAAGTTTATTAAAATCAAAACCAAACCAAACACTTGACTTAAGCAGTTAATATTAGAAGAGAGAGGTCAATGAACAACTGTCTCATACTCAGGCCCCTCTGTCCAGTGCTATGAAGAAAGTGAAATCCACAGCTACTTACAAAATGCTAATTCTTTCAAATGTCAGCAAAGTGTTGTGGGTTAAAGTAAGCATGCAGAACGGGTCCTCCTTTTACAAATCACACAAACATACTGTGTTTGTAGCTGGTATATCACTTGCCTAACATGTTCAGATCCCTGAGTTCAATACCAAACACCAAAAAAAAAAAAAAAAAAAAAATCACAAAAGGATTCCCAATCAGTCTTTTTTTCTTGTTCCCAGAAAGGTCTAATTTTAGGGGTGGGATGTGTTCTGATGCTTGGTAATTTAGAAGCTTTTCTTTGGAGCTGAAAAAAGCGCCATAGATCTCAAAAAATGGTAATTAGTTTTGCATGTTATACTTCCTAATAATTAGAGAAGACCATCATTTCTCAGATTTTAATCTGGTGAAATGTTTAAAATCCCCTGACTATCATGACTGCCTACTTACTACCCCAACAGGCCTGTCTTCCCTCTTCTCTCCTTTTCCTTTTAAAAGTATAAAACATCTTTTTTGTTTTCTACACAGTTTTATAAAAACCTATTTTTATTTTTTGAAATTAAAATGTAATTACATTGTTTCCCCTCTTTCCTTTCCTCCTTCCAACCCTTCCAATGTAATCTATCCTGCTCTTTCAAATTCATGGCCTCTATTTCTTTGATTGTTACAGATATACACATCTATGTACACACACATATACGTATGTACACAGACACACACACAACTTAGTCTGCATAATGTTAACTGTATACATATGATTTCAAGGCTGACAGCAATCTGGAGGCTCTTCTCTGGGGATCTGGGGAGACGACTTCTGCTTCTTCTGTTCTCAGCATTTCTTAGCTGTCGGTAGTTTTTGGTTTGGGTTTGAAGACCTTTTTGTGTGTGTGTGTGTGTGTGTGTTAACATGTATATTTGGTATGATCCTTGTTTTTTGGTTTAAAAAGAGAAGTCTTGCCATGTAGGACAACTTACAACTCTCCCACTTTAGTCTCGTGTAGGAATTACAAGCATGTGCTACCATAAATAGCTATACTCAAGTCTGTTTTTCAACTCCCATAACCTTAGTTTCTTTATACATTTTGTCTAGGTACCATTTTATAATCCTTTCAAGCCCATTCTATCTAAGCCTATGTACTAGCATTAAGATCTGTAGAGTTGGTTCAGGTTAATAGCATCAGATACAATGAGACAGTTCACATACTAGGCAGCTGACAATAAGAGCCACCTCAAGTGCCCCTGGCAAACCAGCTCACATGTGTTTCCCTCTACATAGCTTAGAACACAGACCTTGTAGCTAGCAAGGCAGATTACTTTGAACTCTTAGATCCTTCATTTAATGGCACTAAAATGTCTGCTTTTAAACTTTTTTAATATATTCAAATGACAATATAGGTTTTGATATAGCTAAAAAATTCACCAAAGTTAGGATTGAACCTATTCATTTTTTTGAGAGACAACATAAAAATAATAGACATGTCAACCAAAAACATTCTGAAATGCTCTACACAGATGCTTCTAGAAGATGATAATATTCTAATCTGTACATTGGAAAGCATGTGTTTATCCTTTATAACATCAGATAAATTACATTTCCACTTTAGTTAAAAACGATATAGTTCCCAAATAATACAAAGTTGACTTTGTCAATTTCTTACCAAGAAATAAAGTTCAAAATACAATGAAAATAGCCAATGAATGCTTGTATCATTAAAAACAGTATTTCAGCTAGAAGTGGTGGTAAACACCTTTAATTCAAGCACTGAGAAGGCAGAAAAAAGTGGCTCTAAGTTTGAGGCCAGCCTGATCTACACAGTGAATTCCACGTTAGGCAGAGGCTACATAATGAAACTGTCTCAATAACAGAAAGACTTTCTTTGTAAAGCAACCATTTTCCATCCCATCAGTCTGGAGGATGTGCTTACTTTGGGGTTATCTCTGAAAGTGCTGGGTGCTTATTGCTGTTCCATACCCTGTAGTTGTGAGTATTCTTCCAGGCAGCAACAAAAGTCGTTCCATAGTCTGATAACATCTTTTCATTATCTGCCAAATAAATGGTTGAAAGAAGTTGAGCTGGACCACAATCATCTGTGCATGAAGATTAATAATCATAAAGGGTGAAAGTATAGTTTTAAGTCCCATACCCACAGTGTGGGAACACAGCCTACAGGTGTCTGCAAACTTGGGTCTAGTTCCAGAAATCCTGTTAAGAAGCTATGTGCCTTTGGCAAGTCAATCATTCAGAACCTTGTTTTCTTTTTGTTTTGTTTTGTTTTGTTTTTTTTTACTGAAAATAAGAGGACCGAGCCAAACATTTCCCAAGGCCCTCTTTACAACACCAAGATGTTTTCATGTTTTCCTTAGTGTTAAAACTACAGACTTGACACTGAGCAGACAAACTGGGGTAAGTATATGGTGGAGCAGCTAGAATCTCTCCAAGAATGTCTACACAGTTAAGACCAGCAAGAAAAGTGCTTCTTTACCCACATTCTCTTTGTTTGGACTTTGTCTATTTGGTGCTTCATTATTGAATATCCAAGCATTGTACTGTTAAAAATACTTAACACAGGATTTTCACATTAATGCTAATAGCTCTCGACTTTCTTGATACCATGGCAAAGTGTCACTGCAGAGCACTGCTTCTGCTTGGAGGAACAGAAAAGGTCTGGAGAACTGATCCAAGTGGCTATTGCCTCACATTTATCACAGGCATGCAGGTTTGACATTTTGTTTTTAAGACAAGGTCTTGCTATGTATTCAGGTTGGTCTCAAACTCTTTGACCCTTCTGGTCTCAGCTTTCTTCTATCCAGACAGGTGGTATCTGAGGTGTGTGCTATATTGTTTGCTCTGAAGGTGTAATCTAAGTAGCTTTTGCTGCTAGGAAAGGACTAGGAGACACACAGTTCTATCTACAGCATATGCTTCCATATGTTATTCTTGCAGCTCACTCTCCTCTCCTGATTCTGCTTGAGAATGGACTTGAAACAGACAGCTACCGCCTCAACCAGATAAATGAGCAAACTATGACATTTTTTTTCTTTGCCTTATTCTATCTTCTGTAAAACTGGAATGTCTGGGATTATTGTTAAGGTAAAAATTAATTACTAGATATAAAATGAGCTTGGTGGTGGTGGTGCATGCCTTTAAAAATTTCAGGCAAATAGATGGAACTAGAAAAACATCACCCTGAGTAAGGTAACCCAGACCTAGAAAGACAAACACAGCAAGTACTCACTCATGATTGGATACTAAACACATACTAACAGATGAACAGGCTAGATTCCACAACCTCAGAGAAGATAGGTAGAAAGGAGGACCCTAAGAAGACACATGGATTGCCCCAGGAAGGGGGAATGGTTACGGTCTCCTGGGTAAACTGTAAGGGGTGGGAGGTAGAGGAGACAGGAGAGGGGTTGGGAAATGAGAGTTGAAGAAAGTGAGTTGGGGAAGGGACTGAGAGGTGAGCAGTGAGGGAGAATCCTGACAGTGAGCTATCATGGGCTTAGGGAGAAACCTGGTGCTAGGGAAGTCCACAGGAACCCACAAGGAGGTCCCAGCTAAGTCTCCTAGCAGTGCTGGAGAGGGTGCCTGAACTAGCCTTCCTTTGTAGTCAGATTGGTGACTAAGCCTGTCATCTTAGAACCTACATCCAATGAGTGATAGAAGCAGACGTAGACACCCACACACCAACAGTTGGCCAAATGGCTGGAGTTCAGTTGAAGAGAGAGAGAGAGAGGAGCAAGGGGGCGGAGTGAGGTCAAGACACAATGGAGATATCTACAGGTCAGCTGAGCGGAGTTAATGGGAGCTCACTGACTCTGGACTGACAGCTGGTGAGCCTGCATGGGTCCAAATGAGGCCCACGGAATAAGGGTGGCGGTTTCTCTTATCAAGCTGTTGATGGCTCCCTGGCTATGGGACCAGGAAATATCCTGGTTACATGAACTAGCTTTTTGAAGCCCACTCCCTATGGTGGGAAGCCTGGCTCAGCCTTGATACACGCAGGAGAAGATAGATCCTGCCTCAACTTGATATGTTAGCCTGCACTGACTACTTAACGGAGGCCTTACCCACTTTGAGGAGTAGACAGAGGGTGAGTAAGGGGGGAGGTGGAGGAGGTGTGTAGGGGGGAAATGGAGGAAGGAAAGGGAGGGGAACAGTAGAGGGTATATAAAAGAAATTGTATTAATACTTTTAAAAAATTATAAAAAAAGAAAAATGGTTTAATACAATATAGTATGTCATAGCTGTGATGTCTGTATGAGTAGCAGGTGATTTTCTACCATGAATACCTCTTTCTAGAGCAACTTAAAACATCTATCTATCTATCTATCTATCTATCTATCTATCTATCTATCTATCTATCTATCTATCTATCTATCTATCTATATCAGAACATGGAAGTTTATAGGAAGAAATGTGGCTCTGTGCTTCTTACCTAACTGCAGTGTTGCAGCCAGCAGAGCATGGATGTAGACTGCAAACTGGGCCCGGATCCACTCATCACCCCCTTCCCAGCCCGTGCCATCCAGGAAGACATCATCCCTGTTCTCAGTCACATGCTTCACTAGGTAATCTGCAAACCTCAGGTCTGCAGTGGTTGGGTTGAGCAGCTTCCTAAGTTCTGGATCGTGGATCTGGATCAGAGCTTCTTCTACCTGGAAGAGTACCCCGGTACAAGTCAGAGCTGAAACACTCACATCTTAAAAAGTAAGTATCAGAGAACTCGAGTTGAAAATAAAAAAGATGAGTAACAGTATTCTCAAAGATGAGTCTAAGAGAAAGGCAGGGTTTTACATTGAAATTTCTATAAACTTTATTATTATTTTTTATAAAAATGCCTTCTTTATTTTTAGAGAATACAGGTAGAAGAGGGAAGTTGACTGGATGGTTAAGAGTACCTGCTGCTCTTGGGGGGATCTTTCATAGCACATGGTTGCTTATAGCCATGGGTAATTCCAGTTCCCAGAAGAGGGGGATCTGACACCCTCTTCTGACCTCCATAGGCGCCAGGTGTGCACAGCACACACATATACATATATGCAGGCAAAAGAAGCACACACATATATATGTCTTTAAAAATACATGTGCAAATAAGAACATGACTTTGAACAATAAAAGTATTTCATGCTTTGTAAAATCTTTGGTGGTATAAATACTTGGGTGGGGGGGAATATAGGTATATCATAATGAAAATTTCCCTAATATTAAACAGAAAACAAGCTTAGTTATAAGTCCTTTAAATTTTTTCATTTTGAGAACATGTATACTTCAGAACACTTTAAATACTGCAACATTTTATGGAAGCAA
This sequence comes from Phyllotis vaccarum, assembly GCA_033318265.1. Taxonomy (NCBI): domain Eukaryota; kingdom Metazoa; phylum Chordata; class Mammalia; order Rodentia; family Cricetidae; genus Phyllotis; species Phyllotis vaccarum. The sequence continues at coordinate 84,091,112 of JARWLC010000014.1, read as the reverse complement.
AAACAGCAGCTAATTTTCAAGGTATTGTTTTGCTCTTTAGCTGCTAGTGATTAAACTTAGGCATGTTTAGCAACTGTTAAACCACTGTTAACTAAACCAAAGGTTAATGAAAAAATAAAACATCTATCAAACAACTTCTGAATGTTAAAGCACTTGGTGCTTCTCTGACCTGTTCCCTCCTATCTGGCATATAATGTTCCCCGCCCTTCATTCAAATTTGAGATAATGATAAATAAATTTTGAATCTTGGATAGTTCATCTATTATATTTCAACTACTTTCCCATAAAGAATAAACTTTCTTTTGGTAATTATAAAAAACTTTAGTGCAGTTAAAAAAATCTTAACATTTTAAAATTGTGAAATTAAATAAGTAATTAAAAAATTTAAATATAGCTGGGCAACGGTGGTGCATACCTTAATCCCAGCACTTGGAAGCAGAAGCAGGTGGATCTCCATGACTTTGAGGCCAGCCAGGTCTATAAAGCAAATACTAGGACAGGCTCCAAAGCTCTACAGAGAAACCGTGTCTTGAAAAAATAAGACCAAAACCAAAAATTTAAATATATTGATAAGATATCAAATATCTATTCCGAACTTCTTTAATATCAGGAACATATTAAGCAGGGTAAGTGTTTAAATTATTTTGAAAAAATAAAAATAAATAAGGCTTTGAGACCATAACAGGTCTGGTTTACTCAGGCTGGAATCTTTGCTCAAGCACTTTGTAGTTGTTTGATAATGAGAAAATCACTTAAATTATGTGCCTTAGCCTGTGTATATGCAAAATATAGACAGTACCTATTTTATAAGGTATTTAGGAAAATTAGAGCAGTTAATACATATAATGAGGTGCACCTTTAATTCCAACATTTGAGAGGCAGAGACAGACTGATCTCTTGAGTTCCAGGCCAACCCTGGGCTACAAAGAGAGACCGTCTCAAAAAACAAACAAACAAAAAAACCCCAAGCAACAAAATATATATAATTAAAATTATTGGACTAGAGTAAATATTATTTTCTTTATCAGTGCTGTTACTATAGCATCATAATTATACTTAGGAAAGGAGGAAGGGAACCAGCCGGCCAAGTATAGGCACTCAGACATAAACGTACTTCCACAATGGCATCACTGAGGTGTTTCTGTTGTCGAAAAAGGATGTTAGTAGCTCCAGCCACAAATCCCCGAACAGTGACATCGGAGAGAAGATGGTGCTGCTGCAATGCCATGTAAGGCAAACACAGATATCCCTATGGATTACAAGAGCAAAAGAAAATAAAAGTCAAAAACAAAAACCCAAGTATTTCTCTTTTCAAGCTAAAAGCAGAAGAGCTGAGATTAAAAGAGATGTCCATGCCTCCCTGTCTGTCTAGTTAGTCTAAAACAGTATTCACAGAGGACTGTCTCATCTTGACTGCAGTGAGTCCAGTTACTGACTTGATCACCTTAGTTCTGGCTCAATTTAAACTGAACCAAATTCAATAAAGTCTGACTTTTCTGATTTAGAAAATTAAAAGCATTACATCCATTAAAAAGTAAGCTGTCTAATAGAAAACAATTAAAAATTATAAAACATGCATCTGTACACAGCCACCAAGGTGCAATAAGAATAGCAAACTATCCCATTTATTGTCCAATTGCTTGAAATCATGTTTGGCAAAAATATGCCAAAATATTTGCTATAAACTAGTTAAAGCACAAGTTACACTGGTAGTATTTGTGTTTAATTTCCATTTGAAATAGCACTGTCTTAAAATTATACTTAAAGCACTAACCTGTAGTGGGATTATGTTATATTGTAAATAATTGTCCCGCCTACTTGTTTAATAAAAATGCTGATTGGCTGAAGGCAGACAGGAAGTGTGGGCAGGGCTACCAGACTAAGAAAACTCTGGGAACAGGAAGAACAGAGCAGAGATGCCAGAGAAGCCAGCAGATACAGAGAACAACTATGCTGCTCCCAGGAAAGGTAATGAGCTGCATGGCTGAACAGGATAAGAGTCATGGGTTAGTTTAAGAGCAAGAGCTAGCTAGGAGTAAGCCAGAGCCATAGGCTGATTAGCATAAAATTAATATAAGCGTTTGTGTGTTTCAGTGGGTCTGCGGGTCAGAATCACGGGGCTAGGCTGAAAAGGATGGGCCAGAAACATCACACAACACTAACTCTCAGCCAGCATTTACATCTGCAAAGGAACCAATCAAAAGCAATTTTAACCTTGCAAAATCTCTGGAGTTAAAGGTGTGGTCAGTGGTAATGATTAGTGCATGAAGGCAGAGTAGAGCTGCTGAATTTTATTTGTAGGCCTATGTTGTACATAAATCATCACACTTACTGAAAACTTACCCTGATTCAGAATCTTTTAGTTTCTATTTTCCTTTCTGTAAATATTTTGACTGGGATACTTACAAAGAACCTTGTCTTGAAAACACACACACACATCCCTCCCCCCAAGTAGTTTATCTGAATTTATTCTGCAGACTTCCCTGCTCATCAATTGCTATATTTTCAAGTTATTTAGTACAGTACTGTTTACTGTAAATAGGACTCATAACTTCATGAAGAGTGGAGTAAATTTCTAGCTATATAATGGAACATTCTAAAAACATACAAAGTGATGAAGTTCAACTCTCAGGAATGTAATGTAAAGGTGATTAAGAATAGAAAATGATGAGCACAGACTGCTATTATCTGTTTAAAGGGTGGGGAAAATCTGTGGGAGGCCTTGCTGCTCAGAGGTTCCAGTCCATCACGGCCTGACAGCATGTTCTAAAGCTCAGGTAACACGGGGCCCCCTTTCCCCAAGCAAGACTCACTTTTCTCCAGCTGCCCTAACTGGAGACTGTACCTGGGCCTCAAGGCCTGACCTCATCTGAAATGCCTTATCTTTAAGGTGACCCTTAGCACAGTTCCCTGCTAGAAGTTTCCCCTGCTGCACGTATGGTAACTAAAACTTGTGCTAGGAGCTTTGCTATAGGACCCTACTGCCACATATGAAGTCTTATGACAGAACTGTGCCACTTAATGCAAATTGTAGAGTTTGTCCCCAGGCTCTCCAATCCTGTATATTCCTATACTCTATCTAATAAAGCTGAGCAGATTCACTGAGGCTGTCTCCCGGAGGGAGGGCTGTCTCCATCATACCCACAGAACGAACCCTGCTCCCTGCCTTTGCTCCCTTCAGTCTTGTGGACCAATATACCAAGAATCTGGAGGAAGAAGCAGAACCACAAAAGTCTATGCATTTCCTTATGTCATTGAATATCCCCAGAAGGAAAAAAACACAGTGGTAATGTTTGCGGCCATTATAGAAGGCAGATGGGTAGGAGGGATGGTTTAGAAAACATTTCTTTTTGGTTCTAGAAGTTGAATCTAGGGCAGTGTGTGTGTATGTATGCCAGGCATGCATTCTACATCCCCAGTACATAGGAAGCTTTATTACAGGTGCTTTGGACCTTTTTTTTTTTTTTTTGTACTGACCCATGTGGGAATATTATGCAGTGATACAACCGTTCACCAAGAGTTTAATACGGTGTCCTTATCTTTCTTTTCATGGTGTTCATTTTAGCTAAAACCTTGGGTAGGTACTTGAATATGGTTGCTGAAAGAATATAGGTGTTTTTCCAAAAAGCAGATTTCACACCTAAACCCACTCCTGGCTTCCCACTAATCTAGGACTACTTAACATCTATATCTGAAAAAACACCATATACTGTTAAAACAAGACAGAAAAACACAGAACAATTATCATGCATGACTAATATATTACTAATATTCAAACTATAGCAAATAAAAACCCCAAGCAGACATCACTGAAATATATGTATGTCCATATTCTCAGAAGTATTTGTAATAGTCAAGAGGTGGGGGCAATGAAAGTATCTGCCAATGGATGAATAAGAAAAAAAAAGTAGAGTAAAATAATATAGTGGAATATTATTCCTCTCCCCTTCAACTATCCAAACATTAAAAATATATACTCTATATATTCAGTCACAAGTTGGGAAGTTAAGTGACTTTGTTCTTATTTTCCAAGACAGGATCCTCCTGCCTCAGCTACCAAAGTGCTGTGTCACAGTCATGTGCTACCATACATGACTGAGATAATTAATTTCATTATTACTTACATTTTTTGTTTAAAATTGACAATGGCAATCATAATGAAATAACTTCTAATCCTAGTTTTTATGGTACCTCAACTGATTTAACTAAATGACTTGTAACTAAAGAAAAAAGCTGACACATGAAATTAAACAGAGAGGGATCCCAGTCCTTTCTAGCCAGCCCATGATACTATCTATGGCAGAATGTGCCCAATTCTAGTACAAAATCAGGGGAATTGAAAGGCCCTCGATATTGAATATTCATACCCTCAAATACTTCTCTGTCTCCTTTTCAGCTCCTCTCACCCCTCCTGCACAGCAGCAGAGCATGAGTTCACAGGCATGCTCTTGGTATCCACAGTTCACTCCCTGTTACTCCATGGGTAGCCTGCTTAATAGCTGCATCCAGACTCATCACTTCCTCAGCCCTTCTGTTACTTCTGTGTATTTCTTAAATCAGCTCTTATGAAAAGGTCAAACAAGCATTTGGCAATCTATTCTCTATCATTACACAATAAACTTGGTCTGTAAGGCTGACAAGGCATCATCCTTATCCACCAAGTTCAAATGCTAAGCGCTGGGGAACTGGCTCAGCCGTTAAGAGCACAGGCTACAGCCCAGCAGTTCCCAGCATTTGCAGGGCAGAGGGCGGTGAATCTCTGAGTTTGTGGACAGCCTGGTCTACACAAGAAAACCCTGTCTCAAAAAAAAAAAAAAAAAAAAAAAAAAAAAAAGCAAAAAACCAATAGAACACAGGCTACTATTAGCAGGATCCACATGGTGGCTCACAACCCTCTGTCTCCCAAGTTCTAGGATATCTGACACCCTCTTACCGTATAATATTTTGTTTGTGTTCTGACAAATAAAGCTAGCCACTAGATAACCACAGAGACAGAATCTTGACTTCTCTCCCCACCTGGTTTGAAGATCTGGTAGAAGTAAGAAGTCTCTAATGGCTGCTACTCTGCTTCCTTGATCTTTCAGCTTTCACAGATATCTGTCTCTGGGTATTTATTACTAAGACTAAATAGGATCAGGCTTCGCCTTCTTCTGGCCTGAGCAGGCACTGCATGGACACATATATGGGTAGGCAAAAATCCTCCCCCCTTTTGGGGGGGGTTCAAGACAGGGTTGTTTCTCTGCGTAACAGTCCTGGCTGTCCCGGAACTCACTTTGTAAACCAGGCTAGCCTCAAACTCAGTGAGATTAACCTGCCTCTGTCTCCAGAGTGCTGGGATCAAAGATGTACACCACCACTGCCCAGCCAAAAATCTTATACATGTAAAAGAAAAATAAATCTAAAAATAAAAGAACTCCATAAGGAAAACAGTTTAAAGACAATTGGGTTTTAAGAACATTTTATTTTAGAGATGAAGAAATGGCTCAGCAGTTAAGAGCACCAGAGGCCTTGAGCTCGATTCCCAGCAACCACATGGTAATGGTGGGTCACAACCACCTGTAATGGCTGATCCCTCTTCTAGTGTGCTTGAAGATAAGACAGGTCACTCACACACACACACACACACACACACACACACACACACACACACACACACACACACACACACACACACACACACACACACATAAAGTAAATATTTGAAAGAAAAGAACATTTCATTTTCCAAAGTTAATAATGACTAAAAGGATCAATATTTGTAGTTAGAAGTTTGGTTAAGCAACAAATTGGTTTTTTTTACTCAAAACACAAAGATAAAAACCAACAAGAAAAATGATTTACTTATCATAGTAAAGTGGTGAGCCTATCACATACTCAGTACTGGCATAAAGCACATAAATCTATCAGCTAAACATGGTCTACTGACAAGATTCACATCACTTTAATTCAGTAACTTAAGCCTTAAAACCAACATTTTTCTTCAGTTCATTTGCCTCCTGATTAAAAGTGTTCTCAAAGATGCAAGAAATAATAATTTTAAAAATGTACAATCTGTGATTGGAGCACTAACTTGTGGCTAACACCTGATGCTTTACAGAGTTCCTGGGTTTGGTTCTCAGAACACTGACAGTAGGCCACAACTGTCCATCACTCCACTTTTTAGGGATCTTACACTCCTGGGATATCAGGACCACATGGCACAAATACATATATTTTCTTAGTTAGGTTCATGTTGCTGTGATAATATACCCTGACCAAAAGCAAGTTGAGGAAAAAAGGGTTTATTTTACCTTAAAACTCTTAGGTCACACTCCACCACTGAGTGAAATCAGGGCAGGAACCTGGAGGGATGCTACTACTGACTTATTCCCCATGGTTTGCCCAGCCTGCTCTCTTATAAAACATAGAACCATCCCAGGAGTGGAGCTATCCATAATGGGCTGGGCTCTCTCCCATCAATATTTAATCAAGAAAATACCCTACAGACTTGAGCACAGGCCAACGTTTTCTCAATTAAGATTTTCTCTTCCCACGGTATGTCTAGGCTTGTGTCAAGTTGACAAAAACTAACCAGGACATTTGATCCCTTGTCAACCTGACACAAATATGCCACTTATTATTCATAACCTTTCCTTTCTTGTTCATCTCCAAGATCTATTAATATCATAATATAAACAGAATATTTTAAAAAGTTCTTCAGTCTTTAAAACATTTCAGTACTTTAAAAGTCCAGGTTTACTTTGAAAATCCAACATCTTTTTATAAAAGTTCGGTCTCTCTAAAATATCTAAAGGCTCATAACTGTGTGTTTCTGTTAAAAAAAAAAAAAAAAAAAAAGCAAGTACTTTCTTATTTCAAGAGACGAATGAAGGTATAGTCACAATCTAAACAAAGAAAAACCAAAGTCCCACAGTGTAAAGCTCAGTGTCAGACAACTGGGACTCAATCTGGGCTCCAAAGAGCTTGAACACCACTTCTCTGCCTCTGGCACACAAAGCACATATAGTATGTTTCATAGGCTCCACTCCACAGCTGTTTTTGGTGATCATCATATTACTGCAATCTCCAAAATGTCTCTGGCACAAATGGATTGCACCTTTACCCATAGCCTCTCCCCAGCTCTCCTCAGGGACTCTGACCCTGTCGTCTGATGCGAAGTCTCAACTTCTCCCTACAATCACTTCAGTCTTGGGGCTTCTTTACTGGAGGCTGAATATTCACTAGTGGTCTCTCTTAGCTTCTTAATCATGCTAATCCCCAGCTACTCTCCATGTTCCCTGGCTGGTTTAAAAACCAGTAGCATTTGGGAGACTTACACATTACCAAGTTTAGTGGCCAGCACAACCTTGTGCCTCCTGGACCACAGCTTGTGTGCTGACCCAGAGGAAACACTTCCCAGATTTTTACCTTGATGATACTGGTCTCTTTCAGGTTTTTTGTTTGTTTGAGACAGGGTTTCTCTGTGTAGCCCTGGCTGACCTAGAACTTGCTCTGTAGAGGAGGCTGGCCTGGAATTGAGGCTGCCTGTCTCTGCCTCCCGAGGGCTGGGATTGAAGGCATGTGCCACTACACCCAGTCCATTGTTGGTCTTTCTAATCACAGCTGATTCTTTAGCTCTAGCTGACCACTATCAACTGTTGCAGCAAAGTAAAGGTTTCACTGTAGTGGTTCTGGCTTCTAGTTAACTGTAGGGGAGTTTTCACCCCAGATGATCAGATCTGTATCTCTTAACGCAAAATAACAAATGGCCCCGATAGTCTTTAAGGAACACTTCAAACTTGCCAGCCAGGCTTCCATTGTCCACACTGCTCTCAATATTAATTTCTAAATTATCATAACATCTGAACACTCAAAAGCTTTTCAAAGTTCCAAAGTCCTTCTATTATCCTCTCCAAAATATGGTCAGGTCAGTCACAACAAAAATCTCATGAACCTCCTACCAATTTCTGTATTAATTAGGGTTTCTATAGCAACTTGGAAAGGAAAGGGTTCATTTCACCTTACACTCAAAACATCACTTAAGGAAAATCTGGGCAAGAACTGAAGCAGACGTCATGAGAAGTGCTGCTAACTGGTTTGTTCTTCATGGCTTATCCAGCCTACTTTCTCATACAACCCTGACCACTTGTCCAGTGATGGCATCGCTAGTGGGTGCTCACATTAATCATATATTAATCATATATTAATCATATATCAAGAAAATGCTCTTCAGACTTCCCTAGCTAAGATTCCCTCATCCCAGATACATTTACATTTCTCTCACGTAGACAAAACAAAACACCAAAAAAGCAAATCAAAGCCAGAGTAAATCAAACTACCCAACCAACCAAACAAACAAAAACAAAACCAAACAGTACAAGCAGACAAAACACTCATTTAAGTTTAAAGTTATAATTTGTGGAGCTGGAGAAATGGCTCATCTGTTAAAGGTATCTGCTGCTTAGCTTGATGAGCTGAATCTGATTCCTGGGAACCAGAGGGTAAGAGATAAACATTCCTACAGCCATTCTCTGATCTATACACATACTCTTGCTCGTAAATTAAAAAAAAAAAAAACAAAAAAAAACCCCCACAACTTGTGACTACTTATTGAACTTAGGAATTTGTGATGTATGTGTTTTCTCTCAAGATTTTCACATTTCAGCTTTAAAATAACCATCTTAGTTTAATCAAGAAACTAGTCAGGATAATTTCAGAATCCCAGGGAAGTCACAGAGTCACAGAGTAAGTAAAGATGGCATTCTCTGTTAACTCTTCAATACTGACTCAAAGCACCCACTTTTAGGAAGCTGAATAACTCACAATTTTCCAAGAAGTATATAGTATAGAAATATTTTCTGAAGTGTTCAAGTCAACAATACCCACTGTATTAGTTGCTTCTCTGTAGCTGTGCTAAAACACCATGGCAACTTATGAAGGAAGAGGTTTTGGACTTAGGGCTCCAGATGGATAAGTGTTCATTATGGTAGGAGGAGTGACATTATAAGGAAGGCCTGGTGACAGCAACAGGAAGCAGAGAGAACAAAATGTAACTGTTGTGAGGCTTTTATTCTAAAAAATCTACTTCAAGTGAAATATTTTCTCCAGTAAGGCTTCACTATCTAAACCTCCCCCAGCAGGACCACCAACTGGGGAACAAGTGTTCAAATACACGAAGCTGTGAGGAACATTTCTTATTCAAACCACATTATAACTCCCTGTCCCCTGTGGGCTCACAGTCATATCATAATGCAAAAACTGCATTTAGCCCAATTTTAAGTCAACATAGACTTCCAATGTCTCGACATTATTAAAAGTCTAAGGTCTCCTATAAAAGCTCAAGGGGGTCTCTTCATTGTAAACCTTTGTAAAATCAAAACACAAATTAGATATCTTTTGACATACACTGACACAGAATATACATTACCAATCCAAAAGAGAGAGAAGGGGGCGTGTTAGGAAATACTGGACCAAAGCAGGACTGACATCAAACAAGGAAAACTTCATATCCTGTAGCTCTATGTCTGATGTGTAGACTTTAATTTCAAAAGATTTAAATGGCTCTGCCCCTCCTCCAGCTTTGCAGCCTGTAACTTACTTCTCTCTGTTTAGGTTGGTTCCACTCCCTGTATGCAGCTCTCCCTGGAAGATACCCTATGGCTCTGGCATCTCTAAAAGCTTGGGGTCTCCCCTCCAAATCAGACTTCACTTTCACAGCTTCATGCAGGCCATGTGCTGTCTGGCCTCAGAAGCTCTCTAAAGCCAAGAAAGAAGAATCCATGACCCTTCACTCTTTTATCCTTCATGCCTCTAAAGTCAGCACCCTGTGGACATCATTGCCAAGTTTGGCTGCCAGCTTGGGATGAATCCTGGTCCCCTTAATTACATTAAGCAGAAGAACTTTTTAAAAGCAGAAAAAGCCTTAGGCCCTCTTTCAAAAGTCTGAAGCTTAGCTGGGTAGAGTCTTGTTTGAGGCCTCCCTTCCCTTTATTGTAGGGCAGATCTGGCCTCTCTTTAATGGCATTAATTTCCTTAACTCTTTCAGCACAAGCTTTGACTGCATCATTCAGTTTTTTGGTTCCCTTTAAACTACATTTTTTATTTATCTCTGTCCTGTCTGCTGTTATTAACTGTAGACCTGCATAAGATTTATCAATAGCAATGCCAGATTTAATATTATATTGCCTTGAAATTGTCAAAGAAATTAGTCCATTACTTTAAATTTAGCTTCAGGGAAGTTGTCAGAACAACTTTTCTGTTGTGATAAAATACTACAATTAAAGCAGGTGTCAGGAACAAGAAACTGAAAGATTATATGTTCCGTGGCAAGTAGGGAGCAGAGAGAGCTGGAAATGATGTAAGGCTTTTGACCTCAAAGTCCACCCCATTTTATACACTTTTTCCAGCAAAGCTGCACAGCTTAAACTTTCTCTAAAAGAACTGCCAACTGGAGACCAAATGTTAAAATACCTGAGGGTCTTAGGGTCAATTTTCATTCAACTACTGTACCCATCCTACATTTGTTTTCTATATAAAGTTTTACTTCATGAATAAAAGATGAATAATATACACAGAAAAACCAGACTTTGCTCTAATCACTTGGAAGGCATATTTATCTTTTGTAGATGGCAAAATGAATGATACCCAGCAAATAGGACAATAAATGTGTCGAGTAAAAAATGGACTTTCCTGTTTAACTTTGAAAAATAATTCACAAATAGCAATAGAAAATTTTCCTGAATAATTTGACAAACTAAACCAAAACCATTTCAAATGAAGCCGGCCCAGAGTATGTCTTGGCATCATTGTTACTGGTCTGTGACATCTTTAATATAGTACTGATATTAAAATGATATCCTATGACAAAAGATCTTGAATCAAAAACTCAGTTTGATTTATTACATTGTGCTTATATTGAAGATAAGCTTTGGGTGGCTTTATTTATTTATTTATTTATTTATTTATTTTTGAGATAGGTTCTTGCTACGTACCCCAAGTTGGATATAGCTTGGGATCTTCCCAAATGCTAAGATTACAAGTATACATCATGATACCTAGATTGAATGGTTTGTCATTAAATGATTAAATAGTTTGGGGATATAAATACATGCTAAATCATAGCAAAATGAAGTATATAAAATATATATTCTTAACTAGTACAAATATATATACTTAATGTTAAACATTTAAGCAAATTGTTTATCTAAAATGGAAGCTTTTATAAATATTTTTTTCTAAGATAGTCTATGTTGTTTAAGTTGACCTTAAATTTGTAGGTTCAAATGGTTTCCTGCCTAATCTCCTTCACAGCTAGGGCTACAGGCTAGAAGCACAGTATTTTAACACAAACTTTAAGTTCAGTCAGGATTGTGTAGACCTCTTCTTTACAGACTTCAGTTCAATTTTTTTGTTTTCAAAGTGAAGTCTAAATAGTCAAAACAGACCTAATGTAGTGACTGCTGGCCACATTACCCACTGGCTTTAAAAGTCTTTCCTCATGGTTTTAAAATATAATCATAGATCTAATATCACATTACATTCAGTATATATTTTTCAGTTTTCAGGGATAATTTCTAGATTCAAAACTGTGTTCAAACAGTTAAAGTTACAATTATTGTCCTCAACAAAAGATACTGCATTTTACCTTTGTAAAGATGGCCAGAGGCATGCCATATTGGTCTTCTTCCAAACCAGAGATGAGTCCTGGTATCAGGACAACCTGCCTGGTGTTAGCTTGAGGTTGTACAGTAATTGGAGCACTGTCAGAGGGCACAGAGTCTCTTTGAAATAAGTTTGTCTGGTCTGACCCCATCTGTTCCCTTTCTTTCAAGGTGGAGTCCTCTAAAACACTAGGATCCAAAGTTTCCCAGTCACTTTCTGAAGACTCTGGAGATAGACGAGGTGGAAGTTTTAAATATCGGCCAGTATCACTGGGTTCTTGTTCTTTGTTGTTATTATCTTCTACTTGGAAGCAAGGCTTCTCCATCTGGAGGGCAGTATCTCCTCCATTGTTTCCTAAAATGATTTTTGTGACAGTTCCCAAGCTGGTAGTTGAAATGTCAGAAGTCTCAGAAATAAAATAATCTGCAGGGGGATTACTTTCCTGAAGCCCAACATCTTCAGACATACTCTTTCGGGGTCTATACTGAGAACAGTCACTGAGGCCATGTTCAATCATGCCTAAAATATTGAAAAACAGCTTGGATTATAATAATATAGAAGAAAATAAGAATTATATATTGTTTTATGGAGTGAAAATCTACATTTTTTTTCAAAAGCTATATTTACACCTGTTTTAATGAAACTATCTATTAAAAAGAAAAGCTGGGTGAAGAAGCACATGAATTAATCCCAGCACTTGTTAGCATAAGCAGACACATCTCTGAGTCTGAGGCCAGCCTGGTCTACAAAGTGGGTTCCAAGTTAGCCAGGAATACGCATGGAAATTCTACAGGGCGGGGGAGGGTTGGGAGAGAGTTAAAATGAGACCTGGCAAGATTAAGGATGCTTTCGGCCAAGTCTGAATATCGGTTTGCTACCACAGCACATACACTCTCACAAGCTGTCCTCTGACCACCAGCATGCCATAGCTTATAAACACCTCCCTCCTCACAATAAAGGCTAAAAAAATAAAATAAAGAAACACAGGTTTATTGAGGGATATCTGATCACACTGTGTGAAGATGTGTTGTTTTACTTCACCTGCCTTAGGCACCTTCTGATTGCTTTAATAAAAGAACTGAATGGCCAATAGCTAGTCTGGAGAAAATAGGTGGGATTTCCAGGCCCTTACGGTGCTGAGGAGAAGCAATGAGCCACATGGCAGATGTAGATTAATATAAACGAGTTAATTTAAGTTTTGAGAGCTAGTTGGGAAGAAGCCTAAGCTAAAGTTAAGCTTTCATAACTAATAATAAGTCTCTGTGTCATTATTCAGAAGCTGGAGTCCAAAGAAAGACAGGATACACTGGCTAAAGGAAAAAAACCCATCACCAATAAATAAATAAATAAATAAATAAATAAATAAATAAATAAATAAATAAATAAAATAAATAGAAATGTTAAGCCTAATGAGTTTACTTTTGTTTATTTTTATTACTAAAAGTCTAAATTTCAATAACATAAAACAGAAGTAGCTGTAGCTCTCCTCTTACCTGGAAAAAGTGATAACAAGGTCATTAGTGCACCCACTAGTCTATTCACTGGAGAAATGTAAAAAAGAACCTGAAACGGATTTAAATAAAATTAAATTAGAAAATGAATTAGACTGTAATAAAATATATATATATAAAAGGATTCTTTGCATATGAACAATACTTAAACAAAAAGCCCCCCATGAGTCATGATTTAAAACAAGGAGATCAGCTTCCCAACCCACAATTCAGGTAAAATTGGAGGTCTGGTGATGATTCAAAGAATGGAGGTATCTGCCAATCTGGATGACCTTAATTAAATCTGTGTGCCCTACACAGTACAAGAGAGAAACATCTTCCAAAAGTTGTCTACTGACCTTTACACATATGCTGTGATGACTGTGCCCACATGCACGTGCGCACACATACACAGACACACACACAAATGAATTAACTAGATTTCTGGTTAATTACATAATTTAAAAGTTTTAAAGTTCTTTATAATAAGGTTTTAATAAAAAATAAATGTAATTATAAAAATAATGCCAACAGACACTGAAATGACCATGGTAGAATGTTGGGCAACAGAATATTCACAATTTACGGTCCTACAAATTATTGGCTGTAGTAGTTTGTCAGTTTAACTTAATGACCAAATTCATATGATCAAGAACAATGGAGTTGTGACATACTGAGGTAATGTCATCAGAATGTCAGAATGATCTAGCATCTTGTTAAACACGCTTAAAATATTTAATTTGAAACTAACCACAAGAAAATAATCACATTTTTAATTCTGTAGTACTTGACTAGATTCTTTTAAAAAGTATCAGTTGGAACTCACTTCAGCAGCACAGATAGATACTAACATTGGAACTATACAGAGAAGATAGGCAGGCCCTCTGTGAAGAGATGACATGCATATTCATGAAGCAGTCCATATTTTAAAAGTGCCAACCATGGCTAGAGAAATGGCTGAGATTAAGAGCACTGGCTACTTTTCCAGAGGTCTTGAGTTCAATTCTCAGCAACCACATGGTGGCTCACAACCATCTGGTACTTTTTTCTGTCCTGCAGGCATGCAGGCAGAATGATGTATACATAATAAATAATCTTTTTTTAAAAGTGCCAACCATGAGGACTAGAATTCACGTTCCAATGTCCATATAACAAGCTGGGAAGCATCTTTTTCCTGCTGTATGTAATGCCAGCTCTGAGGCAGGCAGATCCTAGGGGATTGCTGAGGCTCGCTGTCTTCCTGTATAGCTGAAGAAATACAAATCCCAGGTTAACAGAGATCCTGACTCAAAATGAATAGGTTGATTGAGTGATAAGGATACTCAATACCCTCTGTTAGCCTTACCATGCAGGAATAGGTGCTCCTAATCATACTTACACTAACATAGACATATATCTATAATCAATTAAGAAGTTCCAATGTCATGATATTCAGAAGAAATGAGGAGAGAAGCAGGACTGTGGAGATGGCCCAGTGGTTAAGAAAGTACATTACTTTAGCAGAGGACCTGAGTTAGGTTCCCAGAACCCACAACAGGTGGATCACAAATGCCTGTGATTCCAATTCCAGGGAATCCAAGGCTCTCTTCTGGACTCTGAGTGTATCTGTGCTCATACATATAGACACATGCCCACATATATGTACAGTTAACAATGAAATAGATCCTTTAAAAAAAAACCAAACAAATAAACAAGAGTACAAGGTGATGGAACAATTTGATTTGGAGTTAGACATGCTAACATTGATCAGTGAGGATAATAGAACAATTTGAGATTAGAGGGAGCTAGAAAGGTCACAGAGGATTCCTGACTAGTTCCTAGGTGAAAAAGAACAACTGCTTATACATTTTATTTATAATAGTCAATAAAGATGCCCTCAGTCATTTATTATCTTTCTATAAACATTGAAAACTCTGCTCCTTACCATTCTTTAAAACTGAAAATTTTATATAGAAGACAAATTACTACGAGATTGAGGGGAGAGGCCAGAGATACCAGAAAATAAATGCAAAGACTAAGTGCAGCAGGAACATTTAGAGCATGACTTTTCAGACAGTTACTATGTAGCCCGGTTGGTCTAGAACCTGCCATCATTCTCACGCCTTAGCCTCTCAAGGGCTGTGATTACAGGCCTGTGTGAGGAGGACCTTGAGATATCAGCTCCTACAACCCTCCAGAGTTAATAAAGGAATGCCTCAGAGTAGTGAAGGGATAAACAGCTTTTTATCTGGGATAATTACGAATAAATCTCTAACTGACTGGTAAAATAAAGAAACATATGATGTGAAATCTTTCTGTATGCTGTTAATAAAGGAACTGCCTTGGCCTATGGCAAGCACCGTAGAAGTAGGCAGGAAATCAGCGCTTAGATGGGGAAGGAGGGCTGAATCAAAGGAGACAACATCCAGCTGCCCAAGAATCAACATGTAAAAGAACACAGGTGAGCCACAGGCCATGAGGCAGGACACATTCATGGACATAGGTTGGATTAAGATGCAGGAGTTAGCTAGCAATAAGCCCGAGCCACAAACCAAGCAGAATGTAATTAATATAAGTGTATGAGTCAATTTCAGGGGGCCTAAACCATGGTGGGTGGGTCTGGATCTTGGGACTAGACTGGGCCAGAAACTCCTATTACAAATATACACACCTTCTGATATTAACTCTCTCTTTTACTTCTATAAAATGTCCTGATTTTGTCTCCATTCTCTACATACAATTACGTATCTTATTTTACATATATATGGCCATACATGTCTATATACAGTTACATCTACTTTCACATGTCTTCACATCTTTCTTTTACATACATCTCTCATCTACATCTCCTTTTATACGGTTTCGTCTTCCTTGCCTCCAG
This sequence comes from Phyllotis vaccarum, assembly GCA_033318265.1. Taxonomy (NCBI): domain Eukaryota; kingdom Metazoa; phylum Chordata; class Mammalia; order Rodentia; family Cricetidae; genus Phyllotis; species Phyllotis vaccarum. Next base: position 84,075,122 of record JARWLC010000014.1, on the reverse strand, counting down.
TTACAAATCTCCACACAGCCATAGCTATTCATCTAAAATGCATAGCTCTCTCACCATATAACATTTTACAGTGTTCTTACACACTCTCACATAGACCTTTGCATAGTTCCTACATGTAGCCACAGCTCTTTCATATAGCTTTTTCTCTCACACATTCATTCACACATATATGCTTTATTATATCATTCATTCATTCTCTCACATATTGCTCACCCTCTCTTTAGGCTTCTTCTTCATCTCTCATTCAGCACATATGCTCACATTCTGCACAGCTTCACCCCTACACTGTTACCATTCTTACATCTCATTCATACAAACTCATTCCTTCTCTCTTCCCCTCTACATTGCCGATGCTCCCAGATTCCTTAGCCAAACTCTGGACAATTATATGTTACTTTTTCAGAGCCCATTCCATTCTCATAGCACATAAAATCATAGTTCTTCTCAGGCTAGTAAGGTCACAAAGATTGGCCAGTGTAAATGCTTGGCCTTGCATGTAACTTTTCCCAGACAGGGAGTGACATTGAAATTCAGGACTTAACAACAACAGCAGCAAGTTGAACCTTGAGTGGTCAGGGTACGTGAAGAAAGTCAACTGTTGCAAAGGGAGATATGCCTCAAAACAGCCTGGCCTTGATTTAGCAATGAACAACACCTGGGAATTAGTCTTTGTGTAAATTCTATAGGTACAGTTTAGTCTGTCTGAATTTGTTCTGAAGTCTAAAATTAGATGTCTTTCAGACTGAAAATACTGTTACTTTCATGTGTCAGTAAAGAAGAATATTCTGGTATATTCCTATTCATCAGAAATCAATTTTCTGACTATCCACAACTATAGTGTGTTGCAATGGGGTTTCTTGGTCCCAGACCCTGCTGCACCAGACCCCTTAGCCTGAGATTCACAGCATACAGAAAGACATTCCCACATCAATACTGTGCCCAAAGATGTAAAAAAATGGTCTGTGGAAAGAACCCCATGACTGTTCTTATTAGAGAGACATAGCAGTGGCACCCGAGAAAGTTACAGACAGAAAACAACTGGTCACCAACAGTCAGTGACCCCATGGCTCTGCCAGATAGGGCTCACCAGGGAATTATACATCTGATGGGTCAACTTGTTAAACACTAGTTGTCACTTACTGTATACTCCCATGGCTCTTGGCATATTCTCTCACTCTCTTTAATAGATAACCAGAATTTTTAAATATTAAATTTTATGTTTGTTTTGCTTGCCTGTATGTCTGTGAACAAAACATGTGCCTGGTGCTTGCTAAATGGCCAGACAACATCAGATCCTCTGGTACTAGAGTTATAGATGGTTATGAGACACCATGTGGGGAATCAAACCCAGTAACTTTGGAAGAACAGCCAGTGCTCTTAACTGCTAAGTCATCTAACTCCAGCCTTTATTTTTTTCATGTTTGTAGGTGTTTATGCACATGTCTAAATATGTGTAGAGCACAGGATGCAACAATGAGTAGCTTTTCCAGTTGCTTCTCTACCTTATTATGTTTTGAGACAAGTCTCTCACTAAATCTGGAGCTCCTGCAGCCTCTACTTCTTGAGTGCAGGGATTACAGTAGCATGCATTATGCCAGCTTTTCACACGGGTGCTGGGGATCTGAACTCAGGTGCTTATGTTACTGACTGAGCCATTTCCTCAACTACTAATATCCTATTTAAAATAAAAATCCACTCTCCAAAGTCCCCACAATAGCATTTAACAGTTCCAGTAACAAAAAAATTCTCTATTTCACATAGCATATTATATTATTTCTGAAGAAATCTAATTAAAATTTTTAAAAATTAAAAAGAATTAGCTATCAAGGACATTATTATATAGAAGTGGTAATGTCTGCTTGTAATCCTAGGATTCAGAGGTTAGAGGTAGGAGGATTCTAAGTTTTCTAAGTTTTCAAACAGCCTGGGTCACATCAGAGATCCTGTTCTATCTCTTTGTAGTGCAGAGCAGTCTGGAACCCAAGTTTAAGCCTTTAGTATAGGTGGATTTTTGGTAACAATTTTGAATTTAGTGGTGGGCAAGCTGCCTGATAGGCCCAAACAAACAAAATTCACACTCAATGGTTTGGGAAGTGGTATTATGTCCGAGGAAGCAAATAATCAAATTACTGTTCGCAGTCTCTTGTATACAAGAGAGATCAGCTCTGAGTAAAATGAATTAGACGACAGAACAAAGAGAAAACCTAAGGTGTAACACTCTGGAAGCACCAACTCTGATTAAACCAACACATTTCTTTTCTATTCAAGTTAGTTTAAACTTCTTATGGCGGTGACGGTATAATTCAAAACACTATCAAACTGCCTCCAAAAAGGGCACACAGATTTGTATGCTTACGACAGTAAAGATTTTTCATTTGATAAACAAGATGTCTTAATATTTAGTTATTAATTTCAGTGTTACACAACATGTAAGCAATTTGAATAAAAGATAAAACATCTGTTCTTCCTTTCCATCCTTCTATATCTCACCTTTTTTTCAAGAAGTATTAGCTTAAACAGGATCAAGACCTGCAGGAAGAAAAAGAAATGCTGTGTTAAAATAAGAACTCAGGTCTATTAATTATTTGCCATTTTCTTTGCTTAAATACAATCATGTTATATAGTATTAAATAATTATAGTACTTAAGATACATGAGAAATTATAAATTTAAACGGAGAAATTAAGAACTACCTATGTCTTCTAGAAATATGAGAATCATAACCTTTAATTGAAAGGTTTTTTTGGAAGGAGACGTTTATCTCTGCTTGAAAAACTTGAGGCTTCTGAAAGGGCAGAGATCTGAGGCTGGAGGGTGACTCGGTTCATAATGTGTGGACCTACCATGTATGACAGACCTGTGCTCAGATTCCCAGAACCATGTAAGTTATGCATGGTACCGAACACTCGTGATCTCCACACTCAGAGGTGGAGGCAGGAGGATCAGAAGTTAGCAGTCACCTTTACCTACACAGTGAGTTCAGGGTTCGTCTGGGAGACATAGTATTTACTTGGATAATGACTAATGTATGTACGTCCTAGACAAAATATACTTTAATAATAAAGATAATAATATCGGGCACCAAAAGCCACAACAAAAGAAAAACATAATTTGTAATAGAAAAAATTTTTTTTCCACCCACACTCAGTGAAATTGCAAAGACTGGCCAACAAAGGAATCAGAAGCAAACCCTATCCACAAGAGGAGCCACACAAACACTACTGACGCTTCCAGCCCGTATGGTTAGGAAGCTGTCTTAGAAGAGCAAACCCACAACGATGCCATCAGCTGACTGTGATGCTGCCCTGAGCTCACAGGAAATGGAACCGGAGAACAGCCTTTCCCACTCGAGTGCATCACAAGTGGAAGGATATCTACACACCTTGTGTCGAAAATGAAGGACAAGATCTCGAGGAGACAGACCTACAATGTGAAACAGGAGAACTAAATGTGAAAGGAATAGAATGTCTAAAAACGCAAATGACAATATGCAAATATTCAAACCTTTGTGTAACATTTGGTGAAATTCATATATACTCAGAAAGAGGTGTCTTACAGAATCTTTCCCAAGGATGAAAATATTTAAAACATGCCCTGTCAGACACATTATCCACTGAACACTTCAAATGTGGCTTTTAAATTTTATTCACTGCAATATAAATGCATTTATATCTATACTATATTAGTGAATATTGCTTTAGACACTGTATCTAACACTTCTTCTATTCTACAAGCATAAACCAGAGAAGTTTAAAAATCATAAAACTTACACCACAGTGTCAACCATTTAAATGTGACTCTGGTCACTGTATTACATATACTATTATTTCTGAATCACACTGTTTTCCAATCATTCATCTGAAACACTACAGTAAAAGAGAAAACAATTTATACATATATTCTCAGAACAAGACTCTCTAGCTGACTTTCTATATAAGACTGTGGTATTGGATACTTCACACTGAAATGGAAACTGAGGAAACACACACCAACATAGCATTACAACTCTTTCTACCACAAAAGAGTATTTACTGAGCATCTCAGGTAACAATGGATGTTCTGAGATACTGTCAAAATAGTGTACATTTAACAAATCCCCAAGCTGAAGAATTTCAGTCAAGAGTTAAGCAGCACCCCACCCCCATCCTAAGTGGACATAGCTTCTGCCCTGTAAGTTACTTACCAAGATACACCTGTGACCCTTCTAATGAGGCCCCTCCTAAGGAAGTGTTCATGTGCTCATAGAGCTCCTGTGGGATGCAGACCAAGTTTAGAACCTTTCACTGTCACTTTAGACTCTAAGCTCCTAGAAATACGATGATCAGAAAAAAAATTGTGTAGATTATTCTGCCACCTACTAAACTAAGCACCACGGTCTCTGAAACCTACTAGTTTGCAGCACTAAACGAATTCCTTCTCTTGCGGACATGAACTATATCAGAAGAGTATCTGAGCAAAAAGAACAAAAAGCTACTCAGGATAGTCTTTCTTTGTTGATCCCTTTCAGAGCTTTGACAGTGGTATAATTTACCTTTCTCCCCTGCCTCCTAACTGTCCCAACTCTCCCCAGGGCCCAGGACAGATCCAGAACTGTATACTGATGTCAGCCTTGAGAAAATATGCTATCTTTTTTCAATAAAACATCAGGAACTAGAAGCCAGATACACAATGTTACAGCAAAACACTATTCCTTTTAAGAAACATTGATATTAGTTGTTTACAGTCACTCCCTCCTCAAGGACAGTTTGCATTTAGTTCTTGGGTAGATCTTGCTAGAACATCAATGTTTAATGCAAATATATTTAAATAAAGTTTTATTATATACATATATACTTAAAGATGAATCTTCAAATTTTTATTAATGTGATTGTGTGTCCCTGAGGAAGTCAAGGAAGAAGACATCAGATCCCTAGGAGGTTGTGAGCCGTGAGTGTGGGTCTGGGAATCAAACCTGGTTCTTCTGCAAGAGCAGCAAATACTCTTAAGCACTGAACCATCTCCTCCGGCCAAGCAAATGGAATTTTCACACCATGGTTTTTCTTAAATTATCAGAGACTATTCTTCATAGTACTTCTATAAGAGCTAATTGATTCATTAAGCTACCTTCCACCAAACATATTTGTAGGGAAATTACCTTAAGTATAGAAATTTGGGAAAAATCTTTCTCTTCAAAATATGCATGGGTAATGAGTTGAAGTTTTGCTTGAAGTAAGCCATAAAGAGGCTAAAGAAAAAAGAGAAGCCATTATTAGGTTGGTCATAGTAACAACAGGGACAAACAGATCCCTACAACCCTTTAATTGGAAGGTAACAGGGAGGAAAGTTAGAAACACCAACTTCAGGGCCCACATGCATAGCTGGAAGCTGTGACATCACAATCTCACTCTTGGGCGGCAGGTGAAAGCTATCTTGGCAAGGTGAGTCAGGTTCAGACTCTGGGCCTGGCTCTATCTTTCAGCTGCTTAATTAAGGGCCTTTAACCTCTCCACACCTCCTCACCAAGCTGACCCTGTGTTAGGATAATATGTAAAGCACTTCACAGAGTTCCTGGCACATAGCAAGAATGTTAACTGCACTTCACTTGTTGTGGTAATAACTATCCTCAAGTGGTCAGGTTCTTACACTAAGTTGAACACTTGATTTAAGCTTACATCCCTTGTTTCCTGCTATCTGTGGAAGGTGAGAGAACCTAGTTTATGCCTTCAACAATAATAGTAATTTGTATACTTGAACAAAGTTATTCCTCAACTCTTATTTTTCCTACCCAAAATGAATCATATCCACTGTTTTACTGAACATGTTTGAGACATTTTCTCAGTTATGTGCCCCTTTTAGATGCATACTGAACTAGTCCCTTGTTAAGAAAATATTGTTTGCACTGTGAAGATGTGTCTTTGCCAAAGCGCATCTGATTGGTATAATAAGGAGCTGAATGGCCAATAGTCAGGCAGGCGAGGGTAGTAGGGACTTTGGGGATAGAGAGGACTCTAGGAAGAAGAAAGGTGGAGTCGCCAGCCAGCCTCAGAGGAAGCAGGAGGTGTAAGATGGAAGAGAGGTAACACCACGTTGTGGGAGATTGTGTTGTTTCATTGTAAATAATTATCCCACCCACTGGTTTAATAAAAAGCACTGATTGGCCAAAGGTAGACAGGAAGTGTGGGTGGGGCTACCAGACTAGGAGAACTCTGGGAACTGGAAGAACAGAGCAGAATGCCAGAGAGAAGCCAGAAGAAGCAGAGGACAACTATGCTGCTCTGAGAAAAGGTACCAAGCCCCATGGCTGAACAGGAAAAGAATCATGGGTTAGTTTAAGGGTAAAGAGTTAGCAAGTTATATGCCTGGGCCTTAGGCTGATCAGCCTGAAACTACTGTAAGCATCTGTGTATCTCTGTGGGTCTGTGGGTCTGTGGGTCCAAACCTTGAGGTTAGGCCCGAAAGTCCAGGCCAGAAACCTCCTACTATACCACGTGACAGAATGTAGATTAATATAAATGGATTAATTTTAGCTATAAAGAGCTAGTTGAGACAAGCCTAAGCTAAAAGCCAAGCATTCATAATTAATAAGTCTCCGTGTTGCTATTTGGGAGCTGGTTGGCAGGACAGAGAAAGACTAGTTACAGTCCCCATCCCTGTAAATATATGAGTATTCCTCATTAAGTACAATATCATTTCCATTAAATATCCATTACATTTCGATTTTGTATCCATTACAATGCACTATGAACAAGTGGACCTTTCTGATTAAGTAAACTAGCAAAGATATCTCAATATTGTTAGGAAAATAAAAGACAATGTAATGTGTCTGGTAAGAATTAACACCTGATACAGACAGACATGTGGTGGTTTCTGTTATTCAAACTGCCCTCTGAAGGTGACTATTCAGGAAGCCTCTCAGCATGTAACTACTTACACATATCATATCCTATGTTTTGGTTAACTGGCTGGCCCTATATAAAAATTAACTGAGATATATTTTTCAGGCTATCCTTCTAAAAACTGTGTATTATTATTATTAGTGTTATTATGATATGGCATGGCATGATGACACACACGTTTAATCCCAGAATTCATGAGGCAGAGGCAGGTGGATGGAGCTCTGTGAGTTCACGGCCAGCCAGGGCTACAATAGTGAGACCCTGTTTGCTCCTGCAAGAAAAAGAAAAGTAGCTTACATATCACATAAGTTAATATTACTCCTGTTTTTTCTCCACCCACTTCTCCCATCTCCTTTTCTTCATCTTTCTCCTCTTACTCTTCAGATAGTAATAAAATCCCAAATAAATTTTATCTTGCAAACCTTGATTTACATTATACAAAACTTTATTTATTTTTTCCAGGACAGGGTTTCTTTTGTGTAGCCTGGCTGTCCCAGAACTCCTTTGTAGACAAGCTGGCCTTGAACTTACAGAGATCCACTTGCCTCTGCCTCCCCAGTGCTAGGATTAAAAGTGTGTCATTGCTACCTGGCACTACTTTCTGTTTGTTTTGAAACACGGTCTCATTCTGTAACACTGGTTGCCTGAGCTCACTATACAGAGGGCAGGCCTTACTTAAACTCTCAGAGATCTGCTTGCCTTTGTTTCGAATACTAAATTAAAAGTGTGTGCCACCACTCCTGGCTATACAAAGAGCATTAAATTGCCTGTGGATAAGGAATTTGATAAGTATTCAAGAAATAATCAAACAAAACCTACATATATTGGTAATTGGGCCAATAAAACACATTTTCAATTTTTGTTTGAACTGACTGCAGAATGGCTATGATAGTATCATAAAAGGTAGATAATATGATACAGATCCAGATTATTCCCCACAATGAAGATTTTTGGGGGGAGAACTAAATTTAACTGTAGAATTAGGCATTTGATACAAAGGTGTCATTATCTTATTCATTATCAATAGATATCAAATATTGTAAATTATTCAACCGAGGACCATGACAATCAAAAATGTCACTGAACTTGTATTTTCTTCTCTTCTTTCTCTGACCCTTCTCCCCAACTCTTCCTTTGTGATGATGTGGATCAAAACTAGAATGTGAAATAGATCAACAGCCCAGCACTTATTTTCTCTTTAAAGATAAAAATAAACATGTAATTTTAGAAGTGGAGGCAAAAAGATCAGAAGTTCAACGTCTCAGCTATATAAAAAGTTCGAGGTCAACCTAGGTCATATGAGACCCTGTCTTAAAAACAAAGTGATGTTAAAGTAGGGGCAATGACATTGGCCCAGCTGATACAGGTACTTGCAACCCTGATGACCTGAGTTTGATCCCTGGAACCTACATAAGGGCTGAGGGAGAGAAGTGACTGTCAGGAGCCATTGTCACGAGCTACTGTGGGCCAGGACACAAATACAGCTTATAGCAATCGATAATTCAGATGTCAACTCACCAGGAGAATGTTTTTCTGATGAGGTGCCCTGTCTGGATAGGCTTGCATGCCATCAACTTTGAAAAATGTTGCTTTCACCTGTATTTTCCCTTGAGCAAGAACAGCTATGATATTTCTCCTTTACCATGCATTTCCACGTAATGTGTACGTGTAATCTCATGATTACACCTCAATCTTGTGGGCACACACATAACCGTGGGTGATCAGAAAGATGACTTCTCACTAGCTGTACAATTTGATATATAGAAAATATACTAGGATATGCTTCATAATTAGATCTATTGTTCCTTGTGGACTGTAGACACTTGGAGGTCTGTTCTCCATACTTGGCTTACTGACAGGACAAGAGGGCCAGATGGAATGTCCTTGTGAAGAAGATCACAGGAGGAACTTTCACAGAGTTTATTCATGAGCAGAAATGCAGGCATCTGGCTTTTGTTGGATCAAAACCCTTCAGAATTATAGCAAACTAGAAATGGTAGTGCAGATGTCTGGACTTGTTATCCTCAAAACATCAATCCCACCTTTGTTGCCTAAGCTTCCCCACTGGCCCGGCTTTATCATGCCTTATCAACACTTTCCTGCTCTGACTCAAAAAACAATTAACTTTGTATTTATTTCTATGGCAGTTTTTAATGCAAGATTTTAGGCTCAGAAGACTAACTATGTTTAGGTCCTGAGATTCAGGTGATTAACAGAAAAGGGCTGTTAACTGATTAACTATGCCTGGATATTATCAATCACATAAAATAGTACACATATTCTTTGCCTTTTCCTTAAATCTCTCATTGGTCTAATTTCTCCCCTGTACCCTTGTAGCTATACCTTTAAGAGGTGAGCCAGCACTTTTACAATCTGCAGGTGTGGTCAGTCACCTGTTAAACTGACCAAGTCTTGGCCAGGCGTGACTCATCAGAATGCTTGAGCCTGAGTTTGCTTTGTAGTTTTTACTAACAGGTTGCTAATAAATGGATATATATGCTTGGAAATTTGGAGGAGTTGCAGAATGAAGATATAGAAGAATAAAGATGAAGAAATAAGAACACAAGAATAAAAAGCATTAGCTCGTGTGCGTGTGAAGTTATTATAGTTATCTTTTCCTTCCTCAAACCTGGGGAAGTAGTTCTTGGAGGACTCTGGGTAGCAGGTAATGGCTGGTACCTCAGCCTCTACAAGTGACAGCACAAAGCCATCCTCTGACCTTCACATGTGCCCTGTGGCTTGCACTCCTCTCCCAACACTAGGAGTACAATTTAAAAAGTAAAATTCATGTTTAAGTGTGTAACTGTTATTGTCAATTTGAAAACAATGCACCTAGGAAAAACACAACTCTGAAATATTGATATAGAATGTACAATTTAACCATGTCATTGGCTTTTCTCAAACATTCTGAAATTTAAAGTATATATTAAGGTTAAATGTCTTCCCTGCAATAGCTATGAACGTCTATATTACAAATAAAATTAGAGCAATTATGATGTTCTTAAAGTTATGAAATTAGCATTTATCTAAAGTCTTAGGGACAAACAGAAGTGGATACATGAAATATAAAAGGTGCTTTATTTGGGTCAAATGTCAACCTTCTCATCTTAGAGTCTTCAGCATAATACAATTAAGAGCAAACTGCTAGAAGCAAAGGACATAGGAGCATATAAGTAAGTACTCGACAAATTTTAGCTAGTCCTTATTTTCACATCTCTCTTACTCTTAAAAAAAAAGTTCTGCCTTGAATGTTTATATGTAAGTAAGTTACAAGATCTCTTACCAGCTTGCTCAAAACACAGACACTTTTCTGAACAGTCTCTCTGGTGATGTCAGCATGCCTTACTTTTAATGCCTATTATAAGCAAATAGTTATTGATTAGAAATATTTCATAGCTACATTTATAAAAGTTTCAAATATGAACATAATAATTAAATAGGAAAAATATTGCATTCAGTTAAATTAAAGACTTTCACAGTGAACCTCAGATATGCTAGTTGAATGTACCTGCTAGCCTTCACCAAATGTCAATAACTAGACACTGGGTAGAATAGTGAAGGGACAATCCTCACTGTTCTGCAATTTACAGGCTGATGAAAACGGCTTTATATACAAGTCACACACCACACCAACTCATAAGAGAAATGGAAAGCCAGCCCATAAAAGCTGACTGGATTAAAGAACAAGATTTGCTATCTCCTAAAAACATACTTGTCAGACATCCAAAAATTGAGTTACAAGGACGGAAATCAACCCACCAAACAATGGAAGCCTTCAAAAAACTACTGTTGCTAGATTCTTAGCTTCAAATGTAGACTTCAAAACTAGTCAGGAGAAATCAAGGTCACCATACCACAAACGTGTTGTTAGAAACTGATGCTCAAATTTTCTTCTGGATGTACTTTATCTTTTTATTAGTAATGCTACTGAAATGCTGTGATATTCTCTTGCTATACATTTCTATACATTTAACAACTTCCACTGAGTTTAATTTTTAATGTTACTTTGATGCCTTCCATTTTCCATTATTTCTCATTATGTAAATTTAAATATCCTCATAAAATGCATGACAAAAAATCCCCACAAAAACCCCAAACAAATCATAACAAATGCTAGTACCTATGTGGATAAAGGGCACAAATTGTTATGGCCACAGATATCAGTATGGAGGTTACTCAAAAACCTAAAATTTGGGAGCTGGAATAATGGCTCAGCAGTTAGGAGTATACATTGCTTGGAGAGAGGACCCAGTTCTGTTCCAGAACACACTTCAGGTGGCTCACAACTACCTATCACTCCAGCTCTATGGGCCTGAACACCCTCTTCTGGGCTCATCAGGTACTTGCACAGATGTATCACATTAAAAGGAAAGACCGTGAATCCCCAAATAACCAACATCTAAGTAAGAGTTGGAGGAAGTATTTTCCTACTGCTGCTCACCATCGATTATCATACCTTGGCTTCAATTTGTCGATAGCAAGAGATACCATATACTGTGGCTCCATTTCCATTTCTGGGTGGCAAGTGAAAAAACACGGTGTCTAAGAGATAAACAGAAAAATGTAAATAGTAATGTTAATTACTCATTACTGAAAAGCAAATGTGAAATTGTAATGCAGTCATTAACACACAAATGATCACACAACCAACATCACAAACTTTCCCCCAATCTTTGTAGTACATGTCTGTCACAAAACCTAGAGATAACAGGTCAAGTCGACTGTACAATTACTATAAATATATGCAGGGACTGTTTCAGACTAAAGGAAAGTCAAGCCATGAAAACTGATGGCAACATGTGAAACTTGTGTGGATTCACAAAACTTTGGGAAAACTTGGAAATCTAAACAGACTGGATGTGAGAAGATATTATAGAATTACTGTTAGATCTTCTAGCTGTGATAATACCTGGATGCTGGGGAATGATTATATTCTTAGGAGATGCATGTACTAACATATTTAGAAATGTCTGTCAAATAACTTTAGAATAAAAGTAGACAAAACTGAACATACACATAAACATAAAGAAAACTTGCAAAATATCCTATAATCTTAATTTAACTCTTCCACCAGGTTGAAAGCATCCATAACAAAAAAAGTTAGCAAAAAACTTATTTATGAGGTTACATATCCTGTAATAAAACTTATTTTAAGATGCCCAGTAATGTTAAGGAAATATTAAATATTGTAACAGGAAAGCAAGTAGTCAAATTATGTTCAATCTGGTTTAATCAAAGTAAAATAGTTCTTTATTAGGTCTGGCAAAGCACTCTCAAATGGTGGTAGAAGATTTAGAAAATGTTAACCACTTTTTTCGAAGGACACAAACATTCTCCTCATGCAAGCAAGCAACTTTTAAAGTACAGGGCTGCAGCAATAACTACAGAGTCAAAGAAACACTCTCAACTATATTCAGGTGGACATTAGAGGATGACCTAGTAAGTCTGAAACTAGAGCTTTCCAGGTAACTCTTCATTTCTGCCACTGAATAGGGTCTGAAGCATGATACCACCGTAGGCACAGACCCATCAGCAGCTGTCTCACTCAGCTCTGGCTATACCTGAGTGTTCTGGACTGGAGAGAAGCCAAGGATCACTCTCTGAAGCTTCTCTAACACATGCCTCACCTCCAAACAACACACAACACATTTTATAAACAATCACAATAGGTCCAAAGGCTTCATTTTCCGAAGTATTCAAGACTGTTATGGTAAAAATTCCAAAATTGCACCTAGTACTTGGTCTACTATTTAATGGCATACCTTCCTGATAGTTATGTGCACCATCTGGTAATGCAAGGAAAGGCAAATACTTCCATTCTTCCGGTAAAGTGTGGCTGTCATGTCCATCTCCTGGAATTAGTGGTGGGTAAGAGAATTCAACCTAAATTGGAAAAGAATGTTAGTCAAATAGTGATCAAAGGAAGAATCTCATTCGGCTCTTAAACCCTGAATAATGCCATTGAAGATTACCAGCAAACCCATGCACAGAAGAGGTCAAGTTTACAGACTATTCCCTGCTGATTTTAAGTGTCTAGTTGAAACCTAAAATGCTGTCTATTCATAAGTACATTTACACAGAGTTTAGATACTATACCCACTCCAGAACTCTGTAAGTGAAATTCAGGATATGCTAGGATGACCTGGGTTCACAGTGTTTATAACAGTTTCTTGGGAAAATGTAGTCCAGACTCAAATAGCCAACTTTGGGATCACAACTGGTTCATAAATTATAGACTGTATGCCTTATGTTGGTAGTTTTAGAATGTTGCTACTAATAGATACTTGTACCTGAAAATATATGAATTTGTTAATTAATTTCAAAACAGTTAACCTCCTTTCTACAAAGACATATACAATTTTAATAGCTACATGGAATTATTTATTTGTTTAGTAATTCTCTTGCTATTTTAGAAGTTTTAAAAATAGCTTTATAAACTAGTTATCATTTTTTTCAAATGTGGCACAATAAAAATACTACTGATTCATACAACAAAGATCCTAAAATGCTTGGAGCTTCCTGAGTCATAAATTATTTATACCGAATCCCAATACACACAAGCTTATGTTTAAGCTATCTTTAGGATAAGGAAGGGCTGTCGCAGGAAAGACAATGCCTTGATTGGAAAGATAGAACTTTCGAGCCCATATTTTGACCCTAGGAGAGAACCTGGAGATTGAATTCACTCATTACATGGCTAACGTGTTAACCAATCATGATAAACAAGCATGATAGTAAAAGCTTAAATTTTTTAACAGCATAGTTAAGAGAGCTCCTGAGTCGTTAAATACATGAAGATGCAGGGAAGGAATAACGAAGTAAGTCTTATGGATCCAAGCCTTTAAACTGTGGCATTTGGTGCTAGCTCTGGGTAATTAATAATATGTCCAAAGAATATGTAGGAAACTGAGATCAAACATGGACATTAAGCTCCCAGAGATTAAGAACATTTACACTGATTATTATTCACTAGTAAGTAGTAGAAATTCATAGGCCAAAATCTAAGTGAAATTTTGGGATCAAAGAACATAGTGAGGCATTAACACATTAACATAGTGTGAAGGAGATATTACTGTTCCTAAAAGTATAAGGCTAAACTAAGGGAACTTCAAAATCTCTCTCTCTAAATAATCAATTTACGTGGCCAGACCTGCCCTGATTCTAGTTATCTTATATATTTATTCTGAAGTAATAACAAGAGAAAGAAGACAACAATGTATGGCTTTTAAAAAGTAAAAATCAGTAATGATGCTCTAAAGCACAAGGAATAATTCTGTCTTTCTTATTTTACGTGTTTTTGCTGCATGTACGTATGGGCACCATATGGGTGCCCTTTTCTAGTCCTTACCAAAGAAACAGGAGGTGGGGTCCAAAGCTGAGTATGAGGGAAGGCTCTATCCCTAACTGCCTCCAAGCCTGTTCATTCCTCTCTAGGTACCTAATAGGAAACATCACAGCAGCCACTCCTTAGGGCTTCCAGTGATATATGAAAACAGTCAAGGCGATGTTGAGGCCCATTAAGGGAAAGCTACTTTCTCTGGGTAAAGTAACAGAATCTGAATTATGCCTCTGGCCCTAGGTGGAGATACGACATTCTGATGTGCTCCAAAGATTAGAATGTTATATACTATACTAGTGAGAATTAGTCCAGGCTCAATACAGTTTCTCAGCAGGTCATGGCACTTGTAGCCTGGTCCTGATCCATGCAGTGGAAGGAGAGGACTGGCTCCCCAACTTGTCTTCTAACCTCCACTTCTGTGCCTGGGCTGCCAATCACCTGATAGGAAAACTGCTCCTTAGGAAAGCTGGTTCAACTGAAGGTATGCTGTGGAGATGGGAAAAATTCTTCCTTTAATGAGATCTTGTATTTATCTCCAGAAGCCCCTCTCTCCCAAAGTTGCTTACAGCCCACCCTTCCATTATGCAGTACTCTAAGTCTGCCAGCTTCTGACTCAATCAGTATTACTTTTCCTTTTCCACCTATTTCTTCTTTGGATCCAATCCAAAACCTGCTCAGACTCTCTGGGCCTTCTCACTTTTATGAAGACTCCTCCACCCCATTTATAGCTGTTTGCTGACTTCCATGGCTGGACCCTCCCAGTTCCTTGTACTCTAATTTGAAAGGCATGACTTTCTGGGTTTATGAGATGGTTCAGAAGGTTCAAGGGATCAAGCCTAATGACTGGAGTTTAATCTCCAGGACTCCCATGGACCTCCACAGAGGAAAGAGAACTGTTTCCAAGTAGTTTCCTTTATAAGTTGCCTGAAATTAGACTATTTGACATGAAATAATCTATGTATGTTTCTACAGTAAATCCCAGACTTTTACTTGTTCCAGTATATAAACTATACTTGTCAGATCGACATTTAAAAAAAAAAACAAACTATTATTTATTTATTTTTGAGTCAGGATCTTACTATGTAGCCTTGGCTGGCCTGGAACTCAAAATGTAGATCAGACTGGCCTTAAACTCAGAGATCCATCTGCCTCTGCCTCTCAAGTGCTACAATTAAAGTATGTGACACTATGCCCAGTTTTTTTTTAAGTCATGCATGAGTATTGTATTTACATAATTTCTACTCTCCCTCTTCTAATGATTGTCTTTATTATTCTCTCTCTCTCTCTCTCTCTCTCTCTCTCTCTCTCTCTCTCTCTCACACACACACACACACACACACACACACACACACACACACACACACACACGGCTGCAAATTACATATACATATAAACAGAACTTGCTGAGTCAATTTAGTGTTGCTGTTCCATATGTGTTTAGGGCTGAGCACTTGGAATCGATAACCTATCAGGGACTTGTCCCTGGAGAAGACTGATTCTCCCTCTTTAAGCATCCATCAACTGCCTGTAGCTCTTCATAGCAAAAGGAAAGTAAAACCTCCAGGCACATACAAAATAAAATTAAAATGTAGTTTAAAAAATAAGGCATGATTTTCTTCTTCTTCTCCATCTCCCTTTCCTGGCAACAGCCAAAATCTATAGCTTGCTGATCTTGTTTGTTCATTTCCTTTTCTTCTGGTTTTTCAAGACAGGGTTTCTCTGTGTAGCCCTGGCCGTCCTAAACTGGCTCGGTAGACCAACCTGGCCTACAACTCAGAGATGTGCCTGCCTCTGCCTTCCGAGTGTTGGGATGAAAGGTGTGTGCTACAACCATTCTGCTCCTGTTTTGGGTTTTTGGTTTTTTTTTTTCAAACTCTAAAGAAAGGGTCCTTAAACTTCCTTCCAAGTCAGTTTCTAAACTGTTTTATTAAAAGACCAAAAACCCACAAAGGAAACCCCAAGTTCCTTGGTAAAGTTCCAGCTATTCTGCAATTCTGCTTTTTCACACCCCATCCCCACCCCTCAAAATACAGAGTGGGGCTGGAGAGACAGCTCAGAGGTTAGCGTACTTGCCTCTCTTCCAAAGATCTCAGGTTCAATTTCCAGCACCTATATCAAGCAGCTCACAAGTGCCTATTACTCCAGGAAATCTAACACCCTCTTCTAGCTTCCACACATATGCATACACACTCAGGCACACACTATACAAAAAACAAATAAATAAAGGGTTAGGGTTAAGGGTTAGGATTAGGGT
Source organism: Phyllotis vaccarum (assembly GCA_033318265.1). Taxonomy (NCBI): domain Eukaryota; kingdom Metazoa; phylum Chordata; class Mammalia; order Rodentia; family Cricetidae; genus Phyllotis; species Phyllotis vaccarum. The sequence goes on along the minus strand of JARWLC010000014.1, from coordinate 84,058,655 downwards.
TGGGAATTCATGGTGGGTAAGAGAATTCACCCTAAATTGGAAAAGAATGTTAGCCAAATAGTGATCAAAGGAAGAATCTCATGCGGCTCTTAAACCCTGAATAATGCCATTGGAGATTACCAGCAACCCATGCACAGAAGAGAAGGTCAAATTTACAGACTATTCCCTGCTGATTTTAAGTGTCTAGCTGAAACCCAAAATGCTGTCTACTCATAAGTATGTTTACATAGAGTTTAGATACTATACCCACTCCAGAACTCTGTAAGTGAAATTCAGGATATGCTAGGATGACCTGGGTTCACAGTGTTTATAACAGTTTCTTGGGAAAATGTAGTCCAGACTCAAATAGCCAACTATGGGATCACAACTCGTCCATAAATTGTAGACTGCATGCAATAATTCAGCTTTCTCTTTAGTATCATTTTGACTTTCTAATGTAAGTGGATATAAGAATATATTATCTTAAAGTTGAGACAGGATCTACATACCCTGCTCAACTTAAAATAATCTTATCTCAGCTTCCCATTTGATTTGCTGGGATGGTGCCATGTGCCACCACACCTGGCTTGAACACACACACACACACACACACACACACACACACACACACACGAACACACACACACACACACACACACCCCACCTCCTCACTGCCTTCACTATTGTTATCTACTAACGAACTGAACTTTCGTCAGTCTTTTAAGGTAACACTCTCTGTGAAAGGAAAGAAACCAAATGCTTCCTTGTCTGTTAGTAGTAATCGTTTTTTCAATACCTTAAGTACTCAATCTGCATCCAGCACATTATGACATCATTGCCTTCCAGTGTTTGTTCAGACTAAACCCCGTTCTATTTTGCTCCTCTGCCTTCAACACAAAGCGAATGCTCTTTTTACACAGTGGATTGAAGAGTCAGCTAAGAAGCTAATACATGTCCAATTGCACTAGCTGCTTGGTAAACTACATTTTTATTTACTGCAGTTGATTTGGAGTGTCTACCTCACCAAAAGAAAAAGCTCTGGACAGGATCAAATTTTAAATGGCACAGAGAAGGAGGCGGGGCCGATCGCCAACCCTAAACTACAGACTGTAGGGCTTGCAAGAGATAAACAAAGGAGGCTGATTCTCCCAAGCGGCGCCTACAAGTGCGTCAGCCTACTTGAGCATTCGTGTGGAAACCTACAGCTCACGACCTCCCGGCGTTCAAATGCCGAGTTTTTCTTCAAGACTTTCTTTATGGGTAGACACCCAGCAGGTCGGTGAAGATTGACAAGATAACAGAAGGCACGACCGTCATTCTTCCTCTAAGCCCGAATCCCCGTTGCTCGTCATGCAATTCTGCAAGGAACACGGTGTGGCAGGCCACGGGTGCCGAGCAGGCGCGGGACGGTTCTCACCTGGCAGCCCTTCTTGTGGTGAAAGCCGACCACCACGATGTGCAGGACAGGCCCGCAGGGGGCGCCGTCCCCCTCACGCCCAGCCTTCTCCATGGGCGTCCGCCGCAGGCCCGTACCGCGACTCCAACCGCCGAGGCCGGGCTGCACGACCCAGAGTGGCGGCCTTCAGATGTCAGCCTGAGCGCTGCATGTGCGCTGCGCCACCAGTTTGGGAGGCGCCGATCAGCTCCTGCACCTCCGCGCTGCCCCACAGGGCCTCCACCGCTCTGCTTCATCCGCTTCCGCAGCTTCCGGGCTGTCACCTGACGCTACAGCCGCCTCCCGCGGCGTGGGGCGGGACCCGGACGCCCCAGTCTGGGCGGGGTCTGAGATGGATAGGGGGCGGGGCTAGGGGAGAGGGGGTGGGTCGGGGGCGTGACTGTGCGCAGGAGAGGCGGGGCCTCCTGGACGAAGGCGTGGCCTACAGAACCTGCGGGGCAGGGCCGCGTGGATGCTGACCCTTTGCAGGAGTGGAGGATAGGCCTGGAGACTGAGTATGACTGCGGATTACACCTGCTCCTTTCTCCCTACGTTCTTGGCCAAACCACTTCCTTCTAGAATCTATTCTTCTCTTATTGAAATCTTCCTCCTCCTCTCTTGGTCTTACTTCTTTAAATCTTTAAGGGATTCTCTTAGCCTTGTGCTTTAAATGTTTAACAAGGAGACAAATTTGTGAGGTTCGGTATCTCGTGTATTCAATTTTTTTTTTTTTTTTTTTTTTTTTTTTAGCTTTTATGTGCAGTCCCATGTAGTGGCTGCATGCTTGTAAGCCAGAACTTGAGGGGGTGAGGTAGAAGGATTACAAGTTTCAAGCCAACTCGGGCTACATAGTATTAGACATGTGCTCACAAGGTACAAGTTCACAACTCCAATTATAGTGACCCAGCAAAACTTTATAACTTCAGATCAGGCCAAGAACGATGGCACACGCTTTAATCCTAGCACTCCAGAGGCAGGGGCAGGCAGGATCTACAGAGTACAGAGCGAGTTCCAAGACTGCCAGAGCGAGTTCCAGGACAGAGAAACCCTGCCTCGAAAAGCAATAATAATACTTACTAACAATAATTTCAGGCCAGAAGGGTCATAGTCCAAAAACCATAGGCACAAGCACTCCTGATTAGGATGACCTCAATATTCCTAAGGCCACGGTGTAGTGGGGGTGGGGGGATGGGCTTAGCTTTTCCTCCTTAGCTGAGGTTCCTTTCACAGTCTATTCCTGATCAAAGTAATTTAATAATCTCTAAATTTTCTAATTTAGATAGTGGCCAGAAAAGGAGAACAGGGCAGAATGCAGAGTAGGCAGGGTTTAAACTGAGTACATCTAGCTAAAGACCCTGGGGCAGGGAGAAGGGACAAAAAAAAAAAAAAAAAAAAAAAATGAAGAAGAAGAAAAGATAAATTTCCTCCAATGAAGATAAGGTCAGTCTAGGCAAATGGGATCCTTCTCAGACCTGCAAAAATCCGTAAATTATATGTAAGAATTTGGAAGCAATCATAATATCTTGACAATAAAGATTTACATTTTACCTGTGAAATGATTCCAGTACTGTGATTAAATATGTGTGCGCGCTCATGCACACACGTTTACTCATGTGTACATTTTTATTGCATCTTCTGGGGTTTAGTATAAGTAGCACAAAATAGGTTTGTTGTTCCAAGGGTTTTCAAGTCTTTTGCTGAGTGAACTACAATTTCAAAAGGTAAATTGTTTAAATGTTAAATACTACTTATTTGCTCTTTAAATTGTTCAATGCCACTAAAACAACTCAACTTTTTTTTTTTAATATGTTGCTATCTATATCCTTTTTATATTGCAAAATTCTTGATAGTGCTTGTGGCTTCCTGAAAAATATACAATTCCCAATAGAGAGTACATTAACATTTCTTAACATGTTAACGACCTTTATCTTAACTACTTGATTTTTACCATTTTCTTTCTTTTTTTAAAAAATTATTTTATGTAACATCCTGTGTGAGGGTGTTAGATTTGGGAGTTACAGACAGTTGTGAGCTGCCATGTGGGTGCTGGAAATTGAATCCTAGATCCTCTGGAAGAGCAGCCACTATTCTTAACTGCTGAGTCATCTCTCAAGCCCCTCATTTTTACTATTTTCTTGATATAAACTGTGAATATTTTCCGTAGTTGGCATAGCTAAAATCCAATTTCACACTTTTGTTTGAAATATGTGGATAGATTTCTGTCTCCAGAAAACATCAATATTTGATTCACTTTTCAGGAAACAGAGTTATGCTTTTATAAATATGTCTTACTTTGCATCCTAGAGATGTCATGGGAGATTAAATCATCTATTTATAACTATTATTCTTAAATGTTTTATGAATATATCTTTTAAAGGCATGCTGTATTTAGTTACTATCTGACCAAATGCTTGACAGAAAGTGACTTAAAGGAGAATGGATTTACTTAAGCTCAGGGTTTAAGAAAATACAGTGTACAAAAGAATCGAGAGACCAGAGATTTCATGGTCTTCTAACTGGTTCATATAACAGTTTAGATTGGAACCTCCCCTATATTAATTTTTACATGTCAGTATTTACATGTTCATGTATGTGTGGAGGCCAGAGGTCAACGTTAGACATCTTTCTTCAATTGCTTCTTTACTTTATTTATTGAGAGGGTCTTTTACCCAACCTGGAGTTCACCAATTTGGCTAGACTAGTGAACCAGCAAGGCTTAGGAAGCCATCTGTCTCTGCCTCTCTACTAGTGGAACTACAGATGTTAGTCACTGTTCCCAGATGTTATTACATAGGTGCTAGGTAATGAACTCAGGTCCTGCTGCTTAGGTGATAGACTACCAACTAAGCCGTTTTTCCAGACTCTGCACTACTTTTTAAGTGAATTGCATTACCATAGAATAAATTCATTAACAGGATATTATTTGTTGAATCTTTGCTCAATAAAGAAATGAAGAGTGCTTACTACAAACACTATAAAGATAAATGTTCATTATGATCTTTCATATTTAGATTGTTTAGCTTTAAGTCCCTCAGATACAAATGAAACAGATGAAAGTAAAGCATTTATGCTTGCTCCTCTCTCTCTTCTCTCTCCCTCTGTCCCTATCTCCCTCCCTCCCTCTCACTCTCTCTCTCTGTAGGGCCCAAACACAACCTGGGCCTCATGAATGCTAGGAAAGCATTAGCTAGGGGTCAAGCTCCGCTTAGTTTTTATTTCTTATTTTGTGTCAGGATCTCACTAAGTTGGGGATACTGGTAACTGTGGCTTCCTTGTTTCTTAAACGCTGCGATTGCTGGTCATTCTAGACAGCGGATTTTTTCTTTCTCCAAAACACAAGTGTGATAGCACGTTTTTTTCCAAATGTGATCACATTAGCATAGGGAGTGACATCTAGCGGTTGCTTGTAAATCAATAACTGTTAGTAACTTTAAATGCCTGTAATAAACTAGACTTCTAGAAAAAACAAGAGGAAATTAATAAAGTATAAAAACAGAACAAAAACATTAGTGAATATCTAGTAAAGAATATTTTTTAAAAAAATGCTTCATATGGGTTTTTAGTTCTCTGGGCTTAAAAGTACCAGATTCCTTAATAAAATGGGTAGTTGTTGAGAACACAGAACGAATTGATAATGAAAGAAAATCTGAATTGATTTTATTGCTCCGAAAAAAATACCCCAGCTTCTGGAGGAAAAGTAGCCGATTCAGAGATCTTGTATGTGGTCTTCCGGAATAGAGGAGGCAACCTATCTCTCAAGTTTAGCAAAACTTCGGGGACGCCGTAGGTGCCTGTAGCGAGGGAAGCACCGCTAGAGTTCCGAGCTATTCTATCGAAGCTCTCGGTGATCCATGTGGATAGGCCCGATCTCAAGATCGGCCTCCGATTAGTTTTGTCTGAGCCAGCTATGGAGCAGGGCGGAAGCGGGCTCTTTTAAAGTCAGCGCTGGTGGCCTTATGCCACTTCCGGCGTGGTCATGGCTGCTAACGCGACCACGAACCCGTCGCAGCTCCTGCCACTAGGTAAAAGTCTTCCTTGGGGAGGGTTCGGGGCCGCTGTTCCTCGGGCCCCGCCGTCCCGCCCTTGGCGTCGCTGGACACACAGACCATTTTGTCTGTCGGTGGGCGCCGGAGGTCCCATTCCGTGAAGGACGTCCTGGGCCTTCTCTGTGATCTTGGCAGTTACGATGCCCCGAATAACCGTCCCAACTCGCAGTTTGGCATTTTCGGCCCCCAGGTTAGGTAGACTCTGTCGTATCTTGGTAGTGTGAGAAGGGCGCCGCGGTCTACAGTGAATCTTAAACGGGAAATCTGGAAACTAGCCCCGTTATTAGTTAATCAACGAGCAGTTCCTTCCGTGACAGGGAGCTGTTGGATAATGGTGTTAAATTATGGCTTCCAGATAGCAGCACACCGGCAGGCATTGTGCCGAGCAGTGCTAAGTTGGCTACAGAGATGCTCAGGTTGGTCTCTAAGCACAGAGGTAAAGGCAAGATGAGAGCAGTAACAGGAAGCTGATGTCGATAATGATGCCTCTCCTATAATGTTTGGAGCTGGTGAAGTTAGTGAATGTTTTTGCAGTGTCCACCCCGATATCTGTTAGATACTGTTCATCGGTAGAAACACTGACGAGGAAAAACTGTCATGGTCTCCACCTTTTTATATGTGCGCTTCCATATATTAACAAGTAATTCTAAATAAAATCACAGTCATATTAATTGTAGCAAAAAAAGGCAGCCATTTGTGCTAATGGTTGGACAAAGATTTGTATAAGATGAAGTTATCGAATGACCACTTTTTGTTTATATTTGACAAGAAAGTAATAAAGTAAGCTCTCAAATGTTTATTGAACTAACAAGTGGACAAAACAACCCTTTTGTCTCCACAGAGCTTGTGGACAAGTGTATAGGATCAAGAATTCACATTGTGATGAAGAGTGATAAAGAAATTGTTGGTACACTTCTAGGATTTGATGACTTCGTCAGTATCCTTTTAAAAAGTGGTAATAGTGCAGGTTTTTGTAGATATATAAGAACTATAGAAGGTCTGCTTATTACATTACAAAATTACTTTCCAGGAACTTGGTAGCATTTAAGAGGTGTGCTTGCAGAGAGAAGATAGGGTTCTTGCCAACAGTAAATCTTTTGAATTTGCACCATTGTGTTGAAAATACTTGGGACCAAACAAAACATAAATGAGAATAAATTCAACTTCATTTGTTTTCTTAACAACAAATTTCAGATATGGTGTTGGAAGATGTCACTGAGTTGTGAGTAGTATTGAAAATTAAAGAATTGGGGGAGGAGAGGAAATCTCTTTTTGAATCAAAGGCAGCTGCCTTAGTTATTTTTGTGTTATTGTCAAGAGACAGCATGACCAGGGCAGATTATAAAAGAAAATATTTACTGTGGTCTTGCTTAGTGTCAGAGGGTTAGAGTCCACTGCCTTCATGGTGGGAGTGTGGCGGCAGGCAGGCAGGCAGGCAGGCAGGCAGGCGGGCAGGCGGGCAGGCGGGCGGGCAGGCAGGCAGGTGGGCAGGTGTGGTGCTGTAAAGGTAGCTAAGCTATTTATTGAAACAACAACCCGGAGACAAAGAGAACTAACTGGGTCTTACACAGCCCACCCCTCCAACAAGGCCACACCTCCTAACCATTCCCAGACAGTATCAACTGAAGACCAAGCTTTTCCAACATGAACCTGTGAGGGCCATTCTCATGTAAACTACCATAGTAGGGTAGTATGATTAATAACAAAAAAAGTATTACCGGTTGGGATTATTGTAATACTGAAACTTTATTTACTTTATCTGTGAGGCTGGCCCAGAGGATTATCATAATCTTATTATTCCTGAATTTCTAAGATTAGTTCAAGCTTTACAGTGAACTATATTTACATGACCATTATCCAATGGGCAGGTTGTATTTCTACTATTGTAATTGAGTTCACATTCATTCATATGTAAGAATAATAGTTTTGGTGCTAAGGATTGAACCTAGAGCCTTATACTCTGTCACCAACCTAGTCTCCTTACCCCAGGAATAATTTTCAAAATGTTGCCTTTGAATACTTATTTATCCTGACTCCATTTTACCTTTTTATTTAGTGAAATTACACCAGAAGGAAGGAGGATCACAAAATTAGATCAGATTTTACTAAATGGAAACAATATAACCATGGTAAGACATTAATGCCATTTTACTTTGAATCTGTACTTTTACGGGGCAGGGAGTACAGAGCTGACTAAACAGCTGCTTAGTTCTGGTGATCTCGGTCTAGACATGCTGAGGATAGGAAGGGCGCCTCGGGAATCGTGCCCAGTGCTCCTGATAAGAGCATTGGCCCTTAAGATTAACTCACTCACTGATCTATATCGCCTTTTAGTTTATCAGGAACACAGTTGAGACTCCTAAACATCAATTAATGACGCTGGGATTCTAACAGATATGACTTGAAGGAAATGGGAACTGAAGGATGGGGCCAGACAAAGGTGGCTTTGGCCCATGAGGAACACGGGATTTTGGGTATGATGGGGTTATTAATAAACTCTTTCTCTCTGATGCAGCTGGTTCCTGGAGGAGAAGGGCCTGAAGTATGAATGGGAGTTCCTTATGCTGGAGTCTTGCTTTTTTTTTTTTTTTTTTTTTTTTAAACCTTTAATGTTTATATTCTATAAAATGAAGTTTCCGTTAAAAGGAAATACTTTGAAGATATCCACCCATTTTTCTAAGCTAATCATGGTTATTTTGGGAAAGGAAGAGTTTTGTTTTTTAAAGACTTAAAAAATAAAAATGTTTTTGGTTAATTGTGATTTTATTTATTATGTTGAAATACCTAGTAGAACAAATGTAGTTATTTTGATACTTGGTTTCATATTGACTTCTGCATTTTCTTCTTCTTGATTTGATCTGGGGTGAGGGCATGCCATTGTATTCAGAGGCTTGAGGGTAAGGGAGGGTCGAAGAGGTCTATTGAGCTGAGGTCTGCCAATGGCTTGTCTTTCTGGACTCCTGCTAAAAGTGAACTTAATTCTTGTTTTTTAAAGAGTTTATATATTCTTTTCTATGTTTGTGAATATCTTCCCTTCATGTAGATCTGCTTCATGTGCAGTGTCTGCAGAGTCCAGAGGAGGGTGTTGGATCCCCTGGTACTAGAGTTAATGACCCACTGCCATGTGGGTCTGTGATTGAATCTAGGTTCTCTGCAAGAGGAACAAGTGCTCTTAACTGCTGAGCTGTCTCTCAGCCTCTGAACTTAATTCTTAAACAGCATTTAATCCAAAACAAAAAGAGCTTTGGTTTTGAAAATATCATTTAAAAAATCTTAATGATCTCTTAAGAAAATTCAGTTCAAACTTCGTAATGAAGCTTTCCACATTGAATTCAGTTTTTACTCGTTCCTACTGAAAACAGAATATGTATGCTGTAAGTACATTTAGTACAGGAAACAGCAATTACATTTTGTATTTTCCTAGACTTGGAAAAAAGTTTGTTTTTTTTTTAGTGTCTGTGAGTGTTTTGCCTGCATGTATGTCTGTGTACCACTCACCTGCTTTGCACCAGTGAAAGCCAGAAGATGGTGTTGGAGCCCCTGGAACTGGAGTTACAAGGGAACATAAGCCATGTAGATGCTGTGAATGAACTGGGGTCATATGGAAGGGCAAGTGTTCTTAACTTCTGAGCTATCTTTCTAGCTCTATTTCTATACTTTAAAAAAAAAAACAAAAAAAAAAAAACCCCAGGACAAAGCAGTTTTTGTAGGTGTGAATATGTGGGTGTGCAAGTACCATGGAGCAGGAGTGGAGGCCAGAGGACAGCTTGCAGTTGTCCCTCTTATCATATGGGTCCTTGATACTGAACCCCAAGTTCAAGCATCAGGCTGGGTAGCAAGTGTCTTTGCCTGTTTAGTGATCTTACCCACCCCTATCAAAGGTTTTTTTGAGTGTGTACATTTTAACAAAAACTTGCTTATCCTAAATGTTTAGGTTCTATGTAAATGCATTACAAACAAAAAGTCTAAATGATGAGTATTTTTCTGTTAAATATTTCAATAATAATGTCTATAAAATTTTGTTAAATGTTGTTACAATAATTTAGCCTATGTTTATTGGCCACAGAAATTTTACTTAATCTTTATATTCATTTTCTTTAGCAAGTAAGTTCATAGAGTAAATGTTTATTATATTCCTAAAAGAAAATAGGTATCACACCTTTTTCCAGTTTTTCAATACCCTTACTGCCTTATCAACACTTAACTGCTCTATTTTTTTCTTCCACTGTAATAAGCAAAACCTAATTTAAAAACGTTTAAAAACTTACTTTTGACTTACTTATATTTTATGAATTATTTGAGGCCTTCTCACTGCAACACTTTTGGAGACTGGGTCTTGTCATACTTTTTAGGTTAGCCTTGAACTTGCAATCCTATCTCAGTCCCCCAGCACTAGGATTACAGGCATGTCCACCACACCAAGTTTGTATAAAGCTTTTACCTATTTGTCTTTAAAAGCAATGACAACAAAATAACTTGGAAGCCTTTTTGTGAGGTTATTTATATTAGTTACTCTTCTCATTGTTGCCATGGAACACTTGACAGAGCAACTTACAGGAAGGTTTGCTTTGCTTTATGGTTCAGGGCTAAGGAAGTCATTACGAGGAAGCTGGTAAGCTAGCTGCATTCATTCCCAGGCAGGAAGCAGAGAGCCATGGATGGTGCTACTCAGCTCTCTACTTTTCAGTGGAGGAACTCTGCCCAGGGAATGAGTCCCTCCTCAACTTAATCATAAGAACAAATCCCTTACACAGGCCCAGAGCTTTGTGTCTATGACGGTTCAAATTCTCATCAGATTGAAAATTAAGATGAACCATGAAATCACTTGTATATTTTGCAAATAATATCCCCAGCCTAACGTTTGTCTTTTAGTGGTATTTTTGATACAATGTTATTTTTATATAATTATATTGACCTAGTCTTAACTTTGATCTGGCCCAAATTGATCAGAAAGTCCTTTGCTATGGGGAATACACACACACACACACACACACACACACACACACCACATTCTGTTAGGGTCTCTACATTTTCAGTGTTTCTTTAAATTTTGAACTGACCATGAATTTCGGTGTTTCTGCTTTTAAAAATGATTTTTAAGTTTCAAGAACAAGTTATGTATTTGACTTACATGGTAAGTTACTACATTGCATAATCTCAGGTTAACTATGGTTTGCTTGCTTGATTTTTCCTTTGGGACAAGCTATATGATTTAACACTGGCTTTTCCCACCTTTTTAACACTAGAGAAACGTAGTCATTGCCAACTCCTTTTTTTTTCTCCTAAAACTAGTACCCTGCAGGAAGCTCATATTCTTAATTTCAGTATGCTATAAGTTTTAAAGGAGGAGGAATAGTTGCCCATGTGGCTATATGAATGAGTCTATTTGCCTACTAGGTTTCCAAGTCAGGATTTTTCTCAGAGCGGAGACTCAAATCTATTATCTTGTACATGCTTGGAAAGCACTCTTCACTGAGCTGTGTACTCAGCTCCTCAATCTACTCTTTAACAGTAGTAAAATGATATAATTCCTCTCTGTCTATACTTTTGTCCTCTATTTGATATAGGTACTGTTCTGAATTTTTCAACCATGGCAGTGTCAGGATTTCTGACCATGAAATATGAGCAGAATATCCCCTTTCTTCACTGTCCGTCCAGTTATAACAAGGTCTCGACACTGCCACATATCCAGAGTAAATAATCACTCAGGATTATTGACTGAGAATCTTTTAAATAGGTACTATTTATTGGCCTCTCCAGAATCACCTACTATTTAGTCATGAACCAGAAGCACTGAATTTAGATAACTAGAACTTGGGGGGGAAAGGCTGTGGCAGAGGTTCCAGTAGGGCAAGAGAGGTGGCTTTAAGCTTGAAGGATACTGAGAGTTGGGTGCTAGCCATACACCACCCCTCACTTTGGCAGGCTGGCAGCTCCTGGCAAGCTGACACTCTAAACCTGTACTTGAGCTCCCTGCCTAGCTTGCAGGCAGCTTCCACTGGAGTCTTGTTACCCGCAGGGACTGTTCACTGCTTTCCAACTTTGAAGAAGGGCTCTATGAATCTTGTAACTTTGGGGACTTTCCCTGAGCTTCCCAAGTCTTAGGCAGTTCCCTGCAGGAAGGAATGTTTTAATTCAGAAGAAATGGCTATGTAACGGAAGCAGGAGCATGACCAATGGAATGATAGAGGGTAAAAGGCAGCACATGTAGATGGAGTAGAATGACCTGGGACAAGGGCCATTGATGCAGGATTAGGCAGCAGAGAGAAAGGCTGCTGTAGGCCAGGCACATTTGCAGACAGGTCCTAACAGTTTCCGGTTCTGAATAGGACTTCAGGCTTCAGAATTTACACTGAGAAAACCTACATATGCAACACTGTTTGCAGAGTCTGCTGTGACTTTGACAATGGTAAGTTTGGGACTCATTTTTATGTGATAGAATCATGAGCTGAGTTCTGGGATGAGTTTTCTAAATTGAGCATTGGAGCTAGTAATAATCTTTGTATCCAAGTAATGGCTTGGTTCCATTAAAAGGGAAGCATGGGCCTGGAGATGGCTCAGCAATTAGGAGCACTTGCTGCTCTTTCAGAAGACCCTATTTTGGTTCCCAGCTTCCACATCAAATGACTCACAACCTACAACTCCATCTTCGAGGTAGATGATTCCTTCTGGTTTCCACTAACAACGGGACACATGACAGACACACACTCATACATGTAAGCAAAAGTAATTTATAGAAACGAAGCAAAGCGCTAGTAATAACATGAATTGGATGTCTAAAATTAAAAACTTTTCAGGGGTAATGTTTTGCATCTGAAACCTCAGCATTAGTGTTGAAACAGGAAGTTTGCTCCAAGTTTGGAGTTAACTTGGTACAAGTAGTGAGGAAGGGTCAGCCAAGGCTACAGAACAAATGCCTTTTTTGTTTCAAAGAAGACCACAAGAAGTGAAAAGATAAACCATAGAATAGAAGAAAATATTTGAGTCAAATTGCTTATGAGACGTATATCTAGATTATAAAAGCACTGAACTCAATAATAAAACAGCTAGAGAATGGGCAAATTATCAAAAGGCATTTTTCTCAAGAAAACACATGAGTCTCAGGGGTTCTATTGCTGTGATGATACCATAACCAAAAGCAATTGATAAAGAAAGGGTTTATTTAATCATAAGCTAGTCATCTGTCATTCAGGGAAGTTGAGTTGATGCAGAGCCCGTGGAGGTGTGCTGCTCACTTGCTCCTCAGGGCATGCTCAGCTTTCTTATACCCCAGGAGCACCTGCTCACAGGGAACATGATTGGCTAGTCTTTCTCACACCAACCACTAATTAAGAGAAAGCACCACAGGCTTTCTGGCCATTGGCCAATCTGGTGGGGGCATTCTTCCACTCTTCACATGACCAACTGTGTCAGGTTGACATAAAGATAACCAGTATAATTGACTCCCTGTTAACTTGACAAAGACATTACTGTTAAATCATAAACTTTCATTTCTTGTTCTTCCTTAAGATACATATTAAATTCACAATACAAAACAAGTAACCTTTTTTAAAGGTCCACATTTTGTTTGTTTTGTCTTGAGACAAGGTTTCTCTGTAGTCTGGGCTGTCCTGACCTTTTGTAAACCAGGCTGGCCTTAAACTCAGAGATATGCCTGCCTCAGCCTCCCAACTGCTGGAATTAATACACCACCACCACCCAGCTTAAACGTTCCACATTTCTTAAAAATTCAAACACCAAAAGTTCACTCTCTCTAAAACATACAGTCTTTTAAAGTTTTTCTAAAAATTGCAAAACTTCTATAAAATTCTGGTTTCTTAACTATGAGCTCCTGCAAAATGAAAAATAATTTAACAGTTTTTTCTCCATGTCTTATTTAGGGTAACTATTGCTATGATTAAACACCATGGCAAAAAAGCAACTTGGGGAAGATAGGGTTCATTTGTCTTAAATACTCAACTCACCATCCATTGAGGGAAGCCAAGACAGGAACTCACAACCCAGGTGGGAATCTGGAGACAGGGGCTGATTGCACAGGCTCTGGCAGTAGGGGTGGTTCTGATGGCTTGCTTAGCCTGCTTTCTTATAGAATTCAAGATCACAAGCCCACTGGAATGGGCTGGGCCCTTCCTCATCAATCACTAAGAAAAGGCCCCACAGGCTTGCCTACAGTCTGCTCATAAGGGATTTTGTAAATTGAAGTTTCCTCTTTAACCTGTGTCAAATTGATAAAGGAGTCAGCATCATTGACCTCTGGTCAACTTGACACAGACATATCACTGTTAAGCCCTAGCCTTTCCTTGTTCATTTCCAAAATCATACATTACTATCAACATTATAATATAAACACTCCAAATTTTAAAAATTCCACAGTATTTGAAAGAACAAACACTTAAAAAATTTCATTATCTTTTAAAGTCCAAAGTCTGTAAAAATCTCTCCATTGTGCTCCATAAGATAAAAAACAAATACTTTCTATGTCAAGAGGAAAGAATAAGGGCACAGTCACAATCTGACCAAAGCAGAATCAAACTCCAGCAGTGTAACAACTTGGTATCCAATGTCTGGGATCCTCTCATGTTCTCCTGGCCTCTTCCAAAGGGCCTGAGTCACTTCTGTAGCTCCATTGTCAACAGCCAACGCAGACTGTCTCCTAAGCTCAGGCTGGCTCCTCTCCTACTTGGTAATTGTTACATGGTATTGGCATCTCCAAAATGCTTGGATCTCTTCCGGCAACAGGGCCACACTTTCACCAATAGCCTCTCCTGGGCTCTTTTTAGGGACTCCAGCCTTGCCACATAGTGCCAAGCCTCAGATTTTTCCCTTGATACCTTCATAACTTCAAAATCACAATCATTCTGGTGACTTAGACTATCAAGTTCAGCTGCAAGCATGAGGAACAATCTTGGACACCTCTGGACACAATTTTTAGATTCTAACAGCGAGGAAATGCCTTTCAGAAGATTTCACTTCAACCATGCTGGTCTCTTCTTAATCAGCACCAATTTCTCAGTTCCTGTTAACCAGCATTAATTATCCCAGCAAAGCAAAGGTTTTACTTTAGTGGTCCTGGTATCGTGTTAGTCACCGCTGATTCTTAATCCCCAGTTAACCAGAACCACAGATTGCTAACTCAAAATCTGCAACAGCCCAAGACAGGCTTTAAGTAACTCCCATACTTCTGCCTGGAACTTCACAAGCCAGGTCTCCACCACTTGCATTTTTCTCAACACTTTTATCTTCCAAGCTCCCCTAGAACAACTCATCAAGCTTGGGTCAGGTCTGTCACAACAATCTCCCATGTCTTTGTTATTCTGTAAAAAGGCACCATGACCAAGGTAACTATCCCCCCACCCCCAGTAGCTTCATTTTATTTGATTTTTTCAGTTTATATTTATTTAAAAATCTTCCCATATTCACTACTGACTACTCCCTCCCAAAGCCTACTCCCTCACCCAACCCCCTCTTTTTACACTCCAGAGAAGGTAAGGAATCCCAAGGTGAGTCAATTTGGTCTGGCATATCCAGTTGAGGTAGGACCTAGTCCCTTCCCCAACTATCAAAACTGAGAAAGGTGTTTTTCCACTAGGCATTGACTTCAAGGAGCCAGTTCATGGACCTGGGACAGAATGGTCCAAGAGCAAGAGGCTCCAGTAACTACCCACGCCTTTGACTGTCATCTACATTCAGGGGGTCCAGATCTGTTCCATGAAGGTTCGTCAGCTATTATTTCAGAGTCTTCTTTCCCAACAGCACAGGACTGCCTACTCCATGGATCTCCCCATCATGATCCTGATCCCCAAGACAACTCTTATAAAAGAAAAGCATTTATTTGGGGGCTGGCTTGCAGTTTCAGAGGGTTAATCCTATCATCTTGGCAGGAAGCATGGCATCAGGCAGTAGGCAGGCATAGGGCTTGAGAGCTTACATCTTGATCCAGAGGCAGGCAGGCAGAGAGAGTGACATGGGCATTTTTTTGTTTGTTTGTTTTGTTTTTCAATAGAACAGTAGAATAGTCCTGGCTGTCCTGGAACTTGCACTGTAGACTAGGCTGGCCTCAAACTCACAGAGATCCACCTGCCTCTGCCTCAGCCTCTCTAGTGCTGGGATTAAAGGTGTGCACTACCACCACCCGGCCTGTGTGGGCTTTTGAGACCTGGAAGCCCATCTCCAGTGATACATTGTGTCTGACAAGGCCACACCTAATCCAACAAGACCACACTTCCTAGCCCTTCCCAAGAGTCCATTAACTGGGAACCAAACATTCAAATAATATGAGCCTATGCGTCTGGTTCTCATTCAGACCATCACACTCCACTTCTGGTATCAATATCAAAATTTGCAATTTGTATCAGCCACAGTTCTCTAGAGGAAAGGGATAATGGTTTATTGGTTGCTCTCCAAGGCTTGCTCCTGCTTCTCATAGAACCTAGAACCAACTCCCCATGTGGAGCACTACCCACAGTTGGGCCCTCTATATCAATTACTAATTAAAAGAATGCACCATAGTCTGGTCTCAAGCAAATGTGTTGAGGGATTTTTTTCAATTGAGGTTTTCTCTTCACAAATGACTCTAGCTTATGACAAATTGGCATAAAATTAGACAGTACACCACGTAACCAATAAATAATGTTTGGCAGTGTCGCACTTACAGAAATGCAGACCAAAGCTACATAATCTAATACTTTGCACATGCTATAATATATCATAAAAACAAAAAAAACTATTGAGAAATAAAAGAAATTGAACTCTAGTACATTGCTAAGGTAAAAAAAAAAATGTAGCCACCATGAAAAACAATTTGACAAATCCACAGAGTTAAACAGTGAGTACAGGATGTAACAGTCCCACTGCTGGGCTACATATTCACCAGAGCTGACAACACAGCTCCACGAAGGTCCAAAGCAGCATTAATTATAAAAAAAAACCCCAAGAGTCAACGCTATCCATACCACCATCAACTGTAAAAATGAAGTACTGCATGCAGCCACTCATCTTGAGAAACTGATTTCATCTGTATGAAGTTTCCGGAGCAGGCAAATCCACAGAAGGAAAACAGTAGTTGCTTGGCTGCCAAGGCTGGATAGAGGAGAGGAAAGAGACCGTTAAAAAGTACGATGTTCCTTTTTGGGTGGTGCAAACATGGAATTACTGGTGACCGTCTACAAAACTTGGTGAATATATGACAACTCACTATATTTAGGCGATTTTGATATGTAAATTTTATATCGATTTTAAAACTCAAGGTGTGAGATCTATAACTTAATGAGGCCTCTAAAAATTTATTTCTGTGATTGCCACTCAGGTTTGACTTCAAGGAGCCTCACCTTTTCTGAACATCAAGTCCCTTGGCAAGATGGCTTAGTGGGTAAAGACACTGGCTGACAAAGCCGACCGGAGTTTGATCCTTGGGACCAAATGGTGTGAAGTAATAAACCAACTTTTATAAGTTGTCCTCTGTCCTCCACACTGAAACCCATGTACACAATAACCGAGTAAGAAAATGAACAAAAACTAAGTAGTTTTAAAAGGTCCCTTTTGGCTAAGCTGGATACACACTCTGTTCTGTGTATTGTTAATGGTTAAGCTCAGCAGACCAAAAGAACAAAAAGAGAACATGATGAGGGGAAGCTGCTTTGACACTTCTGGTGTTTTCTTCTGTGTGGTTGAAGATTAGCCGATGCACCTGGATGCTCTCAGCTTTCGTAGATTGATTTAATTGAGTGGGGAAAGACGAAGACATGTACTTCATTTTCTTCATGAACTTCATGAGTACTTCATTTTCCTCTTGGGATTGAGTTCCTAGAGCGAGTATGAGTTCTGCTCTGTTCTTTGCTGTTTTTACTTCTACAAAAGAAATCCAAGCTTGGGCAAATCCGAGTAATTCTAAAGTTTATACAAAGAGTTAACCACAGTCCACTGATAGAAGCCAGCTAGCCTATGTGCACCCTTCAGACTCCGATAGCCCTCATCTGCTGATTAGCATGACAGCCTTCTTTAGCTCCTGGTGTCCCCTTACCTTATCACATACATGTCTCCACCAGTCCTCAGCCAAGTAGGTGATCTGTCTAAAATGCAGAGTACAGTGTGACTTTGACTTTGACTTTGACTTTCAAATCTTTCAATAACCTACCATGTATAAATGAGCTTAAACTTTATAACAGGATTCCAGAACCTGTTGACCTACTAACCAAATTTCTTGACTTTGCCCTTATTTGAATTTTGGCTTAATGAATGTTGAGTCTCTGGGGGAATGGTCTTGCTTTATTTATGATTGGTTGTACTATCCCCTCCTACAGGAAGGCCTCCAGATTCCCTACCAGAACTACTCATTGCCTACATGGATAGTGATAGAGGCTTTAAAGGCTTTCTCAATCTTGTACAGCTGTTCACTTCTTGGAATCTTGCACCCAGTATACATGCCATGCCAAGTTTTGGTTCCACGTGAGATGATGGATTAGAAATCAGAGTTTGGGGTGCTCTCAACAGCACCAGAATTTGCATAGATGACTGGCATGGTTGACTTTCAGAACAGTGAGGCATAGTTATCAGGATTATATTTCTGGGATGAACTGAAGGTCAGGAGTTCAGAGAACGAGGCTTGGGAGGATTCTGTGCTCTTCAGATCCTGCTTTAGGAAGACAACACTTGACATCTTTAGTGATTTCAGGGCAGCCTGGTACCCCAGATCATATCCTGTGGACCCAGTCTAAGACTGTGGGAGCAGCAGACATTTGCTGAAACAAAATGGGTGGAAAGCAGAGGAAATCTACTTAAACAAAATGAACCTTACTAAATCTGATTATCAAGGCTTCATTTTCAAATTTAAGAAAAATTCATGAAGCCAAGCACAGTGATGGTGGCTCTTGCCTCTAATCCCAGTACTAAGGCGGCTAAGACAAGACTGTGTCGATTTTACATAGTTGAGTCCCAGGCCAGCCTGGAGTTGAGCGTCTGTCTCACAAACCCAAAACAATGTGAACCGAAATTATTCGTGATATCAAGTGGCCAACAGAGGGCACTGTGGGACAAACCATTAGTTGGTGGAGCCCATGAATTCAGCTCCGCAGAAGCTTGGAGGAACTTGATTTCTGGTTACCCATTCTGCAATATTTACTACTGAACCACAACATAAGGCCAGGGAAAGCTTTAAGTCATGCTATTGTTTCAATTTTTTTTCTGGACAGGGTCTCACTGTGTAGCCATTAACTGGCCTGGAACATAATAAGTAGAGCAGGCTGATCTTGAACAGAAAGAGTTCAGTCTCCCTACTTACAGTACTAAAGGTACTCACCACCATGCCTTGCACAACTTTTTATAAAAAATAAAATCAATTATTTATTCATGTATTCATATTTTCTGCAGAATTTACCAGGACGATGCCTCATGCCCTGCTAGGCAAGTGCTCTACCACTGAACTATATTTCATATTCTTAAATTTAGGGACAAGATACCACTAAGTTATTTAGGGTGGCCTTGAACACACGTTGTATTCCAAGCTGAGCATGAACTTTCAGTTCCCCTGTCCGGCCTGAATGTGGTGTTGTGTACATAAACATGTACATAAACACCCATGTGTCTCATCTTAACCTTTGCTCGTTGTATGACTCTGGATAGGTTACACACTTACTCCTGTTGGCTTCGATTTCCTGCTTTGTAAAACTGGGGAAAATATCATACAAGTTTATAAAGATTAATAAAGAGTATATATACAAAACATCCACAATAGTTTATGTATATAGTAAGTTTCCATGGAATGGTGTTTTTGCTGTAATGTCCTCTTAAGTTTTAGTTAGTGGGCTTCCTTATGGCATTTTCAAACACACTTCATTCTGGTTGATCTTCCCCAATCCTGCTCTTCTCCCCCAGTTCCTTGCCTCCCCCCCCCCAGTTTTTATTCTCTCTCTGCTTCTCCAGTTTCCACTTTCATATCACATTGAAGTGACTTAGGAGGTCAAGTTACCCTGACCACACACCTCCTCCCTCGAGAGCCGCACACTGCATGTAAACAAACAATATCTCACTTCTGAAAAAGGATGCTTCTGAGATGTCCCACAGATCAAAGGGTTCCTCCATCCCTGCTAGGAAAGAAAATGTAGTTAAGGACTCACCTCCTCCCTAGCCTCTGGCAGTTGATGTAAGGTCTGTGAACAGGCACTTGTCAAGAGGGTGTTCTGCATCCACCACCCAGCTTCTGTTGGTTCCCTGCCGGCTCTGCTCCTCACTTACAGGGTGATGCAGGTGCAGAGTGGCAGAAGCCCATGTCATAAACTGCTGCCAGTTAGTAAGTGACAACTTAGCAACTAAGAGGCCCCCAAGCATCAGGGCCTCCCACAACCAATTTTCTTGAACAAGTTGTGGAGAATCGTCTAGCTGATGTGTTCACTGGCATTTATTATGGTTGGCCCATTGTTAGGAGCAAATGCTCATAAGACTGGTGAGCAATAGGCTCGTCTATTGTAGTATTGGAACCATATTACAAAAATGTGAGAAAGTCCATGGAAACCCATATAGAAAGGAACGTCTATGAAGAAATTTTCAATGTGGCCATTGTTGGTTACCTCAGACAAGAATGAACTTTGATTCTTTATAGAGTCATGTATTCCAGCTATTCAAGGTGACATTAAAGAAAAGCAATATCCAACAACAACAAAGACTGGATTTGAAACCCAATGACAAATTTCCCCCAAGTTTCTAAAGGCAAAATTACAAATGGCCACTCCTGAAAGGTAACCTATTTATCCATCCACTGAAGTGTTTCTCTGCTCACAATACAGTCTCACCTTTGTTGTATTTGAACTTGTACATTTTTCTTGAAACTGTGAATTAGTTTGACAGAACAATGTGGTTATCCTGTTAAGCTTCAGCTACTAAACCCACCATGTCATAGTACTAAAAAGATCTAGTCGGGAACCAAGATTCTTTTATGTAATGTTAGTTAGGGTGAACTACTAAAAAACCAGTATCTTAAAATAGAAATAAAATCTACGTGAGTGTAGGTGGATGAGCTAGTCACTGGAGGGATAACTGAAATTTTTAGGGTTAGAGCCTTGAAGGATTTCACAGGAAACCATCACATCCAACTCACCCAAAGAGGAAAACCCATGCTGGGTTTGTATTGTTTTGTGCATTATATAATTCTATAAACATGAAAACTTTTATAGATTTCTGTCTGTTTAGCACTACTCCCTTAGTCTTATAGGGCCTAGATTGTTCCTCCATTAGGGTTTTCGTGTAGTGGATTTGTGATGTTACATTGTAAATAATTGTCCCACCTTTGAGTTAATAAAAAGCACCGATTGGCCAAGGCAGACAAGGAGTATGGGCAGGGCTACTAGACTAAGAAAACTATGGAAACAGGAAGAAAAGGGCAGAAATGCCACAGAGAAGCCAGAAGATGCAGAGGACAACTATACTGCTCTGAGAAAAGGTACTGAGCCCCATGTCTAAACAGGATAAGAATCATGAGTTAGTTTAAGGATAAAGAGCTAGCAAGTTATATGCCTGGGCCCAGGTCAATCAGCGTACAATTAATGTAAGCGTCTGTGTGTCTCTGTGGGACTATGGGACTGTGGGTCTGCAGATTCAAATCTTGAGGCTAGGCCAGAAAGTCCGGGCCAGAAACATCACACAACATTTTTATTTTCTGCATAGTCCTAAAGATTGAATGGAGGGCCTCATGCTAGGCAGGCTCTACAACAGAGCTACATTCCCAGCCTCTCTTCCTCTTTAAAACCCTGTTGTGCTGTTAAAACTCCTTTTGCCCTTTAACATTTTTCTGATTTGGGTTCTTTTTTTTTTTTTTTTTTTGCTATTCCCAGTGGGGATATCCTACAACACGTGGGTGAGTATGCCATTCTGCTCATCCGTGTATGAACAGTGATCATGTACAGATCTGCATTGCATTTTTAGAAAAAACAAACAAGAAACCATCTTTGGGATTGAAATGAACATACAGCTTTTCATTTATTCGTTGTACACAGCAATTTCTTTCATATTTACTCTCCCCTCCTTTTCTGTTTTTTTTTAGACAGTTTTATTATGTAGTCTCCAGATGCTCCCAAACTCAGAGATCCACTTGTCTCTGCTGGAATTAAAGGAGTGTACCACTATGCCTGGTTATACCAGTTTCTAAGCAAAAACTCACAAAATACTTGTTTTTCCCTTTAGGAAAACCAGTAACTAAATAATAAATTAAAAGGATTTGTTTTTTGATGTGGTCCTTTGTTCTCAAACAAATGTAAGGTTGTGTATTCCAGTTTGCACAGCTATTTAAATATAATTTAATGCCCCTCGAAAGAACCCCAGTAGCTTCCTAATGTAGAAAGTGTTAAATATCTTTATACCATCTGTTTTTACTTTTACTCTAAGTTTCTGATGCTTGGATTCTTTTGTTTATATTGGCAGAAAGCTAAAATTAGATAGCTCTGAAACTGGACTACAGATTGCTTCCTGCCCATCAGCATATTGAATCATTGTTCACTATACAGCAACAGGTTTGCTGGTGAGGAAATACTGACTAGTGAGAAGGTAGGCAATAAAGTACGTAGAAGGGAATTTTTATAACACAGACACATATATAGAGCACATGCGTGTGGAGTGTGGTGGGGGGTGGAACTTCTTACAAATGTTAGGTAAATGCTCTACCTCTGAGCTGCATTCCTAGTCTTGAAAATAGACTTTTTGATGTTGGAAATCCCATACTTTGAAGAAGCCTTAAATATTGGCGCGGTTATAAAGCAACTTAAAAAAAAGAAAAGTACAAAAATAGATTTGTGTTTGCTCAGTGGGATAGCTTGCTGTTAATTATGTTTTCATTAAAGGTATGAAAGTTCATACATTTTGTCAAATAGTTGTTGCTTTTGGAAATATATGGTGTGTGGGTTTAAGGATTAGTTAATTATCTAGACTTCAAAAACTGTATGGTCCATGTATTATTTAAAAAGTATAGTACTATTTTGATTAGACTAAATGTTTTCACAGGCCTTGTTATAAATTTAACTATATAATAAAAACATAAAGAACCACCCCAGCCTGTATCTGCTGTGATGTGAATACAGGCTTTAAACCCCTCCCCTGCCTGGCTTTGTGACCAAGAGGTCTTTGTGGCATGAGCCTACTCCCAGTCACCAGCTTTTCTGAATAAAGGACTCTCTGTCTTCCTAACTGGTTTAATAAGCATGGTGATCTGTAACAACATGTGTTCTATTCTCCTCCCACTGACTCTAAAGACTCATTTCCCCTCTCCTGGGCCATTTTCTAGCTTTTTGACCTCTACCCACACTCATTCTCACATAAGTACATGCATTCTATTATTTTTGTATGTGTGTGGGGGGCAGATATGAATCAGCTCTCTCCATCTTATCCAGGCCCTGGGCTAGAACTCAGGCAGTCAGACTTAGCGGCAAGCACCTTCGCCACCTGAGCCATCATACGTGTAAAGATTAGATGCTCAGATCTGCATGGGAGAGGAAACATGCTATGCTTTTTTTCTTCACCTTTGTTAACTAATAATAGTTTCTAACCACATCCGTTTTCCTACAAATCTCATTTTTCCTTATGAGTGCAAACAACTCTGTTATGTATACATGCCTCATTTTCATTCCATTCCCCTGCCGAGGACATGTTGGCTAATCCCTTCAACTTGTGATTGTACAGGACAGCAATGGACATGGATGAGCACTATCTCTGGAAGGGTGCAGAGTCCTTTAGGCATACATCCAGAAATGGTATAGACTGCTAATAGGGTACTTCTACTTTTAAGGTTTTGAAAAAATTTCCACTGATTGCACAGTGGCTGCACCAGGTAATACTCTTACCAAGGGTAAGATAAGGCTTCCTCAGTCTCCACAACCTCAGCAGTATTTGTCTTTTGTTTTCTGCATGATAGCCATTCTGAAAGTTGAAGCTGAATTTCAAAGTAGATTCATCTCTATCTATCTATCTATCTATCTATCTATCTATCTATCTATCTACCTACTTATCTATCATCTGCCTACCTATTTACCTACTTACCTATTCATGTAGTTTGTGTGTGTGTTTGTATGTGTGTGTATGTGTATTTGTTTGTGTACATGCTCATGAGTGTAGGAAGCCAGAGGAGAATGTTAGATGTCCTCTGTATCACTTTCCACTTCCCTTTATGATGGGGTTTCTCTCTGAGTCTGGAGCCCGGCTGGCGGCCAGAAAATCCAGAAGTCTTTTAGTCCCTTTCTTGCTTAGTATTGGAGTTGGGGGAACACGTGCCTAAGTTTGTCTTTTTATATGGATATTGGGGATTTGAGCTTAGGTCTTTATGTGTGCTCAACAAGCGTGCTTACACACTGGGCCAATTCCCAATCACTCAAGGTATTTTTTAAAACATATTTTATTGATTATTTAGGAATCTCACATCATGCACCCTGGTCACCCTAGCCCATGTCTACCCCTTTCCCACCTTATCTCCAAGGAAAAAAAAGTTTATTTTGTGTTGTCTATATATTCATTGGAACATGGTCCAATTCCTAATGATCAGCCTCCTAAGGGAGGATGAGTCTTTCTCTGCCTTCTTCTGTGCCAGAAGTCATCACCTGAGGAGGGCAGTGTGGTGGTCAGCATCAGCTTTCCCATGCCCAAGCCCCAAGCCACGCTGGTGTAACCTTCATTATTCTGTGGGTGGGGCCAGCTCTTCTGTGTTAGGCAGGGCAGGTCTCCAGTGAGTGGCAGGCCTGATCTCTGCACCACTTGGCAGTGTTGGGCTCTGCCATGCAGCTGTGACTGAAGGGCAGGGCCATCTCTCCCTTGAACCATGGTGCCAGCTGTCTTGCACACACTAATATTAGCATGGCTTTAGGCATCAGTCCAGACCATAGGCATCCTCATGGGTTTTGGTGGCAGCATGAGTCATAGATATCAACATGGCCCTTGACTGTATCAGGACCGTTGACTCACTCCTGGTCATCAGCGGCTCCATGGCCTTGACATGGCCTCAGGTAGTTACTCTTTTCAGCATGGCATCCAGAGGTAGCAAAGCCCAAGGACACCACCAAGACATCAGCAGCAGAACATGAATCTCAGGCTTCATTGCAATCTGGGGCAACAAGGGCCACTGTGGTCCCCAAGGAGATCCAATCCAGAAAGCAAACTCTTCACCTCCAGTCTCTGGTGTTGCCCATAGCCGGGCGATTCCATAATCAGGTGGCAGCTTTGGGATAGAGTCTTTGTCTGCTTAAGCTCCAGGTGATTGCACACCATCCTGCCAATCTACCTCAGTGACAGCTAGTAGATCTCAGCCCTCTCTGTCACCTGTCATGGTCTCCAGTTCCACCTCTCTTCACCATTCAGGCTGTTCATTCACAAGCCAGTCTGTTTTTCCTTCTTTCCCACCTCTCCCTCATGTATTTGTTCTTGATGTGGTGCCTGAGGGAGGCCTTCTCAGCTCTTGGCTGTCTTCCCTCAGCAACCTCAGCTGCTGCTCCAGGTTGAGTCAAAGTGCTTTTAGTTTACATTTTCATGATAGTTACAGGTGTTAAAAATCAACACATATGCATTAGCCATTTTTCTTTTGTTTCTATATAGACTGATTGTTCAGATTATTACCCACTTAATAACTGGCAGTTTTGTATATTTTGATGTCCAATTCTGCAGTTCTTTATATTTTCCAAACATTAACTTTTTATTGTGGTGATAATTTGTGTATCCTCTAAGAAATAAAGTTTGTCTGAAGATCAGAGGTCAGAGCCAGTCACAGAGTTGGCCACAGAGGTCAGGCAATGGTGGCACATACCTCTAATCTTAGCACTTGGGATCCCATGCCTCTGCTCCCAGTACTTGGGAAGTACACATGCCTTTAATCCCAGCACTAAGAAGGTTGAGACAGGAAGTGATATTGCTGGAATAAAAGTCAGAGGAGGCAGGAGTTCTGCCCTGTGCTTCCCTTCCCCTTCCCTTTTGGCTGAGGACTCAGAGGCATTCAAATGTTTGTGCCAGTATTGCGCCATTGGTTCTTGCAGACAGATTGCTGGAGTAGGTAGGCCCTAGCGTTTGTAGCCGGGTGATATTGATGGTTACTCCTCCGATAGTGTGTCTTTGAGCATCATGAATGCTGATTCGTAGAGGAGCTGCTTCTCCTTGGGTACCAGTTCAACTTCTCTCTGATGACATAAGGGGTATCTTCAGTACAGGACCTTACTACCAGGAGGATAATCTGTGAGCTCTACAGAAGCCCCTTTGTTCAATGACTCAACAAGATGTAATCATTCCTAGCAATGGAGGCTTTACTTACTGGAATAAGATGATGAATTGGGGATATTGTTTCTCCCACTAAATAATGATTCTATTTAAATTCTTCCCATATATGCAGATATTTTAGGAAGCTTCTACTGTGTTATGCTTTCAAAACTAATCTTAGTTAATTCTTAAAAAGTATTTGTTTATTTTTTATTTGTGTGTATATGCTTGTCACTGTATGAACTTATGTGCACAATGTACATCCAGGTGCCTGAGGAGGCCAGAAGAAGGCTTTAGATAGGGAGTTATAGGCAGTTGTGAGCTGTTGGATATGAGTACTGGAACCAAATCCAGATCTTCTGCAAAAAATTAAGTCCTTTTCACCACAGAGTTATCTTTCCAGTCCCTTAATTTTTTTTCTCAGTAAGTTTGTTATTGGTATATACAAAAGGTACTAGTTTTATATGTTTATTTTATATCTTTCATCTTTACTGAAAGTGGTTATTGTATCTAAAATTTTCTGGGGCAGCCTGTGGATACTCTTAAGTATAGAATAATGTTGTTGGCAGATAGTGTTCATTTCCAATTTTTATCTGGCTTATAGTTTTGTACTTAAAGCAGTATGTTGAGTAAGAATACAGTGAGTAACGGGGTGTAGTGGACCACATCCTTACTCTCAGCAGAGGCAGATGGATCTATGTGAGTGTGAGGCCGGCTGGTCTCGAAAGAGAGTTCCAGGAAAGCCAAAGATACGTAATAGAGAGACCTGTCTCGAAACCAAACCAAAACTAACAAAAAACAGTGAGGAGACATTCTTGTCTAATTCTTCCTTTTAATGGAAATGCTTTGAATCCTTTCTCATTCAGTATGATGCTAGCTCTAGGTTTTCAAGTATTGAGGTTGTTCTGTCTATTCTTAGATTTTTAGGACTTTTATCATGAAGGTGTGTTAAAGTTTGTTAAATTCCAGAACGATGTCCAAATGGACAAGCAGGACACAAAAGAAAGAGCTGCCGAAACTTGCCAGGACAAGGTAGGAAGGTCTAAGAATATCTTGCTTCATAGATAAGTCTGTCAGATATGCTAGGCCTGTAGGCCAAAGATGGAGGCCAGAACACTGCAGAAGAACCCTGGGTAACTGTTCAGGCAGCCAGATGTTTCTATCATTTTTTACAGTCTTTGGAAGTTGCTTGCTTGTGCTTCCTGTTTGCTTAGTTAGTATTATTTTCTTCTCCAGTTTCTGAGGGAGTTGAACATGAGATGGTTATAGTAACAGTTTTCCTAGTCACAGATTCAGAAAAGAAACTAAGAGGTGTAAAGTGTATACATTTGAGAAACATTAAAAAATAGTTTTCGCTTAGATAGAAAGTAAATTAGGTACAATTCTTTGAACTCACCAAGATAGGATAAATAATGAAGTACTTTCTCTGGATTTGTCAATTGTTGATGGGCTGAATATTATTGGTATAATTATTGCTTGTATATATTGTATAGTTATTGTATATATTGTATAGTTTTTGTACCTATTATATATAGCTTTTCTTATATTAGTTATAACCTTCTTTCTATTTTTGACACAAAAGGAGTATGTGGTGCTCTACTGTATATTTAATAAAAATAGTCTTGAATATCAGAGGACAGAGCCACCCAAAGAACCAAGCCAAGAGGGTCAGGGATTGGTGATCCATACCTTTAATCCCATCACTGGGAGGCAGAGAACCTTTTGGGTCTCGGTGAGGGTGAGTCTAACAGCCAGGCAGTGGTGGCCCACACCTTTAATCCTAGCTCTAGGAAAGTTGAAACAGGAAGTGATACAGCTGGGGGAGGGGGAGGTATTCAGCTTCCACTGGTGCTTTCCTTTTCTGCTAGGTTGGAGAGGCTTGGAGTGGAGGATTATTGGAGACAGGACTGTGGAGTTGGCTGATGAGAAGTGGCTGTGCTTTGTTTCTCTATCTCACTGATATTTTAACCCCTATCAAGTTTGTCAAATGCTTGTTCCATATCTGTCAAGATGATGATACAATTTCTGTTTTGAGTCTGTTCATATGATGTAGTATATT
The DNA here is from genome assembly GCA_033318265.1 of Phyllotis vaccarum. NCBI lineage: Eukaryota > Metazoa > Chordata > Mammalia > Rodentia > Cricetidae > Phyllotis > Phyllotis vaccarum. The sequence goes on along the minus strand of JARWLC010000014.1, from coordinate 84,030,928 downwards.
TGCTGATTTCCATACACTGACTGAACCTTGCATCTAAATATTACTTTTCTTTGTTATTGTGTCTTTATCTGGTTTTGATATCAGAGTAAATCTGGCTTCATGGAATGTGTTTCTTAGTGTTCCTTCTCTCTCTGTTTTGTGAAAAAGTTTGACAAGTGTTGGTATTAGATCTTCCTTAAAATTTTCATAGAATTCAGTAGTGAATCTACCTGTATTGTGCTTATTTTTGGTGGGGAGACATGGAATAGCTTGAGTGTAATTAATTGCCCCCAATAATCTCATAGGAAATGGCACTATTAAAAGGTGTGACTTTGTTGAGATGAGTATGGCCTTGTTGGAGAAAGTGTGCAGTTGTGGAGTGGGCTTTAAAGTTTCCTATGCTCAGAACACTGACAAGTCTCAGTTGACTTCCTGCTACCTGCAGGATATAGGACTCTCAGCTATGCCTGCAGCACCTGTCTACCTGGATGCTGCCTTGCTTCCTGCCAACACCATAATGAACTGAACCTTCTCAACAGTAAGTGAACCCCTCAATTAAATGTTTTCTTTATAAGAGTTGCTGTGGTCCTGGTGTCTCTTCACAGCAATAGAAACCCTGACTAAGACAAGACATATACATATTTTTAAAGATTATTTATTATTTATTTACTATTGTGTGTACACATGTGCTATGTATGGTATGTGTGTAGTGATCTTAACCCGAAGGAGTCAGTTTTTTCTACCATGTGGGTCCTGGGGATTGAATTTAGGTAATCAAAATTGATGGCAAATGACTGTATATGCTGAACCATCTTCCCAGTTCAATGGAGTCTTAATTACTGCTTCAATCTCATTGTTAAATTGTTTATCTTCTGGTTTTAATTTAGATGGGTCATATGTGTTTAGAAATTTATTAATTTCTAGGTTATCTAAAATCTTGAAATATAAGTTTTAAAAATATCAACTGATGATGTGGGTTTCATTGGAATCTGTTGTATCCATTTCCTTCTCTAACTTATTAATGTTAATCCCTCTTTGCACTGTTCTTATTTTAGACTCACGTTCATTATTTTCTATTTTAATATTTATTTCTTGCCATCTTACAAATTTGGGCTGGTTTCTCCTTTTTTAGAATCTTGGGGAGTACTATTAGGCTATTTATTTTAGATAACTCTGGTTTAGTTCCTGACTTGAATTTTTGCCCTGGCTTCCCAAATGATCTATCATAACTTGAAGTCAAAAAACTATTTTCTTTCCAACTTACTTTTTGCCATGGTGTTTATCAAACAATAGAAACATAGCTTGTTGTGGAATATTATTTTAAGGTGTGTTACTTTTGTTTTTGTTACATTTGTTTATTAACTCTGTGAAGCTGTGTTACTGTGCCTGATGATCTAATAAAGAGCTGAATGGCCAATAGTGAGGCAGGAGAAAGGATAGGTGGGGCTGGCAGGTAGAGGGATAAATAGAAGGAGAAGTGTGGGAAGGAGGAGGACTTCAGAGGCCGGTCACAAAGCCACAGAATATGAGTAAAAATAAATTTACAGAAGTAAGAAAGGGAAAAGGTCCAAGGGCAAAAGGTAGCTGGGCTAATTTAACAAAAGTTGACAAGAAAGGAGCCAAGCTAAGATTGCCATTTATAAGTAAGAATAAGCCTCAGTGTGTGGTTTGTTTGGGAGCATGGCGGAGTTCCCCCAAAAGACCAAAAGACCAAAATCAAACAGCACTAATCTGGAAATTGTTATCAGAGAGTTTGGGGGAGGATTGTGGGAGTGCTTGGAACATGAGTTGAGAAAGTTATTTAGTGCTTAGAGCTTAGTGGGATGTTCTGTCAGAGCTTGGAAAGCGAGTATTGGGAAAAATGCAGGTGATAGACAGTTCCAGAGGGAAATACAGACTATCAGCAGTGATGCTCTATGATATAGTGATGCTCTGTGATATAGTGATGCTCGTGTGATATACTTGAATCAGTTTAGTGGTTTCCTGTCACCTAGGACTGAAGCATCAGCTGTGATTAATGAAACCAACACCATTGAAGTGAAATCTCCTGTTTTACTGAGATAATCAATGATCATTATCTGGGGCTGAAAAATCAGCTGTGATTTAAAAGAAACCAGCATCAGGGCCAGTGCAAGAAGCTGGGGTTCGAAGAGGAGCAGGGCTGTGCTGGCAGCTGAACTCATTAATATGTAAGAGTCTTCCAGGTGGTACTAATTTTGAAGGTATGGATGTGTCATGGAGAAAATCTGAGGCTTAATATAGGAAATTAGGAGAGACCAGTGGTGAATTTTTAATGGTAATTACCAGATTGAAGGAGTCATGGAAGCTGAGACTTTGGAGTATGTGGCAGGGCCAGTGGCTATTGCTTAGAGTACAGTTTCAGCTACAGTGAACATTGCAGCACAATTTATAGAGACACCAGTATCATGAGATGACCATCTAGTATAGTGGAAGATGTGGAGTGGGCCTGGCCTGAGCCTATGAGTCAAGTTATATATGCTGTGGATAGCAGAGCATGAGATACGAAGGTGCCCAAGCCCATTAGAACTCAGAAGATCCTAAGTGAGTGTCAGTGCTCAGTCACTGAGCTACACAGTTTGATTTACACTGTTCAGCGTTCATCTTGCTTTAATCTAATTATAACTGTGCTTTGGTTCTTCCTTCTTGAAAATAGAAGCATGCAGTTGTTGGACATATTGCTGCACATCTTTAATCCTACCACTCTGGAGACAGAGGCAGGCGGATCTTTATGAGTTTGAGAGTGGTTGGTTCTACATAGTGAGTTCCAGACCAGCCAGGGCTACACAGTGAGATCCTAGCTGAAAAACTTAACTTTTTGAATTTTTAGGGGCCCACAGTTGAAAGTTTTTAAACTTTTAAAAGATGTTAGATATTTTAAATAGACAGAACTTTAAAGTATTTGCATTTTTAAAAAGAGTATGGGACTTTTAGTGTTATATTGTTTAATATTGTTATATTAATGTAACACTATAATATTAGTGTTATATTGTTTAACATTAATATGAGATCGTGGGGACAAAAAAAAAGAAATTGAGCATTGGCTTAACAGCAATGTGTTTGTGTCTTATCAAATTGACAAGGGGGATTTAGGATGGTTGGGTGTTTTTGTTTGTTTGTTTGTTTTGGTCAGCTCCACACAAGAAAATAGCACTGCATAAAACTGAGCCTAATGCAGGGACATGGCTCAATGTGTAAAAGAATCTGCTGGGAAAACCTGACAACCCGAGTTTGAGCCCTAAAACCCATATAAAAAGGCCGATGGTGAAGGCTATTTTGTAATCTAAGTACTCCTACACAGCAAGATGAGAAGTTGATAAAGAAGAATGTCCTAGAAGCTCAACAGCCAGGTAATTTGAAACATATTGCACAGCAGCAGAAAAAGAGACCCCGCCTCAACAATGTGGAAGGTGAAAATTGAAAGGTGTCGTCTGACCTGTATACATGCACCATGACATGTTACACCAACATGCCAACACACACACACACACACACACACACACACACACACACACAATTTAAAAACAAAACTCTATGTGGTGACATGCACCTGTAATTATAGCATTCGAGATGTAGATACAGGAGGATCCAGGAGTTAAAGGTTATCCTTGGCTCCATAGAAAGTCTGAGGCTAGTTTAAGCTACTTGAGATTCTCTGTCTCTAACAGGAGAAAGAGAGACAGAGAGACGGGGGGGGGGGGGGGAGGAAGTGGGGGCAGAGGTAGAAAACGATCTCAAAGTCCTAGAAAGGTTAGAAAAAAGTTGCTTGATTTAAGGCAATGACTTTTCCTGTTTAATAGAGATAGACAGTAGAGGGAGGTTGGCTGAGATACCCTTAATTTTCTAAAGGCTTCCTTTGATTTGCTGAGAAATAGAGCAGGATTTATTTCCCTCACTTGGTCAACCTCTTTGATGCTATCATAGTTAACAGGTTTTCCATCTCCGTTAAGTGGCTCTCTGACAGCAGCCTATATCTATGGCTTTCTGGTGGGGTGTCATAATTCCGAGCAGTGCTCCAGGTAGCTGTCCAATAGAATTTTGGAAAAAAGGCTCAACTACACACCAAGCTTTCTCCAAGAGTCTGTGCCACTTCTTACAAGGGTCAAGCATGAATCTTTCCACCCTTTGGTCTAAGCTCTCTTTATTTATTTATTATTTATTTATATTGGAGCTGGATAGTTTCATAGTAACATGACAGCTATTTTTAATTTTAATAACATTTATTCACATTCTTGCTGCATTGCATTGTTGTAGAGGGTCCAAAGGAACTGAATTCCCTAGGAGAAAGAAGAGTCACAGAGGACCTCTGAAGCAGGGGAGGTATGCCCTTTGTCCACATGCAGAGTCCCCAAGAAGATCTTACAGTTGTGGAATTCTCCAAATTCTGTCATACCATCAGGTGTCCCTGGTGAACCAAATGTCACCTACAGGGGGGTTAGAACCACTGAAGTGAGATCTTAACCCTTCTAGGCTTACTCATCTCTGGGTTTGAGCTAATTGCTTGTGTTGTCTCTGGGGACCAAGTCTGGCAACACTGGAATGCAAATCTCTACTATACATCTCTAAAGCTAATTTCACTTTACTTCAGTAGAAAGAGGTGTCTCTCCTTAGAGACTCTAAAAAGGCCTTGTTAGATTTGGTTTAAGAAAAAAGAAGCTTTTTATATGTACAGTTCTTGTCACTTTCTAGACGGTATTCTGGGTTTAAAGTGCTAATGGGATGATTGTTGTACCTTATTACTTGGTAGAAAACATTCACACTTTTAGAGATGGAACTATCTTTATCTCCAGAAATAAAAAGGAAGAGCACGCACGAGAGCAGGAAAGATGCAATGATTCACAGGTGAATAGAAATGCGGTAGGTAGGTAGGTGTGGAACCAAGTTAACAGGAACTTGAAGAAGAAAGAAAATGGGCATAGGTGAGCAAGGTCTTGGCAGTGGGAAAGCCAAAGGATGTTGTGGTGTTTGTGGGAGATTGTAGTAGTAAGTTTCTGGCCTATCTGGCCTGTGGTCCAGACCTGCAGTCCCACAGAAACACACAGATGCTTATATTTTATGCTGATCAGCCTATGGCTTTGGCATATTACTAGCTAGCTCTTGCTCTTAAACTAACCCATAATTCTTATCCCGTTCAGCCATGTGGCTCAGTATCTTTTCTCAGAGTAGCATAGTTATCCTCTGCATCTGCCGGCTTCTCTGGTGTCTCTGCTCTGTTCTTTCTGTTCTCAGAGTTTTCTTAGTCTGGTAACCCTGGCCACACTTTCTGTCTGCCTTCAGCCAGTCAGCATTTTTATTAAATCAGTAGGTGAGACAATTATTTACAATGGAAAAGAACACAATCCCACTACAGGAGATAGTGGCCCATAGATCTTGAACTTGGGGCTACCTCATTATAACTGCAATAGTGTGGCCCCAATGTCATGGATAAAGAGCTGGGGATCAAAAGTCTCAGGTGAGAAAAGCTGACATACCAATAACCATGCAAATTAGGATCTGGGATGCTCCTGATGGGAAGGTCAACATACTTACCTGCAGAGAACCAAGAGTTGACCTGGTTTAGCTGCCTGGCATGCATCATGGGGTTTTTTTCTGAGTGCCTTTCAGTTCTTGAGAAGCTGAGGCCACTCATGTATCTCTGCATCCCCTAGAAATCAGCAAGGCATATAGAAGCTTGGCTGAACAATTGGCTTTAGACAATCTTCTGTACCATTATATTGTGGCAACTACCATTGCATTCTATTTGGATAAACATATTAAAAATTCTGATTGCTTGGAATAAACTTGTCTCAGCCTCAGCCTTGCTGAGACCCCTGATTGACAATTCTCTCCAATTATAATCAGTAACTCTGGCTCAGTGAGCAAACACTGGCACTTACATCCACCTTCCTTGTTTGTTATAACTTTGAGACTAGAGAGGAAAAGATGTGCATATGGAGTCGTCTACCCCCCAAATTCCCCTTTATGCCCTATATAACCCCCAAGTTCCTTGTGTTTCAGCAGGAAGCATTCACTCCTGCAGAGAGATTGCCGCCCTTCATTGTTTGAGTAAAGGATGATCTGCTTCTGTAGAGGTCTGTCTCCCTCTTAGCCTCCATCAATCCCCATCAAACAATGGCCACCACTGCTTCTGTCATCATTGCCTGGAGCCAGCTAGCAAGATGGCATTTATCTGCCTAAATGTTCTACCTTGTCACCATAGGGTGGGAGTACTGTGGCTTGGACCCTTGGTGTCTGGCCAACAGTAAACACCAGAGAAAGCTGTCCTTCGTCATGTATAAGCTTGCTGTCCTGTACCCAAGTACAATATCCATAGGCTAATGAGGGGTAAACAAAAGGAGGAAGAGAGGGAGTCAGTGGCTGCTGATAAAGGCACAGAATTCAAGAAGAGAGGGAAGCATTCTAGGCTCCTTGGAGGTTACTCATCCTCTTTGGGAGCTGCTGTGAAGGAGAGCAGCTTATAACGTCCGTGTGTCTTGAAGGATGAGCATTTTCATGTGTCTGGCTCTTACTGATTTCTAACCTCCTGACCAGATTGTCCTGTCGCAGATTTCATGTGGCAGGCACTATCATGGCTCTTAGATGTCTGCTCTGTGATTGCAGTATGATGTGGCTCCCTTTCTCACTTTATCACTTTAAAAACTAAACAAAAGCAAAACAAAGCAAAAAATATAAAATTTTCACAAAACATAAGTAATGTAAAGTACACAGCAGAAGGCCAATAAAACCAAACATGCTCAAAGCTAAAGGAGGCAAAAATATCTATAAGATACTATCTACTCCTGGGTAGGGGGCCTTCCCTGAAACATGATTAATATACCCCAGGAAATTCCACTGGAGAAAACTGATATTTTTTTTCCCCTTTGCCAGTGGTATCAACTGCAGATAGCAGCTGGTTAGAGGTGAGAACCTGTATCTGTTTCCCCCTCTCAGGCCTTGAACTCATCTGGTTTGAACCTGTTCAGGCCACAGTCTCTGAGTTCATATGTTCCTAAGTCCTGTTGTGTCTGGAAGACACTGTTTCCTTGGTGTCCCCCATTTCCCCCCGCCTCTTATACTTGTTCTGCCCTTTTTCTGTATAAATCCTTGATTCCTAAGGGGAGGGGTTTGATCCTATGTAGCACTGACTATTCCAAAGTCTCTTAGGCTTTGGACGTTGTCCAGTTGAGGATCTCTGTGTTTGTTCCTACCGACTATAAGAAGAAACTTCTCTGATATTGGCTGAAGAAGGCACTGATCTTTGGGTATAACAGAATGTCTTTAGGGGTTATTTTATTTTATTTATTTTTTTTTAGCAGAGCAATAGTATTTAGTTTTCCCTTAGGCCTATGGCCTATCCACTGTCAGATTATTGGCCACTCTAATAGTGTCAGGCATGGCTTCAATCTCATTGAGTGGGCCTTAAATCTAGTCAAAGATTGGTTGGTGACTCCTACAACATTTGTACCACTGCTGCATCAACATGTCTCACAGTAAGGACCCTGTAGTTTGCAGGGTTTGTACCAGGGCCGATGATTACCTTTTGCTTCTGTCAGCATGCAGAGTCCTTTTTAGTGCTATGATTGTTAGTCAGTAGGAGTGAAGCCTCTATTAAGCATCAGCTCCACTTCTCTCCATCTGATGAGATACCTGTTGTCTGCAGCAGCAAGGCTTTACCATCAATTAGTGAAAAGGAACAATAGTCTTTGTTGCATTTTGGACTTGTTCTTAGCTTTGCTGTCTAGTCCCATCCAACTCTGTTTATGGTTGTCTGCATTTTCACGAAAGACAAAATCAGCTAACTTCCTGGGGTGCAAGGTGCGGGAGAAGGGGTGTTATTGATGAGTGACAACTCTTACCCTCAAGGTCAAATACACTATCAGTTCTAACCATTAGCCTTCCACTGCTAACTATGCTGTGTTTGGAATCCGTTAATTACTAGGTGCCATTAGGGTCTTGAGGATGCATTTGTTCATCTGCATATTGCTACACACTTTTTCCGCAGGGATAGAGCTTCTCTGAGGATAATATTTTAAATGGTGTTTCCGAGCTGTACCTCACCTTTTCTGCTCTGTTTCAATAAGGGCAAACCAGAAAACAGAGTGGAGACATCTTCAGCAGGAATCAAGGTCTGGTAAGTTGCTTGCAGACCAAATATATTCAGGGAAGCTGTTAATCTTTGGATAGTGATTTTTTTTTTCATTTTTAAAAGCTAAAACAATAATCCATGCCTTTTCTACTCCAGTTATCTATGGGACTCAGACTGTAACACTCTAACTTGAACTGCTCTTATATGAAGCAGGTCTGAAGGCATTGTCCTATAATCCTAACACTAGGGAGGCAGAGGTAATGTTCCTGAACTTGTGCCCACGTCAGGGCAGGTCACCCATCTTCAAAAAGCCAATTAAAAGAGTCAAATTAAAAGTTGAAAGAGGACTTATTTAATGTGGCCACATGGAGGAGAGGGGTAAAGAAATTTGGAGACTCCCCCCAAGTCTATCCTGAGGTAAGATCAAAATTTAAATAAAGGGTTAAAGATATACATGTCTGAGCAGTCCTAGTCAAGATGTGGTCCTCAAACTGTCGATCCATCATTGTTTGAGCTTCAGTCTTATCCTATGAGATAGTTTGCTAAGTTAGAAATGAGTGAAATGTCTTTCATGGAGACAAGTTCTCCCTCTGGCTGGCACCCTTCCCTTCTTCCAGCATGAGATTCCTATGGAAATGTCCATTTGTGTGTGTGTGTGTGTGTGTGTGTGTGTGTGTGTGTGTGTGTGTGTGTTACACTCTTCTAATAGTCTGGTTAAGAGATATGAATGTGTCTTTAGAATATCTTCATTTCTGTCATACTTATTATAGTAGGAGTATCATCAGAGTTCAGACCAGCATGAGCAGCAGGCCAAATCCAAGGTCAATCTGCAATTTACAGGCTCATTAAGGTGTCCTTTAAAAACCCTGTGTTTTGTCATTGGTTTTAACTAGCTCCACAAGTCAGAATCTCATGAGGGCAGTGAGAAATGGGAAGGGCCTTATTTATTCTTCTACTGAATTGCCTGGAGAATTTCTCTTGGTGATTGCAGTTGGAAGTGTGATATTTAATTAGAAGAGAACATTGAGGTAGGTAAGAGACATCCTGTGTCACCAACAGAGTGAGAAAGGGCTGGGGCTGGGGAAGTTTGGTTTGGGTATTTTGTAGACCCAGAATGACTGTGCACATCATCAAGGCAGTGACTATAGAAGCAGAAGGAAGTTCCCGCTGTGAAGAAAGTCCAAGGGACATAGACTTTCTTCTGTACACTTGACATCTGGGAGAGAAAATGTAAGTCCTAAAAGAAGAACACCTTGCCCAAGGAAGCCTGGATTCTGATATCCTAATGACTAGAGCCTGAGGCTTATACCATTTATCCAGTTATACCATTATACCAATAGAGCATATGAATATATTATTAAAAGACATTTATCAGATTTGCTTACATGGTAGGAGCCGAGTAATCCAACAATGTTTGTGTGAGACAAAGAGTCAGATAACTGAGTAGTCCAAGAAGGTGGAGTCCTCACTATCCTTTTCCAGCACTCAGCGTAAGCCTGGAGATTCCTGGGAGAGTTGCCAATATTGAGAGTATGCTGAAAGACTGAAGAAGCTAGTGTTTGATGTTGCTGAATGATGGCACAGTGACAGACACACACACTGAGGAGAGTGGCTTTCAGTATGTTCATGCTACTTTCCTCCAATTTCATCTCATTGGTCTGTTAGCCTGATGGAAAGAGATACCCACGGTCAGAGTGGGTCTCTACTCCCCATTCACTGTCCCACAGATGAAATCTTTCTTGCTATGTCCTCACAGACACACAGAACTGTGTGCCACCATTGCTAGACACCTTTTATATAGTCAGGCTGACAACTAGGACCAAACACAACACACTGGATCCATGGCTTTTGGAACAAAGAGAAGTGTCTGATGAGTTGTAGGGGGCTCATACAGCTTGAAGCCTAGTTTCATACTTTATAGACAAGAGGTGAGAGAGGGACCTTAGGCTTGCCAAAGGAATTCATGGCTTGTGTTGGACCATTGCTGAAGTCACTGGAACCTTCTCTGTGACTCCATCTCTATGGTTGAGCTGACTGGAGAGTGTTTCCAGCTAATGCTAAGTAGTTGGCTTGTGGCTGAGTTGCTCTGGAGAAAAGGATCTCTTTTTCTCCAGCAACTGACTGATGCCACTTGTGTCTGAAAGCAATTATGCGTCTCTATGGGACCCTGGAGATACACTTACAGTTTATTTCCAAAGAGCCATCTTGTCCCCTCAGGTGCAACTCTCCTTGGAGTGATGTCTCTTCCAGACCTGAGCTCCATCCTGGCAGATGGAAGTAAGTTGGTGCTTTAGAGCCCAAAGGCATTGGAGGAGCAGAAGAAAAAGGTGGGGGCTTATCTTGAACAGAATGTAAAGAGGGCCTAGGAAGGAATTTCTTGCTCTTTATCTCATCAGTGGTGTGATTTTGGAAGTCATTTAATGTTTCCAAGCCTTAATACACTTCTTTGTAAAGGGAAATGATGACATGCACTTCAGGGTCACACAGGAAAGAGGTGAGATAGTGCACTTGCAGGGTGTATACCCACATACAGGAAAGAGGTGAGATAGTGCACTTGCAGGGTGTATACCCACATTCTGATGTTCAGAAAGCCTTGGCAAAAGAGTACCAGCAAAAACCAATGAAAGTGACTGATGTGGGAATGCCTTTCTGTATGCTGTGAATATCAATCTTTAAAAAAAGGAGCTGTTTTGGGCCATGATAGGCACCATGGAAGAAGTAGGAGGAGAAATCAGAGCATAGGTAGGAGAAGCAGGGCGGAGTTGGATGGAGTCGGGCAGATCGAGCAAGCCGCCCAAGGAGCAACATGTAAGGAACACAGGTGAGCCATGGGCCACATGGCAGACAGATTAATGGAAATGGGTTGAGTTAAGATTTAAGAGCAAGCTAGCATTGTGCTTATGCCATAGGCCAAACAACATGAAGTTAATATAAGCATCTGAGTCATTTCTAAGGGCCTGAGCAGCAGCTCTGTGCGGCTAAGGGGTCTGGCGCAGCAGGGTCTGGGCCTCTGGCCACCCCGGTGCCAAGAAACCCCATTGCAACAAGTGACATTAAAGTCACACTTTATTTTTTTGTAGGTAGTCCTGGAAAATAATTTTACCTTTGAGCTATCAACTTAATCTAAGTGGTCCCAGAAAGTATGTATACATAGAAGATAACAAAACCCTTCATTATTGCATGGATTCTAGCTGGCATATAATGAAAACCCAGAGCCAGATATTGGGGGAAAAGATGGAATATCAGAGAGAGGAAACAGACCATAGTCAATTTTCACCCAGCCAACTTCTCAGGCTGAACAGGGTAAGTGCCATCTTCATGGGTCTTCAGCCTGACTGGTCGCTTCTACAGAATCCTCAATTTCTGCCTTCTGTCTTATATATCTTTCCACATCCAGTTATTTTATTCCTGGTTCAACTCTGCATCATAATCCTAGAGTTAGGATTAAAGGATTAAACTGCTGGCTGTTAGGCCTTGAACTCACAGAAATCCAGAAAGATCTCTGTCTCCAGAGTGATGGGATCAATGGTATGGGTCACTAATCTCTGACCTTCATGGCTTGACTGTGGGTGATTCTGGCCTCTAATATTCCAGACTGATTTTATTAAATATACAATATATCACCACATTTTATTGCTGGGCACAGAAGCGGTCACAACTGGTTGTCCCTAGTTTTGACACTTTTTTTTCATTGTTGTTCAGCCAAAGATTATTTATATGTATATATAAGTATATACAGGATCACATGGAGCCCAGGCTGGCCTTGAACTCTACCAAATGAACACCATCCCCTACTCCTCCTCTATTTCCTTTTTCCTTCCATCCTTTTCTCTTTCTTCCCCCTTGTTTGAGATAATTTATCAAAAAAAATTCTTTAGGATAGCCTCGATTTTCTGGGCTCTGATGATATTTTTGCTTCATTCCTGGCAAGCTGGAATTTGCTTCAGAGCCATGATGGGACCAAGATCCTGGCCAATTTGGGTTCAAGTGATAGGTTACAGGTAGATGTTGCAGAGTAATAAGAAACCCTTGGGAATTACAGGTTGTCATTCTAGGGCTGGCCAAACCATAAATGAGGCTTGTTTGTACAAGTCTAACCAATACAAATACAAATCAAAGGCATGAACCACACTGGCCTGGCCCATTTTTTCTTTTGAACTTTGGGTTTTGATTATTTATTTATCATGTATCAGTGATTCTTGATAGAATAGTGACCTGGCTTCTGGCTTATAGTCAAACCTAAGTGACAGCTTTAAGGATATTTTAGGGTGCTTAATGTTCTCCCCACTGTTCTGCAGGAGAGTAGATTAATTCTAGTGGAATCATTATCACCCAAATGATGGTACCTAGGAATTTTGTAAAACAACTGATAATGTAGGTGGCTTGGGATATGGGAAGTGTATGCATATTCTCACTCAGTGGCCCTATAGCGTTAGAATAGATGGTCATAGGATATAGTGTCAAATCCTGTGCTTAAGGGACTTGTTCTATTTAGATCATGGTCACTAACTGTTAAAAACTGGTCTGGGCTATCAAAAATAATGACCACACAATCTAAAGTATTTAGGCGAGGCAGAAACTTTTCTACTGCTGAATGGTGTGCAGGCAAGCCAAATCAGGCAGGTTAGCACACCCACCTGAGTTCCTCTGCATCGCTCTGAGTTTCTCACATGCTTATGCAATTGGTTCAGCTTAAGATGGAACAACTTTGAGAACCTACTTTGATGCTAGGAAATGCTGACTGGGGAGGTATTTTGCCAGATGTTCCATTGCAAAACCCTTTAAAAATGGAACTTCTTTTTATCTAATTTAACCCTTGGATAGAAGAGATCACTTTATTATTTTATTTTTTTACATTTTCCACACAGTTAAGTGATTTTTAGTATAACCATTTCTTTAAGACAAAAACTTCCTAAGCAAAATATGCACAACAGATTAGTAAGATGCTATGTTTTTATTGCTTTCTATGTCACTTAGAATATCCATATGCAAATTCATTACACATTAAAGAAAAAATGTTTATGATACTTGTTAAAGTATATCAAGGCAGACTATATAGAAGGATTATCACCGCAGGAAATGCAGTTTTGTAAGTACGGTCAAAAGATTGGGCTTAATTCTGAGTATAATATGGAAAAACAAGAATTAATCAGCAAGGAGTAGAGTCAGAATTCTGAGCCATATTTTAAAGTTCATGCTCCTAAACACTGTGCTATTCCATGGCCTAACTGGATACCAATACTCATCTAGATATGGATCTAGTAATAACTGGGTTTTTTTTTTTTTGTATTTACAGGATTAATGTATTTAATTGCTATTATTCTGTCTCATTCCAAGTTGGGTTTGGAGAAGATCTGAGAAACTGAGTCAGTTCCAAGATAGTGTTTGAAAAGATATTAAGGGAAGGGAAACAGACGTTCACGTTGTACCTATCAGACATGATGGCAGAAGCCCTCACAGTTATAAGATTGAGCTCACATAGTAAATGCCAATCATCCATTTAAGTCCATGGATGGCTGGACAAACACAAATTCTTGACCATTTTTGTTCCCTGATGTTTTTTCATAGAGCCAGGAGGAGGGGGGATGGGGTATAACCAGAGACTGTAGTAGCTGCTAATTCTAGGAGCTTCTTGGGTGAGGAAAATGATTTTTAAGAGGGCTCCTGTATCTTCTAGGAGGAGAAAGAATGTTGCCCAGAAAAAAAAAAAAAAAAGAAAAGAAAACAAAAAAAACTAGAGAGGTGTCTTCTCCAGAGAGTAGCTCATTGGGGAAATCACCTGCAGGTGATCTTGCTAAAATTATCTAGCTCTTTTGTGCAGTACAGTCTTCTTACTAGAGATCACTGCCTCATACACCATAGAACATTTTAGAACTTGCTTCTCTGATAGTTAAACATATCAAGTTCTGAGTTCTTAAATCCCTTGGAAATGTTCCTGAGATGAAAGCTGATATATAAAGGTGCAAAGGGGTTTGTAGTAGGCAGATATATCAAGGCATTAAGAAATCAGTTACATGCAAATATGTCTGTTTCAGTCATTAATAAAATATACCCTAGCAAACTGTCAGGTTTATCTTACTTGAAATGCTGTGGAATTAATAGCCCACCCTAGGAGCAACTCCTAAGAGTCCAGGAAATGATGGAGAGAGTCCAGTTTTGTTTCTTGATGGAGGTTGGCTCTAAGTTGCACGCTGTACAGTCTAAAATAAGATTCCTAGTGGGATTGAGTCACAGTTGTCCCCAGCAGCAGGGCACTTACTGCTTACTGTAAGTAAGGTCTAAGACTGTCCTTTTGTGTGAGAGATTCATTACAAGTGTTCTTAACACCTATAAAGACAGATTGGCAGGTGCTGTGCATATAACTCAGGCCCACAAGGCGATACAAAGGTCTCAGATAGAGGGTAGGAGTTCTATGCCATGTGGTTGATGAGAAACCCATAATGCATGCTTATGATACATGCTTTCCCTGTAGTCCATATCCAGCCTTTTTATATGGGTTCAAATCTTCATGCTTACAAAAGCAGGCACTTTACTGACTAGCCACTGCCTAGCCCCTGCTACCTCCAGAATATCCAGAGTAGAAAAGTCCCTACTGAAAGAAAGTAGCTTAGTGGCTGTTAGAAGATAAGGTCAGAGAAATGAGGAGTGTCTATTTATTGGGTACAGGATTTTTTTTTTTTTTTGGAGACAAGGTTTCACTGTATATCCTTGGCTATCCTGGAACTTTCTTTATAGACTAGATTGGCCTTGAACCCACAGAGATCTGCTTGCCTCTACCCCCTCAGTGCTGGGATTAAAGGCATGCACCTCCACCATTCAACCAGGTACAAGATGTTTTTATGAGGCCGTGAAAAAATTTAAAACTGGAGAAGTTGATGGTTATACATCATAAAACCATGAAGCACCATAGGATTGTACATATAGAAATGATTAATTATGTGAATGTTATCTAAATGGAAACAACAAAAACCCTACCACCATGGCAACTAGGAAGGTTTTTATAAACTGACTCTATACCCATAGTTCCACATTCTGATTTGCCTGTCAGAAGGCATACTCCATGCTTTCTTTACATAGGCGTGAGGTGACTGCCTGGCTTGAGATGACTCATCACCATTTATTAAGCATTTATTTCAGACTTGGTGTCTGATAGCAGTACATTTGCAGTCTCAGTGGTGAGCATTCAGGTAGCAAGACATAACATCTGGTTAGAGAAAAACTATTACTCTTTGAAAAGCATCATTAGTGTCAAAAGCTTGTGTCCTGAGCTGTGTGGCAAAGTGGAGACAAATTAGGGCATTGTCTAGAAGAAAGTGAAGTAGACTTGCCCTCCTTAGGATAAAAGCCTGATGTCATCTCTTCTAAGCAATTAGTCTGGCTGTGAGGTGCCTGTGCATGTGTGTGGTGGGCTGGGGAGAAGGCTGTGGGGAGGCTGGGAGGGGGTAAGGCTTCCGCCAATGCTTCTTCAAGCAGCTTCCGGGCTTTGTTTTGATTCTTCTCTGTGAAAAGGACTTTGTGTTTCCTATTTGTCACAGAGCCCTTCTGGGGCCTAATTAATCCCTTGGAAAGGGCAAAGAGCCTTTCCAGAGACCTGGCTCCTAGAGTCTGCTCTGGGATCCAGGGTGCCCAACCAGAGTGTGCTGCTGCTGTAAATCAAAGCAAAGCAAAATCTTCTACAGCCCTTTTTAGGAGTGGAGTCTGAGGTGTAAATTCATTTTTTAGGCTTGATTTTTTGAGTATCTCATACATAAGTACTATATTATATCACTCCTCCCCTCCCCTCTTCTTCCCTTCATCCCTTTCCCTTTAACTATTATTCACACACACAGTAGCTCACAGTAACATGTTTCCCTGTGGTATTTTCAAAAATCTGTAGGATTATTTGTCCCTCCATTCCCCTTTCCTTCGTTTTTACCGTCCTACCCCTCCTCAGCTGAAGCCCTCCCCCCTTCCCATCTCCCCCTTCATGGCACCCATGTCCAGCTGTTCTCTCTCAACAGCAGCTCTTTACTTTTCTGGTTGTGCAATTATCCCAGATTTGTACACTCACACCTAAAGATTTGGAGCTGGAATCTGCAAATATGAGACAATGTTTGGTGTTTGTTTTCTGGCTCTGTGGCATGTCATAAGAAGTTCAAATCACTTGGACAACATATGACAGGTTCTTACATAGCCCAGGTCACAGGCCTCTGACTTGTACAGCTGAAGATGGCCTTGAACTCCTGATTTTATTACAGCTGCCTCCCAAGTCCTGGGATTACAGGCACACACGCTGATGCTGTACTTTTCTTTTTCTATTCCTGAAATCTCACTAAGGCAGATACTAAAGGACAATATGATTTAACCCTTAAACAAATAAAAACAACCCCAAGCAAACAAACAACCAAAAACCTTAATAGCTAATGACTACCATGAGCGGGTGTCAAGATGTCAAGATTTTCTGGATAATCTTCATTGTCCAGGCAAAAGTTACTCTGTTCTATAAACTTATGGTGCATGCTGAACACCTAGTATGTGTTAGGCTTTGTACCATGTTCTTTCATAAGGGTTATTTCACTGGATAATATTATGAGGTTTTTTTAGTGTTCTTGGTTTACAAATCAGAAAACTAAAGAAATTGCCTAACATGCTTTAAAATTCATAGCCAGGGTTTGAATGCAAGTATTTTGTTTGTTTGTTCTTCTTTGAAATAGGTCTTTAAGTAGTCCAAATTGGCTTGGAACTTAATGTTAGGTCAGTCTGGCCAGAATTTACAGAGATCCACCTGTCTCTGCCTTCTGGGTACTGGGTTTAAAGGTGTGTACTACCATGCCTGGAAGCTGAGATCAATTTTAATTTAAATCAGTGTCCATTGTCAGCCACAGACTTCTACTGACTGGGGAGTCTTTAGGCTGCAGGCTTTCATGTTCTACTTCCCAGAAGACTGAGTTAAATGATTGGTGTTCGAGGGTTATGATCAACCAGTGAGCCCCTTGTGAAGTCTCCTCCATACTGGCTACATGAACTTTTTGGCTGATGGACATTATTAGACAGGACACAAACACAGGCTGAGTTCACAGTTGTACAATGGCCCATCAGCTTGAACATCCTGGCTGGAGCCCAATTACCATGCTACCATGAAGTCTAGGTTATCCTGCCAGAGAGAGATCTCAGGAAAAAGGCAGATCTGAAAACACCAGGTGGAAAAAAAGACTGTGGGAAGGAGAATGTGAGGCTCTAGTTGAACTTATGGAATATAAAAGGCATAATAGAAACAGCACAGAGCAGACATGCACAGAACGAACCCACAGGCAGGAGAAATGGCCAATTCTTTAGTTGCTGTGTGTGTGTGTGTGTGTGTGTGTGTGTGTGTGTGTGTGTGTGTGTGTGTGTGTATGTGTGTGTGTGTGTTTTATACAGCAACAAAAAGCAGAAACATAGAGTGTGAGCACTCAGCCTTGGGAAAAGCAGGAGGGATGCCCATGAAAGCTCACTTTCAAAACTTCCCAGTTGGTGCTCCCACAGAGGCCATTCAATCACACTTCCTAACTCTGGGACTGTAGCAAGTGCTTATCCGCCCTTTGTGAGTTGCCCGTGTCAACTCTTAGTACATCATGCTAATGAGTCCTTGAGTGTTTCATTTATTCCATTCACTGCTTGTTCTGGCCAGATCTCTCTGAACATAAAGGCAGCATTAGCAAACCTCCAAGAAGGACATATTCTAGAATAATGTCAACAACTGACTGCCCTTATCAGACAGAAACCCATAGAACTGGTTTCACTTTAGCAAAATCTCATTAAGGTTTAAGGCTTTGGGTCTGGCCAGCTAGTCTTAATTGTTAACATTCACATCCATATGTACATGAAATTAGAGCTTATGAAAATAGGATATTCCAAGCCCAGAGTATTTCATCCTGTTCTTTGCTTTAGGTACATGAAAATATTCTATCAGTTGAGTTGATAATGTGTGTGTGTGTATATGTGTATGAGTGTGTATGTATGAGTATGTGTGTGTATGAGTGTTCTGTGTGTGTATGAGTATGTGTGTGTATGAGTATATGCGTGTGTATATGTGTGTGTATGAGTGTTATATATGTGTGTATGAGCATGTATGTATATGTGTATGAGTGTTGTATATGTGTGTATGAGCATGTATGTATGTGTATGAGTGTTGTATATGTGTGTATGAGCATGTATGTATGTGTGTGTATGAGTATATATGTGTGTATATGAGTGTATGTGTGTATATATGTTTGTGTATGAGTGTGTGTGTGTATGAGTGTGTACATGTATGTGGAAGACAACTTGCAGGACTCAGTTCTCTTCTGCCATGTGAGACCCAAGGATTGAACTCAGGATGTCATGCTTGGCAGCCAGAACCTTATCTGTTGTACCATCTAGCCATCTCTCTCTCTCTCTAATTCCCTTAAGAACAAGACTTTTATTTATAAATGTTAGTTGCCTCTTGAGTGACCTCAAGATGGATGTCTTCTCAAAGACCTATCGGAAAACTGCTGCTGCAATATCTACATCCATCTCTGACTCTCCTATTTATCAACATGAGTGGTGTTGTATGATAATTTTAGCTGCTTTGCTTTAGGAATATTTGGTTCCAGATCCATAAAGTGCTATTGGGCTTTTGCTTGGATGAGTTGCCAGGGTAAGCTGATGGCAAGGGCAGATTAATCGGCAATTTTTGTGAAGGATGTGTAAAGGGGGTGTTGATTCAGCACAAGAGATCTGAAGGGTTGTTCAAAGCAGAAGTGTTGGATTCGGAGGGCTATGTGCTGAAAGTCCCCAACTTCTTTGTTTTCACATCTATGGAATCTTCAGTAAATTATTTATAATTGGTGACTCTACTTTTTTGATGAGATGTATTGGGTTGTGGGTGTGGGTGCTAGGAGACTTCCTATGGAGACCCATACTGTTCTGTTGGTTGTGTTTGTGGCAAGAACTTTAGTGGTATTAGTAGAAATTGGTAGGAGTCTCACAAAGCCTCCCCTCTCATTAAGACTTCTCCTATCTTTGGTGTGCAAACCAAATGGATATGGTATAATAAGGACCAAGGTCATGGGAAAGGTGGCTAGTGATAGGCAATTCTCTTTTTAAGAGAATCCAAATTTATTTGGTTAGAAATTACCAGATCCTGGGGAGAAAATGGGATTGTCTTAAACTCCCAGGGGATTCCCTTGTTCTTTGCCAGTGTTTAGGGAACTAGGCATATGACCAGGTACTGGCCAGTAAGATGGAAAAATGGATTTCCATTTTCTGGTGAGTTCTGTAGAATAGTTGTATTGAGAACAGAGATCTGTCTTAAGAAATGTCCCTTCTTCTCTGTTACTGGGGACCAGCTTTCTCCTTATAGCTCCAAGCTGGTAACCTTAGTTTTCAGACCGTCATCTTGATGGTGGCCTTACTTCCATTTTGAATTAGTAGCCTTCAGACAAACTGGCCAGGAAGTTTTAAAAAGGTTAAAAAAACAGACAAAACAAGAAGAATAAATTCACTTGGATCTAAAATAATCCTGACATTTTCAAAAAGCTACAGACTTGATAAATGGTGGGAGTTAGCTTAGCACTGTGGGTAAGAACATGCGTGGGTCTGAGTCAGAAAGACCTGGGTTTGAACTCACATTAACTTGGGCAGGTAGCAAAACCCTCTTCAATCTGTTTCTTATTCTGAAGGAGGCTAACACATATTGATATGTTAACATAGTTCACATGTTAGCACATATTCTGTCTGCTGAAACTAATGTCCAGGGGTCACCACAAAAGTAGTGACAGTAAAGTTCCTGCAAGACACTGTCCCAAATGTTCCTAAGACAGAGACTCTTGGGTTCCAGACAAAGACACATCAGGCATAACTCCCAGACACCAGTTAGAGAAATTATATACAGAGAGCAGCCATTTCCCATCGTGGATGGTGAGACTAGAATGTTTTGCCAAAGTTTGCCTACAACAAGGGATCTACTTAGAGAGTTTATATTAGTGTTTCAGGTATTTGGTTCTGGGTCAGGGCTAATTTATGTCAGTGACTTTGGCCATGATGCTAGACATCTCAATTAGTATTTGCGAGTGCTCAAGGATCCAACTTTGGTTGAGGCCCATAGGGACAAACCTGTCACATGCTTCACTGAGGACCAAGGAAATAATGGGAATTGAAGCTCCTGTAAGATGAGATGTGTTAACATTTGTGGATGTTCATTATGGACCAACATTATGGAGTTCAATGGAAAACCTTTTTTATATCATTGGCTATTTCACAGGATAAGAACCTGAACAATAGGGAAGCAAGATAAAGCCCGGTACTAAACAGAAAAGCCTGTAAAATGGGTTTTAAATTTAGGGTCACTAAAAGCCCTGCTCTAAAAAATAAGCCAAGTGTTGAATTTAACCTTGGTACTTTGCAAAGGCTATATATAACTATTGTTGTTTAAAAATATACAATAAATCTGAAGTCCCATTAGATACATATGGTGCAAATTCTTTTAACATATTCCAAAGATGACAAAAGAATAGTGATTCAAACTGGCAGATACAAAGAAACTTGAAAATATTAAAATTAGTGATTTGTAGTGTATCCCATTATGGCACTCGGTATCGCCTTTCATCACCGTGACAATTACCTGCCATAAACAATGTGAAAGGAGAGACTTATAGTAGTTCATCATTTCAGGGAGCTAAAGAATTAGTTGGTCCTATGTTCTTGGGCAGAACATCACAGTGGTGGGAGCAGGAGGAAGAGGGAAGGAGAAGGGGAAGGGAGAGAGGGAGGAGGAGGAGGAAGAAGAGGAGGAAGATGCTGTTTACCTCATGTTACAGGAAACAGCATACTTCTAGTTATAATCTACTTCTCTAACTCAGTGCCACATCCTAAAGTTTTAGTACCTCCTGAAATATCACTAGCAGATGAGTACCAAGTGTTTAACAATTAAGCCTGTGGAAGAAATTTCATATTCAAATCACAGTATTCTATGCTGAACCCCTATGCTCATGGCCAGCTCTTGCAAACTATAGTCAGCCTGTCTTCAAAAGTTCTCAAAGTTTTAGAGCTTGAAAGACAGTTTAATGTATTAATAGTACTTTCTGCTTGCCTTAGGGTTACTATTGCTCTGATGATAAACCATGACCAAAGCAACTTTAAGAAAAGAGTTTATTTGGCTTATACTTTCATATCGCTGTTCATCATTGAAGGAAGTCAGGACAGGAACCCAGACAGGGCAGGATCCTGGAAGCAGGAGCAAATGGAGAGGCCGTGGAGAGGTGCTGCTTACTGGCTTGCTCCTCATGGCCATGCTTTCTCATAGAACCCAGGACCGCCAGCCCAAGGATGGCACCACTTACAATGGACTGGACCTTCCCCGTCAATCACTAGTTAAGAAAATGCTTTAAAGATTTGCCTACAGTTCAGTTTTATGGAGATATTTTCTCAGTTGAGATTCTCTTCTCTAAGATGACTTTAGCTTGCTTCCATTTGACATAAAACCATCCATTACCAGCTCAACTTCAAGAACATGATTTTGGATAGCAGCACCCACATAAGGCCAGTATGATCTCACATACACTGTAAAACCAGCTCTAAGAAGGGTAGAGACTTGCTGCCTGCTAGTTTAGCTGAAGTTAGTATTTAGAATGTTCACTATTTTTAATGAGGTTAATGCCATATTGATCCTACTATGGTGAGCTTTGGTTTTAAGAAGAGAACTTGCTTTAAGAAATGAGGTAGAAGGACTGGAGAGATGGCTCAGCAGTTAAGAGCACTGGCTGCTCTTTCAGAGGACCTGGGTTCAGTTCCAAGCACCCATATGAAAGCTCATAACTGTCCATAGCTCTAGTTCCAGGACTTCACACCAGTGCACATAAAATAAAGTTAAATGGGTTATTTTTAAATATGAGGCATAAGAGTGGTAGAAGATTCCTTCTTACTTTCTCTGCATTCACGTGTATACACAACATATTCACACACACATGCACACGCACACATACACGCAGCAGCACACATGCTCTCGTGTGCCACCAATGTCTTCATAGAACTGACATTATTCAAAAGCTTAAGTTAAAGTTTCCCATGAGACCCAAGGAAAATGTTTAACTGTTAGTTCCTGTATAATGGGAAACAAGTTTACATATTTCCAATATACAATTACTCAATATTAACATTCCTATCCAAAAAAGAAGGGCATGAGAATAGTAAGGGATGTTGGATCAAAGTGTAATGGGAAAGTATTTTGTATTTAATCCTGAAGTTTCCTGACCAGCATTTGGAACATGTGAACTATGGTATGATTTCCAATGGCCTTGGACATCCATGCCTCTATCCTTGCTGTCTGTAGTCTAGGTAGCGTCATTGTCTGTAGAATTTTCTCGTAGCCAGTTCATGTTTTTTTAGCATCTACAACATACTTGTGTCTTCATTACAGCTTATGTTGAACCATGACAGTCTCATATCATTCTGCCATGACCTGCCTGCTAGGACCCCAACCATGCCACTAATCACCTGGCTCTCTATGATTTCCTTTGAGCCTCCATGGCCCGCAGACTCTTCTACTTCACATACCTGAAACTCCAATATCAAATGGACATAATAAAGGTCTGTAGTTCAAGTAGTAATTGGATCTTTTTTCATCCATGGTTGTCAGCTGTTATAAGAATAGCCTTCAGTCCATGGCACAGTCCTTCCTGTCATTTTTTGCTGTTGTAAGCTCTCTACAGAATTACCCATTAAGACTCACTCACACCTTTTCTCTGGCATGCTTCTTCAAACTTTTCTAATTTTACCCTCAAAACCAATTCTAAAGACTTACAAACCACAGAGTCACATTTAGTCACAGCAGCAAACCCACTTCTTGGATATTAATTTTCTATGCTAATTGATTTTAAAGATTAGTACGTCATAGTTTATATGTAGTGGCCAGGGAACAACTTGTGGTTGCTTTTCCTCTCCTTTGACCATGTAGGTTCTGGGGATTAAACTCAGGTCACCAGCACATTTACCTGCTGGGTCATCTTGCTGGCCCTTATACTGTTAGGACCAAGCATTTGAGGGAGGAAGAATTGGCTTTAGTTCATGGTTTGAGAGCTTTGGTCATGGATTCTTGGCTCACATTCTTGGGTAGAATACCAGTAGTAGAAATATGAAGGAGAGGAGGCTTACCCTATGATGGACAAAATACAGCAAGAAGGGACCTGAGACAAGATATTGCCTTCAAGGACATGACTTAGTGACCTTTTAACCAGGCCACCGACATAGGGTCACCAGCTAAGGATCAAGTGTTGAGCACATGAGCCTATGGGTATAGTTCATATTCAAATCATAACACATAAGGAAGTCATTTTAAGTTCATGGGAAAAGTCTTCATTCCCTGTGGACAGATGTATCTTGCATTTGTATACTTTGGTATATCATTTTCCCATCATTTCTTGGTCACCATATTTACCATATTTACCTTCTTGTTGGGTCCCACTCTTGATAGAGCTTTGAACAGGGGTCCCAGACTCTAGTTCTGCCTCTGCATGCCTCTTTCTCTCCCTGGGGATGGCTGCTGGGCTTGTTCTCATCACCACTGGGCTTTGTTTCCTGTGTTTCTGTACTGTGCAAAGGGAAAAAAATCCTAGTTTGATTTGAGGTTTTGACTGGTAGCCCAGAGTAAATAAATGCATCTAATAAGTGTTCTTCTTAATCACTTTTTCATGAATCAGCCTATTTAATATTTATACTGGTGGTTTTATTAATTCTAATTCTTAATCTTGCACTTTCAAGCATTTGATTGAAAAGGATTCTAATTTGCGGTGTGAGTTTCTTTTAGCTGTGTAAATGTGAGCAAATAGAAGTGCTGCTATTTTTTTTTCCTGGCTTGAAAAAATTCTCAGTGCTCTCTAGAAAATTTCATTTCCAGATCAATGTGATTAGGATGGCCAAGGAAAATTAAAGACCTAAGAGGTGAGTTATGTCATGGTTTGAGTGTCTCAGGAAGAGAGTGTGCCAGAGCAATTTGGTGACATTATGCATACGTAGAAAAAGGCAGTGTAAGGCAGAGACATTGATCCCATTTCTTCAGTTTTCCATGTGCCTGAATCCTGTTTCTCTGATGTAAAACTTGAGTTTTACTGTGAGACGTGTAGGCAACATAATAAGGCAGAAGCGATGGTTGCCATTTATGTCTTAGTGAATGGAGGGAACTGTGTGAGTCAGGGGGAAGAGATGATTGGGTGAACTATAAATACAGTGAGAATGGGGCTCCAGGGCGGGAGTAACTCTAGAAAGTTATATTGAGATAGAAGGAGGTCTGTTACATGAGGTATTAAACAATTGCTGATTGACTATAATCATCAATATCAGAACCTGCAGAATGAACATGCTTTATATAAAAACAACTCAATGGGCCTGTGAGGTGGCTTGGGGGAAAGGCACCTGCCACAAACTCTGATGACCAAAGAGCCCAAAGGTTAGAAGGAGACTTCCACATATTGTCCTCTGACTTCTGCATGCATCATCCCAAATAAGAATGTAATACTTTAAAAAATCAATGAACTGGCTATAGGAAACTGCTTCATCTTGGTTTAATTTAACTTCTATGGAATTTTTATTTCTCTGATCCATAAAAGCAGAAGCAACACCAAGCCAAAGAAAATAGTTGCCAACATGTTAAAAAAAAGAAAGAGACAGAGTATTCTGGTACATACCTGAAATGATAACACTTGCCACCACACTGAGTGGGAAGAGATCAGCTTGGGCCACATAGTAACATCTGTCTAAAATAAATTAGAGTATTGTTTTGCTAGATAAACCTTGAGAGCACTGCTTGACATGACAGTAAAGGGGGGCTGGAGAGATGGGCTACTCTTGCAAAGGACCTGGATTTGGCCCCCGGCGCCCTTGTGGTGGCTCACAACCATCTGTGACTTCAGGTACAGCTATCCAATACCCTCTCCTGGCCTCCATGGGCACAACTTACATTAGTTAGCATTACTATTGCTGTGTTAAAACACCATGACCAAAGAAACTTGAGGAGTAAAGGGTTTATTCAACTTATACTTCCACATTACAGGTCATCATCAAAGGAAGTCAAGACAGAAACTCCAGCAGGTCAGGGATCTGATGCTGAAACCATGGAAAAGTGCTCATCATGGCTTGCTCAGCCTGCTTTCTTATAGATTCTAGGATCACTAGTCCAGGAGTGGGGCTGCTAACAATGGACTAGGCCCTCCCCCATTGATCACTAATTAAGAAAATGCCTTACAGCTGTATCTTATCAATTAAGTTTTCTTTCTTTAAGATAGCTCTAGCTTGTGTCAAGCTATAAATACATAAAGGACATAAAAACTATCTGGCACAGGCCCCAGGCATGCATCTGGGCAATCATACATGTAGGCAAAACACTCATACACATGAAATAAATAAATCTAAATAAATTAAATGAAGCAAGACAGATATAAAATTATTCCCTAAATCCAGAGACCTAGTATTACCTTCGAAAGAAGTAAAGTCACTTTGAAGACCATAGTAAGGTCTCTTTGGAAGCCACAGATGGTCAGCTCTTTCTACAGAAGCTCTGATACCATTTCTGCAAAGACATTTCCCTGTGGACTTTAAAAAATTTATTTATTTTTATTCTTGGAGACTTATATTTATTCAGAATATATTTATATCATTCTCCCCTCCTCCCCTCCACAACTCTTCTCGTGTGCTCTCCATTGCCCCTTATAGTATTATTACTGTTACGTGTGTAACCTACTGAGACCATTCAGTGTTGTGATATATGTATGTATTTAGGGCTGACCACTTGGGATTAGATAACTTTTCAGAGGGCTCATATTTGGAGAAAATTTATTCTCCCTCTTTCAGCAACTACTCACTGTCTGATGCTCCTCAAAGGAGGTGGAGGCTTTCTCCTGTTGACTCTGGCAGGTCAATGGATATTGTTCTTATGCAGAGCTGACCATAGTGTTGAGGTTTATGAGAGCAGCTTTTCTGTCATGTCTAGAAAACACTGTCTTGCAGCAGTTGGTCCTAACTCTTGAGATCTTTCCACCCCCTCTTCCATGGTGTTTCTCGAGGCTTAGTTGTAGGTTCTGGATGGTAGCTGTAGCAGTTGAGTCTAGGCAGTCTGTGGTCACTTATTTTTTTTTTTTTTAATGTTTTGACCAGTTGTAGATTTCTTTAATAATCTTCACGGATGAGGGTTAAGAGCTCTGGTGTCTATGGGTGTGAGGATAAATGCTTAAAACACAATTATAAATTACATTGGTTTATGGAAATGGTAGTAGCATGTTCTCAGGCCTTTTCAAGCCATAGGTGGTTGGCTAGGTTTACAGTACTAGGCATGAATTCCCTCATATTTCATGAGGTCTTAAGTCCTATTAGATAGCTTTTACTTACCTCCAAGCTAAAAGTGCCTCTATTGTACCATTGAGGATCTCTTTCTAGACGGGTCATTGTTGTGCAAGACTATGAATTACTTTTTCCCTTGGATATAACCTATTTTTCAGGGATGAGACTTCTAGGTCAGTTACAGCTCAATTTTTCCAAGTCCTGTGTCCAAAGTGTGTAGTACTTTTAGCAATGGGGTCTTACTCTCAAATTCTGTGAGATACTATGGTGGTTGAAACAAAATGGCTCTTATTGGAGGAAGTGTATCATCGTGGGGGCTGGCTTTGCGGTCTTTTTCTCAAGCTTCCCTCAGTGTGACAATCTGTTGACTTCCTGTTGCTACAACATGTAATACTCTCAGCTCCAGCACCACATCTATCTAAACTCTACTGTGCTCCCTGTCACGATCATAAAGGACTAAGCACCTGAAACTATAAGTGAACATCCTCAATTAAATATTTTTTTGTAAGAGTCACTCTGGTCATGGGGTCTATTCACTTAAGTAAACCCTAGTAAGAGAGGTACTGAAGGGCAATGACAATAGCCTATATTGTGTTGTGAGTCTTTTGGACTTCCCTTACTAACAACTTTAAAGAAGGTTTCCTATGCCTAGCACTACTTGAGGCCTTGTTAGGTAGTCTAGTCTGTGTCCCTTGAGAAGAGTATTATTACCCCATGTGGCATACATATATACATGTATACATATATGTGTGTGTGTATGTGCAAGCATTTTGTCAGGCCACAGCAATGAGAAAAGTTACTCATCCATAAGTATAGGGAGATTATGTTGTTTCATTGTAAATAATTGTCCCCTCCTATGAATTTAATAAAAAGCGCTGATTGGCCAAAGGCAGACAGGAAGTGTGGGTGGGGCTACCAGACTAAGAAGACTCTAGGAACAGCCAGAACAGAGCAGAATACCAGAGAGAAGCCAGAAGAAACAGAGGACAACTATGCTGCTCTGAGAAAAGGTACCGAGCCGCAAGGCTGAACAAGATAAGAGTCATGGGTTAGATGAAGGGTAAAGAGTTAGCAAGTTATATGCCTGGGCCGTAGGCTGATCAGCCTAAAACTATTATAACCATCTGTGTGTCTCTGTGGGTCTGTGGGTCTGCGGGCCTAATCCTTGAGGTTAGGCCAGAAAGTCTGGGCTAGAAACCTCATACTACACGTAAGTCATATTTATATAATATTATGTATAGTTAAAAATAACATTAGTAACCTTTCTTCTCTCTTTCCATTTCATTTAGGATAATTTCCTGCCCCTAATACAGTGTCTGGTTCAAAAGCAGGTGGATGGGATCAGTCTGGCATATGCAGATGTCCTTTAAGTTAAAGTGAATTACAGACATTAGGTTTCCTTTTCTGGCATTATTGCCTGCTACATGATAGTGATAATTAAGAGCAATTAAAGCAGTCCTTCCCTTTATATTTCAAGCACAGGGCTTTGGCAGAGTGCTAATCACAATAAAACATATGGGGCCTTGTGGGCAAACAGACAATGGCCAGAACACGTGTGTACCTATCTCCTTGCTGTGGGCCTTGACTAGCATCTTTATTTTATCACTAGTCTATTTTCCTCTGCTGGGGGGATATGGCTTCAGAAACTCGCTAGAAGAACAGTTCTATGTGCTAAATGTAGTGGCATCCACCCATCATCCCAGCTCTCAGGAGACAGGGCAGGAACATGGTGTGTTTGAGACCTACTGTGCTTACCTAACAAGTCTGAGGCCCCTCTGGCTGCAGTATCAGACAATAAAGGGGAGTGAAACTGTTAGATTTCCTTCAAGACTCAATAAGAAATGAAGACTGAAGTTGATCAACACATCTCCAGAGGTTAGGACTTGCCTTGAGATGAAGAGCAATTGCAGCTGGACCAAGAGTCACTTGAAGAAAATTCCCTTTTGTTACGGAAAACTGAAAATACACACAAAGGCAGAGAAACAGGATAGTTAACCTTCAGGAACTCATTTCTTCCTTTTAGTAATGCATGGCCCGCCCACTTTTTTTTTTTTCCCCCCCGTGCTTCCTTCACTCTCACGTGGTTATTCGAAAGCCAATTCAGCCATATTATACAGTCTGTAAACTTTTCTCCTAGCTTTATTGAGATATTGTAAGCCACTGGCTACAATCAAGCTAATTACACTTATCACTTCTCACAGATGAAAGTTTGGTATATCTTGTTTGATTCACAGTCTTTCTGTGTGACTGTATCCCAGGCTAGCCTTCAATGTGATGAAGTCCTTCTGCCTCAGATTTCTGAGTGCTGGAATCACAGACATTTGCCAGCCCAAGTGTTTGTACGTTGCAAGAGAAAGTAAGATCTCTTATCTTGGGAAATTTCAAGTATATAAGGCAGGATTACTAATGGAAGTCACTAACTGTAGTGTGGACTAGGTTTCCAGACCATACTCATCCTAGAACCTGTTTGTCAGCTTTGACTAATCTCTGCTCATCTTCCCCACACCCTATCTCCTGGCAACCACCATGGTATCCTCTGGTCCTGTAAGCTAAAGTTGTTCGGGTTCCACATCTATGTGAGATCATGTCCCACATGTTTTTCTGCATGTGTCTTATCACACCTAACAAAATTGCATAATATTCCTCACATTTAACTTTTTATCCATTCTTTGTAGATTTCATATCTCGCATCTTGATTCCATCATCTCCCCACCCTCTGAATCTACCCTCCACTCCTGGAACTCCCCTCCCCCCAACAAAACAATATAAAATTTAAAAGAAAAGAGATAAAGATCTCATTGTGGAAGCTGTAGTGTGACACTGTGGGTCACAGTATACCTGTTAGTTATACATCTTTGCTTGCAATGCGTCATTAGTCTGGCTCGAGGCCTCTGGCTTCTGCTACACTATAGATGCTGGGCCCTCACTAGGGCTCCTCTTAGCTATCCTGTTGCTGCCTTGTGTCATGGAGAACCTGCAGCTTTGGATCCCTTGCTGTTCACCAGCAAATCTTAGATGGAGTGGATATTGGGGTGGGAACTCAGCCCTGGTTCTGGGCCCCGAGTGGTTGCCGGCTTGGTCAACTTGCCTGTGCTCTCACATCCTCACCACCAGGGTGAGCTCTTCAGCACTGCCCTGGGTAGCTAACCCTAAGGTAGCAAGCAGCAAAAGATAGGCCTGGGTCTCTTGCTCTTATACCCCTAGGGCCGGCCAACACCACCAGGACTAGCTATACCATGTTGCTTAGGCTGCAGCTAGAGAGAGGTAGGGCCAGCTCTGTTGTTCTTATGACTTCAGGACCAGCTTTTCCCTCCAGCCACAGGCGGTGATGGTGGGCAGCAAGGGGAGGCATCTCTCCTCTACCCACTCAAGACAACAGACAAAGAAGTAGTGGGACCATCTTTCCCTTGCTCACGACCTTGGGGCTGGATCACCTGTACCGCTAACAGCAGGATCAGCTTCCGTTTGCTCCCAGGTGAGGTACAGAGCCACTCTCCTGTGTGTTGCAGTTGGTGAGGGGCTTGGTCAGATCTCCTGCCTGTCACTGGTGATGAGAAATGAGGGGTAGAGCTGAGATGTTGTGTTGCCCAGGGAGATGCAGGAACCATTCTGTCAAGTGCTGCTGCTGATGAGGGGCAGGGCCAGTTCACCCTAGTGTTGCAGCGGGGGTGGGGGACTGGGGTTTGGGGGGTAGAGTGGGAGGGGGAGGTGGGGGAGCGCTAAGTCTGTGCGGTCCTAGTTTCTCCTCCTTTGGTGTGTGTGTGTGTGTGTGTGTGTGTGTGTGTGTGTGTGTGTGTATGTGTATGCATGTGTGTGGGAAGGATGGAGACATCAATACAGACTGTGTCTGCAGCACGGCCATAGGTCCAGACATGTCCCTCAGCAGCAGCCCAGGTCCTAATTTGTCATGGCCCCGGGTGGCAAGCTGGCCACCACCTACCGAAACCTGCTTCTCATCGCCTTCATCTCTTCAGATCTGCCTCCTCTTTCTACAGGACCTGAACAATTCTGTATGTCTCTCTTCCATACCTCACCATATATTTGCTCATCATAATAGTGCCTGACAGCTTGGCATCACAAAGTTTTGGGCAGGTTCTCTATTTTCTCCTCCCTGCCCAGGGTGGATAGCCCTGGGTAGCTGTCATAATCTGTAAAAGTTTTAATAGGCACCTTTAAGGATTGTTTTAAAGAATGTTCATTTAGTACCTATTTTATCTAAAAAGTTAGTAACAGTTCCCTAATATGACCAAATGTTTAGTTAATTTTTATATTTTTACAACTGCAGCATTAATATTTCTTTGTATGGAAACATAAATAATTTTGTTTATTATAATAAAATTAATATGCTGTGGGAGTATGTTCCATCATCTCTATCATTCTAATGTTTGTCCCTCCTACTGGTTTAATAAAAAACTGATTGGCCAGAGACAGACAGGATGTGTGGGCGGGGCTACTAGACTAAGACAATTCTGGTAACAGGAAGAACAGGGCAGAGAAGCCAGAGAGACATGACCAGAGATGCCAGCAGACACAGAGGAAAGAAGCTGAAATGCTGCTCTAAGAAAAGGTACTGAGCCGCATGGCTGAACAAGATAAGAATCATGGTTAGTTTAAGAGTAAAGAGCTAGCAAGTTATATGCCTGGGCAATAGAAACTCTACCTAAGACTGTGTGTGTGTTGTGTGTATGTTGAGTGTGTGAATACACTTGCCAATGTGTGTGTGTGTGGAGGTCAGAACAGAACATCTGCATTTATTTATTTATTTTTTTTGAGATAGAATTTCTCAATATATCTCTGGTTGTCCTAGAACTCGCACTATAGACCAGGATGGCCTTGAACTCACAGAGACCCACTTGCCTCTGACTCCCAAGTGCTGGGATTAAAGATGTGTGCCACCACCTTCTAGCTGAACATCTGGATCTTAATAACTCTTTGGGCTTATAGCTTTGAGAAAGGATCTCTTACTGAACCAGATGTTCATTCACTGTTTCAGCTAGGCTAGGTGGCTAGTGCACTCTCAGGACCCAGTGCTGAGGTTATGGAAACACACAGCCATGCTGGGCTTTTTACATAGGTTCTGGCATCTGAACTCAGGTCTTTACACATGCAAAACCAGTACTCTTATCCACAAAACCATATACCCAGCCACTAGTTGGTGTTACATAAATAGCTCATATAAGATTCTCATGCTCCCTTCCTTAGCATGTTTGCAATTTATTTGTTGAAGAAATATATCACTTGTGTTCCAATTTCATAATCACTAGGTACATCCAATGTGCAGCCCATGGGCTGCATGCATGTGAGGATGAATATGAATGTCATCTAATACATTTGTAAATGGCAATAGCATTTCTCATGGTCAGAAGATTGGACGCACTTGCCATACTTCACTTGAGGTTCCCTTTGCTGGAACATAGCTTTACAAGCTACATGTAGCCTTCATGTGTTCTCTGGTTGCCTTGTCTCTATTGTTAATTTAGGGGTCATTAACAGTCACTGGTCAGAACAAGTAATAAGAGCTAAAGGAAATCTTCCACCCCCAATCCAGGGCCATAAAACAGGCCCAAGGCTTCGAGAACCTTATGGCTCATGCAGTTGTGGAAAGCAGGCAAACCTTGACACACATGCAATCTGACTTGTCTCACACTCTGCAGTTAAAAAACAAGGCAAGAGTTTATCCAGAAAACCAGCTCACCAGGCCCTCCCTACTCTCCATTCTCTTCTCCCCACTCTCCATTACCAAAACTGACTCTCAGACCCTTACACACTGCACTCCTGAGCCCTTGGATACTAAGCTGCAGAATTTGGGGAGTTCAACGTCTTAGACCAATACAGTCCACTCTCACTATTTTGAGACTGACCCGAGTCTATTCTGTTTCCCTCTGTTCCCCCTTTCATTTTACAAGAACACCTTTAAAAAGGTATTTCTTCTAATTTATACGTGACAACTGAGAATGTAAGATGAACCAGTTCTTCTCTTTCCTTTAGATTAATTTGTAAAATATGTTGTAAAAAATGTCCAGGGGCTGAGCGTACAGCTTAGTCAGTAAAGTGTTTGTATGAACCTGATTTGATTTCTAGAACCTAAGCGGGGGTGGGGGTTGGTGGGGGAGGTGGGGGGGGAAGTGGGGGGGGTTGGGGGGCGGGGAGCCAGGCATGGCAGTGTGTAGGTATAATTCCAGTGAGGAGGCAGAGACAGGTGCATTTCTGGAGCTCAGCAACCAGCCAATTTGGTCTACTTTGGGAAGTACCAGGTCAGAAAGAGACCCCGTCTAAGGAAGATAAAACAAAAAATAGGGACAGCCCGGAGGGAGGTTGTTTTCTGGCCTCCGTGCATGTGCACATATGTCGGTATACCTACTCATACCAGCACAGGCTCACAGGTGTACTGGCATCACACATTCACATGCGCTCATGCTGCTGAAAGACCACCCTTCAGCAGGTCCGAGACACTGGAGAGAATGTGAGTAGGCGAAGAGATGCACAGACGCTCAGGGACTTTTCTGAGGGCCAGAGTTTGATTCTTCAATGTAAACAGGCTGCCACTGTGTTTGTTCCTGACCTCAATGAGTCCCTACCTCAATTGCGAGACGTGGCAAAGCTAATAACAAAAGCACTTTAACCCAACTTTACTAACCAACTACATCTCTAAATTCTTTCTAAAGTGGAGGCTGATTTATTAACCTGCCCCAGCAGCAATGCTTGGGAAAAGCCAATCACTATTACTGTAAGTACCAGTAGCACTGCCCAGTGAAGGGCTAGAATCCCCCTCCCCAGAGAGTTTTCATACAACCCACAGATTGTGAGGAATGTGGTGACTGCTGGGTCAATAAGCAGAGCTATGCTCAGTAACAGCATGAAGTCCTCAGGACATGCAGTCCTTGGGGCTCTGCCTCGCCAAGGCTCACCCAGCATATTTGTGCTGACCACTGAGCCATAGTCCCTGAGTTCCAAAACCACTTGAGGACTGGAGAGCACTGGCTGCTTTTCCAGAGTCAGCAGCCACATCGTGCCTGACAGTCACATGTTTTGGTGTCCACTTCTGGCAGGCAACGCAGGTATGAACACGCAGACAGAACATTATACACGGAATAAATAAACCTTAAAAAAACACCCAAACTGCTTGTTCTTTCTCTTGTGTGGCCCACAACACACACACACACACACACACACACACACACACACACACACACACACACACACACACAAAACATAAACTAGAGGAAAATGTGAGGAAGGCCAAGATCTTATAAATGCCACTTACAATTTATTATAAGGTTGTAGTGAATAAATCACTAATTTTTTTCCACATTATTCATAATAGTGGATAATGGCAGTACTGT
Source organism: Phyllotis vaccarum (assembly GCA_033318265.1). Lineage (NCBI taxonomy): Eukaryota > Metazoa > Chordata > Mammalia > Rodentia > Cricetidae > Phyllotis > Phyllotis vaccarum. The sequence continues at coordinate 83,997,214 of JARWLC010000014.1, read as the reverse complement.
AAATGATACATAATTAGGATAGAATTCCACTAAGTTATAGTACAGGAAAGAAAGAATAGCTATATTTTTTACCTTTCCAATCATGTTTCATGAATTTTCAGCTACATTCTCAAGATAATACATTAATAAAGAAAAATAACACTCAAAATTAGTATGTAAAATATTCTAATTTAAAATCTGGACATATGGTTAGATGAGCCTATAGGATCGGAAGGCACCTTTTTGACTTTGTATTTGTTTTGAGTCATGGTTTTGCTTGGTTGCCCAGGCTAGCCTAGAATGTACTAGATAGCCCAGGATAGCTTCAGACTTTACGGCAATCCTCCTGTTTCAGCATCCCAAGTGCTGGAATTGCAGTCATGAGTCACCACCCTTAGCATGGAAGTTAATATTCTAAAAAATGGTATGAATCATATCTTGTGTATTAATCTGTGTAATAGCACCAAGATCAGCATACACTTCCCCTTTTAACAGTAAGGGAAAGAGACATATACATCAGTTTGTGGGGATTATAAATGGTTCATGAGGCAACATAGAAAAGAGGAAAAAGTGAGAGGACCTCAGAAGAGCAAGAAGCCCCAGCCTTGGGCTCTAACTTGTGGTTCTTGAGTCTGAGAGTCAGATATTTCTATAGTCCTGAGAAAACCAAAGCTTCCTGCCTAGATAGAGTTTCCTTCCTTAGGGCATGCAAACCAGGGATGAAATGAGCTCACGGATCTTTTTACTTAAATTTAAAACTGTTTAACTTTTAAACTTTTTTGTAAATTACATTTTAAAAACAATGTAGCTTAAGTCATACAGTCTGTCTCTCTCTCTCTCTCTCTCTCTCTCTCTCTCTCTCTCTCTCTCTCACACACACACACACACACACTATAAGGATATCTAAGTCTGTCTCTCCTTCCCCCACTCTGTTATACTTAAATCCGAGATACTATTTCCTATTTCTACTTAAACTCTAGACTTTGTTCAGATTCTGACTCTCCTGAAATTTTTTTCTCCGTTGTAGTCAGGATCTGGCTTTACCTCAGTGAAGGTTCTGAAGAGGCTGGGGAACTCCCTCAGCTAGCTTCAGTGGCCTGTTTCTCTCCGTGAGAATGAAGTTCATGGCTTTGGAGCAGCTGTCCTCTAACAGACACTGGCATTTCAAACAAGATTTCTCACTAGGGAAGATAGGGAAGGGAGTTAAAAGCAGAGGGAATTAATGTTAAGGTATTGGCGCAGGCACATCCCACTCACAGCCCAATGCTCTGCCTCCTTCCCAGGGATCAGAAAGCCTGGCTGCAGGCTTGTGCTGTGAAATCTGCCTCCATCCCAAGAAAAGTATATCTGACTCCAGTTCTGCCATGAGGTTCTGATTCTCTTCAGGGACTCCACCATGCATGTGTCCCTGGTGCTGGTGATGGAACTGTCCTTGCCAAGCTGCTGCCCCTGTCTGTCCTTATTCTTTAATAATCTCAGCAGTTCCCAGCAATCCATCTCAGTCCCCTTGAGACGCCCACCTGCATCTAAAGCCTAGTACTGTTGACAGTTAACTTATGCCTTTTTGTAGTTATCAAAGTTGTTACCAATGGATTTATATTACTTCAATATATTTTATTTAATAAAATAAAAATATGTAATTTTTAAATGGTGGGTGAAGGTGTTAATTATGGGTTGTAAATGTGAATTTTATCATTTTTGTTAGAGTTTTATCAGAAGTCTCATACTGGGTAGAGAATTGATGTATATAGCTCCCCAATCCATTTATTTTGGTGTGTATGTATGTGTATATTAAACTTGAAGATAATATTTTTTTTAATAGAACACTGATTAGCTTAGAACTCTAGAACTTACTACATATGTCTGGGTGTAGTAGGAGGTTTCTGGCCCGGACTTTTGGGCCTTGCCTTAAGGTTTAGGCCTGCAGACCCACTGACCTGCAGACCCGCAGATCCACACACAGATGTTTACAATAGTTTTCAGCTGATCAGCCTAAGGCCCAGGCATATAACCTGCTAGCTCTCTACCCTTCATCTAACCCATGACTCATCCTGTTCAGCCATGAGGCTGAGTACCTTTTCTCACAGCAGCATGGTTGTCCTCTGCTTTTTCTGGCTTCTCTCTGGCGTTCTGCTCTGTGCTTCCTGTTCTCAGAGTTTTTCTTAGTCTGGTAGTCCCACCCACACTTCCTGCCTACCTTTGGCCAATCAGCACTTTTTATTAAACCAGTGGGTGCGACAATTATTTACCATGAAACAACACAATACCCCTACATCTGGGCAATCTATTTTAGTCTTTATTTTCTTAGATTAAAAAGTGAGAAGAAATAATACATTTATTTAACCTTAACATTTCTAATTCACAAGGCTACCATAAAGCATCTAGTAGAAAAACATCCTGTGTGTCATTATTTTCAAGAGCAAACACTTGGGATGTTTATTTTTGTAGCATACCAGACACAATAACGTCCCTGGGTGCAAATCCCCCTCCCTTCCAGACTTCTGTTCACCAGTGGCCTGTGCCATCCCCCACTCCCAGCACTTTTTCCCCTACATAGTTCCACTGGGTAGGATCCACGGTTAGGCCTGCACTTGGCTAATCACAAAGAGCCAATCAGTGTCCCAGGACCCACTGGATGCTGCGTCTTCACTCTTGTGTTTTGGTATAGTCAGCAAACTGTGTCAGAAACACAGATAAATGTTCCCATCATTCCCCACTGTCAGAATTTATTGAATAACAATAAATCCACAGAGTCTGGTGGTTTCTTTGGCAGCCATTGAACAGACACTGCTGCTTCTCTCAACAATCCCAGTGGAGGAGTTCAAGTTTTTGTTTGTTTGTTTGTTTGTTTTGTTTTGTTTTTTTAATTCCAAACTTGCAGATTGCCCATCACATAATATATGATAATTTTATTTGTGCGTATATAGGTTAAAAATGACTTAGGATCATTCTTAAAAAGTTAATGAAGGAGTCTCAAAAAGACCCAAGAAGCCAGCTGAAAAACAGATGAAAATGTAGTTTCCCTGGGAGGAAAAGAATTCACCAGCTGAGCTGCAGGAAACACGGAGAAGCTACTGCTGCTGTTGGCAGGAGAGTCGGGCCACAGGGTCAGAGTTTAGCTGCTAGAGGGAGGTGAAGTGAAAGATAGAACTGGGTCTGAGCAGACAGATGGATGGCAAGTCCAGACAGGTCAACAGGAAGATGGGCAGATGGCAACTGGAGAAGGTTGTATCAACAACGCGGGCTGAGTTGAGCTGAAGTCATTGGGACAGTCAGGAATGCTCTGCCTGCTGGTTCTCTAACACACACATGGGTTGGCTAGATGACCTGTTATTGTGAACTGTTGCCATTTGCAGAATTTTTGTGGAGTACAGATAAATTGTAATCTTCTCTTTGTGTAGTATGTCTGATAAGCCATCCTGCTTGGTTTTTCTGATGATTTTAGTATATTCATGTGTTTACAGACCCAATTCATCCTGAAAAACTTAAAGGGCAGCATTGTTTCTACTCCCAGGAATGGGTCATTTATCTGTGTCATGTGGGTGGTGCCACATAGATGATACTAATCAGCCCAGGTACAGTGCCACCTTCCATTCTCAAAATGGAGTCGCTCATAGCAAAGCAATCCTGGGCTGATACATAATTAGTATCATCTATGTGGTACCACCCATGGTTCACATCACCTTAAATTCCATATTCCAGTGCAATAGTAGTTTCAGTTACAGAATGAAAGAAAGTCATAAATCAAAGAAATTTTCAAATCCATTGGTGGGAACATCAGGTAGGTGGGTTATAGCAAAGCAGTGACATCTCTGCTGTGGGTCTCAGATATTATCTTATGACATTTTAAACTTTTGAGCCATTGGAAGATTGTGCCCTGTTGATCTAGTTCAAGTGGAATTACCTGATAGTCACAAGGATATTACGTCAGACACATTGGTGGGCAACGCATGGCTATTAAGACAGCTAAAGAAAGTCAGAGATAATTTGTCTCTGTATTTGTATCACTTGACCTCTTCACAGGTCGGTGCTGATGAAAGATTCAGTGGATCATTTGTAAATAAAGAATAGAACAGGGGTCTAGGTCTAGCTTTGACGTAAGTAAACAAGGAAATAAAGTAATATTCATGATGAATCTTCTCTAAATAATAAGAGGAAGGTATTATTTCTCCCAGTAAGTGATTTTGTAGAACACAGCTGGACAGAATGCCATAGACCAACTGTCTGTGTTACCCCCGAATTAATTTGAAACTCTAATCCCCCATGTAATGATATACAGAAGCAGGATCCTTGAGAGATAGCTAGGGCTAAATTAGGGTGTAAATCTGAAAGCCCCATAATGAGATTATTGCTTTTACAAGAAGAAAAAGTGACACTGTCTAAGATAATGTGAAGACATACAAGGAGCAAGGTCTTTACCCAAACCCCCAACAATGCTGAGCTCCTATCAAACTCCCAGCCTTTGAATCATTAGGAACAAACATTATATAAACCACCAAGTCTATAATGTTTCTTGTTTCAGAGCAGCCTGAATTGACTAAGAATAGTGGGGGATGTATTAAACTCCATAATTTTCCAAAAGCACAGAGCGCAGGCAAAGTTCAACACTGTCATTTATAAAACCATCAGTATCTCCAAAAAATTATTTCGTATTGATGACTTTTAGGTTGTGGTGGGATGTTGGCAGATGAGTCAGATCCCTACAATCTTTCTCAGTGCAGAACTCTGCTGAACTGGTGAAGTGCTCTCTGCCCTTGGTGGATGAAATCACAAGCACAGGAGGAGGACTCTTCTAGGCCCAGAAGAATGATATCACCTACAGACATTACGGACATTCTCTAACAACTTCTCCAACCAAGCTCCAGCTGCCCGCATACAACCTATGTTTAAAATGCAGGAGGAAAACAAAGATAATGACAATAATTTCAGTTTACCCAGTTTGTTCTTCCCATGCACAGAGCTGGGGGAACTTTCACCATATTCATCATCATCATTATCATCATCATCATTATCATCATCAGTAGCAGCAGCAGCAGCAGCAACAGCCCCAGCAACAACAAACTTAGTTTCTGTACCTCTGATCCTGAAGAGTGTGCATGAGTGTGCATATGCGTGCATGCCAAGGGAAAGGGGAAGCAGAGTTTTATTAAACACTGGGATAGGAAATAGAGAAAAGAACCCAAGAGTGGTAAAGCATGTCTAGAAGCATTTTGTTTTAAAGAAGTGGATTCTGAGGTGTGGATTGCCCAGTGTGGGGATATGTTTCAAAATGAATAAAAATAGTCTGAGATATCAAGAGAGACAAAGGGAAATGTGCATGGTGTTTGGAACCAGACAGAGCTGAATTTGAGTCTGACTCAGCAATTTGCTATCAGTGTAACCTCAATTTAATTTAAAAATTAGTATATATGTCATAGGTCTCTCTCTCCTCTCATAAATTTTGAAAAAATCTTCCTATGTAACTTTAGCTGGCCTGGAACTAACAGAGATTCACCTGTCAGTCTCTCTAATGGTTAGAATTAAAGATGTGCATCACCGTGCTCACTCTCCTCCCCCTTCTCCTTCTCCTCACCATCCTCCTTATTATCGAGACAATGACTCATTATGTAGCTTTGGCTGGCCTGGAAATTTCTATGTAGATCAGGCTGTCTTTGAACTTATAGAGATCTGCCTGCCTCTGCCTCCAGAGTGCTAGGTTTAAAGGCACTGGGCCTTGTTTTTGTTTGTTCCTTTCTCACTGCCTATTTTTCCTACTAATACTTGACCTTCTGCCTTTCTGTCACATGTAAGAAATTGTGTGTGTGTGTGTGTGTGTGTGTGTGTGTGTGTGTGTACACTCACTCACACAGACACAGACACAGATTTGTTTTTGCATATGAAAGAAAATGTGATATTTGTTTTCTGTGCCTGGTTTATTTTACTTAACATAATAACCTTCAGTTCCACTCATTTTCCTGAAAATGCCACATTTTTATTACTCATTACAATGGAATAAAGTTCCATTGTGTAAATGCCACATTTCTACATCTGCTCACCTGCTGATGGATGTCTAGGAGAGACCAGTTCCTGGGTATTGTGAATAGTGCAGCAATACACATGGGTGCTGATATCTCTGTGATGTGCTGACTTGGATTCCTATGGGAGTACCCTGGAAAGGTACAGCTGGAGTATATGGTATTTACATTTCCTTTTCTCTTTTGTTTGTTTTTATTTTACAGGTTTATTTGGCAATTTCTTATGAATATGTACTGCATTTTGAACATACCCCCTCATTTCTTTCCCCATCCCACTGCTATTCCCCGAGATTACTTCTTCCTAACATGTGATTTGCTCAGTTCATTTCTCTTTGCCTTCATGAGCATGCTGGTGGGGTTATTTACAGTGACTTACCAGTGACTTCATTACTGATGAAGACCTCTCTTTTCCTAAAGCATCAGTTAACTGCTCTTGGGTCTTCAGTTAGACCCGGACACTTATAAGCCCCTTCCCTATTTGTGCTAAGATGCTGACAGGCTCAATCTTGTGTGTTTTTATGCAAGTAACCACAGCTGCTATGAATCTAGTTTGAATACAATGGCCATGCCATACCTGCAAGATAGCATTTTATAGCCCTTCTCTCCATCCCACAGCTCTTACATTCTATCCGACTCCTATTTTATAGTGTTCCCTGAACCCTGGGGGCAAAACAGAAGTACTAGGTTCTCCACTAGGGGCTATAACTTCCTCAGCCATGGACTTTTGACCAGGTTTACAGTGCCAGGGATAAATTCACTCTTGTGGAACAGACCTTATAGCCAATCAGAGAGTAGTTGGCTACCAATATTGTATCAGTGGGCCAACTTTGCCTTGCAGATTGGTATTGTAGCCTGAAAAGTCCATTGTTAGGTAACATTGCTGAGGACTTTGGCAATAGCCTATATTATTTTAGAGATCTCTAGGACCTCCTTCACACACACACACACACACACACACACACACACACACACACACACACACATACACTCACAAATCTCATAGGGAGGTTTTATACACCTGGCACTAAGATTTCTACTTATTAACTGTAGTGATTGGAATGAAAGTGTCTCATTCTTTTGGGCATCTGAAAACTTAGTCTCCAGTTAGTGGCATTGTTTGGGAAGGCTTAGAAGGTGTGATCTTGCTGGAGGAAGAATGTAACTGGGGCAGGGTTTGAGAACATAAGGATTTGTGCTATAAGAGTTTATTTACTTCCTGTTTGTGGTCTGAGATATGAGCTCTCAGCTGCTGCTCCAGCACCATGTCTGCCACCTGCTGCCATCCTGTCCCCATCATTGTGGATCTTAACTTTCAGGACCTGTAAGCCTTCCTCAAAACCTTCCTTCTGTAAATGCCCTGGTCATGGTAATCATAGAAATATAAAATTTCTAATACAATAACGTATGTATTAGCTCTATTAGCAATATTATGTACTCATGTAGCATACCTCCATTCAAATCCATAGATCACAAAGTAGTGAGTTTCAGTTTTTTGGGGGAAGGGGGAGGGCAGGGTCTTACTATGCAGCCCTAGCTAGAGTGGATTTTGCTGAATGACTCAGACCAGCTATGAATCCATAGAGATCTGCCTGCCTCTGCCTCTCAAGTGCTGGAATTGAATGTGTGTGCCACCATGCTCAAACTATAGGGCTTTTCACTTTATGGAAGTTTCTTTGGAGTCAAAACATTCTCTCTCTCTACACTCATAAGAAAATTAAAGGTCACATGTTTTGGAAAGTGGGAAACTGGAAGATTTTTCAAAGCCCCTCCCAACTTTATAGAACAAAAGCAAAGCTGTTGGGGTATTAAACTATGAGCAGCTAAATTATTGAAAGCATGCTTCTCATACTTGGTGAGCTGCCTTCAAGCTGTTCAGAGAGTTCTAAGGGTGGGATTTCTGGACACATCACTGCTTTTTTTCTTTCAGTTTTTAAACTTATTTATATAAAAAAAGTCTTTTTTCCCATGTACACCTCTGCTACCCTTGCCTTCCGTCTTCCTAATCCTTCCCAGTCAGCCTGCATCCTCTCCCTCCCCATCCCCTACTCCCTCCCACAAAAGGGTAAGAAGTCCCAAGATAGGTCAGCTCAGCTTGGCTCATCTACCTCAGGTAAGTCTGATTTCCTCATCCCAATGCTGGCTTAGGTGCTCCCTTGCAGGGAATGGGCTTCAGGGTGCCAGCCCATGCACAGTAATACAATCTGATCCCATCTCTTGAGACTCCACATACTTACTGCCCATGCCAATCAACAGTCGCCTATTCTTGGAGGGCCTAGCTCCTTTTCCTGATGGTTCCCCAGTGGCTGTTCTTGATTCAGTGAGCTCCCCAGAGCTCCAGGCAGCCATCACTGTGGGACTTCTCCTCATCATCCTGATCCCCTTGCTCATACAGACTCTTCCCCACCCTAAGCTGGAACAGGAGCTCAGCCCAGTGCTCAGCCATGGCTCTTTGCCTCCACCTCTATTCATTGTTGCATGGAGGTTCTGACATCACTGCTTTTCTGAGTCATTCCCACTCCAATATTTCAGCCATATTCCTGTTGGTACCTGTTGTACTTTGAAATGGCACTATTAGGAGGTGTGACCTTGTTAGAGTAGGTGTGGTCTTGTTGGAGGAAGTGTGTCATTGTAGGGGCAGATTTTAAGATCTCTTTCCTCAAGCTTCACTCAATGTGACAGTCAGTTGACTTCCTGTTGCCTGCAAGATCTATCATTCCCAGCACCAGCACTACATATGTGTGCATACCACCATGACCACCATGCTCTCTGTCATGATGATAATGGACCGAACCTCTGACAATGTAAGGGAAGCACCCCAATTAAATGGTTTATCTTATAAGAGTTGCTGTGGTCATGATGTCTCTTCACAGCAAAAAGCAGTACCCCAACAAAAACTCATTGGTTCACCAAGTTGGACTTTAGTGCAAACATTATTTTGGTCTGTTATAGATTCCCTCCCCGCCCCCATGTGTATGTGCATGTATTGTGTCTCCCCAGAAAAAAAAAATCTATCACACAATAACATTTGACACCTGAATAGAAATTTGACAGGACTAACGAAAAATTGGAAAGTATTGATTTCATGGTCTTGAATATGAATGATAAGGCATTCAACAAAAGCTGAACAGCATGAAGATAGAGGGGATTCCAATACAGCTGTACTTTCTCCTGTGGTGTGTGGCAGCATGCCTTTTTACTATAGTAATGGTTGCCTTGTTCTTTTATGGCTAGTAAAATGTGTAACTAAGGCTGAGCCATAAGGAGTTTGGAATATGTAAGAGGGCAGTCCTAGGGCAGCATTCTTCTGTGTGGCATGGAATGGCAGGACTGCTTGATAATTGGGATCTACTGTGTGACTACAGAGATACTCTGAGATCAGTTAAAGGTTTATAGCAAATATTCAGTTTTTGAGAAGATCACATAGGAGTCAAAAGCATTGATAAGCAGAGATTGCCTGGCCAATGCTTTATGCAGTAAGAAATGCATCTGAGGCTGGGATGGAACCCAGAAGACCTTGTTTGTGTAGGAATTACAAGGGGAAAGGTAGATATGGCCAGTGCCCTCCATATTATTAGCCTCTCTTTCAGCAGATAAATTAGGTAAAACAGAGGATGAGATGACTGGGCTCTCCCTTGCTTATGACTAGGAGAAAAGGTAAGGAGGGTACAAGTGCTGAAGAGCTGATGAGCCCTTCCTGGGACCCAGAACTTAGAGCCCCTGGGAGAGGGAGAATGTGGTAGAAATGATGGAAGATGCCACTTGAGCACCCAACCTTTAATAGAAGAGAAAGGAGAATCTGTAATCCTAGATGAGGGTGGGGCTTTAACAGTGGTCCATGCCAGGAGACCATGGTAATCTGAACTGCTCAAGTCTGGAAAGGCTTGATATGTCTTTTCCGTCACACAATATATTCTTATTACAGTTTCTCCTCCTCCCAGTTCCTCCCCACCTCCCTCCCATCCAGATCTACCTCCCTTCTCTCTCGTATTAGAAAACAAGCTGACATCTAAGCGATAACAATATGATAAAATACAATATAAAACAAAAATGGACCCTGGAATTGGACAAAATAAACAGAAGAAAAAGATCCCAAGGAAAGAACAAGAAACAGAGACCAAATTATTCACACACTCAGAAATCCCATAGAAACACTAAACTGGAAATTGTAATATATACACAAAGTGCGTGAAGGGTAAAAAGAGAAAAGAAAAATAACATAAAATGAGAAAAATAAAAATAAATAAGATACAATTAAAGAAAAAGCCCGGACATAACATTATGAGACAAGGAACCTCCAAAGATGCCATTGAGTTTACTTTATGTTTGTCATCTAACTGCTAAGCATGCAGGTTCCTTTAAGAGTAATTTGAGACTCCCTTGGGAGAAATTAAATTTTCATTTGCAACTAGTTATCAGTTTGAGATTGTTTCTGGGTTAGGGTTCTACTTTCAGCTTTAGGACCCCATCTGCCTCTGTCTCTGAGTTCATATGTGTGTTGATTATGTTGATTTAGAGAGCCTTGTTTCTCGGTGTCCTCCACCTCCTCTGGCTACTACATTCTTTGATGGAGACATTCCATTGAAGGCTGAGTGTTAGTAGGTCCCTCACTCTCTGTATAATGTCTGGCTGTGGATCTCTATATTTGTTCCCATCTACTGCGGAAGAAAGATTTTCTGATGTTGGCTGATTTATGACTATAGCAGAATGTCATTAGGAGTCTTTTTGTCCCCAAGAACAGTAGTATTTGGTTCTCCCCTGGGTTCCTAGGCTATCTACTCTCAGGTTCTTGGTCATCCCAACAGTGACCCAGAACACTCATGGAGTGAGCCTTAAGCCAAATCAGATATTGGTTGGTTATTCCCACAAACTGTGCCCCCATTGTCCTAGCACATCTGGAAGACAAGACATCTTTGTAGATCAAAGACTTTGTTTACATTCCTCCTTTGGTAGTGTGCAGAGTACCTTCCTTTACCAAAGACTCTAGTATGTAGGACCCACAACCCTAGGTAGGCGCCGGCTCAATTTATCTATGTTCAGTGTGTTGCATGAGTGTTGTCTTTAGCAATGGGGCCTTGCTATCAGTTTGTGGAGAACAACTTACTGTTTTGGCAGTAGGTTGTTTGGGGGTTCCCATGGGACCCTCTTGACCAGAATCTCAATATATGAAATCTAATTTCTGGAAGCTTCATTTGGTGACAAGAGATGGCTAGTTTGGACTCTGTCTCCCCCATTATTAGATGATTTCTGACAGATTACCTTTATATATGTATATATTTTAGGAAGCTACTTTATTAGCTTTCCATATTACCATACAATGGCTCTTAATTTTAGCTGTGCTCCCATATGTCTTCCCTCATTCCCATTCCTTTCCTGCTTAATTTGCCCGGTCCATAACTGTCTATTCTATTTTCCTTTCCTAGAGAGACCATCTGTTCTTCCCAAACCCCTTATTCTACATCTGTATCTGACCTCTGTGGTTCTATGGAATGTGGCTTGGTTATCATTTACTTAACAGACAATATTCACATATAAGTGAATACATGCTACATTTGTCTTTCTGGGTCTGGCTTACCTCACTTATAAAATTAGTTCTACCTACTTATTTATAAATTTCATGATTTCATTTTTTAAATGGCTAGGTAATATTCAATTGTATAAATTAGTACATTTTCTTTATTTATTTCTATTGTTGAGGAACATCTGGGTTGTTTCTAATTTCTAGATATTATTATAGGGGTATTGTGTTGTTTCATGGTAAATAATTGTCCCACCCACTGGTTTAATAAAAAGCGCTGATTGGCCAAAGGCAGGAAGGAAGTGTGGGGGGCTACCAGACTAAGAAAAACTCTGAGAACAGGAAGCACAGAGCAGAATGCCAGAGAGAAGCCAGAGGAAGCAGAGGACAACGATGCTGCTCTAAGGAAAGGTACCGAGCCGCATGGCTGAACAAGAGACATGGGTTAGATGAAGGGTAGAGAGCTAACAAGTGATGTGCCTGGGCCTTAGGTCGATCAGCCTATAACTATCGTATGCATCTGTGTGTCTCTGTGGAACTGTGGGACTGTGGGTCTGCGGGCCTAAACCTTGAGGTTAGGCCTGAAAGTCCATGCCAGAAACCTCATACTACATATTATGAACAGAGCAACAGTGAACACCACTGAGCAGTTGTCTCTGTGGTAGGATGAAGCATCCTTTGGGTATATGCCCAATGATGGTCTAGCTAGATCTTGAGGTAGATTGATCACTCTCTTCCTGAGGAATTGTATACTGATTTTCATAGTGGCTGTACAGGTTTGCACTTCCATCAGCAGTGGAGGACTATTTCAAATTGTGGAAGACTTTTAAATAAGCAGTGAATAGCCTGTCACACATGACTCTGTAGGACATTAGGGTGTAATGATCCTCTGTAGGATCAACCTGGCTTTGTAGAGGTAGGAAAAAAAATCATAAATATAATACTCATCCTTCTTTAAGACAAAGTCTTTGTAGCCAGAGACGCTAAGAGGGAAATCAGTGTCTGATGTGCTGACTTAGAATAGCCATTAACATTGGATACCACTGTCTGCAGTCACCATAGATGTCTAAGTATAAAGACAACAGAGGAAGAGCAGGCATTACTGAGGAAACATGGAACAAAAGAAGCTATGTTTAATTCTTGGTTCACTGAGCTAGATTGAACTGTTATTACAGGAGAGTTAGAAAAAATGATTAATCAAGAATCCCAAGGCTGGTATGAAGCTTAAGTGGCATTGTTGAGTCCCATTGTGGAACATCATCTTTATAAAGTAGATAAGGTTTTGACAGACCTGAAGGGTCTAGACAGGTGTATGAATGGAGTTTGTGAGGTGCTAAAGCATTCTGGATCTCCAGTTTGCCAACTACATGCCATGAGACATTTCACCCTCCATAATCACCTTGATCTGAGCCAGTCCACTATGTTCAGCTCAGTTCTTCTGTCTACACATATATATTTTTCTCTCCTGAAATTGAAGGTGGGTCTCTGAGGCTGGCTGAGTAAGAAGATAGGGTCTAGCCCTTTAAAGGCAAGGGGAGTAAGGTTATAGTCTGAAGCCCCAACTAGTTGGAGACTCTTTTTAGTAATGTTTCCTCAAGTTCTATGATTTTGGCTTTTTCCCACTCATGGTAAACAAGACCAAAGAGAGAAGCCACGGTGTCTCATAGCTGTCCCATTTTGGCTGCTCCTCTGATTTGCCTTTCTACCAATTGAATATAAACCCCTTTCTCTTTCCATTTTTGGATTTATTGATCTTATTGTTTCTGGACTCCATCTTTGTGATGATATTTTATATGTCAATTTACAGATGAGCACCAAGAGCCATAGCATGGTGTCATAAAAAATGCTGAATTCTGTCTATAGAAGAGAGGTCTGTCTCCCTTTCCACAATGTAACCTCAGATATACTGTGTACTGCACAAGTAGTTGTCTCACTTCACAGTCCAAATACCTAAGAATCTTTAGAAGAGGCACAGAATAGATAAGGAACTGGATCTAGAAAGGGGAGACCCATGCAGTCCACTTCTGTCACTAGTTAGTTGTGTGACCTTGGGCAGTACTCAGAATCCCTTTGGGCGACATCTTGTAGCTAAAGCATCATCCCAGGACCTCTTTGTACTCCTGTTTCCCACATGAAGCATCACTATCTTCTCACTGCAGGCAGAGCAGGATGGAGCCAGTGGCCTCACTCCAGCCAGCAAAGCAGGCTATTAGCAGTCTTCAGGCTGCTTTGGTGTAATGCCTTGGAGGTTTTAGGGATTGTGTCTCCATGCCGGCTCTCAAAAGCAGATCTAAGATGATTCTCCATTTTCACTCTCTTTTCTGGGCTCAACTTCTGGAAAGAAGGGTAGGTAGTTTTGGAAGCCACAAAGGTCAATGTCTAGGCTGAGGGGCACAGAGAAAATACATGGGGGAGCATGGCTGACAAGCTAGGTTCAGAGAAAGCACAGAACAGGAATTTGTCAATGGATCACAGTGCAGAGAGTTGACTTTAGCTTTAAAAGGTCATTGGTGAGATTCACATGCTCCAGTGGCCAGTCTCACTAACAGTGGACAGCACTGACTGAATTTAGTGGGTTATTAAAAATAAAAAAAAAAAACATGAAAGTTGGAGCATGAAGCATGTTTGTGGGATTTGGGAAAAGTAGGAGGAGAAAAACGTGGAATAGATGTGATCGTATTTCATTATGTACGTACATGAAACTATTAAGAATAAGGGGGAGGGGAGAAGTAACAGAAAAACAATACTGGCTTCTTCTCCACCTTCATTAAAAGGTTCCGTCTTCTCTGGGGATTGTACTGGAGAGGAAGGATGCGCTGTATCTTTGGCCCCAGGTGAACCCAGTGTAGAGTGGAGGGAAAAAGTACCCCTGCCTTACTGCCACGCCCTCTCCTCCAGGAATGCCTCCGGACATCTTCAGTATCAACGTTCTTCCATCTCCAGAATTCCTATCCACTCTAGACTGTCAGACGGGCACAGACATCACGCCGACTACTCCCAGTCCCCCTGGGGTGGGAGCATAGCCCTCCCTGCACCCTGCGCAGCTGCCTAGTGTGGCTGTCAGAGGAGACGCTGTCCGCCAGGGGCGCCTCGGGGTAGGAAGGGAGCCAGCCTTTGGCAGCCAAGGGGTGCGGATCCCCGAGGATCTCTGGCTGGCCCGCTGGGATGGGCTCTGTCTCCTCTGCTCTGTCGCGGTCCCGCAACGCCGCCGTCGTGCAGCCGGGATCGTTGCCGCTGCAGCCCGAAGTGCGACTCGCGGCTCCCGAGTCTCGCAGAGACTCCAGAACCCAAAGATTGGGACTCCTGTGCCAAGGCTCATCCAGACCTCCTGCAGCTTGGGAGTGGCGGGCGGCCAGGCCCAGCCAAGAGGCTTTCCCGAAGTTGGAGGACGTGGAGCTGTCCCCGGTTCTGAAGTCTTTGCCGGCGATGTCTCATTCCCCCGCCAGCTACAGCTCAGCGGGTGAGTTTCCTGGGTAGCTGCTTCCTGGAGACCCCGGGGAGAGTGTGTGTGGGTTCTTGTCTTCAGGGACAATGAAAGACTCTATTTTCCAAGACTATTTCACTTGTCTTGTCTTCTTGCCCATGATTTCTTTTCCGAGTCAAGATTCATTTCAGGACTGTCATACTTTCATAGGGGTTTAAAAGCAGAGGAAAGTCAGCTACACTCCAAGGACCCTTTTCTTAGTTTTGCACATGTATCAGTACCATGGGGAGAAATTTTTCTTGTCACAGGACAAAAGAAGAATTAAGCATTTCTTCCTGTCTCTTTCCAGGGGATCAGGAAGTGACCGGAAATTCCTGCAGGTCTATGATTGAGTATCACTCGTGAAGATACCAGTCTGTGGGTGGGGAAGGACTTTTCTTGGATAGACAGTGAGCTAGAAGTTAAAAAAAAAAAAAAAAAAACTCACACAAACTCTGGACTCAGATGTGAATCTAAGATTTCATTCGTGGTTTTTCTTGTGATTTTGAGCAACACTCCACCTGAGCATCAGTTTATTTATCTGTTATATGGGGGTGACAACATACTTTATCACGAGTTTGCTGGATTACAATGCAAATAGAATTGTGTAAAAGATGCAATGCTATGCAAGTATTCAGTATTATACAGACACTAAATCTTTCCCCCTTATGAGTGGAAAGAAGAGGGATACCTACTTAGAAACTTTTAGTTTGAGAAATTTCTAGGATCTATTGAATCAGATCAGGTCTTCTTTTGTGTACCTGGAAGTAAAATTCCTTAGATGATCAATAAAAATAGTAACTCACAACGTGTTTGTGTTGCTAAATTCTTCTGCTGGCCCTTTGGTTTAAATACTCACTGGGGTTACTTGCCATGTTTTCAAGAATTCAGTAGGTCAAGTGGCAGTATTGGTTCTGTTAACAAATGAGCCGAGGCCAGTGAAGAGGAAGGAGCCTGGCTTACATTCCAACTCAAGGAGAGCTAAGGATACATCCGTGCTTATGCTTTTAATCGCTTTCTTATAAAATATCATCAATGGCCACATTAGCTTTAATCTTTTTCAAGCATGCTTTTCACTCAAAGAGAATACATACACATTGTACCAAAGGGAGGATTTTTCATTGTAAGTGTCTTTTTATGGGCATTTTCTCAACCTATAGGATATGTATTGGTGTTCCCATGGAAAGAAAAATAGATTAGGAGTCTGGACACTTGGGTTCTGCCAAGATCAGCATCCTAGTCCAGGTACTTATTCCCCAAGGTTGTGGGATGTTGTCTTAAAATGAGTACAGATCTGTTTGCATTGCCTCCTATGCCTTGAAGTTTAAAGGAAGTGTTGGAGGTAAAAATGGCCTGCAAAGTATGTTTTGTGCAAAAATGAGGCGTTATAAAGATATTTGAAGCTATTTCCTAACATGTGAACATATATTTAGCTTTTATCCAATGTGCCCTGGTTTGTGCCCTAGTTACATAAGATGAAGTCTGGGCTTCCTTTGAGGAACTCTTCAATAGCAGCTTTTGGCAGTATCACCTGAATAACAAACATGTATCCATGAATAGAAATTACTATATTTTTCTTAGGCTTTTGATGAATTGTTTGAATGTTTTAATTAATTTGCATATTTTAATGTCATGAAGCAAATTTCTAGGAATTTGCATTGAATTAATTTTTGTTTTAGAGTTCATACGTTCACTTTGGAATTTCTTTTTACTTTAACTTTTATTGCTTAAGAATAATTTTGTCAACCTTCGCCTTTTTATTTCATGAAGAACATGTCCATTTGAAATTGTCTTTTGAGTTTTAAGATTCTTTAGAAAAAACAGTTATTAGATTTCTGTACTTTTTCTTTTCAAAAAAAGGTGTGGGCCAGGGATGTCTTTCCTTCCTTCCTTCCTTCCTTCCTTCCTTCCTTCCTTCCTTCCTTCCTTCCTTCCTTCCTTCCTTCCTTCCTTCCTTCCTTTCTTCCTCCCTCCCTCCCTCCCTCCCTGCCTTCCTTTTGATCCAGAGTCATGGAAGTCACAGAGATCTATCTGCCTGCTTCTGCCTCCTGAGTGCTGAGATCATAAGCATGTGCCCCCAAGCCCAGAGCATATGCCCTTAATTCTAGCTCATAGGAGGCAGGCACAGGCAGATCTCTGTGAATTTGAGGCCAGCCTGATCTACATAGCAATGTAGCAAGTTCCAGGCCTGAAAGGGCAACATAGTGAGATCCTGCCTAAAATATAATAAAAAGAGAGGAGGAGAAGGAGAGAAAGGCAAAGGAGGTCACATCTTTCAAGTGCAGTTGGTTTAGATAACTAGGCTTGTGAAGCAGGGTTGTCTTTACCTTTGTAAGAGTGGGGTGTATTGTCCCATTATGTTAGGTTGCCTTTGGCTGAACTGCACTCAATTTCATTAGAAATTTATGATATCGAATAAAGTGATACAGAGTTTGTGACCTTCAGGAGCACATTAGCTTGGTATGCTGAATCCTTAGTGCTTATGTATATGAGACACACTGATAAGTGCTGATGATTGAGATTTGCTCATGCTATTTGCCTCACCATCTTACGGAGGAAGACAGTGAGGCACAGGAAGCTGGCTAACTAGACATGCAGCTAGAAAACTCAGAGCAAGAATGTAGTCTCAGGAAGTCCCTAGAGATGTATATTCTTATTCATGTCTCCATGCTGATGTCTTAGACTCTGTGTTTTAGTTCACATTTATTATTTCTACAGTTTCTTGCTTAGTAGTGTGTTTTGAAAGTTTTGTCTCAGTTGCAGGGAAAGGAAGCAATGGAAAGTGCTTTGGCACAAGTGGAAAGTGCTGGAAGGAGAATGTCAGAGCATTAAGGGAGAAAGGATCACCTTGGGCATTACTGAGGTGGTAATTAAAGGCAGATTCCTTAGGGAAGAACCCAACTTGGGGTGCAGAGTCAGCTGTATCTCCTCATGGAAATTTAAATTCTTTGAGCCTCTGAGACTTGCTTCATTAAGGATAGTGATGATCCCTTACTCCTCTCTCATTTTATGGTAAAGATTTAACAAGTTAAGACATCTAAGCTCAAATGGGAACCTGGCATACATTAAACATAGAGGTTTACAGTATTTACTTATTTATATTGCACGTAGTGTGTGTGCTCATGCGTGATCACGAAGAAGGAAAGCAGGATGCTTGGTATCTTCTTCCATTGTTCTTGACATTTCCTTGAGGAGGGGGTCTCTGGCTAAACTAGAAGCTTACAGTTTGAGCTAGGCTGGATGCCAGTGAGCTCTTGATATGCAACTGCCTCTGCTCCTCCATTGTTGGGGTTACAGGAAGGTATAACCATGTCTTACTTTATACATGGGTTCTGGGGATTTGAAACCAGTGCCCCATACTTGTAGAGCATTGCTTTTACCTGCTAATTCCCAAATGTGAGGGTTTTAGATATTTGTTTTCAGAGTTTTGAGTTTCAAAGCTTGTAGCTTGAGGTTTCTTGGTCCTACCTAGCCCTGCGATCTGGATGAATTTCTCCTACCCAAGGTCCTGAAGCCACTTATAAAATGATCACTCAGAAGACTATGTTAATTAAAAACTGTTTGGTCTATGGCTCAGGCTTCTTGCTAGCTAGTTATTACATCTTACATTAAACTATTTCTATTAATCTGTGTATTGCCACACGACTGGTGGCTTACCAGTACTTTCTTGCTTCTTGGGTGGTTGGATCACGTCTCCCAGACTCTGCCTTTTTCTCCTTTCTTTCTGCTTGGTTTTCCAACCTGGTTGTAGGATGTCTTGCCATAGGCCCCAGCAGTTGATTTATTAACCAATGGTAGCAACACATATTATAGAATACAGAAAGACCATCCCACAGCAAAAGCTCAATCTATTTTCAATGAAAATCTATCTCAGAATAATCAACTAACAAAAGAAAACAAAAGGCTTCTCAGCTTTCTGCATTGTTCAAGTATTTATGACTCATTATCAGTAGCTCCTAGCTTTTTTAGAAACCTCTCTGGGTTAAGTAGGGATTTTGATACTATTGGTAAAAGTCATTTATTAAGTTTAATACATATATTCTCTTTGGAAGCCTTTAAAATTTTTAATATTTCTGCTCACTAATTTTTTGGTTTTCTTTTAACATTTCTGTACATTATAAGTGCTAGATCTTACTTTCTTCCATATCTACCACACCCCATTCTTCCCTTATTTCCTTTCTGGATTGGAACAAAGGGCCTTACACATGTCTAATAAGTGCTCTACCAGTATTCTATATCTCCAGTCTCTAAATATTGATTTTATCCATGCCTCAATGGATAAAAGTACCTTTATCTTCAGGCATTAGGACAGGAGTTTGAATCCCTAGCAGCCATAAACTGGGCATGGTTGCATATACCTGTAATCTCAGTATTGGGCTAGAGATGGGTGAGTATGAAGATTTCTTTGGCTAACTAGCCTAGCTGAAAAGTTGAACGTTTTGACTGATAAAAGACCCCAAAAGACAAAAGATCAGTGGTCTTCTGTCAAGGCAATAAAGCTCTCGGAAAGCACCCAAAGTCCTGTTCTGATTGTGCATGCATGTGTGTGCATTCATTGGTCACACACACATACAGATACACACATAGAGAGACAGAGACAGAGACAGAGACAAACACACCACACACTGAGACATATGAAGAAAGACAGGGAAACAGAGACCCCCCCACACACACACAGAAGGGGGAGGAAGGGAGAGAGAGAGAACAACCAATATTTTTCAAGTTGCAGTCTTAAATCATTGTATTGTAGAGCTTTTCATTGTCCCCTGGATCCCATCTGCATTGTTTTGTGATGCCCGAGGAAATTATTGCTATGTGCCTCTGTCCAGGTTCTCTCAGGCATTGAGATCAGTGGCTCTCACCTGGAAAGACAATCCCAGAATTTCAGGCTGGTGATTATTGGGCAGGACTAGAGTATTAGTGTGTGACCAGCTCTCAGGTGGCTTTTCCCTCCTAAGTGTGCATTACAGTGGCTTGATAACATTTTGGGGCCACTCTCAGATAAGAATCTGCATGTTTGACAAGTTTCCAAATGTTTTATTACTGCTACTCAAGTGATCACACTTTGATGAACAGTAGCAGAGATGACCTGAAGGGACAGGTTAGCCAGGGGTGTGATATTAGCAGCATGAGTCCTCGATCTGAGAGCCCTGTAGATGCTCTGGAGTCTGGGAAGCCACTCTCCTTCCCTTACCCCCCTTCCCCACCCCTTAGCAACCACTCTCCTGCCATTTTCTTAATATGTCAGAGTAATTATGAACCTTACCAGTCAAGCTTTTAACTTGGGATTAATTTTTTTTTTTGGTAATTTTCAGCTGAATTAAAAAGACCGACTAATGTGAAAATAGAACAGGATGCTCGTCATCTTACGACAGTGGGTGGCTGGGTAGGTGGCTGCATCCAAGTGCTCTTATCTTCAGCGCTCAGGGCATCTTGTGATGTGTGTCCCTACTCTGAGTTAATTTAAGTAGACAGGAGCAAACTTCTAAGGCTTAGGCCTTAGTGACAAGCAACACTAATGAAGCCTGTGATGAGCAACTGCTAGTCTCCCAGACCAGCAGTCACTTCCAGGGGCTAGCTTCCCAACTTTCTTCCTCCCCCAGGGTACGTTCCTGACTCAGAGTTCTATCACAGCTAAGAAGTCTCCACACCTCTTTTCATTGATTCTCTCCACTGCTAGTTACTAGTCGCTTCTTCCAGAGTCAGATTCTCTTAGAACAGAGGGAACCAAGTTTCTTAGCTCTGGTCACAACAGATGCATTTGCTCTTCTTGGGTGAACAACTTGGGGAAAGAAATGCTTGTGATCTGTACTGTACTAATAGTGTAAGAGACACAGAGCTGTCTCTGTAGCAGCTCATCTTCAGAATTTTCTCAATAGATGAAGCAGATGGCTGTTGTCCTGGTTATTCTGGTAGAAAAACTGGTTGAGAATGCCTCCATCAGATAGGCCTGTAAGCTTTCCTTTCTAAACATTTCTTTTTATTTATTCTTTGTGTCCTTCACATCATGAGTCTTGATCCCATTGATTTCCCGTTCCTGTATATCCATCCTCTGTCCTTACAGTCTTTCCACCTCCAGATACAATTTAAGAGAAAAAAGAAAAGAAAAAAGGGGGATATCTCATCACGGAAGCTGTACTGTGACACAGTGAGTCACACAGTGAACCCTTATGTCTATATTTCTTTAGTTGCAAGTATTCATTGTAAAGAGTCATTGGTCTGGTTCAAGGCCTCTGGTTTCCACTACATTATCCATTTTGGGCTCTCACTGGAACTCCTCTTGATTATCATGATTTTACCCTGTGCTGTGGAAGCCTTCAGCTTTGGGTCTGCATGACCAGTCCCTTCACATGTCCCAGAAGATCACAGATGGGGTGGATGTTGAGGTGGGCCAACCCATAACCCTAGTTATGAGCCTGGGTGGTTACAGGGTTGGTCAGCCTACCAGCTCTCCCTTTTCCTCACCACTAGGGTGAGTTCTCCTGCATTGCCTTGGCAAGTTCACTTTTTGCAGGAATGTGTAAGGGGCTGGGCCAGTCTTTCTGCTTTCATGTTCTCAGAGTCAGATCTCCCATGTCTACGCCATCAGTAACTAGCTCTGCTGTGATGCCTGTGCCACGATAGGGGTCACCCTTCTGAGTGCTACAACAGATGAGGGGCAGAGCCAGCTCTCCTGCCTTCTGTCCTTAAATAGGAACAGCTCTCCCACCTGATGCAGGCATTGATGTGAGGGCGTCTCTCCTGTGGGGGGAATTTTCTTGATTAATGATTAATGTGGGAGGGCCCAGCTCATTGTAGATGGTACCACCCCAGGGAAGGTGGTCTTGGGTTGTATAAGAAAGCAAACAGAATAAGCCATAAGGAACAAGCCCATAAGCAGCACTCCTGCATGGCCCCTGCTTCAGTTCCTGCCACCATATTCCTGCCTCGACTTCCCTTCGTGATGGACTATAATCTGTAAGCTGAAATAAACCTTTTCCTCTCCAAGTTGCTTTCAACCAGTGTCTTACCACAGTAGAAGAAAGACAGATGTATCTTCTCCTTTAGTACAGGGATTTAGTAAACTTTCTGGTCATTATTCATTACATACTTTCCTAAACCAATTGTAGCCAGTTAGACATTCAGGAGTCTCATTACCAATTCTTCCTCACGGTATGGTTCCAGGGAAGGACTCTCTGGAGGATCCTGTGGAACCATAGAGGTTTTGATACTCTCTGGTTCTATGGACCAACTGCTCCGAGTCTTTGTCTGGGAAATAGAAATTGTTTGAATCTCTCCCAAATAAATTACATATAGGTTCTTGACACATGCCACTGCATGGCTGTCACTTTATATAATTATGATATGAAGACTCTTCAGTGGGAACCAAGTGGTAAGCAGAGCAAGGAAGCCAGGAGGGGCCACAGAGAAGTTCTCAACCTATGGGTCGTGACCCCTCACAAAGTGGTCATATGTCAGATATCCTGCATACCAGATATTTAGATTACAATTCATAACAGTAACGAAATTATAGTTGTGAAGTATCAATGAAGTAGTTTTATGGTTGGGAGTCACTACAACATGAAGATATATATTAAAGGGTCACAGCAGTAGGAAGGTTGAGAACCACTGGGATAGATTAACTGAAGGCAGAGTGGGCAAAGGACAAACAAGAAGCCATCTGGAAGCTTAGGGGGTGGAATCTAGATCATGTCTGATGTGAAGACCTACAGTCCTACATAAGTTTGTCATCCTTGCAAATTTTTTGTCTGTTATATATCCAAATTTGTCAACTTACATTGCATTTTAATCTGCTTTCTAGGGGGGAGAATTTAATAAATGGTCATATCCAAATAGAAATACCCAATATGTAGTGAATTCCTATATTCATAACTATTTCTCCAACTATACTCAGTTGTATTAAAGGTCTTTAAAAATCAATAAATGAATAATTAGAAATACTTCTCAGGTGTGAAGTGAGTAATGTTTAACATATGTCAGTTCAGAAATCTTGACAGGCCCTTCTGCTCTTACATGACTTGGCATGTGAGAAATAGATGAGTGAAGCCACCTGTGCAGGCCTCTGTGGTTCCTTCAATGCTCATCCAGTGGTTCCTTTTCCAGCCATGTCTACCCAGCTATTCTTATTTCCATATGTGCCTGCCCCAGTGGTCCCTACTCCATATGTGCCTGCCCCAATGGTCCCTACCCCATGTGTGCCTGGCCCAGAGGGCCCTACTCCATATGCACCTGCCTCAGTGGTCCCTAATCTGCAGTCCCTGATCAGCTGCTGCTGGCAGAGGACTTTGAGACTTGGTTTGTCACACAGCTGGCTTGGGTTATGACAGTCTCATTAGGTACAAGGTGCTGGGAATGTCATCTTTGTGTGTTTAGGAAGAGGGACAGAATCATAAGTATTTTTGCACATTGACCATTCGCACATGAGAATCTATTTGCGGTATCTCACAACTGAGAAATAGGCTCATAAAGGTCAAATGACTTGCTTGAAACCACAGAGCCAGGAAAGAGCAAAGGTAGAATTTATATTGGTAATCTGGGAAAAGAGATAATAAATCCAAATTAAATAAAGATAAATAGTGTGAGGTAAATTCCAATTCAGTAAACTGAATGTGCTATCTTTCAAAGGGTTCTGGGCAACCCCTACCTCAGAATTACTTGGGCTCTTGTTAAACTGCGTTCTTTCAGGACCCCTCATATAGAATGAACCAGACTGTCTAGCAGAGAATACCAGAAATCTACATTTCAAAACCAAATGTAAGGTGTTTCTTATTCACTCTATCTTTGAAAGTAACTTCTCCTGGGATTGTTCACTGCATTATTTGAAAATATAAATGATCTGTTCATTAACAGAGTGAGTCAAACTGGATCAAATGAGATTATGTATGCTAAAGGCTTTGAAGCAGTATGCACATACCAGACAGCAACTTGATTTTCATGGAAAGAGCCAGGAAAATGGACATCAGATCAAAGTTGTGGGAATTGAAAACTAATGTACAAATATATCAGGAAACCAATGTATATTCTATTTAAATGAAATCTTAGACATATCTCCACTAGAAAGAACATTTCTAACAAGTTCTTAAATTTAATTATTTAAAAAGTAAATAATGAGTTAGTTTTATGATTAGCTTCCCTATGGTTTGAATAATTACAATTTTTCTTGGCCTCCACAAAAATAACTGTGATCCCATTTTATGAATGAAGAAGTTTAGGTGAGAAGTAGCTGAGATAACACAGCAGTAAATCTGAACTAAAATTATCATCCAGATTCTTGATGCCTGTGCCTCTGCCTACAGCTCTGTACAGGCTGTATCAATCTTAGAATCCTGCTGAAATGTGAGTCCTCAGATTGAAGGAAGCATGTTATTGGCACCTGTAAAAGTGATGAATGCTTGGGGTTTTTCTTTTTAGTAAAGAAAAAATGTGGCCAAGTGTGCTGGTTTGAATAAGAATGACCCCAATATATTTTATGTATTTGAATACTTAGTCACCAGAAAGTGTTACTGTTTGAAAGAATTAGAAGGATTAGTCCAGTGTGATCTTGTTGGAGTGGGTGTGGTCTTGTTGGAGTGGGTGTGATGTTGTTGGAGTGGGTGTGATGTTGTTGGAGTTGGTGTAGTCTTGGAGTGGGTGTGATCTTGTTGGAGTAGGTGTGATCTTGGAGTAGGTATGGTCTTATTGGAGTAGGTGTGGTCTTGTTGGAGTGGTGTGATCTTGTTGGAGTGGTGTGATCTTGTTGGAGTGGGTGTGGTCTTATTGTAGTAGTGTGATCTTGTTGGAGTGGGTGTGATGTTGGAGTGGGTGTTATGTTGTTGGGGTGGGTGTGGTCTTGTTGGAGTGGGTGTGATTTTGTTGTAGTAGGTGTGGTCTTGTTGTAGTAGGTGTGGTCTTGTTGGAGTAGTGTGATGTTGTTGGGGTGGGTGTAGTCTTGGAGTGGGTATGATCCTGTTGGAGTAGATGTGATCTTGGAGTAGGTATGGTCTTGTTGGAGTAGGTGTGGTCTTGTTGGAGTGGTGTGATCTTGTTGAAGTGGGTGTGATGTTGGAGTAGGTGTGATGTTGTTGGAGTAAGTGTGGTCTTGTTGGAGGAAATGTGTCATTGGGGATATGCTTTGAGGTTTCAAGAGCCCAAACCAGGCTAGTCTTTCTCTCTCTGTCTGCCTGTCTATGAATCATGATGTAGAACTCTCCGCTACTTCTCCAGTATCATGTCTGCCAGTGTCTCTTCACAGCAATAAAACAGAGGCTAAGATACCACATTACTATATATCTTTCCCAGATGAAAGGCACTGCGATCCAGAGCCATTGCCTTCAGGAAGGTTTGGAATGTTCTCTGGTCCAGGTTATACTGATGACAAGTGAAGAATGGTAGTTGCCTGCCATGACTTTTGAATACCTCCAATGTACATGCATGTCTCCTCAGGTGGTTGGATATGTGTGAAGCTGCCAATGGTAAGTTCCCTTACATCCCAAGTACTTATTCTCCTGATGGAGATCCCTGGAGGATCATCTCTGGAGCTAGAGGAGCTGTTCTTTTATACTTTCTCTAACACTTTCTCCACCTTTATCATTTTTCAGAAATCCTTCTTACTTACATCTTTCTTAATTAAATGCTGTAGAATGGACTAGAGAGATGTTAATTTAGACATATAAATTTTCAGTGGTGAAGGACAAGTTCTCTACTATCAGAATGTTCATTGGGCTGAGATGACAATAGGCAGATCAATACAAGAAGGTAAACAATTTTATTTAACATGGGTGGGAGCAGTCATAGAAATGGGATTATCCATTGACCCAGTGAGGACTAGAAACTTCTATACACCTTCTCATAGGAGAGAGGCACATGGGGACTATAACAATTTTGAGGAGTAACAAATGATTTTAGATAAATGAATGGGCCCAGTGCTCTGACAATAGTAAATTATTGTCTTTGAGACTTAGCAGAGGGACAGCAGCTTGTGGCTAATTTGCCCAGATAAAGTCATTTACCCAGATAAGTGACTTACAGATAAGGATTATAGTTCTTCAGGTGTGGAAAAGGCATCTGATATTCCCTTGACGGTCTAAAGACCCACTGAGGCATAGCCTTGGTTCCTTGTCTGAGTTTTCATGAACTAAATTTGTATATCTTGGAAGGATTATCAAAACATGTAAGTGCCTTTAATTGAAATATCATTCCAGGCTACTAAATATTAGGGTATTTTCTAAGACCCAATAAATTATATTGGAAGTCCAAATTTGGTGTCAAGTTTGTTCCTCCATGGTCTCTTTTCAATGGTCTCCCTTTGTAATGGAGATTCCATCATGTTATCTTTTTCCCTGCCAGTCAGTGGATTAGGTGGCCTCTCTGACATCAGAGCTTCCTAATAAATGTGAACAAACTGAAGAGTCTCTCTCTGTCTCTCTGTCTCTGTCTCTGTCTCTCTCTCTTTCTCGGGAGAACAGTTGGATCAGCCATGTATGATTCATCAAGTCCTTTGTGGGACCTCAGTTGGTTTGGCTTATAGCCCAGTTACCTCAAGTTCTGAGCAGATCTTATTTTCATGTTCTACAAAACAAAAACAAAAACAAAAACAAAAAACAAAACCACATTACATGTTAAAGCTTTTTGAGAGCCTCTGGCTGGCTGTTATCTGTGACTTTATTCTTATCCTTTGTCTGTTGACGTCCTAATAACTTGGCATCTTCTTCCAGCCCAGGGGACAATGAATATTATACCAGACTCTGAATTAATTACTTTTCTAGCTTCCATGGCAAATGTGACTGAAAGCTGCCTTTAATGTGGAGGGGCAGGCATGCAGCAGGAGTGAGAGAAAATTGTTTTCAAGCCACCCCCAGTCAAGACACAAAGAGAGATGGATTCATTTTCTCATTTTAATCCAGTCTAGGACCCAAGCCCATGTCATTGTCCTCACATTTAGGGTGGGTTCTTCCTCCTCAATTAAACATTTATGAAAACACACTCATCAATAAACTCAGAGGTGAGTTTCCATGGTGATTATAAATCTTGTCAAGCATACAGTGAAGATAAGCTTTCACAACACTTCTCCATCTTAGGATAGAGACCTTTGATGGCTCTTCTGGATTGTGTGTGCTGTTTCATCTTTTTCTTGTTAAGCCCTATTACTATGTGATAGCAGTATTTGGAGATCCTATTTTTTTTTTGAGATAGAGCCCAGTATGTAGTTCAGGCTGGCTCAGACTTTGAAATCCTCCTGCCTCATCCTCCTGAGGTATTTACTACCATGTCCTTGAATTAAAATTAATTACATTTATTTATTTGTTTGTCTGTTTATCTATCTATCTATCTATCTATCTATCTATCTATCTATCTATCTATCTATTTATTGTGAGTATGCTTATATGTATGGGTGTACATGTCTCAGCACACACACATGTGAAGTCAGAGTTAGGGACTCAGTTCTCCTCTACCACGTGGCTTCTAGCAATGGCACTCAGGTGTTAGTCTCCCACAGTACCTTCGCCCACAGAACCATCTCACCAGCCCTTGATTTTTCTCTTAATAATTAAAAAAGTGCAACTCAACAATCATAATTATATTTGTAGGAATAATATACTAGCCGTTACCGACAAGCACTTATAGGGCAGGCACCAGATGCTTTAGCACATTTTGTCAGGCAGGTGAGGCATAGAAGATTATCTGATATCACATGCCTAGTGAGTGCTGAGTTGAGCTATGAGCCCTGGGCTTCGGTACTGTGCTGCACTTTAGAACTGGCATCTGATGAAGAAAATTTCTCAACTTAGACAGAAAAACAAATATTGCTTGTTTTTCTCATCGTGGGACATATACATATTATATGTAGGTGTATAAGATCAAATCTCTCTCTCTCTCTCTCACACACACACACAGGTTGTAAAAGTAGAAAAGAAACCTTCTAGAAGGACAGAGCAGCTAAATGGGAAGAGAGAAGAGAGAGAAAAGGGGGGAGGTATGTGAAAGTAGGGGAGGAATATGCTCAAAATACAGCTTTTTCTTTGTGAAATGTTCCTCTATGAAATGTTCTTCTAGGGCTATGAGATACTTCAGCTTGGAAAGGGTGATTGGAGCACATTCCTGGAGACCCAGGTTCAATCCCAAGAATCCGTGCAAAGGTGGAAGCAGAAAACTGACTCACAGTTTTCCTCTGATTGCACATATACACTGTGAGAGTCACACCTCTGACTACTCACACGTTATGCATACAAAGATACACTGATACTTTTTTTTTTTTTAAAGAAAATGTTCTTAAGAAACTACTACTATTTGTAATAAATATGCTCCAATAAAAATTGTCTGGTTGGCTGACCATGATTGAAATACATTATGTATATGTAGGAAGAAGCCTTTTATTCTATGCCCAATGACATAAGAATTGACTAACTTGCCGTCATAGGAAGCAGTAGTACCCCAGAAGAAATGTAGTGCCATGGAAGATATACCATTTCACAAGCGCATTTCTGAAAAAGCTCAGTGGATAAAGTACTTGCTGTACAAGTGTGAGGAGTTCAGAATCCATGTGACAGCTTGGCAGGCATGACAGCTACCTTCCCGCCCTAAGGATATGGCAGAGGCAGGGGATTCCTAGGACAAGATGGCTGCCTAAACTAGCCCAAATCAGCAAGCTCTCGAAAAGCCAGAGATCTTGTCTCACAGTAAACAAAGTGGAGAGTGATTGAGGGAGATACCTAAGGTCAGCCTTGGTGTCCACAACCAGGAGTATACATGTGCATACAAACACTACAGACACATGCGAAATAGCACATTTTAATAATAATTTTTAAATGTGATGTAAGTAAGATGTAAATACATGGACAGGTGGATGTCAGGAAAAATTCAATCACTATTGGGCCATATTGTTTTATTTGATGAAGATTGAAATAAGAATAAAATAGTGCAAGTGATATCAAGAAAAAGGGGAGATAAGAAAAAAAATTCTTAGAATATTATCTACCTAATGAAACAGGGCTTTTGCAGTTTGTATACAATGTTCTTAATTTTATTTTAGGTATATAGTAGGGTCTTTACCTTGTTGACATTAGGGCATTAAAATATCAAGATTTTCTTTGGGAATTCATACTAAGGACTAGGAGCCAGGGCTCTGGAGTGAGATAGATGGAGACTCTGGACTCTGTTCTCATAAACTGTGTAGCCTCAGCTGAATTATTCAGACCACACTTAGAGCCAGATTTCTCACCTGCAAAATGAGGATTATTTTTTTAACAATGAAATTGTGCTCTTGTATATGGGTTTAGTGTGATTTTTCTCAGAACAGGGCTAGGTACAGACATGCTGCTCAGTTAATATTTTTGTGATTAGATGTATGATACTTTTAACAACAGTGGTAAAGTCTATTTTAGTATGGATTCCTGACACCTAAGAAGGCCAAGCAATGAGCCAACCAGGCGGCTCAATGGGGAAAGGTGGCTGCCACCAAGATTGACAATGAGTTTAATCCCCAGATCCTACATGGTAAAAGGAGGGATGTAGTAAGAGGTTTCTGGCCTGGACTTTTGGGCCTTGCCTCAAGGTTTAGACCCACAGACCAGCAGAGACACACAGATGCTTACATTAATTTTAGGCTGATTGGCCTAAGGCCCAGGCATAGGACTTGCTAACTCTTTACCCTTAAACTAACCCATGACTCTTATCCTGTTCAGCCATGGTGCTTGGTACCTTTTCTCAGAGCAGCATAGTTATCCTCTGCATCTTCTGGCTTGTCTGGCAATTCTGGGGTCTCTGTGGCATTTCTACTCTGTTCTTCCTGTTCCCAGAATTTTCTTAGTCTGGTAGCCCCACCCACACTTCCTGTCTGCCTTTGGCCAATCAGCGCTTTTTATTAAACTCATAGGTAGGACAATTATTTGCAATGTAACATCATAAATCCACTACAGAGGGACCCAATTCCCATGAGCTGTCCTTTGATGTGTGTGCGTGCGTGTGTGTGTGTGTGTGTGTGTGTGTGTGCGTGTGCGTGTGCGTGTGCGTGTGTGCGTGTGTGTGTGTGTGTGTGTGTACACCCATGTATGAAATCAATAAAGTTTTTTGAAAAAGCTATGCAACTGACTTCCTAAAACAAAACTACCCTTGCTACTTTCTAAGAGTCCAATTGAGACTAGGATTAACTTTGCTTGGGTTTCTGCTGTGCGTAGCTTTGTTGGCCATCTCTGGGCTGATTTGATGCTTGTGTTAGAAAACCAGCAATGCCCACCTAGAGCATTATAATTGGCTGGAACCAAGAAAGGCCGACATGTGTGGAACTGTTCTTCTGGTGGCGTTTGCCTGTCCCTTTCAGCATACAGGCAGGCTCAGTCTGCATCAAGGGAGAAAGCAGCATTTAAAAATACTTTTGTTCCCCTATGACAGCCAGGCATGGGGTCGGGGGTTGACTCTAACTTGCCCTGGGCTTTTTGTCACACTGGCCACCAGTTACCCTTGGTCTCTCCCAGGACACCTTCTCTGGTTCTTCATCCCTCTTCCACTGCCAAATCATTCTTATGTAGAGAAGTGATCTCTGAGTGGATACATTAACTTGACGCCCTTTGTCTAACTAAGCACTTCGTGTTTTCTAAGACTGTCTAGATTCCATCCACGCCTGACCTGTTCTGTGTTGCTCTTTTCCTACTTCCCACCGGTCTCACCAATCTTCAAAGCCTGTCTTGCACCCCAGGCCACATATTGTTTGTTACAACAGAAAGATAGTGTAGACTGTATGAGGACCAGGAATGGGTGAGCAGTCAAGGGTGGAGCTTGCTGAAGCAAAGGATCATATTGTTTACTCACATGTTTAAAATAATGCAAATGATGGGCCACATCAAAACACCTGTCAATATCTGTTAGGATGTCCACTGTTTCTACTGTACACCCAGGGAAAGAGGTGTTCAGAAGTCCTCACTTTTCTCCTGAATATAAATGCTCAGGTCATCCCAAAATACACTGTAAAGCCCCCATCCCATAAGGAACCTGAAAGGTGGTTCCTGGGTGAACCCCCTATCTCAGATCAAAGATATTCAGTGTATCCCACTGGCAAGGAAATTGGCTCCTATACCATCAGAGTGCCTGGTCATGTATCTACCTGTAGACCCCAGTCAATTCTCAGGCTCTGCTTGAAGGCATGTCAAACCATGCAACACCTGGAAGCTGATGGAGCGGAGAGTTAAGAGCTTGCTGGCCTGTCTACTCCAGAGCTGGGCACCCAGTCCCTCTGCTCTGCTTCCCTAAGAGCCCTCACCCAGAACAGGGTGGAAGAAATTTATCTTCCCATCACATGGTCTTGCGGATGACGAGGCTGCAAGTTGGCGACTACAGTTCTTTCTTTTTCCATTGAATCACCTTTTCCACAGCCATACTAATTGAGGGCTCTCCGGGGAGGAGGGAAGCAGCTGCACTCCCAGCCCTCTTCTGGCCTATAAATCTTGTTTTGTTGTTATCTACAGTGGGCTTCTGGCTCCTCAGGGTCTGGCAAGGGCAAGCATAAGAGTGACAGGTAAATGGAGACTCCAGGCTCACCTGTATATAGTGCTGCTTCTACCTATCTCCCACTGAAATGATCCACATATAACACGGGTCTCATTTTTCCCTTTGAGAAAATTCTTCAAAAATATAATTTTTTTTTTAGATGTGGTCTTACTATGTAGCCCAAGTTGGCATCAAACCTATAATCTCTCTGTCTCAGCCTGAGAATGCTGGGAATGATCCCAAGTTGGGTATTTTGTGTGTGTGTGGTCTACTTGAATATACAAATCTTAAGGAGAGTAGGAAAAAAATAGTCTTAATCTTTATATTTATTTTGTTACTTTTCTTACAAGTTTCTAAAATTCTTGAGTTGAAGAGAATGTATTAATTTAGGGCATTACTTTTCAATTCTTACATTCTGTGACCTGTGAATCTATACATGTGTTTTAATTGCTAGTATCACTGTCGTTATGAATGCTATTTGGAATCATCTTGCTCAGTGTCCAAGCTGTCTGTAGTATTGCGTTTTGGGGATCCATGAATAATTTGGTTACTGAAGATTTTACAAGGTAAGCACCAAGGACTGTTTATGTGTCAGCTTGCAGTTTATTGTGAAATGTGCTTTTCTCCTCTATTGGGAAGCAGAGATTTGGTGAGGACTCAAGTATAATGTAAGAATCCCTCTTTTCTGAGGGATACTGTCTCTGTAATTCACTAGTGTGGCTGCAATTAGTACTTCTGTATAAACTAAAAATATATTTATAAATAATATCTACATTATATAAAATAATGCAAAATGCAACAAATACATTGTTAAAATAGCAGTATATTATTATTTATACAAGAACATATTAAGTATGTAATATATTATCAGGCAATGTATATGATTATATGCAATACTAAGAATATTAAGATTTTTATATAGTAATTAAGTACTATACAAATATGATAAAATAATATAATGGAGATTTCTGGCAAAAATGTCAAACAGCCACTTTTGGGGATTCATACCTGTGAGATATACTGCAGAAGCAGAGGCAGGAGGATCTGCCATTTGAGACCAGGCCTGATGAGATGGGTGGCTCATGGGTAAAGTACTCACTGAGCAAAGCTGATATACCGATTTCCATCCCTAAGACCCATGTACAGATGGAAGAAAACAACCAACACCAGAGAGTTGTACTCTGACCTGTGCATCACAGCCTTCTAGCCCACACACCACCCCAATTACACAACACAGTAATAGTAGCGTGTTTACCAACATAGACCAGTACGAAGAGTAAAACCATAGCCCTCTCTAGTGAAGACAGTGCTGTGGTGTCTTGGTAGACAGCACACCAAGTGTGTCTAGGCACAGATGCTCACAGAGGTGTTTCAGGCACTTATATCTCATGACTCATGGTAGTTTATAATGCATTACCTTTTGCTTTTATTTTGGGGGGGTTTCATATGGTATGGTAGTTGTTTGTATATCACAGTTTTAATGGCTACTTCTCTGTGTACATACTTTAGTTCCCTCTAAAGTAGTTGATGGTTTTAGTGGCTACTTACAGTTCTCTTTCTTAAAAACAATTCTACAACATTCTGAGTTCTTCTATAAGATTACAAAGCCTGTGTTTCTTATGTATTTCTCAACTCTTAAATGCTTTATTTTTGTTAAGCGTGATCAAAGGAAATAGCAATGCCACCATATTAACACACACACATACATGCACACACACATATTTGTTTACCTCCTTCCCTCCCTCCCTCCGTTCCTTCCTTCCTTTATTTCTTTTTTTTTTTTGAGACAGGTTTTTCAGGCTGGCCTTCAACTGGCTGTGTAGCATTGAACTCTGAATCCTCTGCATACACCTCCTGTGTGCTAGGGTTACTGGTGTGCACCATTGTACCCACAATTTTTGGTACCTTTTAATGCACAGTGCAGTGACACTGAGCACATCCACTGGTTGTACAGTGATCACCACTGTCCACCACAGAGCTCCCATCTTCTGCACTGAAGCTCTCCTCATTATATGCTGTCTTGGTTCCCTTCCTGAAATCCCTGCAACCTTCCACCCTTTCATCTGGAAATGTGACTACACTAAATCCTGCATGTGAACACTGTGCCTATAGGGGTCATGCAACACATGTTAGAATTTTTCTATTGAAAATGTCCTTAATAAAAAATATAAACATAGAGAAAAATTGAAAGGATTTTCTAGCAAGCACTCTCCTGCCCACCACCTAACTATTACTATTAATGTTTTACTGTGTGGTATTTACATTATTACATATGTATTTATCCATTCCTCTTCACTCACCTTTTTTGGCATCTTTAAAATCAAATTCAGACACTATATATCTCCTGTAACGAGCCCATAGGCTACTAAATTTGATATTTGTTGACCTTTTGGTGATTTAATTAAAGAAACTTTACCTTATATAACAAAATGTGAAAAAACCTTAAATCAAGGTTACATTTGTTCAGTTTCGAGAACTGTTCACAAGCTAAACCCCCATGTGGACATGTTATCACCATCATTCCAGAATCTCCTTCATGTATCTTTCTCTTCAAAGTCCATTCTATTTCTATTTTTTCTATCCAATTGAGTCTTTCTCTTGTGCTGACTAAGTAGTTTTTCTGTGTGTATTGTCTTGTTTTAATATGAATTACTATATCATAATCATAGTTTTATACACACATGTATATATGTGCACACACACACACACACACACACACACACACACAAGTATCTGAACATGTTGAAGTCTAAAGTTGAAGTCAGATGCTGCCCTTGACTGATTTTTATCTTCTTTATTGAGAAGGGTCTCTTGCTGAATCCAGAGCTTGTCAATTCTGTCTAGGTCTAGCTAGCTTGCTCTAGGAGCCCCTGTTTTAGACTGCCAGATGTTTGGATTATGGGTCAGTTCTGGGATCTAATCCTTATGCTTGCGCAGCCTGAATTCATCAAACCATCTCCCCAGCTCTGTTAGACTGAATTCACTAAGCCGTTCTTATTTTATATTTTTATTTCTGGTTTTCATGCTCTTTATTTCTTCTCTTGTCTGATAGCTGCATTCTTCTCATCTCTGAAACCAGGTTATATAGTAATAGCAAGAATAAGACATCTTGTTTGTGTTTATTAAGATGCTGTATGTGCACATGTACATACATATACATGGAAAAGAATGTGTTACATGTTAAAGAATATAGTACCACGTAAAGAACACATATGTACCATTGTCTGTATATAGTCATGTTTAGTGTGTGCCTATATACTTCATAATATATATTTAAGTAATTTTCAATGACTCCTATTTGGTTTGATTTTTTTAATATGAAGATTAGGGTTGCAGTTTGCAAAATATCCCCTTTGCCTCTAAGGGATCAGCATGACTTTTCCCTAGTGTTACTAACTATGAATAAACAATTAGATTTCCTAACATTTCAACATCTCTGATTTTCTAGAGTGAGTTTTAGCCCCATGGTATATTAGTGTTTTAATGCACTGTTGCAGTTAATGTTTTATTTAGGAGTTTTGTGTTGACTTTCCTAAGTGAGATTTGTCTATAGAGTTTACTGTGTATAAAATACTTATTAGATTTTGTTATTAATGCTATCCTAGCTAAAGTACATTAGACATTCCTTTTTCCATAGTCTAGAAAAGTATAAAAATCATTGAATGATATACTCTTTGTATATATATCTTATGGGAAACTATGTTTTTTAAAACTTTCTACCTTCTCTGAGAAATTGGAATACTTATAGTTTAATTTTTTTTCTAAGGAATTTTAGAGAAATTATATTTTTCTAGAAAATTGTCTATTGTGTTCTATTCAGCAGATCCTGAGGCCTCTTTTAATTTTGTTTAATGTTTAAACAGATTGGGATCAAGCTGCCTTCCCAAGTGTGGGCAACCAACTAAGTTATTTCTCCTTGTCATCCCATGGTTCTGGTGCTGGACTGTGACTCCTTTTACATGCCTGCATCCTCACTGGATGATGCTCAAGTTCTGTGGTGTCTGAGGGCACCATTTGCCCCTGATGGCAAGTGGAATAGCTGCTCTCAAAAGTCTTAGAGTGGAGGGGGAGATGACATGAAGTTCTGTGCAGTCAAACATTTTTGGGGACAGGGATGGAGAAGAACAGGTCTCTTGTGAGATTTATAGTTCTGCCCCGGCCTCTTTAGTGCTGGGGTTATATGCATGAGTCAGCATATGTCGGTATTACAGCCTTCAGTACCGAGATAAATCTGTTTCTTTACTTCATCTAGTCTCTGTGTACAACTTGTGGCTCTACTCTTTTTCTTGTTCAGTATCTTCTTTCCAACTCTTTAAACTTTCCTGGGGCTCTATAAGTCTGACTGCTTTTCTTGCCTATAAATTCTTTCCCCAATTAAATATGAGACCCCTCCATAATCGTGTTCTGGGATGTTGAAATTCAAATTTTACATATTGGACAGTATTTGTTTGCCTTTTTTTCATCTGTTTTTAAATTCTAGCAATTTGTGTGGATGGGAAAGAGCAGAGAGGTGAGGAAGGGACTCGACTTCACATGGAACGGAACGTTCTCATCTTAACACCAGGAGCTGCTGACTCTCATTAGATCAGTATCTGTCTGCCTAGGGGAGGAGATCACAGCACCCTCAACTCACTGACGATGGAGGAGCTGCGTTAGACCATCCTGGCCCTTCTCATTGTCTTTCCATTCAGATTACCACCCTCTCCCGTCAGTCCCCAAACCATGGCTTTGATGAGAGAGTGCATTTCCTTGCTTTCCTAGGTCAGCCAAGAAAAAGTTACTGGAAATTCTTTTGGAAAACATCAACTTTCATTAACTTTCCAATAAAAAACATCAGCATTTTATGTCATTGGATTTTTTACTTCTACTTTCATATGATAGAGTTTTTTAAAAAGTCATTATAAACATCAATATATTTTGCTGAGCAAGAGAAAGTTTGCAACCAGCTTTGAACAGTATTATCTGCCCCGCTTATATATTAAATATAAAGGTTTCCAGTCACATTTTGACTAATTGATGCCCCACCCCTCTATTTTATCACACTGTGGTCTGTACCTGGACATTCTTGTAGAAAGATTTTACTTTTCTTCCCACCAACCCGAGTTATTTACCAGGGTCTTTGTTTTCTTGGTGTTTTTAGGTGCCTTACACTATAACCAGCTCACTGTAGTGCAGTGGAAGAATTGGTAGAAGGAGCCTAGTGATGTAGGGGACTAGAATACAGGAGAGCAAGATGCCCTGACTATACTTCTAGTTTGTTTATAGCCTCTGTGCGGTAAGGCACTTATTTGTCTGGACATCAATTCCTTCCCTATAAGAGGAGAATATTAATGTCTATTCTTCTTATCTTGGACTTCACCCAAAATGGTGATGGACACAAGAACACTTTAGAAAGTACACTGAACTACATGGGAGTTATGAGAAATTAGCTCATACAAAACTACACAAATAAACTTCTAACTTCCTTCAGATCTTTAAAAAAACATTTATTTCTGTTTATTTTATGGACATAAGTGTCTGCATATGTTCTCTGTGTGTGCCTCATTCACTCAGAGCCAGAAAGGGTTGTCAAATCTGCTGGTTCTGGGAACTGAACCTAGGTACTCAGTAAGAGCAGCAAGTACTCTTAACTGCTGAGCTATCTCTCCAGCTTTTTTCTTCAGATCTTTACAGTGGACTAGACATCATAGAGAAAGTCATCTTACAGGTTCTTAGAATGACTGATAAATTATGCTAATTATTTTTTAAA
This sequence comes from Phyllotis vaccarum, assembly GCA_033318265.1. Lineage (NCBI taxonomy): Eukaryota > Metazoa > Chordata > Mammalia > Rodentia > Cricetidae > Phyllotis > Phyllotis vaccarum. The sequence goes on along the minus strand of JARWLC010000014.1, from coordinate 83,960,036 downwards.
TGCATAACTGGGTTCATAACTGGTTTAGGTGGTAGAAATGAAGTTTCTTTTAAGACTATGTGTGCAGGTCTGTCTTGCTTGGTTTGAGGTTCTGATTTACTTCAACAGTAAGATTGGAAGCTCTCTACAGTGAAAAGGGGGCTTGTTTAATTATGACTTGGGCTTCAAACAGAGGAAATGTGTAATAAGAGGTTTCTGGCCTGGATTTTCAGGCCTACCCTCAAGGTTTAAGACCGCAGACACACAGACCCAAAGAGATACACAGATGCTTACAGTAGTTTTAGGCTAATCGGCCTAAGGCCCAGGCATATAACTTGCTAACTCTTTACCCTTCATCTAACCCATGACTCTTAACCTGTTCAGCCATGCAGCTCAGTACCTTTTCTCAGAGCAGCATAGTTGTCCTCTGTTTCTTCCGGCTTCTCTCTGACATTCTGCTCTGTTCTGCCTGTTCCTAGAGTTTTCTTAGTCTGGTAGCCCTGCCCACACTTCCTGTCTGCCTTTGTCCAATCAGCGCTTTTTATTAAACTCATAGGCGGGGACAATTATTTACAATGGAACAACATAATCCTCCTACAGAAATGGGAATGTTTCTGGAGAGATGGAACCCTAGCCCAACTCACACCATTCTCAGATAAAACCTTGATGAAATGAGCACTTGCTGTCATCCTCCAATGTCTCCAGGAGCCTAGATATAGAACTTCTCTTAGATAATCATCTGGTTTCATTGTTGGTGCTATGAAAAAGTCCCCTGACAGGAAATGACTTAGGAGAGAAAGCGTTTATTTTAGCATGGTTTCAGGTTCTAGACCATCACAGCAGGGAATCAGGGCAGCAAGAGGTTGAAATAGCTGGTTCCATCATATCTAAGTCAAAAGGGGAGAGAAATGAATGCATACATGTTCACTCACTTACTTGTGTATAGCTAGATATTGCCACACATAGTTCAGAATCAGCCTAGGGAATGGCACCCCCCTATTGTGAACTGGATCTTCCTAATACCCCACAGACATGCCTATAGGCCAACCCACTGTAGACAGAACATCACTGTCTACCTCTCTTCCCAGGTGATTCTAGCTGTGTCAAGTTAACAATTAAAGTTAACTATCACACACCAAAATTACATATGCTCAAGTTCCCTATTCAAAAAGCATAGCAAATCCTCTCACATATTTAAGTCACTTTTGGACAACTTACCATACATAATATTATATATGTACATATATTATACATACATATATATATACATGCAAATATACAACACAAATACAAATGCTTTGTGATTAGGCTATGCTGTATTGTTTAGAGAATAGTGTCAGGAAAATATTCTGTACATATTCTAACCAACCATCAGTTGAACCTACCAGCAATGAACTCACAGGCATGGAGGACCAACTGAACTTCTGTCATCTTTCATTTGATGAATTGGCACATCATCAAATGATATTATCGTTCACATGGATGATCTAAAATGGGATATTGTAAGAAGAAATGCCAAAGGAACGTATGAAAATGAAGAGGCCTATGTAGTGCCAAATATGACTTTGTTCTTAAACAAATGACACCAAATTCATATGTTGTTTTAATAGGAGAATGCTTTTGTTTCCTTATCTAGTTTGTTTTAGCCAATGTTCTATTGCTGTGAAATGACACCATGACTAAGACAACTTTTAGAAAAGAAAAGCATTTCCTTGGGGCTTGCTGACAGTTCAGAAGTGTAGTCCATCATCATCATGGCAGGAAGCATGGTGTCGTGCAGGCAGACATGATACCGAAGAAGTAGCTTGAGAATTCTACAACTGGATCTGCAGGCAGCAGGAGAGGGGGAACACTGGTTCAGTTTTGGTTTTGAAACCTACAGAGCCTAGCTGTAGAAAATCAATCACAGAACGCTGTAATGAGCAGCACTGTTTTATTTATTGCTTATTCTGTGGAAGGTGTTTTCTAAATGCTTTATTCATCCTTTGGATCACCCTTTGAAGAAGAACATCTCAAAATCTCCTCGTGAAAGGGAAGACACAGCAAGCATGAAATCAGATCCACTCCTCTTTAGAGAAGCCAAGACTCAGGCTGAGACCCCTTTCCTTACCACAGGAACGAGGCACGTGGAGGACTTGGTGAATAGTAAAGAGTCTTGTGCTGGAGGTGGTAACCTGGGCAACCTTTACATTATTGCTCCTGTTATTTTTTTTCCTTTTCTAGCTTTGTAACATTTGGAGGAGGGAATCCTCTACTTTTTGTCTCTGTCCTTCCTCTCTCCTCAGGACCTAACACCTAGTGGTACTAAGTAAGAATAATTACTGCTGACATTGTTGAAATAAAGAAAATGTGATTAGTAAGGTTTGGGTAGCACCTGTTCTAGTGTCAGGGTGTAAGACATCAGAAAACAGGTCTTGCAGAATCCTGGAGTAGGTTTTCTTTAAGTGGGAAAGATCAAGTTGAAGCAATGCTTTTTAAATAGAGAAGAATATCAAGTATGAGTGGTACAACCTTTATACGGCCGTGTTTTAGGTCTTCTTTACTGGCTACAGTAGCGATGATTTTAGTGTTATGAATATTTTACATTTATGATTGGCTTCTCCGTTCCCAGTGTCTTAAAGCTTGAAAACACACCTAACAGATTCTCATTGCTCAGGAGCCAGTATTGATTATTTCTTTAGAGAGAAAGTGGCGGGTAGACTTATTTGCCAAGGTCTTAGAGTTCATAAAAGGCCTGGGGAATTTTAGAAACTTTATGAAATAGAAATCCACAGATGAGAAGGGTTGGAATCAACAATAATTTAAAGTAACAGAACCAGCCAGAAAGCGTGGGGGTGAGGTCTGAAAAATTCACACTTTGAATTTTCAAAGTCTATGTATTCATTTAGTGGTCCTATAGTAATAGTAAGTGAAATGATGACAGAAACTTGAGTGATCACCATGGGGTGTATTTGATGATCTTACAGATAGATGTCATGAAGCTGGGATGCTCCCAAGCTTGTGTCTTGAGAGAGGTATTCTGAATAGTCCTAGGTAGAGTCTGCCCTGAGCTTGGGTTTGGGGTGAGACCGGGTGTGCCTCCTTGGCAGCTCTTTAAATTCTTTCTCTTAACAGTCTCTCTCTCTGTGTATGCATGTACATGTGTTAATAGTAGGTGATTTCAATACTTACTTTTGAGATCATATTAAAAAAATCAGCAAAGAAACATTAGATTTAATTGACAACATACATCAAATTGACTTAACAGATATTGAATATTCCACCCGAACACCAAAGAATATACATTCTACTCAGCAGCTCATAGATATTTCTCATAGAAATAGCTCTAAAATACACCACATACTGTGATGAAAAGCAAATCTTAACAAATTTAGAAATATTGAAATAACTAACTGTATCCTACCTGATCACAATGCAATAAAACTTGAAACACAAGGAAACAAATCTATCAAGTTCACAGACTAACAGAGATTAAACAACTGATCGAAGAAGAAATCAAGCAAGAAATAAAAGTTTCCTAGAATATAGTGAAGTAAATAAAAACAAAACCCAAGAGCATTTCTGGGACATATTAAAATCAGCCCTACAAGGGAAATGTATAGCAACACTAAAAATCAGGACGAGCACAAACAAACTACTTAATGATGTGTGGTTGCCTTGACTCATTAATAATAAACATTGGATCGCCAATACTGTGTGAGTGTTGCATTAAGGAAAGAGATCAAAAAGCATTTCTCCTTGGTGTCATCTAAGCAAAAGCAGGTCCATTATGACTTCCATACCTATCTCATCAATAACCTCCACGCTCCTCTAGTACCCTTTGTATTAGCTTCTTACCCTCCCCCGCAAATCTGTGATAGTCTGGAAGGCTTTTTGAAAAAACCCACTGATGGGACTATTTGTTTTGGAAGTCTTTGATTATATCTCTGGATTGATCATTTATCATTGATTCTTATCTCTGGGCATTCTTTTCTATTCTCCTGTCAATTCAGGTAAGTCCAAGAGGTTTAAATAATGCTTTATTGACATTTTGGATGTTCTGTACTAGGAACCATTTTCAACTACCAAGTCTGTCAAAGTGCTGACCACCTTATTGCAGCATAGAATGACTCTGACTCTTGGATGTTGTGTTTTATTACCCTAGTCTTTAGTCGTGATGAACTTATAGCTGGTTGTAAGTTGCAGTATATACAACAAATGAATGCAGGTAAACTAAGAAAAATTATTCATGGAAACTAGAATGGGAGGGCCAGGGAAGTCTTTGGAACTGACTGCTTGAGTTGCGGTTTGAAAAGGAAAAGTAGGAGGTGAGCTAACGAAGGTATGAAGGTATGAAACAGGACCCTGAAACCTCCATACCCAAAGTCACTTGAGTATCCCATTATCTAGCACAATCCCAGTCTTGTCTTGGGGTTCCCTGGACTCCAGACCAAAATATCTTGGTCTACCAGCCAGCAATAGTCTTGTGTCTAGTTCTACAGACCTTGTGCCTTACATTCCAGGTAGTCAGTCTATATAAGGCCAACTCTTGCCTGTAGTCCCTTCTAATCCATGTCTTACTGGGGCTACCCCTCTCTTCTGGGTTAGAGTTCTTCTGCATCCTTACTGGGTCTACTGGGAATGCTACACAGCCTAGGTGTCCTGCTCTCCCTCCATTCTCTACCAGGCATTTTGCCAATCACTCTTCATAATCTTCTCTCGTTTTCTGCTCTCAAATACTTTGTGAAGGAGACTGGGCTTGGGCTTTGGTGGATTGGTGCAAAGATCCAGGATAAGCCCCATCAGCTTCCTTGATGGGCACTTTTCTCCCCCAAAGCCCCAGTGATGTAGGCTGTGAAGAACCTGAAGGGACAGGCTCAAGAGAGGGAGTGATATGGAGTTCCCTGCTTGCTGCCCATCACATCAGAGTCTTAAGAGATTCTAGAATAAAGGAAAATTATAGCTCTAGTCCTTTTTGGCAAAGATGAAAAGAAAAAGCAGAAATCTTGAGATGGCTCCTATATAGAATTCTCTTCTGAGCTTTGGATCTAAACATGTATCTTTTTGTTTAGTATTTATATTTATATAATTTCAGGAGAATCCCAGAAGTGTTGCTTTCATCTTCTTTCTCTCTCTAATTATGTGGCTCTTTCTCTCCTTTTGTCCTAGTGAAGGACACCGCGATTTATTTGAATATCCAGGCTAGAAAGCAGAAAAGCAGCCTGGTCTTGCTCCTCCCCAAAGACCTAGCATGTCCACCTTGTTTCTGTTCCATTGGCCACTCTCTTAGCCCACTTCCTTACCGTTACCCATTCAGCTGATGCTTCTTTCCCCCTGCTCATGCTCCTTTTTTGAAACAAGCCACAATGAGCACACAAAAACCTCAAAGTGCCATCTGTGGGCCAGCGCCGCTGGTACCTTGTGAGAATTCGTTAAAAATGCATGATCCCAGGCTCTATCCAAATGTACTAAACAGAGAGTCCACGGTGACACAATTTCCAGGTTATACCTTAGTACATTAAATTTTGAGACAAGTAGCTCTAAAAATAAATACCTGGGTATATTTCCCTACTTTAAAGGGCCTTTAGGATCCCTGTTGTACTTTAAAAAAAAATCCACCCTCCTTTCAAAGAGCTTGCTGTGAGATTGTGTCTCGAGTAATGTCAGAAGCCACACCCATAAAGTTTCACCAACACGACTGCCTAAACATGAATTGAACACGGACAACAATAGATGTACTGATGTGGACAGGGGAGAGCCTGGTGGCTTTACCCCTCATCCCTCAAAGCCAGAGGCAGCAAAGATACACTGAGAGTGGGAGAGACAACCTTCCCTAGGGAAGAACACAGTTTGTTATTCAATACCAAGTGGTCAGCCCTGAAACTATATATATATATATATATGCATACACAGTAACATTATACAGACCAAACCGACTTGCATTCATATATTTAACCGTGTGTGTGAGTGTGTGAGAGTGTGTATGTAACAACAGTTACTGAAGAAAAGAGGTCATGAATTTTAAAGAGAGCAAGGAGGGGTATATGATAGGGTGTGGAGAGTGGAAAAGGAAGGGGGAAATTGTATAATAAAATTGTAGTATCACAAACGAAAAGAGAAAACCCATAATCCTTAAGTAACCTCACAGAGCCCTTTAAGACCTACCTGTGCATCTTACCTCCCTTCTCTGTGTTTGGCCCTGAGCAGTAATCACACTGGAATGTCCTCTGTTCTCACAGACTGAGCTCTGTGCCTTCCCTTCAGGATTTTGCACGGATTCTCCCTTTACCTAAGATGTTCTTTCTCTGAGACATTTTTTAAAGGAAGCATGTATTCTACAATGTCTGACTTCTGTTTTCCTCCTATTTATTCCCATGGGTTTCTATGTCACTTATCCTTTTAGTGACAAACTTCGCTTTTTAGTATTTTTCTCTTAAAGTAGCCATGTCATTTGTGCTGGGGTTCAAGTTGCTTAGAATATCCTAGATGTCAGATGCTGGTTTATGGCCAATCTTTTGGAATATACTAAAGCCTAATGTGGACCCAAACCATACTCATTTTTTCACTTATGACTAGCATTATATTGACAGCCAATAATAACAAGCAACACAGTGGATCGGAAGAAAATATCTGTTAGTCAAGGAGCATTTTCTCTTTGAGAATCCCTGCATAAGTGCATAACCCCAGATAAGCAGGTGACAAATTTTGACTTCTTTGATATGAGGGCATCCAAATATGTCTAGTGTTAACCTCTTGGTGACTGGAGAGTGGAGGCAAGGAGAACTATTTTAAAGAGGGGGAAACTGAACTTTAGAGAAGATAATATGTCAACACTTATATTGATTATTAGAGGTGAATATGGGACTTCAACCCAGGAGTGATTGACTTCACAGATAGGGCTGTATTTTAGAGCCAGTGATTTAGAAGTACTTGGTTTGGCCTTTTATGTCATGATGAATGAATCAGTGCACCCACCCACCCAACAAGCCACCCACCCATCCACTTACCCATTCATTCAACCAACCAACCATCCATCCATCCATCCATCCATCCATCCACCCACCCACCTACCTATTCACCCATTCATCCATCCATGATATATTCACCTATCCATCCAATCACCCATCATCTATCACCTATACACCCACCCACCCATCCACCCACCCATCCATTTATCCAGGTAAGGTTTTACTCTCAGAGAAGGACTGACACACTGTAGGCAAAGCTAAAACTCTGGTCAGGGTCAAGGAGATAATGATGAGGGAAGGAAAATCAGGTAACATGGTATTTCATGCATTTATTCAGACTAGTAGATGAACTCCTTAAGGGAGGTGCACCACTGTGGTTAAGAGAGCTGGTACTGGACTAGGCTACTGGTTCAAATCTTGTTTTTGCCATCTACTGGGGCTGTGATCAAGAGCAAAATATTCAACCTCTGTGCATTTAATTTCATGAAATAGGAATAAAAACCCATCACCTGCCCTGTGGTCTCCTGGTTGGATAAAGTGATTAATTTGTATATAGCACTCATGGCACTGCCCAGTGCACACACAGAGGACCATCTATATTCTAGATGGTAGGCACCGGGAATGTGGCAGGGCATCAAACATGTTGCCTTCTTTCATAAAGTTGATATTCTACTGTGAAATGTCGGGGGGGGGGGGACGACTCTGCAGTATTAAGTTTTTGGCCCAGCCTTTCTGGCCTAGCTCTGAGGTTCAAACCAGCTCACAGCCCCACTTCTGCTTAGCCCCAAATAATCACACAAAGGCTCATATGAATTTCATGCTGTGTCCTATGGCTCAGACATGTAACTTGCTAACTCTTATAAACTAACCCATGATTAGCCAAGTGGCTTAGCACCTTTTCTCAGAGCAGCATTTCAGCTTCTTTCCTCTGCATCTTCTAGCGTCCCTCTCTGCTCTTCCTATTCCCAGAGTTTTCTTAGTCTAGTAGCTCTGCCCACACTTCCTTTTATTAAATCAGTAGGAGGGACAAATATGTACAATGTACCAGAACATAATCCCACAGCAAAACTGATTCTTGAATGCACGGAAACTACTGATCTCCAGACAAAATTCTTGGCTTTCCTTTCCTGGAAAACTGAGATTTATGTTCTTTCCCATTGACTCTGGGTGGACCTGCTATGCTTTCAAATGGTTAGAGATTGTCTCACTGGGGGTGTTAAAGTATTACTTTTGGTCAGACTACAAAGACACAGATATTCCTGTAACATGTTTATAAACTAAGCCAATACACTTTGTTTCTATCCCCCCACTTCATTGCCTGTCCCTCTGTCTGTCTTCCTTAGTGCCTCCTTATCCTCACATCTGCAGTCTGTTTAAATCCCAGCACCGACACTTGTCCCCTCTTCTGGTTCTAATAGAGCCCTTCCTCCCTTCTCATAGCTTCCCTTATGTGCACATCATGCCCTCCAATAAATTTAACTCTAGATTTCACATATGAGAGAAAACGTGATAGTCTGTCTTTCTGTCTGACTCATTTTGTCCAACATAATGATCTTTAATTTTAACCTTTTTATGTGTCATCATTTTCATCTTAATATCTGAATAAAACTCTATTGTTCACACTTACCACAGTTTCTTCTTTTCTTCCTCTATAGTAAACCTCTAGACTGGCTTGATATCTTGGTTTTTGTGACTAGAGCAGCACAGTCATGGATGTGCAGGTCTCTTTGTGTGTCTCTGTTCACAATATTGGGCTTGGTTCACCCACACTTCTGCCAACAAGATTGGCTCTATTGGGTTGCCCAGGCAAAGTTCAGGGCCTGCTCTCCTGAGTGCTGCAGTTGGTGGCAGGCAGGGACAGCTCCCCGTCCCTCCAACATCAGGGACAGCTCTTCCACTTACCTCAAGCATTGATGGGCAGAGGGGGAAGCTATCTCACCCCTGTCCATGCCTCAATTTTTATAAAATTTATAAAAATTAACTATATATAATATATTAAAAATAACTATTTTTAATAGTTTGAGGAACCTCCATTCTGACCTCCACAATGGCTGCACTACTTTGTATTCCTGTCAGCTAGTTAGGAGTCTTAAAAATTGGCATGGGTGATGGAGAGAACTAAGCCAACCGTCATGGAGGCAGTAGCTGTGTGGGCTGAGAGAAGAGCATCTGGTAGCCCTGAAGGGACAGCAATGGATATTAGCAATTAAAGGCGGGAATCCACACATGTGGGGAAAATGTAGCCAGCTATCCTGACATAGCTGGGATTGCCCTGTTCCAGGAAGTGTGCATGGGCATGCATTGGCCACTTCCTGCTGCTCAGAAGGCTTGGTGTTTGCCACTGTGCCTGATTATTGGTGAACCATGATCATCGAGATGTTGGAGGCCAATGAGAAAGAGGCAACACAGCTAGAGGAGTCTCAGGCTGCCAATGGGAAATTGAGAGGTGGTATATAGGCTTGCCCCATATCCTCAATAAATAAGTCTGCTATTTGCTTCACACCTGACTCCCGGTGTCTGAGCTATTGACACAGTGCCTTCTCACCCCCTCCTTCAAGGGATACTTAGACAGAACTTACTGTAATACACACAGACATTAGGAAAGGCATACTAAGACTATCACGTCTTCCACATGTGAGATAAAATGCCATGTAGTTGGGGAGGTGTTTGAAGAGAGCTGTGAGACACCAGAGCCTGGCCACTGGGTGAATAAATGGATGAGGTAAGGCATGAAGAACAGGTAATGGCCTTCCATGCAGCTACAGTAGAGCAGGCCAAAGGGTGTAGTGGCTTGCAGTTGAGAAGATCTTGAGGGGACAAGAAGTCATCATCTCCCTGTGTTTTGATACTGGAATAGATGTGGGGTATGAAGGAGAGGAGAGTCAAGGCTGTCCACAGCACTTCTGATGTGAGCAGCTTGAAATGTGTAGTTGTCATTTTAGTATGAAAGAGATTGCGGGGGGGGGGGGTGTAAAACATCCTGTGTCCTTGTTTTAGCTTCTGCTGTGGATGTGTCACACTTGAGATACCTAAGGGACTTCTAATTGCAATTGCCAGGAAGCTATTCAACAGAGACTCAGTGTAACACTGCTGCCATCAGAGAGAGCATGCTGTGAGGTGATGTTGTGCCTGGGCAATGTCACCTTGGAAGACTCAACCAGGTTAGAAGTCACAGAGATGTGATAATTTGTAAAGGAGGCTGGGAAGGCTTGATCAGGGCAGTGTCTCTCTCTCTCTCTCTCTGTCTTTGTCTCTCTCTCTGTCTCTCTCTCTGTCTCTCTCTGTCTCTCTCTGTCTCTCTGTCTCTCTGTCTCTCTGTCTCTCTCTCTCTCTCTCTCTCTCTCTCTGTGTGTGTGTGTGTGTGTGTGTGTGTGTGTGTGTGTGTGTGTGTGTGTGGTGTTCCAGGAGTTGGAGGTGAATGCTTCCCAAAAGGGCAGTGATCTCATAGGTTCAGACAGGTGACAGGGCCAGTGACCTTGAGAAAATTAGCTCCCCGAGACCTGGAAAGAAAGCAGAACAGGACAGGTTCAGGAAGGATGGAGGAGGGGAGAGCAGAAACTGTAGATGTTTACTTTGAGGAGGAACAGAGAAAAGGAGCCATGTCTACAAGAGGATGTATGGTCAAATGGGAATAGGCTTAAGAAATGAAAGAAGAAGAAATGAAATATTTGTATGTTGATGGGAATAATCTACTGGAGAGAGGGCACACTCCCACGTGGGAGATGAGAGACAATGGTGGACCATTGCAGAACACAGTACAGATGGCTCTACAGGGCGCAGGGAGGGGCAGGCCCAGCACAGGGGCCCTTGGCACTCCTGGGTCTTCCTTGGGAAAAGGACAGAGGTGGTCCATTGCCTTCTGCAGGGACTGTTGAAAGGCCCACTCCAGGAAGCAATGCTGAGTCCTTCTATTTGGATTTCTGGCCTTGGAATTAAAATGAGTTTGATGAACGTAGAAACAGAAGCCAGACAGGGAAATCACTGATGGCAGCTGGAGGAAATTCCTGGCCTCCAAATTATGCAGCTGTCCATCAACAGCTCAATTAAGGCAGCCGCAGTCCCTCAGCTGTGTTTGTTATTTCAGTGGGCCGGAGAGAAACCACAACTCGTCAGTGAGTTGTTTTTAGATGTTCTCACAGTTTTCCTAAGGGGAGTCTCTCAGCTGTTAGGAACCGGAACTGAGGGACTCAGTGGATGGCCTTTCTGCTAACAACAGCCTCTCACTCTTCTTAGCAGCTGGTGCCCTTTTAACCCCAAGGTATGAGGTTTCCCTTAATTTCCCTTCTCCTTTTATCGTTGATTTTTGGCAGTCTTCTGGCTGCCAACTTTCGGCTCTGATTGTTGTATTAACAAAGGTGGTGGCTGAGAGTCTACCTGACCCCTAAGGATCTCTTCCTGGTTCTCAGGATCAGCCTCCAACTGCTCTTGGCCAGGTTTCTGATAGGTAGTGGGACACAGAACAACTGATGTCCTTTAGAGGCTTCTGCCACTTTGCTTATGTAGTGACGGTTTTGGGGTCATTGATCCTTCGTATTTCATTCTCTGGCTTGTCTGGGGAATGTGCAGGTGTTAAGAGGACAGAGGTGCAGCAAAAACATGTGCTGCTCACCTGGTGGCCAGCATGGAGAAGTGGTTAGACAGGAGCCAGGGTGAAGATGGTGTGTGGAATTGCACAAAGGAATTTGCATATTTTTATTTTTATTTTTAAGAGAAAGGGCCGCGTGCTAATTTAGTCCCTTAGATTAGCTACCATGGAAAACATATGACTTGAAGGCTTTGGGGAGAGAGAGTAGAGACGTCACTGGCATGGTGGGTCACCCAAGGGTGGCAATGTTCCCTTTTGGGGTTATGAGGCTCTGTGACTAAAGACCACACACCCACTCAATTACCTTAGGAGGCAGGCTAGAAGAATTTGAAAAAAAAGGATGATATGACATATTAATAAAATCTTGCTTTATACATAAAATTAATGTGATTCTTCCAAGTATAAAAATCCATCAGGAATCATCATTTCAAAGCTGTCAAGCAGATGGAATTACAAATGGTATTTATGTCTATGCCCATATGGCAGCATGCAGCTAGCTGTAGGGAGAACTTCTTGACTTTGAATTATTTAAGGTTTAAATGGTCAGAGCTACAAGAGTACATTTTATACATGTGAGTGCCCCATATCATTGCAATCCTAATGTAATGGATAGGAAAGAGGCTCGGGGGTCACCGATCCAGGTACAGGATGCTAGCAGGTGAGCAAGAGCCAAAGTCAAACTGTAGCACCAGGACTTTCCAAGATCATCTGATGGGAGGATTTCTCAATCTGGCACCCAGGAGTTTGAGATAGTCTTTGCCATTGTAGCTGTTCTGAGCACTCTGGAATAAGCTCAAACATGCCTTGTTTCTGTGTCCATTAGATTCTGTAGCAACCCTCCCTACTTCCTGATGGTACTCAAGTGTAATAAGTTTCTGGCCCAGACTAGCCCCAAGGTCTGGACCTGCCCACAGCTGCTTAGCTCCGCTTAGCCCAGAGGTCCAGACCAACAGTCCTGACGTCCCAAAGAAGCACATAGAAGCTTATATGAATTTCATGCTGTTTGTCCTATGGCTCAGACATATAACTTGCTAGCTCTTATAAACTAACCCATGATTAGCCAAGTGGCTTAGTACCTTCACTCAGAGCACCATTTTGCTTTCTTTCCTCTGAGTCTGCCTGGCATCTCTGTCTGACTCCGCCCTCCTTCCACTTTATCTATGCTCTGATTTCTCACACACTTCTAAGATGCCTTGCCGTAGGCCAAAACAGTCCCTTTATTAATCAATGATATGCACCGCATACAGAAAGACATCCCACATCACTCAATAGACGCAAAACATCTGGGAAACTTGTCTCCTGGGAACTCAGTGCCTCTTCTTTTGTATGGGGGGGGCTATGTGCATATGTGTGACCTACTGTTTTGCTTGCTTTGGTGAATGAGGGGCCTGAGATCAACTGATGAGCTGTGGAAGAATGGAATTCCTGGGATGTCAGGGATTCAGATCAATTTTAATTTTGGATAAGACCTTCAAGCTTCCCTTTAACACTAATTTGTTAAGTAAAATAAGTACTTAATAGCCCAAAGTATCTGCCACTCAGTCACAAAGGTTTGCACATATTTTCTTCTAAAAGTTAAATAGTCGCAGCTTAGTTTTTTTGGAGTTAATTTTTGTACGGTGTAAGGAAGGATTCAATTCTGTTCATTTGGATATAGAGTTCTAATTGTCACAGAACCATTTGTTGGAAAATCCTTCCCCATCTTGACACCTTTATCAGCTCTCACAACATCATCCATAAATGTTTCACGTTAGTGGTTCTTAATTCAAAATGTCACTTGAATGGCTGTGAGAGAATCTGCTTCCTCCTCAAACTTCATAGGCCAGGCCTCCATGATCCGCCTTTCTCTCAGCATCCTTATCTTTTAAGCTCTCACGGACCAACCTCTTAAGCTCTGAGTGTTCAATGGGTTTTCAGCTCAAAGTTCCAAAGTTTTCCAAAAATTCTCCTCAAAACACAGTCAGGTCTCTCACAGCAGTACCCTCTGTCTTGGTACCAATAAATCAAAACACCACAGCTAGAAGTTTTTATGTCCCATCTGGTCCCCTAAGTCCAGAAAAAAAAACCAAAAAAACTTTCCTATGTGTGGTCCTGAAGCTGCTTATAAAATAATTGCCCAGGCTCATTACCAACTAGCTCTTACAACTTAACCCATTTTTATTAATCTATGTATTAATCTATGTGTTGCCACATCTCTCCGTAGTTTTACCTGTGTTCCATTATATCTTGCTTTCTGGGTGGTATCCTGCAGTGTCTCCCTGACTCTGCTCTTCTTCATATTTATTTCTGCTTTGATTTTCTGCCTGCCTCTAAGCTGCCTTGCCATAGGTCAAAAGAGTTTCTTTATTAACCAGTGGTAACAATGCATATTCACAGCATACAGAAAGATACCATGACCACACCACATCAAAACACCATGACCAAAAGCTTGGAGAGGAAAGGGTTTTATTTCAGCTTAGAACTCTCAGGTTGCATTTTATCCCTAAGGGTAAAAAAGGATAATAATTTAAACAGAGAAGGTACCCAGAGGCAGGAACTAATGTAGAGCTATGGATGAGTGCTGCTTATTGGCTTACTCAGCTTGCTTGAGGACTAACAGCTGCACCCAGGACTAACAGCTCAGAGGTGACATCACCCACAATGGCCTGGGCTCTACCATATCAATAACTAATTAAGGAAATATTCCGTAGATTTGCCTACAGCCTGATCTTATGGAGCCATTTTCTCAACCATGACTTAAGGTATAAGTAATTGGATGACTCTATAGTTTAGGTTGGACAAGGATGCTCTCTGGTTATACATGTGGTCCCTACATTGTCAGCAGTGATGTTCATTTTTTTTTCTTGAAGTATCCCTGGTTTAGATAACAAAATTCCTCAATAGACACGGAAGATTGGATGTCAACTGACGTGTACATTTCCACACTATAGATAGTTATTACATTTCTGTTCATGGCTGGGATTACTTTAAATTAGCTTCCACAAACCCAAAGTCCTCTAGTTCCTGAACAGAAAGACGGTCAAACATAAGGGTCCTAATCCCTTTGGGATTCTCTTATCCTAAGAAAATGTGCATCTACTTCTCAACTGTGCTTGCATTCAGACATCTCTGGCCCTTGAGAGCTATCTCAATTGTTCAGGCCATACAAGCTGTGTTGAGATGAATGTTATCTACCTAAACATTTGATCCTTATTGGCTTTTGAAAGAGCTTGAGAGGAAGCCCATGGTTCCAGGCTGGTGCTTAGACTGGGGCTTTTGGCTCATTCAATTCCCTGCAATGAACATCTGTGATGACGTATCTCCCTTTCAGGGTGAACTAAATCTGTTATTAACTGTGAAGCCTAGAATACTTGATGGAAATGGATGCAAATATATAAAGGGTTGGAAGAACATAGCAGGATAATTTCCTTTCCCTGATTGAAACTGTGAAGTAAGTGACCAGAGCCATTGAGAGAGGAAGGGCTAAGATCTGACCTCTGTGGGAATAGCATGGGAGGATCTAGTGGACATTTCCAACAGGGAGGGGCAGAGGACCATCACTGAAGACTCACCATCCCTAGAGTCTGCTCTCTTCACTGAGCTCAGCATTTCCTGACTTGCCACTCATTGCTATTCAGCTTTGGCTCTGGTTGATAAAGAGCCTGCAGCTTGATGGGTCATGACTTAACTTCATTCAGGATCAGCTACTTTCCATTCTTTCTGGCCTTTGAAGACAATGTTAAGTTTCAAACATCAGCTGGGCCTTTTCAAAATACATGCTTCTATGTTTGGCTATATCATGCTGGTGTGTGTGTGTGTGTGTGTGTGTGTGTGTGTGTGTGTGTATGTGTGTGAGTGTGTGAACTGTTGATCTATTTTGGCAATATTTGTTAGGCTGTGGAATTGTGTTAGACTGACTTTGGGTGTGGAGGAGGAGGGATGCGGCAACTGAACTAAAACGAAATGTAAGTTGAAATGAAGTGTTGCCTGCCCTTCTTCTGGGGCAATGTTGCCACTCTGAGGAGCACGGTCAGAGATCTCCTGGTGAAGGTACCACGTGCCCCATGTGAGTGCCTCAGCGCAGGTCTCAGACTTTAAACATAAAACAAGTTTCTGAGCACTAACAGCACATAGGGAACTTCAACACCATGTACTTCAGGACACTGACACTGTCCATTTTCATCACTAGAGCACAGTATTTGAGGCAGAATTTCTTTATAAAGAAAAAGGTTTGTTTTGGCTCATTGTTCTGGGGATGCAAGGATGAGGGAGTCAAATCTGTGATGCTCTTCTCACTGACAGACTTGCCAGGTTACAGGCTCTTACATAGCAAAGGGCATGCGAATCTCCTGTTCTTACCCTCTTTTACAGAGACACTAGAATTCCATCACAAGGACACCCCCCCCCACCCCCGATGACTTTATTTAATCCCAACCTCTTCCCAGAGGGTTCACCTCTAAATAGTGTCATCCAATCACATTTCCTTCTTTTTAACACCTCTAACAGGGACAAAATTTTCAACACCTGAAACCTTGGACATTGACTAGCATGTAGACTACAGCAGTGTATGTTTTTCCCGGTAGGAAGGTCGAAGGTTCGGACAATGGCCCACCAGTCCTATGATTCATGGGAGGGGTGTGTGTGGTGCTGAACTACACAGGCAGTTTTGGAGCCAGGGAACTACACATTGTGGCAGGGAATGCATGTAACCACCAGGTGGCGCTGTTGATACAAAAGCTGGTATCTAATCTCAAAGTTTCAGCTGAAGGACTAGGCGCTCTCACTGCCTTGGAAGTTTGAAGAAAGTACTGATGCCAGAGCTGGGCACCCGCTCTAGTCTACTGAGTCTATTTAAATATGTATTTTCTTAGCCTTCCCTAAAATTTGACCCTTCCACAATCCATGAGGTTTTCCTTAAAACATTTCCGTTCTGAAGCTAGACTGGAGAACAATCACTACAAAGCATAATTTAAGCATAAGTTAAGTTTAAATACATTTTCTTTGACATTTCCTCTGAATTATTCACTGTTGACCAACAGCGGGTGACCTAGGTTTCTTGTATACACATTCTATGTCCACCGTGAAGACAGACTTTTTCTGGCTTGTGACAGATATGCCTTGTGCAGAACTGGACAGAAGGTAAATGCCATCCCTCCAGCACATGAGCTCTCAGGCAGAGCTCTATATCCTGTGCATGTCATCCAAGCTCATCATGTCTCAAAATACACAATAACAAAATTTAAAACAATTCTTTTGAGTATTACAATTTTCCCATTTCTTCAAGATTTCTCAGAGTTTCAGACTGAGATGGTCATATTTATGATTTTTGTGTAAAGAATTAGCTCCTGTCCACAGGCTATGATACCAGGGACTGTGAAGCACCTTTAACATTTCTCAGAACTGACTGATATGTTGGGTTTATAATTGTTGATACTGATGTTGACACAAAACAGCTTTTACTTCAAAGGGAATGAGAGGCAGTTTATTCTAGAGACACACTGAATGACCATGACCTGGAAACAGGAAGCTGGATGACTCCAGATTCTGTGTTCTCCCACGGAAGCAGTTTCATGAGGTTGTATAGTTGCAGAATAAAAAAAGTCATAAATTAAACATTTAAAAATGACTTGGATGGGACCATTGGAGAAGTAGGTTACAGCTAGGCAGATTGCTCTCAGAGGTATCTGATGACATTTTTAGTCCTTTGATTAGCAGATAATAGGATTTTTATTAACTTAATACATTGCAAAGGTTGTAATCTATTTATCAGATGTTAGGTCTGACATAGAAATGGGGAGTAATGACATTTAGTAGTGGGACAAAGATAGCCCAAGAAAAGTTGTAATTAGGCTCCAGACCTGCTACATTCCAAATTCCCCACGATCATTGAGGTTGAAACCATCCCTTGTAAACCCTGCTTCCTTTTAGGAATTCTCTACCAGTTGTCATAAATAAATTGTAGAAAATTGCAAGTCTGTTTAGGATCATTTCAGAAATTGTTTTCAATTTTGCCTTAATTGAGTCAAATTCACCTAATAACTTTTAGATG
Organism: Phyllotis vaccarum; assembly: GCA_033318265.1. NCBI lineage: Eukaryota > Metazoa > Chordata > Mammalia > Rodentia > Cricetidae > Phyllotis > Phyllotis vaccarum. The sequence goes on along the minus strand of JARWLC010000014.1, from coordinate 83,942,497 downwards.
AAACGTAAGCCAGCAACTCAAATGGCATTTTTTAAAGAGCCCAAGCCTTCTAATACTATGTAACTCAAGGTGTACTAATTAGATACAGGCTGAGGCATGGAAGACGGAAGAGCTGATGAAAGTCGTTTTCTGCAGTCAAACCATTATGTTTCTATAAGAGAGGGGTCTATATGGGCCGCAAGAACGCTGTAGTTTATAACTTCTGATGAGCCTCAACTCTGAGCTGAGGTGTTCAAGGCAGCGTTGTTGGTGTGTGTTCAGAGCCAAGGCTTTAGTGAATGACACAACATAATACAACACTGATAAGCGTGGCCAGAAATACCCAGGGTTCATTATGGGTTTGATTTTAAATCAGTGTTTGTTTGTGTGCAATAGCCAAATTTTCTTGATCCTGCATTCAGCTATCTGAGCCATGTGGGACCATGTCTTTTCCCAGAAGCTATCTGGTGTTTGTAGCTCTTCAGCTAGGGATGACAGGTTGTGAGCCATTTCCAACTCTATGCTGGAGATGTGATAGATTTAATCTTCTTGTACAGGCAGCCACAGCTGCTATGTGTTCATGAGTGCAGCAGGCCTTTTGTGTCCTGAAGACACCACTTCACCCTGGTCCTGAGTTGAAAACAGAACCCTTACTGTTGGATGGCTTTCTGGGAATTCCAGATGTGTAGACCAGTATCATGAGAGAGGGTTGTTTGACAATATATGTATTTGCATGGGTGTGTATACATTGTGTGTGGGTGTGTACATGTGTGTGTGCGTGTGTATGTGTATGTGAGAATATATATGACATAGATATATATGACAGCAGTTGAAGGGGCACTATTTGGGAGAAGAAAGAGAACTGAAGAAAGGTGGAGAGAACAAGAAAAGATAATTGGGGAAATAAAGACAAATATATCCAGTGTTTTTCTCATATGTGGAAATTAGATTCTATCTATCTATCTATCTATCTGTCTGTCTGTCTGTCTGTCTGTCTGTCTGTCTGTCTGCCTGCCTGCCTGCCTGCCTGCCTGTCTGCCTGTCTGCCTGTCTGCCTGCCTGCCTATCTGTCTATTTTATCTATCTAACCATCCATTCTTCCATCCATCCATCCATCCATCCATCCATCCATCCATCCATCCATCTGGCATCTACCCTTCCAGCCAGGTGTGGTTGATCACATCTCTAATCTCAGTACTCAGGATCAGTGGGAGGATCAAGAGTTTAAGACTGGCTTGGACCACATAGTGAACCTGAGGCCAGTTTGGCTGACATAATTTGATGCCGGCCTGGAATATAAGAGTCTCTCTGTGGTGGTTTGAATGAGAATGGCCCCTATAGACTCATGTATCCAGACACCTGGTTCCCAGTTGCTGAAACTGTTTGACAAGGATTAGGAGATGTGGTTTTATTGGAGGAGATATGACCTTGTTGGAGAAAATGTGTCCCTGGGAGTGTGCTTCGAGGCTTTAGAAGACTCCTGCCATTCCAGTTATCTCCCTCTGCCTTAGTATTATGGATCAAGATGTGAGCTCCCAGCTGTTCCTTCTGACATCATGGACTTGCACCTTCTGAAACTATAAATCCAATTAGATGCTGTCTTTTATAAGCTGCCCTACGCATGGTGTTTTACAGAAGTAGAAAACTAAGACAGATCTTGTTTCAAAAAACAAAAACACGATAGAAGTTGGATAAGATGCTTTGACATGCTGGTGTGTTTGACAAGCTCAAAGATTCAGATAATGCCAAAGCAAAATGTTCAAGGCTGAGTGAGTAGGTGATGAGATCAAAGAAACAGCGTTGTCAAATTCTTCAGTTCTTGAACAGAATTGTCAAGAACATATATGACTCAACAACATTTGTATTTTAAAAATCTTCTAATTGAAGTAAAATTACATTACTTTCCCCCTCTCTTCCAACCCCCCCTTCCTGAGCTCCCACCCCTTCAAGTCAATAGCCCCTTTTTTCTTTATTATTGTTACATATATAAGCACAAACAACTCTGCATTGGTCAACCAATAAGGGATCTTCCATCACGGCATACTCATACATGAGCATCATTATACTTTGATCCCTTAATATTATCCCCTCTCCCATGATTCTTCTTGTCCTAGCTGATTTCTTTTCTCCCCCTTATTACTCACTTCTTCTTTTTTATTCCATGTTTTCTGTTACAGTCTGATTTATTTGCACTGTTTATTTAAAAGATAAAAATTTAAAGAAAAAATATCTCCCCAAAGTCTACCGTTCAAAATGAACATCTTGAATTGCTGGCCTTCTGAGACTTTTTTAATTATATACGTGAGCATAAACATCATGCTTTACAAATGTACATTTTAAGTACATGGGATTGAGGGTTTGGCAAGCACAAAACTCTGGGTTTGTTCCTCAGCTCAAAAAAAGGACAAAATTAAATTATAAAAGACCACAAGTTAATACTTTTAACCATATATTACAGAACTTAAATTACACTGTACACGTGTCACTTCACAGCCTCCCAAAGCAATAACCACCTTTTAAAATCATTAACTTTTTAAGGAGACACAAGGTTTATGGTTATTCTTTAATGAATGTCCTTTATTTGATCATGGCATACTTTATTTAACAAATGTCCTAATGCTCAGGTAAAATTCTTTTATCAGACATCTAGCAAATGTTTGTAGGATAACATTTTAAAGGTACATATGATATATTCAGATATCAAAAATTTGGTGATCTTTATTTTGCTAATTACAATTGAATTTATTCTTTCTTAGTAATTATGGATTGCCCCTAGACATGGGTTAACCCTACTGAAAGAGATTTGATTAAAGCATGAAATTAAATAAAATTTATTCTTATTCCTTGTTGAGAACTTTCTTCTTATACAAACATTAAGTGGCGGCTATTTGTACTTTTACATTTAGTATGTGCATGGTGTTTGTCTATGATTCAAACATAAGCTTCTCATATGTTACTTTTCTTTCAGAAATGACAGGATCTGAGACATTTCCCCAATATTTTCTAACGATTTCAGTGTATAATACAAAATCAAAGACTGACCCTTTCTCCTGGCTGATCAGTCGGGCAAACAGAAAAAGTTAACATGCTCACAAACAGCTAAAAGTGTAGGAGCCAGAGATGCCCATGCAGGCACTGCTTTCTAGCCTTTTTAGAGCTTACTGCACACCAGGCTCTTCTTATTAAAATTATTTTAATTCTCACTCCAGTCCCACAAGTTAGGCACTATTTCTTCCATTTCACAGCAGCAAAACAGCTGAATCAATTCTCCAGGGCACATGGAGCATAGGTGTAGCTGCCAAGCATATGGGGATTTTCATTATACAACACTATTTTCTGATGACCGAGTTTGCTACTCAAGTAGTCTTGGAGTTTTGTAAATGGACTTTCAGTGCAAAGAACACGTACACTTGGACCAGGTGCGATGATGGAGTGCCCAGCCTACTTCTGTGGTGGCTGTGGGTTGTGCTCCCTGTCTTGCATTTGCATACTTTCATTATGGACAGCACATTTCTTCAGGGGCACATAGAACATGCACATGTGCAGATGACTCCCCTGAAGGTTCTAGGACATGGCCTATCTAAATGCCCAGATGTGCTTGCATCCTGCAGACAAAACTAGAGCGGAATATTGTGCTAACAGTCTGGTGGGGCCAAAAATGTAAAAATTTTCAAAAATTAATCATTGAAAATAATGGCTTTGTTATTTTTTTTTATCTTTACTTAAACTTCATGCTTGACTCCAGTTCAAGTGTGTGTGTGTGTGTGTGTGTGTGTGTGTGTGTGTGTGTGTGTTCGTATGTGTTTGTGCATGTGTTATGTATGTGCATGCATGTGGATACTGGAGGACAGCTTGGGTGCTGTTTTTCAGGTATATCACTACTTTATTTTTCCTTTTATTGGCAATGCGATTCACTAGCCTGGACCTCACGAATTAGGTTAAGTTGGCTGGCTAGCTTGGAAGACCCAGGGATCTGATAATCTCCATGGCCTAGTGCTGGGATTGCAGGTACACCCAGGTTTGAAAATATGGGTTCTGGGGTCAGACTAGCACTGAGTCTTTAGCCATGATCTTGACTTATCTTCAGATATATTTGTCCTTGGAGGAGTCTGCTTGCACTTAGTGTTGTGGTCCGGAGGAGTGAAGTGTGCAGGAGAGTAGGCCTTGCTTTGTCCCCTCTCAACCTTGATGTTCAGGCAGCAGCACTACCTTGTGACCCTGTAGCTTTGTGCCTTACCAATGGGTAGAATTAGATCCATATCTTGGCCAGCTCTGGAGTTTGAAGCCATGCACTCTGTGGGGCATAGTGTGTGGCAATCTATTCAGTACTAGTAACACTCAGAATTTCAGGGGAACTTGTCCAATCCCAGACTGAAATTTATCCCCTTCGTCACCTCCTCAATTTCTGATTTTCCCAGGAGCATTATGTGCGATTGATCTAACCTAAACAAACAAACAAACAAACAAACAAACCACAAGCCAGACAGGATCATATTGCCTATTTCTACAACTTCTCCAATGGCCTGGGCTACATCATTTCCCCTCCATGCCTCTTAAATGGCTCCCAACCTCCCACGCTAGCTTCCTCCTGGCAGCCCCAGGGAACTGAGAAAAGTATGAAGCCAATTGCTAATTAGAATTCTTGATTCTCCTTGCTACCCTCCCAATCTCTCTGTTCCTTCTCGGTAGCACAGCTCACAGTGTGTGAGTACGTGCCTTTTGTCACAGTGTGTGAGTAGCACAGAAGAATCCATAGCTTCCTGTGTGTGACCTTCATGAAGGCAGGGCAGGCCCGTTCTGTGTTGCTCCACTAAGATCTGCTAGATTTGAAAACAAGCTACTGAACTGTGGTCAGCTCTCACATCAGTTTTGAGCCATGTCTCGAAGGCTTGTGGAGGAAGGGAGGCTATGCAGCCTCTAGCAGGTAATTGAGTTGGAAAACCCCCACATTCAGTAGAAGTGATTTCTGCTTCTCTGGGCTCAGTTTTCATCCATCCACATTATTTCTAGGTAACCCTGAGGACGTCTATTATGGGGACAAAACAAGCGTGGAGATCAATCTTATTCCATGCTCGGCTTCTGACATTGTCCCTGGATCTGAAGTTCAGAGTAGAATGACTTATGGCCTGGCACAGCTTCTCACACAAGTATAGATAGATTACTTCACTCAGCTTATCAAAGGTAATAGTAAGGAGTTAGACATACAACTGCATCTGAAAAAGAAATCAGACAGTTGTATTGAGGCCGTGTCCTCAGGGTTTGCTTGTCTATTAAGTAGTAATCTAACCCAGTGATGAGCCCAATTAATTGGATGTTTTTCCCAGTTCCCTTTAGATAATCTGAGCTCAGCACCATGAGCCCATGAGCAATTTTAAATCTAGCACAGGAAAGGGCCTCTGTTCTTCTTCCTTTGTCTTGCAGTTCACAGCCAAGGCAGAGATTTATCTTTATAGAGAAGCAAGGCCTTGGAGCCAGAGTGATTTGGGGACAAGCTTGAGTCACCCAGTCATTAGGTGGCATCTTGGACAGTTCACTTGCTCTCCAGCTACAACTCATCAGCAATTCCTTAGGATGTGGTGTTATGAGGGAGAAACACACACACAGGCAGAGAGAGAGAGAGAGAGAGAGAGAGAGAGAGAGAGAGAGAGAGAGAGAGAGAGAGAGAGAGAGAGAGAGAGAGAGAGAAAGAGAGAGAGAGAGAGAGAGAGAGTTTTATGAAGTCAGTAAGTCATTAAAGATATTTGACAGGGAAAGGTTGCCCATGCAATGACTTCCAAGTTATCCTTCATATCAGGAAAAGGAGGCCAAGCCTTGCTTCTGAATCCCTATGGTTGTTCCTGGAGATTTATTACCCTCTTGATTTAGAGGTAATTTTGTCAAGTTTTAATACTGTCAGCTCTTCCATGTCCCCGATGGGAAGGAAAGGTCGCTTATGGAAGATGATTTGAGATAATGAGCAGGAGCCAGGCTCTAAACTGAAATTGTTTCTAATCTATTCCCAGTTCGTCATCACCAGCTTTGGGCAAAGGGTGATATGGGTTTGAATAATTAGACTCTCTCAAGCATTCCACTTTCTCCAGTACATTAATAAATTTTTCTAAGCCCTTTTACAACAAAGGAGAAAAGAAAGAAAGTCTAGAAGGAGATAGCCTCATTTTTCCTTGGGTTAAAGAAGTATGAAGAATTGTTTTCTTTCTCTTACTAACTTTCTAAGTTTTCTCTTTAAAAGTTAATATTAATACTTGTGTATGGTATGTTTGGCTCCAAATCGACCTCCGTTCTCTCCTATCCCTCCCCTGCCCCCACCACTCCCCCCCCAACTTCATGTGTTTTGTTCCCCCTCATTCACATGTGTTCTCTCTCTCTCTCTCTCTCTCTCTCTCTCTCTCTCTCTCTCTCTCTCTCTCTCTCTCAATACCACTGGGTTCACTTAGCACTGCTTATATGTGTGTGGGTGTATGACCACTTACTGGAGCATGGGTAGCATGTATACAGGGCCTGTATCCTTGCATAAGATTGACTCTTCCTCTTCCAGCAGCCATACGTTGCCAATAGCTCCTCAGATGAGCATGGACTTTATTAATCCTCCCCTCCCTGCTGGAATTTTTACTGGATTGAGTTTGTGTTAGTCTCGTGCTTGCAGACCCAGACTAATTTTATTAAATATATGACACATCACCACACTCTCCACTTTTGGTGACACGGCCTCTCACTGAGCTCATATCTCTCGGATTGACTGGTTGGACCCCTAGCTCCCGGGGATCCACTTACTTCTGCTCCCATAGTGCTAGGGTTGTGGGTGTATGTTACCACTGGACTCATCTTTCTGTGTAGGTTTTGAGGGTCCTAACTCAGGCCCTTATGCTTGTATAGCAGGTACTTTACTAACAGAGCCATCATCCAGTCCCTAGATTTTGGTCTTTTGTTCTGTCTCTGTTTAGTTTTATTGGTCATTTCATTTAGTATTATGATTTAAAAACTATCTGTCATCCACCTACTTATCTACCTATCATCCATCTATCTATCTATCTATCTTCTATCTATCTATCTATCTATCTATCTATCTATCTATCTATCTATCTATCTATTGTCTATCTATCATCCATCTATCTATCTATCTATCTATCTATCTATCTATCTATCTATCTATCTATCTATCTATCTCTGCTAGTGAATCTATAATTATATCTCTAGCCCACAACTCTTACCTGTACCCAGATATGTATATGCAGCTCCTGCTAAACATTGGATGATATCCGGTCCATGGATGTCTAAATGACAGCTTTCCTTGACCTTGTACTAAGCAGAACTTTTGTTTCTCATTCTCAGGGCCTGCTCACTCCAATGTTTCCCTAATTCAGTTTTGGCAGTTCTACCCTTTGACTTTCTCAGGCCAAAATTTTTGAAGTCATCCTTGATCTCTCTTTTTTTTTTTTCTCCCTCAGCTGTGTCTGACCTATCAGCATATTCTGTTGCCTCTTCCTTTAAATTGCAATTCCAGTCTATGGCCATAACACCCCAAATGTGCCGGGTATCATCAATTACAATGACAGTCTAATGACCTCTTTCTATCTCAGCTCTTCACTCTGATCTTGCCTGAGTTATTACAGTCACTTTCAGAATGATCAGTTCCCAGCCAAGCAGCCTGTTAAGTCATGTTTTCCTATTTTGGGCTCCCTTCAGTGTTTCCCCATTTTACTCAGACTGAAGGCAAGACTTGCATAGCTGTGTATTCTGTCTCCTCCTGGGTTACTTCCTGCCTGTGGATCTGGGTTATCAATTTGGACTGAGTGTACCCAGGAAACTAGTAATCACACATTTGTGTGTTTCTGGAAATAAATGCCGTGAGAGAGAAATAAAGAAGAGCTTCTTTGAATGTGAGCAGCCCAAATGCAGCAGAAGCCAGATGAAGAGCTTGTTTGACTCCTCTTGGACACCTCTGATTTTATTTTCTTCTTTATATATCACCATTGCCAGTGGACATCAGACACCAGATTCTTCAGCTTTTGAATGAAGACTTGCACAACCAGCTCTTCAGGGGGCTTCTCAGCCACCAGCTCTAAACTGGATGGAAACAGATCACTTATTCTTCTTACCCTGAAGATTTCCAGCTTTTTGCATTGAACAGTTACTCATGTCTCTAACTTTCCAGTTTCATTGTGGACTGTCAGACTCTAATAGTGCAAGCCAATGTGATAGATTTTCTTTTACAAATTTACATACATACATATAGATTTATTCTGTTGGTTCCATTTGCCTGGGAACCTTAATATAACCTCTTAGACCTTGAATCAAAACCAGTAGGTTAAACATTGGGAAGTGGATCAGTGTATTTACTGAGGCCTATGATATGTGATCTTCTATGTGTTTAAAGTACATTAATGTGACAAATTAGACAAAAGTGCCTTTTTAACATAAAAAATAAATAAGCAAACCATGTGGTTTGTTAGAAGGAAATAAGTGTGGAGGGTATCATGCTGGGGGGCCAGGCCCCAGCTGCCCAGGGCTGAAAGAGAATCCACAGAGTCAGCATGTACTAAGACTTTTTTGTCCTTTGGATGGTTTCCTTCAGACCTTTTCTGTGGGGATTTAATAAAGTTTCAGAAGTTTTGGAGATATCAGAGGGAATCTACCCACAGTCTATGTGGGGGGTTAGTAAAAGCTCCAGAAGTCCCAGAGCTCTAACCACAGTCAGTCTAGGAAAATCAGAGTGGTGATTCAAACCTATAATCCCAGCACAGAGAGTATCCTGGGAGTGGTGACCTACACCCTTAATCCCAACTGAGTCAAGGTCACTTCAAATTATAGAAGGAATTCCAGGCTCCCAAGAAGGTGTGGTGGGGCCACGCCTTAATTACTGAAAGAATACTTAAGTCAGGATTCAAACACAGAGAAAGCCATTCCAAGGGAATCAAGGCTGAGGAAGCTATAAGACAGCTGGGTAAGATCTGACTGTGGTGTTTATTCCCCCTAGTATCTCCAACTTCTTCAGAGATCTATCGCTGAGTCTCATTATTTCATGCGACACTTTTCTTGAGTCTTTGTTTGAATGCCGATTCTGTATTCTCTACTCTCTTATGTCTATCTATAAATGTCCATCTGTCTCTCTTAATGTTTTCCTTCTAATTCTCTCATTCCTGATATTTTGTTCTTCTATCTCCATTCTTCCTTATTCTCTCATTCTTCATGTTTTCCTTCTAGTCCTTTCTAACTCCATCGTTATTTCCCTTCAGCTTATCTACCCCAGCAAACACTTTCAGGCAATATGAAAATTACGTTGTGGTTACGTTCTGTTTTTCAAGTGAATGATTATAATAAACACAAGTGAAAACCAGCATGTTTTCCATATGGTTAAACAATTTACATATCATAAGTGAAAAGCAAATTATCCCAAGGACCCACGTGAATTCATACACCAACAACTTGTTATAGATTAACAATGTAGGCAAGAAAGGAATTCTTCTCAGTCAGGTCTTTTACTGGTGGGCTGCACTTTGCATATAAAAAAGGGCCAATCACTTTATTATTTATCTTGAAAAGTACTTTTATAATTAACCTTAAAGGAATCGCAAACCTAAACGTTTATATGTGAAAAAGAATCAATGAGCTCTCTACTTCAAGTCTTTGGGGTGCATACCCACTTATCAATAGGTTTTTGTATCAGGAGACTGAGAACAGAATGGTACAAGGAATTAATCATCACTTTTGGTCATCAATCAATCCTAGCAAGATAGGCAGGTCAGTTAAAAATAACTGGGCTGCTCTGTTCTTTATTCCCTGACCTTAACGAGTTCCTTATTCAGCTATGTGCCTTTCTAAGACTTTGGATTGTCTTCTTGTGCTTTCCACCTCAAAGCCATTATCAAAACGTCAGGTCTAACCTGAAGTTACTATAGGCTTTGCTTCAGCTAATGATGTACTCTGAAACCTATGAACACATCTCCCAACACTAAGGTTAAAAGAATTTAAGCTATCTGGGCTACTGGGATTCGATTGTTTGTCTTAATCATTAACCTAAGCCACAGTCTATGTAGCTCCTTGATGGAAATTCATGTGTTCTAACTGTGTGAAATGTCCTTGTATTTATTTTTATTCATCAGAACTCTGTTTAAAATAATGTTATTATTATCAATTAAACAGTACAGCTTAAAAAGGAATCATATTCATAATAATTCATGGGTAAAAATGTCCAGTAGAACAGGATGGTTCCTTGAGATAAACACATTACCATATGGTCAGTGGGGGAACCTCCTCACACCCATTCACACCACACCAGATCCAGAGAAAGACAGCAGCAGCAGACATGTAAAGACACGGCAGAAGCACAAGACATTCTGGGGTCTCCAGGCCTTGCTTATCAGAGATTCACTCATTAGAGAGTTGCCTCCTGGTGGGCTGACATCCTGAACTTCAATTTCTACCTGCTGCTTCACTAACACGGGCACTGACAGGAAGGTGCTGGGGAGGATGGTGGGCATTTGTGGTTTTCCATGAGACAGCCCTGTTCAGAAGGTGGCACTTGAGTGAAGGCTTGGTGGAGAGGGAGTCAGCACTGTAGACAGGGATTGAAATGGGCTTTACAGCACAGGCCAGGCTGGGAGTTGAGGAATGGCAGTGTTTGTGCAGAAGGCACAGCTTGAAGCTGGTGAGTAGATGATGTTCTCCCACCTAGTCAGAGGGAATGGCCCCAGAAATGGAAAGAACGATCAATGGTCTCTCTGGGGATAGCTATGTTTCCATGGTTTGTTGTTATTTGTGAGTTCATTTTTGTTGTCTCTGAGACAGGATTTTTTTGTTTAGCTTTGCCTGTCCTGGAAGTCTTTCTGTAGACCAGCCTGGCTTAGAACTCAAAGATCCACAGGCCACTGTCTCTGGAGTGTGTAGGGGGATTATGTTGTTCCACTGTAAATAATTGTTCCTGCCTATGAGTTTAATAAAAAGCGCTGATTGGCCAAAGGCAGACAGGAAGTGTGGGCAGTGTTAACAGACTAAGAAGACTCTAGAACAGGCAGAACAGAGCAGAATGCCAGAGAGAAGCCAGAAGATGCAGAGGACAACTATGCTACTCTGAGAAAAGGTACCAAGCGGCATGGCTGAACAGGTTAAGAGTCATGGGTTAGATTAAGGGGAAAGAGTTAGCAAGTTATATGCTTGGGCCTTAGGCCGATCAGCCTAAAACTAGTGTAAGCATCCGTGTGTCTCTGTGGGTTTTCAGGCCTAAACCTTGAGGCTAGGCCCAAAAGTCAGGGCCAGAAACCTCTTACTATAGGAGTGCTGGGATTTAAGGTAAGCAGTACCACCAGCTGGCTCTTTCCTTGTTCTTAGTAAGAAGGGTCCGGGGTTGCTGGAGTTTAGGGAGTGTTCCAAGGTCTCACTGGTCTGTAGAGTTCCATGGTAAGGATTGTGCTTAGTTCTACCTCCCAAGTGCTATGATTAAAGGTGTACCACCATAACTGACTGTTCTTTAGTTCAACATTTATGAAGCTGATTGACTGGTGGAATCTGTTGTTTATTTTCTGTATAATGTCTCGTCAAATTCCTCAACCCCACAAACTTAGAAATTCTTATGTAGACATACTGGAACCAACCAATCCCAGAATTATATGTGTTCTCACTAGGAACAAAGTGTGTTAAGAAACTGGAAAATTTATTGGTAGGGGAAGAAGAGTCCAGATTCTGGATACTATTAGAGGAAATTGGACTTGAATATAGGGTCAAGTAACTGTTAATAAGACATTTATTTGGTGTTCTAAGTGTGTGTCAGGTCATGTAGCAACCTTTTTCTTGTGAGGGGGAAGATAGTAAGCAATGTGGGCTTTGCAAGCCTTGGGACCTAGTGAGAGCAATTTGTGATCTAGGCTAATGAGTGGATGAGATTGGGCTTCAGTACACCTTTATGGACACCAAAAATTGAATTCCATGTTATTTACAAAATATTTCTTGTTTTGTCTTAATTTTCTGAACATTTAGAAATGGAAAAAGCATTCTTAGCTTTCCAACTGTATACAAACAGGTAGTAGGCCAGATATGCTCATGGGCTGATGATGTTTGCTAATTCTTACCTTCTGCTCAAACTCCCAATGGCGCTCAGAACTTGTTCAGCAGTAGGTGCTTGGATAGTGGCAGAGTGTCCTGCTGGAGCTCACCATGGGTGCTTTGGGAGTCTTGGGATGTTGTGCAGGGACAAGGATTTGGGTACACTATGAGAGAAATGGAACAAAAGCCACTGAACTCCCTGCCTTGTCTCTGGTGTTGCATTTCCAGATTCCCAGCCACAGTGTTTCAGTGTTTACTTCAATCTCTTGCACTGTCTCCCTATTTGGATCTGTGCTTGTTGTTTGATTTATTTTGCTTTAAATCATCATTGCCCTGTGTGTCTGTTTTGGGGCTTTATCTTTAGTATGGCAGCCTGGTTACTGCAGCTTTTTGGAGGTAGAGTATATGGTCTGGCTATGCCAAATGCTCCAAGTCTCTCTATTCTGAAGTAGGTGGCAGAGGTGAGGTTTTCTGCTATCTAGCTCTTTGACTCCCTCAAATCCTGGCACTTCCAGTGGGTACTTCATGTAGGAATGTTTCTAAAACATTCAGAAGGCCAGGATAGATATATCTCCACTCAGATCTGTGGCCCGTGATAGTTTGGATGGTAGCTTGAAAATCTCTCCGTTAGAAACATTCACTTTGGAATTCCTTTTTTTACCTCTTCTGTGTCCATACCTAGAGTGATCTTATGAAGATCAGGAATGTGCTAAATCTGTTGAAGGCCGTGTTCAACCCAGAGCTCTCTGACATTGGATACATTTGTTAGCAGTGAGGGTGTTTACACCAGGAGAACATGAAAAGTGGGTTTGCCAATGCAGACCAAGCTGTTCTAATCCTCTTTTGACTTATCTTGTCTGGAATTTACTAGCTTTCCAGCATTTTCTGCAAGTTGGGCTCCAGATCAAGTTACTGTTAAAGTTACGATACAGCCTCATCCACTGGTTTATAGAGGGGCAGAGATAGGACTGGATCAATGTATATGTAGCACCAGTTTGTTCGGCAAATGTCTACCACTGAGCTGTACCTCCAGCTCATCAGTTTGCTAAACTGCCGAAGTTTGCTCATCCCTCACTAACTCTGTCTCTTCCTAATAAATTCATTCCATACCCTCGCTGTCTGTGCTGATCATACTCCCTCAGCCTACGAACAGAATTTAGTGCATTCTTAACTATTCTAATTAACTTTATGAGCTATTAGCAGTTTGAATGTGAGCCAACAGAGGTAGTTGCAGAGCACATAGAGATTAATTTCCCGGGCTCTGGAGCTAAGATAGCTGGATTCAAATACTGTTTGTCACTTATCATCCTGATAACCTCGAGAAAGTGCATAGATGTGTTAGATAGATTTTTTTAAAATTAATTTTTTATAAGCTAGAATCATCTGGGAAGAGGTAATGTCAGTTGAGGAATTGCTTCTCTGGGGTATTCATTAATGGTTGATGTGGCATCACTGGGAACAATACTACCCTGGATAGGTGGTCCTGGATGATAAAAGAAAGCAAGCTTAGCAAACTGTGGGCAGCAAGCCTGTAAGCAGCATTTTTCCATGGCCTCTGCTTCTGTTCCTGCCTCCAGGTTCATGGCTTGAGTTCCTGGTCCCAATTTCCCTCACTGATGGATGATGATGATAAACCAAACAAACCTTTTCCTCCCCAAGTTGCTTTAGTCATGGCGTTTATCACAGTAACAGAAAGTAGACTGAGACAGTAGACAGCTGGGTTTACCTCTTCTGAGGAGTGGGGCTGATAGTGAGACATCTCTCCACAGAAGGTGAGGATGAGGTAGGATAATACACACACCACCTGCCTTGATTGCATTCAGTGAATTCAGCCATCACACTAATATCCCTATCTTCCTTTCCTTCATTTTTTAAAATGCATGCTAAACCATACACACATAATGTACTTAATGTACACAGGAAAGGCTGATTGTGTGAGTGAAAGTGTAGAGGAGGCAGAGTGGGGAGCAGGCCTTGTGGGCTGCAGTAAAGATATTTTAACTGCTGATGGAATCTTAAATGGGCCTTGTAGAGTTAGTAGCTTATGGATAGATGGGTGGGCACTTCAGCAAGCATTCAAAGAACGAACTTTGTTCTCTGAAAGTTAGACCATTTGCTAAATATAGAAGCTGAATGTTGAAAGTAATTATCATTAAGCTGATTCCCTCTCAAGGTAGTAACAGGCTTTCTATCAAAATTCCATTTCTCTCCTTTCTCGTGCCTTCTGAAGTGTTACTCAGTGTTTTGCTTTAGGACTTTAATAGATTTTAATTATTGAAAGGTGCACTTGAAGAGAAAGCAGGAAGAAGTAAAAAAAAAATGTTCTGTAACTCCCAGGCATCTACTCTATGCTTCCTGGAGAAACTGACACCATCTGACAACTTTCCAACTAAAATGAGGGAGGATTTCATGATTGTGACCCCCCCTGGTCCCCATCCCCATCTGGTGTCAGGTTTCAATTTGTGAGTCATTCTTTCTTTTGGAATGCACCTTAAAGGTCTTTCAGCCAATCAAAGGTAACTGTGCATGACTCCGCCCAGTGATTTTGTTTAAAAAAATAAATGGTTATTAGTTTTATTTTAAATAATAATAATAATAATAATAATAATAATAATAATAGTGGTTGGAATTGACTTAATTCTCTTTGAAAGTTTTATTCTTGTGTCATTGCTCAATTGTTCCTTGGCTGATAGGAGCTAGGGTTTCCTAGAGAAGAAGAGTCAGAATTGGACCACAAGACGTACCTTCTGTTCTTTCTTGACTCTAAAACACAGCCTCTGTGGCACACCTATGGTTTTGACCTCCAGTTTCTTCCATTATAAACAGAGACTGTGATACTGAATTCACCTGTGTTTATGAGCTAATGGGGGATAGAGTTCTGGTGCCCACTCAGTGGACTTCTGTGCTTACTGTGTGCTCTGGAAATGCTTTCTTCTCTGTCCTGGCCATTCAAAGTTGTTCACCTGAGATGCTCAGTGTGTTATATGTAGGGTAATGGGTTCCTTAAAATTACTTAAATTGAGTTGAATGTGTAAAAGTTAGAGTATGCCTGAGACTTTTTTATGTACGTGTGAAAGGGTGAGACTATGTGTTCCTTGTGGTGAGGGTTGTGCAAGTCAAGTAAATACATAATACATTAAACAAGAAAGTTCTTTTAAAAAATAAAGCCTCTGATATTTAAAATTCAAAATAAATATGCAATTTAAGCACACTTAAAATATAGACTGTGTGGCTTCAATGAAACACAAACTTTTGGAAATGTTCCCGATCGATACTACAATAAGAATTTAGCAAGCCAAAACGTTTGTCAGCTGGTGGGCTGGTGAACTGCTGTTTAGCAAATTCATATTCATCCAATTGGCTTCAAATCAGTTCTCCTGGTCCTTTTCTATTCTGGCCTAGTGATAGGCAGGGAATTTGCTGTACGCCAGAGCCATGGCATGCTATGGAGTCATTACCTGTTCCATCTATTTTTGGGGTAATTTTTGTTTTCCCCTTGTCCATGGTTAAGGTGACATAAAATCTACAAAGTAATGAGAAACTAGTTTTGTCTAGTTATTTTTCTAGTACTTTAAAGGGACACCATGACCAAAGAAACTTAGGGGGCTTGCTTACTGCTTCAGAGAATGAGTCTGTGATGGTGGAGGACAGGGCAGCAGACACACAATCTTGGCTAAAAGCTTACATTTGATTCACACTGTGGGGGTAGGGGGAGTGAAAGCTACAGAGACAGAGACTGGGCCCCGTATGGAATTTTGTAACCTCAAAGGTCCCTCCCCACCCCCCCAGACACACCTCTTCCAACAGGGCCGCATCTCATAATCCTTTCTAAACAGTCCAACAACTGGGAACCAACCATTTAGATATATGTAACTTTGGAGTCCATTCTCATTCAAATTACCATGCACTTTAACTTATATAAAATGAGTATATTCCGTACTGATTCCAGAAACATGTCTTTTGGAGCACGTTCATTTTAGAATTCTTTTTTTTTTTTTTATTTTTTTTTATTTTAACCTTTGGACTATACACACAGAGAGGTCGTTGTGGGGAGGAAGCCCATATACTGGGCTTGCCAAAGGTTTTGTTCAATTCCTTCTGCTCATGACCTCATGGCCTTGGAAGCTTGATCATCTTACTTATTCTCTTTAAAATTGTTTGCCCACTTGAAAAATGGTAGTCCTTATGTCTACCCACCAGGTTGTGGCAAATGAGTTTCTCTGACAGAGTTTGGCCTACACGTCTATTCTTCTCTTCTAGACCAGTGCCCTCAGGATATACGAATCTGTGTCATGTAGGGCCATTTCAGAAGTCCAGACGAGGCAGCCTTGACTTTCCTAACTTGTTTGTTTTTCAGAGATGGCTTGCTTACTTGCCCCATTGTCAAAAATTCTCTTATATGTTATACAGGCAGACAAGGGCCTGTAGCACCAAGGGGACAAATATTTACAGTGTACAAGAGCATAATCCCACATCATCCCCCCTCTTTTTCTTTTTTAACCAAGAACCCCAAATCTAATCTAATTTGTATAGCTTTTATTCCCTTACCTTTATCTATAATATTTTATAATTAACATTTTAAACAATGACAAACATCCATAATCCATTTTGAGGGAATGTGGGTGTAGACTACTTCCTGCTGAATGGGGGCACTAGTAATCTTATGGGGATCCTGGATTCAGGATTATGGCCAAGTCCTAACTGGAGTATCCTGTGAGGCTGGATAACCTCAGCCAGTTTCACTGAAGCTGTTCTGGTTGCAGAGTTCAGAGGAAGTTGCAACAGAGGTGCTCTGGAATGCTGAACCATCTGGGCCATCCGTTACCATCTGAGGTTTTTCAGGGGGACTTCATTGATCAAACCTTATTTTCTTTAACCCAGAATAAATCCACAGCTTCTCATTTTCTGTGGAAATAAAGACTAACCATTTCCCCCAAAGTAACATATCTTTGACTTCAATTTAGAAGTTAAGGCATTTTCAAAATATATATGTTGGCTTAAGCCAGCAGCACCTATAATCAAATGTCTTTTTAGCAGCTCTTGCTCCTTCTTTTGCAGCAAAAAGGCTCAAAGACAAGACAATGATATACAATATCTAGACTCTCTGTGTGATTTCTATCTTTCCATGGCTATTTTTTTTTCTATTTATTTTTTAAGGACTTTCTCTACCTTTTTCTTTTCTCTCCCAAGCCTATTTATATTTTTAAGCACAGTGTAAACCATTTGGGTTTTTTTTTTCCTTCATCTGAATCTGTCTTTATCTTTTTCTGACCACACCTTTAATCCACTAAGGCAAAATAAAAACTAGGATTAAAAGCTCAGCTATGGTGGCTTGAGCCACCCAACTCCTTGGTCTATTAGAGCTTAGCTTCATGGCAGAGGTACTGGCAGATACCATGTTTGCTACACCAGCTCCGGGGAGTTTTGGGTCCACACTGCCACCAAGTAGAGCACTGACATCCACTGTTCACAAACACCATTTAAGTGTTTGATAGCAGGGCCTGTTTCGGGTTTTTTTTTGTTTTTTTTTTTTTTTTTTTTTTTTTTTTTGCCTTTAACACTGAGTCAGGAAGTTTCTTTTAAGGGAGCTATGACTTTTCTTGCTTCCTGCAAAAGGAGCCTACCTGAGAAAAAACTGCTATCAAGAAGCTGTGCTTGACTTTGCTCTCTTTTTGTCTGCATGAACAGAAACCTCATACTTGTACTGATGCTTATGTGAGACTTCGGGAACCTGCCATGTTGTAGCTCAAGTCCGTAGGCCACTGAGTCTCTGTACCAAGGCCCACTTGATATTTTTGGCTCTGTTTCTGTATTCTAGAATCTATTTTCAGGCTTTATAAGGATGTACATGCCCCCATGTTGGACACCATATACAGCCTGAAATTTTCTGACCTATCAGCACCTGAAGTCCAGAGGAATCTCTCCCACCTGTGGTCCCACAACTGTTTATAAAGTAATTCCTCAGAGGCTTATATTAATTACAAACTGTTTGGTCTATGGCTCAGGCCCCTTAACAACTAGCTCTGAAAACTTAACTCAACCATTTCTATTAATCTATTGTATTGCCACTTATTTTGTGGCTTTGCCTGTGCTTCATTACATCTTGCTTTCTCTGCATCTGGCTGGAATCTGCTGCTCTGCTCTTCCACTTCCCAGAATTCTCCTCATCTACTTGGCCCCTCTCTACTTCCTGTCTAGCTTCTGGCCAATCAGCATTTAATTAAACCAATATTTACAGTGATAAATATTTACAGTGTATAAAAGCATAGTCACATAGCAGGGGGCAGATGCTACTGCTTTGAGCACACTGAGTACAAGAGCAAAGGAGGTATAGAGAGCAAGTGATAAGGGAGCAAGGAAGCCCAGGAAAGTGAGAGTTTGGCAGTCAGCTATATTGGACACCAGAGAATGACTACTCTGAGGGAGGATCTGGCTATCATAGATGCCCACAGACTCTGTTTCTTTTCTTTGCATAGAGACTGGCACTGGGAAGGCAGAAGATTGTCATACCCAAATAGAAACCACAGAGAAACAAGCAAGTGCTGGAGACCAAGGTAAGTAAGTCATGTTTTCCAATTCCCTAGGTGGCCTTGCTAACTCTGAACTTGAAGCTGCCCAATGGAGTGTTGAAAACCATAAAGAAAGTGGACAAGTGCCAACTGCAGGCATTGCAAAGCAATGTCTGGAGCCCTCATTCCTGAGCCTTCATCTCTGGTCCTTAGTGCTGCTCAAGCATGGTCCTAATTCCCTATCACTCACAGGTTCTCAGGCTCCTAGGACTGAGCAGTGTTGTTCTCTCTGTGCACTTTTGGACAACACCAGATCCCACATCAAAAAGCTTTTTGAGGCCTCTCTATGTGGAATGATATCTGTACATGGTGGGACATCTCAATGCCATCATGGCCAATTCATCCTTCTTTCCTGGATGCATTCATGCTCATGCCTCCTTTATCTTCTGCTAGATAAATGAGAGATGTTTCTATCATGATAGAAGCAACCATGAAGAAGCTTGAAAAAATGTTTGCTTGCTTGATATCTCTGGCATGCCCTTCTGTGCATTTCTGCTGCCTTTCTGAGAAGTCATTGTCATGAGTCGTGTACTCTCGAGTCCCTGTCGGGAATCTGTCACTCACCACCCACCTCAGTGTTACTGCTGTAAGCTCAGCTGTGTGTGCTCTGGCCAGTGGGTGGGAGAAGAGAGGGAAGGGCTTTTGTTTTCCAGAATGAGGTTCTTGATGCTGTAGACAGAGATGGCTCAGGGAATGTTATAGGAAGAACCTAGTGACTCCATTTGGTTCCCTGATGAGTACACTATGCACAAATTAGTCCTAGCTCTGATGCATGGGCTCTGTTGAAAGCTGCTACACTATCTAGTTGTAATCACTGGGTTATCTATTTCTCCTCTGACCTCATCTTTTTTTCTGTAAAACTTTCCATTCTTATAGGCTACTCTGTCAAATGAATTGCATGAAAGTTTACCATAACGAGTATTACATCTGGCTTAGTTAGGGTTGAATTTTATTGAGTGGTTACTATGTGCCAACCATTGTCTTAAATACTATTCACATTGAGTTCATCAGTGCTCACAAAAAACACATGAAGGATAGTTCATTCCCATGAGGAAGCAGGCAGAATCCAATGTCATGAATTAGTAGGCCGCTTGAAGAATATTTGTGATCTTTCATTAGCATCCACATATGAATGAGATTAAAATTACTTAAGCTTGGCTGAGATAGAAGCATTATCAATTAAAACAAAGAAAAAAAACAAAAGAATATATGAGAGAGAGAGAGAGAGAGAGAGAGAGAGAGAGAGAGAGAGAGAGAGAGAGAGAGAGAGAGAGAGAGAGAGAGAGAGAGAGAGACTGGCTTTCTCTGTCTCTTACCACTCTCATCTGCAAAGGAGTAAATGCAAATGTTATCTTTGTGTCAGGAAGTGGCCCCTGGCTGGACCATCTACCACTCCCTCCCCTCTGCCTGGCTCCAGCCACACCCTGAGCTCCCTACTGTCTTCTCAGTTTGCATGCTGGCTGGCCCATCAGGATTGTGAGCTAGCAGGGAAGAAGCACATTGACTTGTAGCTTTCACTCTGGGCCTCTGGGTACCCTTGGTCTTTTCTCCTTTGCTTTCCTCTCAGTTCTTCTAGACAGCCGTATCTCTATCCAGTTTCCTTAGAAGAAACCCTTTGCAGAGGTCTGGGAGTTTCTTATAGCCACCAGGAAAGGTCTTCTGCATGGCTGCTGGCTTCTGGGTGAGTCATCTCCCAATGCTTTAGGCTTCCTCATCTCTGTTTGCGTAGCAGGGCACAGATAGTGGCCACTGCCAGGGCTCTGCATCATGCTGGAGATGTGACTGAGCCCATCTGATATGCTTGGGAAGATGAGTAGCAGTGAGGCCTGGGGGTGCCTCAGGACTCCTTCCTTCTGGAACAGAGAGGCAGCCAGGTTCAGGGGTACAGGTCTGTCTTGCAGGTAGGAGTTGGTAGGGGAGGAATGGGAGTCAGCTTCTGGTCTCTTATTAGGCCCATCTCTTCTCAGCTTATTTCTCCCTCCGGCCTTTGTCTTAGAAGGAGGAAATTGACAAAAGTGAAAGTGTGTGGAAAGGCTGTTCCACTCAAGGTGTTTGAAAGCTTACACTATCTCAGAAGACAAAGGACAGGTGCACATAGTGATGGAGGCAGGGGGTGGACCTGGCTGTGGATGGAACTCTCTTCACCTTAGGGAAGCTGGCCTGAAGTTCCTTATGTGTCCTATGGGAATGTTGTGAGAACTAATGAGGAGTTATAAGTAGAAGAATCTGGCATAAGGGCTAATGAAGAGAGTTGGCTTGAGAGGCGTTGTGAAAGAAAGTTGGTCCCCAAATGTATGTGCAAGCACTTACCAAAAACAGAAAAGTACATTCTGGTAACTTAAATACCTGACAGATGCGTCTCAGCACTAAACCACTGAGACTCCCACCTGCTGCCAACTATAACTACGTTCTTTTATCATGATAATAAATTCCCTGATTCTCTGGCAAAGTTTTTGGGCAGAAGTGTAATCAACATCTGGAAAAATTTGCTTGTGATTCTGAGACTTCAGTCATCTTGTCAAAGTAGAGACTATGATTTCCCCACACAGTGAGAATTTGTAATTCATGATCGTAATTTAGAACTTCAGTCACACAAGTCTACGAGTCATACAAGTCTTTTAGGACCAGCGAACCTTGTATGGGGAATGCACACACCTAATATCTTGTTAATTACCACACAAGATGTCAGGTGGTGACATCTTCATTAGGTAGTGATGTAATGTGGAAGGATGCGGTCCCCCAACGCCCCAGAAAACATCAGCCTGGAGCATCTAGATGACAAATGTGATAATCATGGACCACCTTATCCTGAGACACAGAGGATGGTTGGAGTATATACTTGGCATGGAACACGGACAGACTAATTTCCATTTTTCTTCCTTGGCTTCTTTTTCATAATTCTGGGGATTGAACCTAGAGTCTTATAAATGCTAGGCAAGCATTTCGCCACTGAGTTACATAGTTAGCCCTCCGTTGTCTCTCTAAAACCAATGCCAGAAACAGAATATTCATGTATTCATTCATTCATTCAGTAAGCACTGATTTATGGGGCTATGGATCTTTCTACATATCTGAAATATATCAATGGATAAAATAATTATAAGCTCCAAGAAACTTGCATACTGTAGTGAGAGTATGCATTGGTCTTGCTTAGGATGGGTTAGTTCATTATTTAGTTTACATTGTTAAATGTTGAAAAACAAAAGCCAATACTCATATGTAATGAAAGTCGAGTGTGGAAATACTGGAATGCTGATGGCAAAGGGGATGGGAGATAAAAGAAAGACCAGGTTTGGAGTGTGTAACTAAAATTAAGGGTATAAAAAGAAGACATATACAACTACTTTATAAGCTAATTAAAATAGCATTTAATGTCCAGTGCTATTGTTCAGCAGGTAATACTTGCCACACAGATGAGTAGGCCTGACAACCTGAGATTCCCAGATTCATGGTAGAGGGAGAGAACCAAGTTCTAAGATCTGTGACTGATCTGTGACTCTGACCTTCTATTTATAAATAAATAAACTTTATTTATTTATAAATAAAATAAAATAAGATTTTGAAAAGAGGGTGATACAAGGTACCATATAAGAGTGGATTATACCAATCTCAGAAGCCATGGTTAATCAAATATTTGTGTCTGAGGTGAGTTACCTACATCCTTATGGATTGTTGGTTAGAAAGACCCCAAAGGGTGCCCTTCAATACAGGCTATTGTTATTGCTCTTGGTTACACTCTAGAAAGAGATAGTAAGACCCGATTGCAGAAGGAACTATGTATGTTGGTTGCAGGACCTAGAGATATCAAGACAGAGCTGAACTATAAGTTCCCTCCATCCTGGATAGCACACATAGTGACAGGGCTTTTATGCAGGTTATGGTAGTAGAAAAGTCATCAATAATCTTCTGTTTCTGTGATTCCTGAAAGCTATATACCCATGTGCCAGAAAAAAAGGTGCAACAGTGGCATGAATGTTATGGGATACCCAATAATGCTCTTTGATTGGATGTGACATCTGCTTCCCAGGAGGGAATTCATGCCTGGTACTTTAAACAAACCTGTTCAAATGTTCACTCGTGGGAGGTCATAGTTGCTAAAATGGAACTTACCACTTTGATTTTGATATTTTGACACGGGATCAAAATGCCTTCTAAATGTTTATGTTTATATCTATAGACAAATGCTTCCCTCATCCTTTATCAGAGAAGCCTTTTTATTTTCTTTAGGAAATGATGGTAAATTCAGAGAATTCAAACTCAAAGAGCTGCGAATAAGTGAGTGTAGTATACTTAGCCTTAAACAGGACTTCTGGATTACTGCTTCTAAGGCTTGGAGAACATCGCAGGAGAGTGGATGGAAATAATATACAAGTTTCATGGTAGAGTGATGGGCTGAGAAGTATTCTCTTCTAGACATCACAAACTCACAGCCACCACAGCTGCCTTTACTAGGAGTCTGTATGACTGGGCCTGTGAATAGTCAATCATGGAGGATGTGGGGGAAGGGCTAGGGATGGCTGCTAGGTTGGTGTCATTAATTGTATACCTACTAGTAAGCCCACCGCTTAGAAATAGTCCTGGACAGACTCGGTAGGTCATAACGCAAAGCAGAAAGATGTGATCATAGGAAAGGGATTTGCAGGGAAGAGTGGGTGTTGACAGGATAGAAGGAGGTAGGAGAGGGCATGGAGTAAGAGTGATCAGAACACATTACCTGGTTGTACAAGATTGGGAAAGAATACATTTTCCCTAAAGAAAAACCGATAGAAGTAATTTAGGTCTCTATGTCTGAGTTGATAGCTAACTTTCAAGATGTTTCTCTGAGCATGGTAGGACACATGTGTTAGTTACTTTTCTGTCACTGTGACCCAACACTCCACAGGAGCAACTTCAAGGTGAAAAGGCTTCTCTTGTCTCATAGTTTTAGGGGCACTTCCTCTCACTGTGGTAGCAGGAGTCTGTGGTGGAGTCTCATCATGAGGCCAGGAAGCAGGGAAAGCAGGCTGGAATCAGAGGTGGGACCAGTGAAGCCAGCAGATGCCTTCTCCTAAATGCTCCACAACCTCCAAAATAGTGCTGCTGGCTGGGAACCAATTGCTCACAATACAAAACAGGACCCTGTGAAGGACATTTAAGATTCAAGTCAAAACAATACATCGAAGAGGAAATCAAACTACGGCGAAGGTTTCTGTGTGGGGAGCCACTGGAGCACAGCCTCTTTCTGTTTATAGGAGTTAAGACAAGCTTGAACTCTCCAGCTCTCAGAATCCCAGTTAGCTACCGTCTCAGCACCACACAGTAATTACTGCCCTCACTCCATTTCAGTCCCCTCGTAAATTATTTTTACTTTTTAATGAAATTTATTAATTCTGTGTTTTCCACATCACGTATCTTGATCCCATTAGTTCCCAGTCCTTTCCCATCTGCCCTCCGCCCCTGCACACCCCTCCATAAAATAAAATTCAAGAGAAGAAAAATGAAGAAAATAAAATGAGAAACACTAAAAAGGAAGGAATTAAAGATCTCATCATGGAAACAGCAGTGTGCTTCAACAATTCACGCTGTATTCCCCTTTGTCCAAACATCTCACTTGCAAGTGTTCCTAGCAAAGAGTCATCAGTCTGGTTCCAGGCCTCTGCTTTCCACTGCACCTTCGCTGCTGTTCCCTGCCTCTCCTCCCTCTCCAAGGACTCTTCCTGGACATCCCACTGGTACTTTGTATTGTGGACATCCTGCTGCTTCGGGTCTGAGGTCAGGTCTCTTCACCTGCTCCAGCAGATTGTAGATGGGGTAGATGTTGAGGCAGGCCAAGTCATGACCCTGGTTCTGGGCCTGGGCAGCTGTAGGGCTAGTTCTCCAGATGGGAAATGGGGACAGTTCTTCCATGGTCACAAAATCAGGGTTGGTTCACCTGCACGTGGCTAACCTAGTTGACTCTATTGTGCTGCTGAGTATTGCAGCTGGTGCCAGGGACAGCTCTCCTGATTTTTATGACCCCCAAAGCCAGCTCTCCCTCTGCCCCAGGTGTTGATGGGGGGCTCTCCTATTTTAAATTTGCAATTTAAATATATTTAAAGCACTAAGCAGGTATACATGCTCACACACTTGCACACTTGCACACATGCACCACACACACACACACACACACACACACACACACACACACACAGATCCCACTGCCCATCTGCCATATTTGATCCAGGGGAGGCTGGATTGACAAAGTTTTCTCTCTGGCTTACTTTCCCACTTGCTAGGTGACTTTTCCTCACCTTCCTGTTTTTCTTAAATGCATTTTTAAAATAGTTGAAATTACTGTAAATTATTTCATAGTTTGTTCTTTTCCCTTCACATTTTGTTCTGACATTTTCTTCCAAATACCAGCATCCCTATTATTGCCATCATCATCAGAAACTACACCCAATGTAGAAAAGTTGGTAATTAAGGAACACATTTGCTATCTGGTTTGAGATGAATCACTAGCTTGGAAGAAAGTTCTGTTAGATAACTTTTCTTTTTAGATCAAAGTTCTTTTAGATCTATTTAGTTGCCAGTGAGTGTCTGATACAGGAGAATGTACTGTTAGAAGTCGTGTGGCCAATATCAATGTCTACTGTGTCCAATATCAATGTCTACTGTGTCAGCCTTCCCCCTTTGGACTGCCTTTTCACCTCTGCTCTTTAGTTCCCAGCCCTCATGATGCCCTTGATAATTCTGTTGCCAAGGCTGCCACTGAAGTGAGTTACTTTCTCCAGAGATTTTAGCACCACGCTAGGAACATCTCACTGCAAAATCCCCTTTCTTTGTGACTCGAGGCTTGAAATGGGATCCAGGTGTTGTTAAGCACTGAGCCTAGCACAAGTGGCCTGAAGCAGGATGGACATCTGAGAAACCAAGTTCTGTCCCTTGGGACCGAGTGCAAATGTTTACTGGCTTTGACTGCTCTGCGATCCACCTGGGACCATGTGGTTTGCAGCCTTGGATGCTCTGTGTTACAACCTCCTGCTCCCCAGGTTTTTGACAAGCATCTTTCAGTTTTATATACTGAGCCTCTCTCTGCTGTTTTCTTGTCTTTCACATCCTGGCCCCTTTGTATTTCTATATGTTTGTGTTTTCTAGCTATAGAAAGGAAAGCTATATGTCATAAGATGATGCAATATACAGCCAATAAATCAATTACATTTTTGGATTTTTTCCCGCTAAGGTCAAGGCTGTAATGCAGCATTAAAGCTCTTAATATGATTGACCAGTAAGTAATTGGACACATGTAAAAGTCCTATAGTCTTATCTCTCCCCCGCCAGGGTTTCTTTGTGTAGCTTTGGAGCTTGTCCTGGAACTTGCTCTATAGACCAGGCTAACCTCAAACACACAGAGATCTGACTGCCTCCGCCTCCTGAGCTCCAGGATTAAAGGCCCACACCATTCTCCAGCCCACACAGGTTAAAAATCCTATTCTTTACAAATAGTAATTAATATACGTTAAGGTGATGGGGTCAGATGCTTTGGTTTTGGGACCTTGGAGTTAAAATTCAAAGTTTAAACTCTGATCCAGGATCAAATTATCATCTCAGCCCTTAGGTTAAAACCCATCTCTCTACCTGGTGAGTTAAAAGTCAAATTCAGTCAACTGGGCTTGAAGGAATAGGGTTTCAAAGGTGTTTACAAATCCTTTGCTCCAACCTAAATTTTCTGAACAACTTGTGGTTTCTTGGGATGATACGATTAATTTCTGGTTATGGGAATGTGGTGGTAAGGGATACAGTCCTTTCATGCCTAGACCCTAAAAGCCTTCCGCATGGCCATTTGTCTCTTTCCTCATTTTCTTCTACTAGCTAGCTATAGAGAGGATGCAGGGAAGGAAGGATTCCCAGCCACTAGGGATTAGCACAAAGCTTCTTCAGTTCACACAGGTTTTGAGGTGAGGAGGACTGGGCCCCTGAGACTTTAAATGCTTGCTTTACAGGTTAACAGAGCAGACTAACAAAGGATTTTCAGCTGGAGGTCCTCAATAGATGCTGACTGAAGCCTCTCCAGGTTGATGTTGGGAAAAGTTTATGGGGCTTGTCTAAGCTCAGCCCTAAAACAAGCCAGGAATCAGGGGAAGCCTAGTGCATTAGACCCGATGAGGAAGCGCCAAGTACCCATGAGACGAGTGGTTCCTTCCCTGGCATCCAACTACTTCCTGATACTTTTTATTCCCCATTAGAAGCATCTTTTGCCTCTCACTCCTGAGAGAAGGCCTAAGTTGCAAATGTCCTCCAGCTTCCCCAAGATGCTCTATCGCCTCATGGGGCAATGGAGGGAGTTTTTCTTTCTTCTAAACTTTTGTTCCAAATGATTAAGATTCACTGATGTATTTTAGGCAGAGAAAAGATATCACTAAAATTTTTTATTTAAAAGGTTGCCCTAGCTGCTGATTAATGGCATGAAGTAGGAATTACGTAGCTGGGTAGAAGTTACTGTCCCAGTTCCTGTAAGAGTCGGTGGTAACCCTGACCTAGGGAAAAACACAGGGAAGGCATGGAGTGGTGCCAGGCATCCTGAGACAGAGATTCTGACGGGACTTCATGGATGTTCTGTGAGAATGATGTCTGCTGTGGACAGCAGAGTGGATGGGAATGGCACTATTGGAGGTCAGAATGTGGCTTTGGTTCTATTCTGAGAGTATTATAGATAGGAACGCAGCGTTGACCTGTTATAGAGAGCCATTGTCTGTAACCCTCAGTCAGGAGTCCAGCCACTGACTTCCCAGTTTGTCCCAAAGTGGGACTTGCTTTACTATGAAAGTAAAGCTTTTTTATTTTTTCTAGCCTTCACCGAGGTGTCAGACTGGTCCTGCAGAGACCTTTGCCAGGCTGAGTTCGACAGAAGGAATGCTTTGGAACCCCAGTCTGGTGGTAGACGCTCCTCCCCTGAGGACGGCTCAGGAGAGGGTGGCAAACGCTGGCTGGCCTGAGAAAGTATACAGAGCCCCCTCCCACCCTTGTATCCTAAAGGAACTCTGGGGGAGGACCGGGAAGACAGTTTTACTTTGAGGTATTTGCTGCTCAGGAAGGTGGTCTAGGCTGAAGATAGGTGCGCGAAAGTCAGCAAGAGGGCGCTGTTCAGGGCAGAGTGAACAAATGGAAGACCACTGATTCCTGGCCAATAGCAACAGCAAAAGAACTGTCTGGAGGGAAGGAAGCTAAGGACAAGCTGAGCACCGAAGTCCCGAGAAGATTTTCCAAATGCTTCAGGTTTTCCTAGAAATATAAACATTAAAAAGCCAATGAGCAACCCAGGCATGATGACACATACCTGTAAATCCCAGCATTTAGGTAGATGAGGCAGGAGGATTACCAACTCAAAATGAGCTTGGTTTGGCTTTTTTTTTTTTTTTTTTTTTGAGTGTCTTGCTATGTAACTTTTAAAAAAGTATCTATCTGTTTAATAACTTTTTTCCTTGAGTCTCTCTCCTTCTCTCTCTATCTATATATTTATCTACATCTACCTGTCTGTCTCTCTGTCTTTCTGTCTGTCTGTCTATTTATCAAGCTATCTGTCTGTCTATCTATCATTCTCTCTGTCTGTCTATCTATCTATCTGTCTGTCCGTCCGTCCGTCTATCTGTCTGTCTGTCTGTCTGTCTATCTGTCTATCTGTCTATCTATGTATATATGTTGGCCTTGAACTTGCAATTTTCCTGCATCAACAGGCTGGGATTTCAGGTATCCACCACCACTTCCAACTTCTTAGCTTTTTATATTTTCAGTATACAAAACCTGTTAAAAATATATCAACCGCCTTTAGCTTGCAGGCTTTGTAGAAACAGAGCAGGGCAGATTTGGTTTTCAGATGTTTGTCTGAGGACACCTGCCCCAACTGTAAGGAGAGAGGATGGCTGCATTTGCTGGGTTGCCTTGGCTTGGTTTGCTTGCTGTAGAGTTATTCTGGAGGGAGTACCTGTGAGGCAGTGAGCATAAGTGTCTCCTGCTCTCAGAACTGAACACATTCTTTCCTGGCATATGGAATGTTAGCACTGAACTTGGTCATCTGGTTTTGTTGGTGTGAAAGCCCTGCACGGAGAAGGCTGCTTTCAGACTGAAGACAATGGATTTAGTAATTCTGTAGGTGTACAATCTCTAAAACCAGGGAAAGAGAACAATTCTGGGAAAACAGTTTTTAAACAGTTCAAATTGTTCAGATAAGTTATTTTTAACCACACGTAGGTAAATTATCACTTTGTTATTATTTGTGAAAGATTATATTTCAAGAGTCTTCCTGTTAAGTGTGATTAAATATCATTTAAATTTCACTCAGGGAAAAATTTCTGTCACTGTAGGCTCTTTTTTTATTCCTAGATAATTTACTATAGGAGACACTAACTCAGTTTTCCTGACTTCTTACTTCAGAACTTTCACTGGCACAAAAGAAGGGCAAATACTTCACTTAATAAAGTGTGGAAAATGAGAATGATTAGAAGCGCTAACTGGTTGCTGGGTAAAATTCACACAATAAACTCAATACATATAAAATCCTCTTATAAAATTAGTGGCTGAAACAATAGTTATTGTCATGCAGAGAATTTTTCTCAGTGTCTGCCTGACCTTGGCTGAAGGCCCATGCTGTCCCAGGTCTGACAGGACTCTTCACTTCATGGGAAGAACTGGACCGTGAGTCTGGGAGTTTTGAACATCTTTAGATTACTTCGCTTGTGACAGAGCTCAGGTCAGTCTGTGAGCTCTTTTCACATTTCCATCTTCCAGATATGACCGTTCCATGTAAAGGACTGCAGCCTGACTTGTGTGCACCCCTGGTTCTGGTGAAGAGATGGACAAATTCTATAAAAAATGATGTCTGCGGTACCCATTGTCTTTCTGACTAATTTATCTTGTCATCAGATTGTCACCAAGTGTGGCCCTGTCTTCACTGAGAGAACTTGCCATTCAAGTCCCATCTATGAACTCACAGAACAAACTGATTTCTTTAAATGTACATGGTGAATCAAGAAAGACTAAATTTCCAAGGAGTCATTAACTTGGGCTCAAGGGGTTTTATCCGGTTCCTGATCTACTGTCTTCTGATGCCAACTGAAACTTCCTAGCAACATACCTGCTGAATTCTTAATGTCGGTGAGAATTTGTTAATTTAGGTGACACATTTCTGCCCAGCAAGTTGGAATTAACCATAGTTTTGTAATAGTGTGGGGTGGGAGGGGGTCCCTCCGTGAAATTTAGCTCTGGTCTTTGTGCATCTCCAACATCTATCTGCTAAACACGATCCCTTTAGACATTTGAAAACAGTTAAACTTGCTGTGGGAGTCATAAAGCGAACCTTCTGAGTCCCAAGGCTGCGTCTTTCTGAAGCCTTTCTGTGCCCCAGTTCTCTCTTCTGTCACTAGAACCTTAGCTATAGGACAATCTCAAATTTGAAGTGTGTGTATGTGTGTGTGTGTGTATGGGGGGGGGGCGACTAGATATAGGTTGTTTAAGTTGTAAATTGCACATCTTAGGGCTTTACTGTAGAAATGCTCAGCCACAAAAGAGTTACTTTGGTAATTATCTCCTGGCTAAGAACTGCTGAGAAGTACTATTACTGGGGCTCAGGGCTAGTCCTGGGGACAGCGGTGGGAGGAAGTGGGCGTGGCAATCGCTCTACTTCCTTGTTTGGAGTAAACTTGGGCGTCTGCTGAGGTGTTGGCTTTTCCATCTCTTGTGTGCTTTGGGGGAGCTCTACATTCTGCCAGAGAAAACATACCTAGAAAAATCACGACGTCAATCCCCGCCATTCCCTCGGGGTCCCCCAACCTCCCCCAGCCTCCAGAGAGCGCAGCGCGAAGGGGCGCGGCAGCCCGGGCCAGCCCACAGCTGTAAGCAGCCTCTCCAGTCCCCGACCGTCGCAGCTACAGCCATTGGAGATGGGGCAGTGGCGGGGGCGCAGGGACTCCACTCGGAGCCTTGGCTGTTAGCTTCCAGGTCTAGGTACCTGCAGTCAGTCGGTGTGAGCAGCTCTTAGCCAGCGTGGGTCTGGTGGGTCTGCGGTAACAGCGCAGTGGAAGCTGGGCGCCGGCTCAAGCTGGGACCCCGGAGGCACAAGCCATGACAGACGCCAGCCACAAGAAGGAGGGCTTCAAGAAATGTAGGAGTGCCACTTTCAGCATCGATGGGTACAGCTTCACTATCGGTGAGAACTTTGCATCCGGGCGGTTCTCGGCGTCCTTGCACACCCTCCGGTGGCGGTGGCCAGTTCTAAGCGGGGAGGAGCTGGGCATGGGAATCTGGGTCGGAGGGTGCTGGCTGGAGGGAGCCCTTGGGAATTGTGACCTGCCCGGGGAAGCCCAGATCTAGCAGCCCCTGATACTCCATCGCTCTAGCTTGCTGAGTCGGGTTTTCAATTACACCTCCCTGAATGGCTCATTCCATGCTGCAGTTTGGGTAACAAGGTGTAGAAGAGGATGGATAGATATGGATAAAGACAGAGATGGAGATAAAAAGAGGAGGGAGGGGAGTCAGAAAAGACCAAAGGAAGTGGGCAGACAGGGAGAAAGAGTAACAGACATCTAGGCATAGACCACCAAGTCAGAAGTTCAGGGACCAAAATGTGAGGTCAAATACTGAGGGAGAGAAAGAAAGAGCACTAGAGAAACCTAGAGCAAGGTCCTCTTAGAGTCTTGAGCTCTCAGAGGCTGGATGCTGATAGGCAGGCAGGGAAAGATGATGTATATTGTGACTGGAATGTTTCAGGAAAAACTGAGGTGTCCAGGAGTTGTGTGTTGGGAACTCCCAGTGATTTCTGTTTTTCTCCTGCTCCAAACTGTTCACCAAGAGGAGAGAAACAGAAGGGACTGAGAGCATCTTCTTTAGGCTGCTGACCACAGAGTTCACTTGTTGGAGGGCAGCATTTGGAGAGGTCTGGCCTCCTTAGTTTTACTACGAGTTTCTGCTGTTTTAAAACAACTTTTCAAGGCCTACTATCTTTATCCTCTTGGGTGTTGGGACCACCTGGGAGGTGGAGATTGCTATGGGGCAGCTTCCTTTTGGAATGTTAGTTTGGTTAGCAGCAGGCCTGGGGTAGGTACCCAGTTGCTCTTCTCAGGTTCTTATTTAAGCAATCATTCAACTGACCATGACCTTCAACCTGATCTTGACCCCAACGATGAGGTGATTGTCCCTGGATCACAATGAAGTGTTCCAGAGTTTGTGGAACAGAATAAACATGTGCTTGTCCCCAGACATATCATGTGTGTCACACGCTTTCCCCACGTTGTTCCTGAAGCCAGGACTGCTGTTTCCCCAATTGGCCATGGAGAACTCATGCTTATCTTTCAGAAACTTACTTTCTTGCTGTCTCCTTCATTCTCTATCGCCATGGAAAGACTCCCCCACTCCAGACCCAGGAGTTCACCCCCAGAGCTGGCCAGACTAGAATTAGCAGGCGGGCAGTCCTCACTGCACTGTAAACTCCTAGGACTCTGCTTATTTGCTTTTTGCTCTCTAGGGGCGATGGTCTGTGCTCAGGGAAAGTTCTTAGAAATAAATGAAAAGTTTCCAAGGTCAAAATAGTCTCCTTTAAAGGTCGTGTAAATTTCAGTTTTCTTGACTCCAGAAGAAAAACTTCCAAAAGCAAGTTTTACACTCTACCTGGTAGTTCCCATCAGACCTTATCCTTCGAACAACCATGTCTTATTAAGACGGAGGCTCCTAGGATGATCCTCCCCCACCTACACTCTTTTCCTTTCTTTTGGGGGAGATGTCTAGCAGAGCCATTTACTCTGGTGGCTGGAAGGTCCTCAAAGTGAACTGGCCTCTGTGAGATGAGAGTTAGAAATCTCATTCATATTGCTGGGCTTTCTTTTGTTCTCATTTTCAACTGCCATTCTCCTATCAAAATGTTAATTGCATTTTACTGTATTAATATGATTTAGCACAATGCCTGGACACGACAAAAATCCAAGTAAGCAGTAATTGTTACACCTATTCATGATATTAAACTAATATATGAGTAGTTATGAAGACATACAGACTTTGGATCTAAAATCAGGACTTTGCATTCAGGGTTATATGCTATATTCACAAAAACACATTATAAAGTAAACATTAGTAAGTGTGATGAAAACATTTTAGATTTTTAGGCCAATATAGACATTTAGAAAATGGGCATATTCAAAAAGGAAAAAAAGAAATTCACCTACTATATTCACTGCTAAATGTTAATATTCCTTGTTTATACTTTCAAATACTTTTAAAAAATAGACATTTTTAACATAGTGTTTAGAAATCTCATGTTTAATAGCTTATTAGTTTTGTTTTCTGTTCTATGAGAAATAATCTCTTAACCAGCCTCCTACTGAGGGTTATACTCTCACTTTTCATCATTATGGGCAATGATAAAAACAAAACCCTCGAGGGGATCTGGGGATACTTCCCCTTATTAGAAGGCACTGTATTTAAACACGAGTGTTTTCAAGGTGATAGTTCCAGTATGCAAAGCACTAAAGGAAAAAAGAAATAATCTCATCTGCTGATAATGAATCCACTTTGGTTTATGAGTAGTTTTTAAGGGTAAGCCTCCAGAAGTGTAACTGCTTACTTCAAAAATATGCGCATTTTTAGGAACTTTAAAACTTTTTGCTCAGCCACTACCTGGAAAGAGTTACTAACTCTGCTCCCACTATCAGTATATCAAAGTCCTTACATGTGTCATGAATTCTGGACACCATAGCTTAAAAAGGTTCTAGTCCGAGAGGTGGAATGTGGCACCCCAAGTCAACAAGTTTTGCTATTTTGTAAAATTGCTTTTTCATTTTCCTTGACAGTTTTGCCTGGGGGAAGTGATCACTTTTTAATTAAAAAAAACCTATTAATTTATGTAGTATAAATTAATTATACATACCATGTTATTATATGTTAGTTATTTTGACATACCATATGTCAATCATATAACAACTATATATATGAACTAATATACATTATATTCACACATACATACACACATGTATATATTTATTGTGTATGAGTGTGTTTTCATATAGTTGAAAGCCTTTAAAGTGCACTTTGTTAAATTTGTTACATGTACTTTTTTCCAAGCAATACCCTTTTCCTTGAAGCATCTCTATATGTCAATCAGGATCTATGCTGAAAATTATGCTGCTTCACCTTGAGCTTCTGCAGGATGGACCAGGGCACTGCCTCCCTACCATGCCACTTAGCAGAGAATCTGAGGAGGTCTTGATGGCTCCAGATCACAACCCTTGGTCATCTTACCTTCTGCCATAGGAACCTCCTATTCATCTAGTCTATTAGTAAAAAAAAAATGGGTCAAAAGATTGTGTTAAAGTTTATATGACCCTGAAGACCCAAGAGATCTTCTAGGAAAACCTATGGGGATAAGGGAATTTGAGGGGGTCACTGTAGATTAGAGACATGAACCCCATGTGACAATGTTGTGAACACCCCCACCCCCAGAAGATACCTGTCCTTTCTTTGGGGAAGGCATACTTTTTCTCCTGTTCTCACTGGGCCTCTGACTCTCTCAGGAGAGAAAGGCCCCAGGGGAATCTGGACAGACTTTTAGAAGTGGAACTACCTTCGGAATGGAGAGTGTCCTGTTTTGGTTTTGTCAACTAGATACAAGCTAATCATCTGAGAATAGAGAGCCATATTGAGAAAATGCCCCTTACAGTATGGCCTACAGGCCATTCTGTAATTGTAGGCCATACCATAAGGGGCATTTTCTTGCTTAATTATTGATATGGGAAGTCCAGTCCCATAAGAGTGGTGTCACCCCTGGGTACAGGTGATCCTGAATGGTAGGTATAAAGCAAGCTGAGCAAGCCACAGGAAACAAGGCAATAATTAATGTTCCTCCATGGTGTCTACACAGTTTCTGAATCTAGGTTTCTGCTCTGTGTGAATTCAGGCCCTGATTGTTTAGTGATGGACTGTTACTTGGAAATATAAGAACAAACATCATACTCCCCAGATGTTCCCCCCCCCCCAGTGGTATTTTATCATAGCAATAGAAAGTCTAACATACTGAAGAGAGGCCTGAAGAATTGAATATTCTGTGGTAAAGGAGAGCCCTGAAATGTAGGGGATTGTCTAACACACTAGTAACATTCCAATGGAACAGGAACAGAGGGTTGGACTCTAGAGCCCCTGAGCTACCCTGTACTTAGACTGCAGATGCTCTTGGCAACTGATGGCAAAGCTGACTGAAAATGGGCTCTGTGTAGACAAGTAGCTGTGGTCTAGACCCTCCACGCGTACCTTACTTGGCATACTCCCTCACTTTTCACAACTCTGAAAGGTGATTGCTCATATGGTCCCAGTTCTACAAAAAGACATTTTTGAGTTGAGGCAATTTTCTAGAAATCACATATGAAGAAAATGACAAGGTTGAGATGAAATCATTTATGCCCTGCCTCTCCCACCAGGCTCTCCTTTCCACATCACGCTGCCTCCCACAGTGGAGGTGATTTCTGCCTGGCTTGGGAATTAGCCTACTGTTTTAATGAAGAAAGACGGAGGAAGGGAGTTGTTAGGTCTGCTGAACCAACTCAGAAAGAGTCAGGGGCTGAGGAAGGATAATTCCTTAGTCTCTAGACGATCATACAAAAGAATATGGCTTGCTAGCCTGCCTGCCATTAGAATTCTAGTCCTGTTCTTGGGTTCTCATGGTAGATGACTCTGTGTTCTCTTCTATAATTTGCTCAGGTCATGGACATGAATGGGTTCTTGGTTGAGAGGGTCTGCACAAGTCAACAAGTGGCATATACAGAAAGCGCTATCAACTTGCCTTACACCTGTAGGACACAATTGGGCCTGTGGCTGAAGCCTGTGATGCAGGCCATGCACAGCAGTCCATGTGTTTTGGCTCTGGTGCTGCACTTGGAAATGAGGATTTGAATACGAAGTGAGTGGGAGCATGTGTGGGGTGCAGCAGGATCTTATTATTTGGACAGATTTTTCTTGTCTTCTGGAGTTTGAGTATCTTTTGGGGTTGGTTTTAAGTGCGTTTATAGATCTTACTGTCTCTTGCAATGCAAACAGATCCTTCTTCCTGCCTTGTCTGCAAAAACACAGGCACCTTTTCTTCCTAAGGCACCCAGTGTGGCTCACTTTTTCCCCTTTGAGAATACCCAGCTCTTTTTTTTCAGATGAGAAATGGGAATTTCTCCTCCCGCTTTCAGAAGGAACAGTGTGAGTAGGAATTGGAGGATCGTAGCAAGAAGCTGCTTCCATCCAAGATGGTGGTGTGGAAATTCCGGCTGTGTGCTGATGTGTCATCAAGACAATGTTTCCTACAGCAAGTGCTGCTGGGACCCCTGTCCTTTATTTCTTCCTTGGACTTCCCTTTGGGAAGAAAAGTGAGGCGTCCTTAGGTAGCAATCTGAGACTCAAGAGGTGGGCGGGGAATGAGAGACCCTGCCACACCTTCAGATTGTGGGGTCTGTGAGCCAGAGATGAGGGGGAGAGGTCTGCTGGTAGGTTTCCCACCCCGGAGGGGACAAAGGGCAGCAGGATGTTAGGGTGTCTTGGATGTTACTGTTGGGAGTGGTGTTCTCACCACGGCATAGATAGAGGATCCTCAGTCTGGTGTGGTACATGTGACCCAGGTCTTTCTCAGCCCAGATTGAGCTCTGTGCCCTCTTTCTCTGCTTTCTCTACTTTTTAACTGTATGCACATATGCACGTGTTTGCACGTGTGTGCGCATGTGCTTGTGTGTGTGTGTGTGTGTGTGTGTGTGTGTGTGTGTGTGTATGTGCCTGTGTATGTCTGCCTGCCTGCCTGCCTGCCTCATCCTTTCCAGGACCTTTGGCCTGTCTTTGTAAGCATGGCTGAGGGAATAGTGGAAACTAAAATACAGAACCATCTCTTGTCTACAGAGTACACATCCAAGACCCCCCAGGGGAAGTCTAGCCCCGTGACCATTCCCAGATACTATGTATACATTATTTTTTTAAACAATTTTTTCTTTTTGAGATTGTAATATAACTTTTTCCTCCAAACTCTCCTATATACATCTCTGCACTGGTTTTCACATCCATGGCCTCTTTTTTCCATTAGTTGCTGTTTTTGTTGTTGTGTGCACATATGCATTCTGAAATACATAAATATAGTCTTCTATATTTATGTATAATGTTCTTTGTATGTATGTTTGCAGGGCTGAGCATTTGGTACTGGGCAATCAATTGCTCATGCTCTTCCCTGAGGGAGACTATTTCTCCTGGTCTCAGCATTCCTTAGTTGCCTGTGGTTTTTTGTGTAGGTTGAGGCCTCCTGGGCTTTCTCCTATCCATTTTAGCATGTCTATTTGTGTCCTTCTCGATACGCTCATGTTTAGGCTGTCACGTTAGTGGGGCTCGTTGGGTGGAGGTGTAGCTTCTACTTTATTAGGAGACACCATCACACAGAAAATTCCCTGTTCCTCTGGCTCTTTCGATCTTCACATCCTTTTCGCACAAGGATCTCTGAGTCTTGGGTACAGAGATGTGTGTTGTAGTTTTATCAGTTGGATCTGGACTCCTGATCTGTGCATTTTGATTGGGTGTATCTTCTGTAAGGGACAATGTCTATTGCAAGAAAGAAGTTTTTAGGCTACTTTTTAGCCATGTTTTTTCCTCCTTTGAGAACTTTCTCTTTGAATGGATTCCCCTCCCACGTTTTAGTTCTTTCTTTATTTAATATATGCATTCTTGTTAATAATTCTCTGTCAGATATATAGCTGGTAAAGATCTTAAGGGCTTCCTCTTCATAATACTGGGATTGATCACTTTTGCTACATGTTTCTCATGTAGGGTCTGCCTATGTTTTCACCTATGAGTTTTAGTGTTTTATGTTTAGGTCTTTGATCCATTTGGAGTTAGTTTTTGTGCAAGATGATATATGTGGGCTTAAATACATTCTTGAACATGTGGAAATCTCATTTTTCCCAGCGCCATTTGTTAAAGATGCTGTCTTTTCCTCAGTGTATGTTTTTGGCATCTTTGTCAAATGCGAAATGGCTGAAGTTACACGTAAACATGTTTGGATATTCAGTTTTGTTCTGCTGGTCCACACGTCTGCATTGTTTTTATTTTTATAGCTCTGCAGTATACATGAAAACTGGAATGGTAATTCCTCCAACAGTGCTCTCTTTGCTCAGCATTGCTTTGGCTATCTTGGGTCTTTTGTGCTTCCAAATGAATTTTAGGTTAGTTTTTTTTTTTTTTTTTCTATTTCTGTGAAGAAGAGAGGGATTTTGATTGAGATTGTATTGAATCTGTTAGAAATTTTTGGTAGAATAATCATTTCACAATATTAATCCTACTAATGCACGTGATGTTTTTCCATTTTCTGGTGTCTTATCTCTTTCTTCATAGGTGTGATGTTTTCATTGTAGAGGTCATTTGCTTCCTTGGTTAGGTTTGGTCCTAGATAATTCATTTTTATTGTAGTCATTGTGGATGGGCGTGCGCTCCATTCTTTTTCTCTGTGTGTTGGTTATTGGTGGATGAAAAGCTACTGAGTTTTTGCAACTTGATTTTGTATCCTGGGACACTGATGAATTTATTGTTTCTAAAAGTTTCCTGGCAGTATTTTTGGGGAGGGGATCTCTAACATACAGCCTCCTATCATCTGCAGATGACAGTTTCATTCCTTCTTCCCCTTCCTGCATCCCCTGTACCCTTCTCTTGCCTCATTGCTCCAGCTAGCACTTTGAGCACAATATTGAAAAGTCTGGGGAAGGTGGTCCCTCCCCATCTCGTTCCTGATGTCAGTGGGGTTGCTTCAAGATTTTCTCCATTTAGAATGATGATAGCTGTAGGTTTATCTCACATAGCTCCCCATTTGACATAGGGGGAAACTGAGGTTCAGAAAGGTGAAGGGATTTGCCTGGAGCTTTACTCCTAGCTGAGTTTTGGCTGCTCTGAGACTCAACCAGACAGAAGCCATGTGTCCTTTCTTCCTCCTACTTGCTACTTCTCACACAGAGGTGATTCTGTGAGAAAGGAAACCATTTCCTGCTGTCCAGGTTAACTCTTAACTGATGAGCTAACTCTCTAGTTCTAGAAAAACAGACTTTTAAGTTAAATAACATGTCTTAATTTCTTTAGCTTCAGTCAAGCAAGAAGAATAGTTCTAGAGATCTGCTGCTCAGCATTATACACGTAATAGCTCAACAGGTTTCTCCAGTGCTGAGGATTGAACCCCAGGGCCCTGTAGAAGCCAGGTGAATGCTATGCCATCCGACCATATCCTCAGCCCCCAAATGCTTCGTATTCACAATAGGAAAATGATAATAATCAACTCTGAACCTCTTTGATCAGACACTCATATACACTCTTTCTTAAAAAGTTGCCTTGATTATTGATACTGGCATTTTCCTCCAAGGGGCATTCATCTTGGTGCTGATGGGTACTGATGTTCTTCCCCTATTCTTGATATGCTGGATTTCTGGAAGGTCTCTAAGAACTCCCATTGGCTAATCACCTTTGAAGATATGTCACTTGTAGTTTTTCAAATTGAGACCCCAATGCCCAGGCCAGTAGCGGTGAGCTCACCTATGTTGGGATGCCGCGTGGAGCAGGAAGTGACTTTAAAGACCTGAGCTCTACAAATAACCCGTTGATCTTGTGGGGATAACAGCTACTTCTCTTTTTTGTTGATGGGAGGTCACTACAGAGCCAGTATAGAGGGAACCAAGCACAGTCCCTGTATCTGGATATAGAGGCTTTTGGTGCTGATTGTGGAGAAACTCTAAAACCAGGAAGTAAGCAAGACTCCCAGATCTCCTTCCCTAAGGAGATTCCCACAGCTGTCTTCCAAGCCCCAAGCCAGCCACTTATGTCAAGTGCTGGTAAGACTGTAAGGAAGATTTCCACCCAGGGCAGGGATCTGGAGGCCTGGCTCTCCCCCAGCCAAATGCTTCCAGCTGGTTCTGGGTAATTGATGCCAGCTGCTTTGGGGAGAGCTCCTTGGCACTTCCTGGGCTGTTGGCAGGTGGGCTCTGGACTGTAGCCAAAGCTTGGCCTGAGAACCAGTCCATCCCCGAGGGGCCCAGGTGGCTTGGAGGCAGAGTGCTAGGAGGTGTTTTTCACTTGGAGGAGGGCAGTAGCTATTGGGAATAGGCCCAAACCACTCAAGGCTCTGTCCATGAGAATTAGGTCACACATGCTGCTGCTGCTGAGGTTGTTTGAGAGCAAATTCTGTTGAATCTCTGAATCCTGTTTTGGTCTCTCCAACTGGCGCTGCTTCCTCTCCTCGATACATGGCACAGTGACTCAGGAAGAATTCCAGAAATGCTATTCAAGACACAGAGGGATCTCCTGTTCTGGACTAGTGACCGCAGCACAGGAGAGGGCTGTTTAGAGGTTGTCAGATTTAGTTCCCCAAGCTGAAAGCAGATAGCTGGAGGAGTGACCTGCCCAAGGTCAAACTAGTAAGTGGGTTCTTGGGGCAGCTCAGCTTCTCCTTCCCGTTTTGAATTCTGGTTTGGAACCCTACATCGGGCCTACTGAGTCGTGTATCTTGTTATTCATATATTTTGGCTATAAGAGATAATTTGAGAAATTATTGTGGCATGTATGATGGAAAACTTTTCTCGGCTTCTCTCCTTAGTTCATTCCAAATGGAGAAGTATTTCTGTGGGCTTAGGTGTTTGCCCTGTCACCTTTGAGTGTGAGACCCTTCTACCTCTTTGAATCTTTTGGTCTCTGTGTGGCCCCTGGATAAGCTAGCATTGTCATACTTTCACTTTGGACCCAAGTAGCCCAAATTAAACTAGAGGTTGTAGGTAGTGGTGTGAGAGGGAATGGATTTCTGTGTCAAAGTCATTAGTTTAGAATCTCCCAGAGAGCCCCACTGTATCGAATGACTCATGATTCTTTAACCGTTGGAAGCTACTTTAGATTTAAATTTTTTGAGCAAGCCAGTCAGTGTTGAAGGAGACTCCAGCATCCTGTGGGGGGCAGAGCTTGTCACATTCCTAGACATTTTTAGGGCCCCAGAGGAACCCAATTTTCTAACACAGGGCATATTCTTCCATTCTCATTTATGAGGCCAACTGTTTGAGAACTTGAAAAAGTTTAAAAGATGTACGTTTTAGTCCATCTGTGTATGACCATAAGTCTGGACTTAGTGGCTATTTTGAGGAGCCTGTTTTGGGTTCACTGTGCAGTTGTTTTGCAAGATCCCATCTCATCAGGCCCTGCCTGTCCCTTCTTACAGATGAGTGTGTGATGGCTGGGTAAGGAAATCTGTGTCATCGTTGGCTCCTGAAATAGGTGGGCCCTG
Organism: Phyllotis vaccarum; assembly: GCA_033318265.1. NCBI lineage: Eukaryota > Metazoa > Chordata > Mammalia > Rodentia > Cricetidae > Phyllotis > Phyllotis vaccarum. The sequence continues at coordinate 83,901,658 of JARWLC010000014.1, read as the reverse complement.
AGTCCTCCCCAGGGTACTTGGAAAAGGGGGGATGGCCCTTCCTCACAGTTCTGACACTTAGTTCTGGAATTTAAATGAGAAATCCTATAGCTACATTAGCTGTCTTCTCCCGTGTCTTTGCCTCCACCTCATCTAACTACACTCAAGTACTGTAAATTTTCTGATCAGCCAGCCTCAAAGCCTCTAGTGGCTTTCCCCATTGCCAGAGGAATCAAGTCTACTCCCTTAGGTAGAGTTCACCAGCTTTTCATGATCCTTGTGTGTGTGTGTCTGGGCCCACACCTTATAGAATCCCCTTCCCACTGCCATGGTTTGTAATCACTCACTGAGCCAGTAATATGGAGTTCCCACTACATTCCAGCTATGCTGTAGGTGCCAGGGACACAAACGACCAAGGTAGGTAGTAGAGATATAGTATGATACAAAGAACCAGCCCTGGCTTGGCACTTTTTGTCCAATGTGGTCCACATGTGTATTATTATATGATGGAGAAGCCTGGGTACTATGTGAAGTACAGTAGTTTGTGATAAACACATCTGTGGATCTCAGTGAGTTAACAGAAGCCCTGGGGTTGGAGGCTGGGATGATCTGCTGGATTAGTAGGAGAGACATCTGGGTCAGAAAGAGGTTGGAGAGGTCTACAGAGATCTGAGGCCTCATTGGTATATGTTTTTTTCCAAGAGTAATGAAAGTCAATGAACCATTTTAACGGGAAGCAATAAGACCAGAGTTGTGTTTATAAACATGTACTTTCCCCATGCTCCATGGAGAATCAGTGGGTATTTGTTGAATGGTCTTGCTATCACGTAACAGGCAGCTCTTCCCACATGTTCAACCATCTCCCCTTTATATCTGGGCTTTCCTGTATCCTTCTAAATATTAATTCCCTCTTTGGAACAATGCCAAAGTCTTCTAGGCTCCTAGCTCAGTAGGTGGTCCATTTTCCTAACTACTTAATTCATTTATTAACAAAATAAAGATAGCATATTAATTTCATTTGCTGTAAAAATGATCCATATTAATTTTAGTAGGTTAGGGAAAAAAAACCTTATTACCCAGAGATGACCTCTGTTAATATTCTAGCCTAGGTTCCCATGATCACAGGACTGATCCAGTGAGCACAGTTATGTCCATTTGGGGGCTATTGTGAACAATATTGTTATACACATTTTGTATAAGTCTTTGGACATCTGTGTCTTGTTTTGGGGTAAATCTATAGGAGTAGAGTTTCTGGGTTGTGCAGTAAATTTACATGTAACTTTTAGAGAATTGTCAACGTATGTACATTATTTTTCAACCCTACCAGCAATATCGGAAAGTTCTTGAACTGAGCTTTATAGAATTAGGAATCAGCTACATTTCAAGTGCTGATGAGGATGGGGACAGGGGTGATTAGCAGCCATCATCTGTGTTACAGTTGGGCAGTGGGGCTTAGGCAACTATCTTTCAGGAAGATCTTGGGGATGACTTTGATGTGTAGTTTTGTTTAGGAATCACTGAGCTAAGGAGGGTGGAAATAGGGTGATAAATTTGGGGGTCATTCTGGTCTGGCCAGGGATATACCATGAACAATATAATATGTTAGCATCATAATAGTACTATATAAAGATATAAACACACACACACACACACACACACACACACACACACACACACACACACACACACATACACACACACACCATGGGGAGAGAAGTAGAGAGAAAGGAATGGAAGAGAGAGTGTCAGAAAAGGAATGAATATGTGAAACTTAAAAAATCTTTAGTATTGCAAACCCTTAATCTCAGCAGTCAGGAGGCAGAGGGCTTGAACTCTGTAAGTTCAAGGCCAGCATGATCTACAAAGTGAGTTTCAGGACTGCCAGGACTGTTAACATAGAAAAGAAGCCTTGTCTTGAAAGCAAACAATTAGTTCTACAAGTGTTTTGAATTTCATATATGTTTGCATCATGTTTACCTCTGCCTCTCCAACTTTTCCATACTCATCCCACTTTGTGTCTTTTTTTCTTTTAAAAACCCTTCAAGTCCAACTTATGTTGCCCAGATATTCTTGGATGTGTGCCCTTCTGCTGCAACATGTTTAGCTTACCAAGGGCTATGCTCTTAGGGGACACTGTCTCTCCCTCTCCTAGGATCTGACATTCAGTTTGCTCTGCTGCCAGGTGGGAATGTGTTTCCAAATTCCTTCTCCATGGTGGAATTTGGTCTCTCTTAGATTTGCATAGGTTTTGTCGAATGAGTTCATACAGGAAGCTGCCCTCCTGCCTTTGGCTCAGTCTCCTTTCACCCCCTCTTCTGCAGTGATCTCTAAGCCTTGTGAGGGGGTTGTGGTATATATGTTTCCTTTACGGATGAGCATTATGTAGTCTCTTATCCTCTGCACGTGGCCAGTCTTGGGTATCTGTGTTAGTCACAGTCTATTGCAAACAGATGAGTGTTGAGAAATGCATTGGTTTATGCATGTAACAACAAGTGATTGGGATTTGGTTTAATCCTATGTCCATTTAGTAGCATAATATTAATAGTTTCTCTGGTAGGGCATATGTACTGTTTATCCATGGGTTCTTGGCTGAACATTGGTGACAGGCACAGGGTTCATCTTATGGAGCAAGGCTTAAGTCTAATCAGAAAATAGTTGGTTATTCTTACGATGTTTGTATTACTATTCCACCAGTGGGCATGCCTTTCCTGTCAGTCACTATTGTAGCTTGAAGAACTCACAGCTAGGAGGACTGATGATTGCTTTTCTCTCTGGAAGCTGCATAGAACCTTCCAGCACCATGAAAGCTACACAGTAGGGATGAAGCTTCCAGGACAGTACCACTTTTATATCTCCATGTTCTGTGACACTAGTATGTGCTATCTTCAGCAATCAGGTTTTACTGTAATGTTCTGAGGGGTACCCAAGTACACTAACAATAGCCTGTAATATTTAGGGGTCCACGGGACCCCACTGGCCAACAATGATGTCACTCATTCCTGGCACTGGGGTTTTTATTTGCAGGAAAACTTTGAGAGTTAAAATTTCATAAAGAGTAAAATAATTCACTGACCTATCCATCTAATTTTTCCCAGAAAGGTTTTCTGGAGTAGCTTTTTGTCTAGCCCCAGGCACACATTTTTCAGCAAACCTTTGGCTCATTATCCTTCTTCTCACTTTACAGGTATGGGAGCTAAGGCTCTGGAGATTTGGTAATAAGGCTGGGACTTGAAACCCCTTCTGTCTCTTTGCCTCCCCTGAAACAGTTACCTGTCTCTATGCAGGGCTCTCTGCTGGTGCTGTGTGAATAGGGTCTTGGGACCTCAGCCTCCTTGCAGGAGAATTCATTCTACATTCCGATATTGGATTCTCTGCTGGGTTGTGGAGTCATGGCCGTTTTTCCAGTATGTTAAAGGCATATTAGATTTTCTTTAATGAAAGCACCATCTGAATGTGTTGTGGACATGCAATGTAAAGTGTACCAAACATCTTGAGGCTTTAGAGTATTGTGGCTTCACTAAATGTCCCCTGCCTCTGGCCTCCTGCTCCCTGTTGATTAAGGGTGTTTTTAGTAATGGCTGGATCTTGACATCTCCGCTGACGATCAGTTTGAGCTTTACAGAGTACAAGGTTGGGTGCCTTTCAAAGCAGGCCTTGGAGTTCCACAGCAGAGCTGTTTTCAGAGCTGGATGTGTGATGAGGGGAAACTTGTGGTAATTACTGAGCAGATACACTTAATGAGGTCTCTGCTGGATTTCCAGCTGGCATCTAGAGCTCTGCACTGGGACAGGAATACCGAAGTCACTGGATGATTCTGTGACGTCACATCCTCCCCTGTTGTCATAGCAGCTATAATCATCTTACTGAAAGAGTCCCTCAGGGTGCTGGCAAGCTACATCTTTTTTCCACTTATAGGAACCATGGTGCTTCCTTCCACAGTGAGAAGAGAGCTAGCGTATTTGAGCCCTTTAATAGAAGAAAAAGCTTAATTTCAGCATATCATTACAACTTCTCTCATTGTTTTAACAATGATTATGCTGCTACACTTTAGAAAAAAATTATAAAGGTCGGCAGGGAAGATACAAGATCCTATCCACAGCATCTAAATATGGACATTTTGTTAAACATCTTCCTGAACAAAAATATTTTAATGAACGTGTACATTCATTGTTATTTTTTCAAATGTGCTACCATTACTATGCTATTGTTGCTTTTCATTTCTACAAACAATGTGTAATCAGCATTTTTTCATATCAGTGTTCCAAGAGTTGCTAAGGTGTGATGGTTCACTTATATTCTGTACCACTGGGTGTTGAAGTCCCTTCTGCTTTCCAAGAGTCACCAACAACAATACGGGACGGGCCATGGTCCCCACATCTTTATGCCTTCTTTATACCTTCAGATAAATTCCTAGAAACAAAGTTGCTGGCTGGTGGGATTTGAAGCTATCCTATCAGATTACGTCAGAGGGGTGCATTTCCTAGGAAATCCACATCCTGTGCCATCCGCCTCGGCAGTGTTGTACCACATTTTAATTCCCATAGAAGGCATTTTTCCTATTTGTGCTATGAATGCTGGATTTCAAGTTTTAAAAGTTAACAAATAGTTAATTTTGTGATGTAAAACTTATTTTTCCAATGTATCAATCGATCATTTGTTCTTCTCTTATAAATAGCACACTTCTTTCCCTTTACTTCTAAAATTTATTAATGTTTTTATTATTATTTGAGAATTTTATATATTTTGTTCATATTTATTCTTTTCCTGCAACTCTTCCTCAGATCTTCCCTGTCTTCCTACCCACCCATATTCATGTTCTTCTCTCTCTCTCTATCTTTCTCACATTAAAAATATTTTAATTTTAGGCTCATTGGTGTTTTGCCATGGGTGTCAGGTCCCATGGAACAAGAGTTGCAGGTAGTTCTGAGCTTCCATGTGGGTGCTGGGAACTGAACCTGAGTCCTCTAGAAGAACAGTCAGTGCTCTTAACCACTGAGCAATCTCTCCAGCCCCATGTTCTCACTTTCCAAAAAAAATTTAACAGTCAAACAACTGATCCCTCCCATACCCCCAAACAGAGTCCAGCTTGTGTTTTACAGCTACTCCTGGGCATGAAACCTGTCCTGAAATGTGGTTGATAAACCCAATGACATTTCATTGACAGAATTGATCTCCTCTCTCCCAGCATGTACCAGTTGTAAATCACCATTGACTGGTTGTGGAACCTTGCATCCAGCTCTCCTCCATCCTGGGGTTGTGGTCTGGCTTGAGCTTGTGTAGGTCACATGCTGCCATAATCTCCATGAATCCATATGAGCATCTGCCCTCTTTGGTCTGGTAAATGACGTTTCTTTGAAGTTTTTCAACACTTCTGGCTCTTGTAATCTTTTCTCCTCTTCTTCTGCATCCATCCCTGAACCTTGAGGGGATCAGTTATATTTAAAAATATATTTTTAATTAGTTATTTAAAATTTTATACATGTTTTGATCAATTTTCAACCTTCCTTGAAGTCGTCTTAGAGCTATATTCTTTTCCATGCTCACCCAACTTTGTGTCATTTTAAAAAATTATTCTAAAATATGATCAAGTAAAATCTGTGCTGTTTGAATATTCTTTGCACGTATGGCTTTCCACTGGAGAGTGGTTGACTTACCAAGGACTATACTCATAGAAAAAACTTTCTGCATCTCCCAGCAGCTATCAATTGCCAATAGCTCCATTTTACACCTAAGTCCCTCTTCACTCTTACTGGGGTTGTCCATGCTGTGACAAGCACTATGAACTCACACGTGTGCCCTGCTCTGTCCAGAAGACACCCTTTCTTTGGAGTCATTCACTAGGACTGGCTCTCACAGTCTTTCCACCCCGTCTTCCCCAGTGATCTTCAAGCCTTTGGAAGAGTGCGTGTAGTGAGTATGTCCCTATAGGGCTGATCTTTCAAAGGCCTTTTATTCTCTGAACCATGGCCAGTTGTGGTTCTCTGTGTTAATCACCATCTACTGTAAATAGAAAGTGTCTCTGCTGAGGGTTGTGATGCACCAGTCTATGAGCTTAACAGTGAGTCATTAGGAGTTGGCTACTGGAGAGTTAACGAATAGGGTATAACTGTTCTCTTAATTTTGTGACACTAAACCTGTTTTCTCATGTCTTGATTTACTGTTTGTATTTCTTTTAGAAATGGTACATATCTTTTCTTTTACTTTAGATTTTTTCTTGCTTTAAGACAGGGCTTTGTTGTAAGCCCCAGACTATCCTCAGCACCATGAAGTTGCAGGCCTACACCACTGTATCCAACTTAAATAGTAAATTTTGCTCTTAGTTGTTTTTTGAAAATTACATTGTTTTTTTTCTGATTTACATAGACATCTTGTTGATTTTGTGTGTGTATGTGTGTGTGTGTGTGTGTGTGTGTGGGTGGGTCTGGCTTCCACATACATGTGCACACACATCCACACTGACAAACACATGCACAGACATTGTATACACACAAAGAAAAAAATTACAAAAGAAAATACACATTCACATTTTCTTCAAGCACTTGCATTTTTATGTTGAAATCTTTGGGATGAATTTATCTTGTAATGAGCTAGAGATTTAATTTGTTCACCCCAGTTTATTTCTCATTTTCTGCATTGCTTTAAAGCACCAACTTGATAATAAAGTTGTTGTCGGAAGACAAAAGGGACAGGAAGGGAAGCCTGATGGAGATGATATAACTACGTTATAACGTAGTTGAAAGAAATTAGCTTTGGGAAACTCATCACTGTGTACAATGAATACGTGCCATCTAAAACTTTATCTACCCCTAAAGAGCAAGCGTTCCTAGTTTCCTTAATTCCTCCCCTCCCCTTTTCTTTGGTAAATATTCTAGGCGTAGTAAAAATAAATCTAGTTTTAAATCTTCTTAATTTGAATACATTCCGATTTAACTTCTAACTTAAACATATTCTAAGTCATACCAATTACCCAAAGTGGTGGTTATATAGCACTATTATCTAGATCCTTCTTTTGTGTGTGAACTGAGCTGATGGAAATCACTTGCTTACTATGTTGTGCCCTGGTCTTAAGACCCCCCCCAAGGAGACCACCAGAGACACAAACTCTCCAAAATGAAAAAGCAGGTTTATTGAAATGTACAAACCTTGGCAGGGACCCTGTCACTGGCATACCATCATAGTGGTGGTCAGAGGAGGTACCCACCCCTCTGTAAGCTGAGTTTTAAGGCAAAAACCACAAGGTTACCCATTAGGGGTCTTAGTATGAATACAATTCTGATTAGCTCATTTTTTAGGGGCTTTCCAGAATTCCTTTGTTATCTTAGCTTTCAGGTTGTCCAGTTGCTTGTCAAACCCTTTGTCTATAGACTATCTCCTGTGTGGAGACCTTCCTTAGTTATCCTTAGCCCTAGGCTATCTCCTGTTTTGTACTTTCTACTCAGCAGAACTCAGGCCTATTTCAAGCTGGGCTTAGGGGCTTGCTTAAAGTGGAGATTCTTTCCTTGTTCTTCAGTTAGACATTCCTATTGTAATTTTTCTAGAAATTTCTCTTTGCCTTTTAGTTTCAGCTTTATGTATAGTTTGGCACACTGTCAGTTATTTTGTTAGTATTCATAGAAATTATATATTTACTATAACTTTACCTTCTCAGTATAAAATAGGCTTATTACTAAAAATTCATCCAGACCAATACATTAAAATCTCCTCAATTTTGGCTAATCTTTGTTTTTGACACCCTGTTCCATGGGGTGTCTACGTGTGAATATACACACCCTTCATCTGGCATGGAGTGTCTGTGCATGCTGTTGTACAATCAGCATTTGTCTCCTGCTGAAATGTGATGGTCACAGGTTTCTGTTATTGTTCTTGCTTGCTTGTTTCTTCTTGTATAAAACATCAGCAACCATTTTAGGTGAACTTTTGTTTGGCAATATTTAGTTTCTTCATCAGACCAAGAACTTAAGTTTTTTGGTTCTTTTGATCCTATCCTGTTTGCTTTAGAGACACCAGTTTTTCAAAATCAATTTGTAATGTTAATTAAAATATACTTACTCCTTCCCCTTACCTTCTTCCAGTTTCCCTCATGTCCCCAGTCTAACCCCTGCCATAACCCTCTACTTCCTCCCAAATTGACTGATGCTTTTCCTTATTATTGTTCCACATGTACACCTTTATATTCATAAGTTGTCTGTTTAGCTTGTGTGTATATTATTTCTGGGCTGACCACTTTTTATTTCTTAGCTAATTAGAGGGCTTATCTCCTGAAAAGACTGATTCTCTTTCCCCTCAAATCATTTGTTGCCTGTAGTTCTTTGTAGAATCCCTTGAGATTCCCTTCTCATTGGCATCTCTATTGGAATTGTCATTGTTCAGGTCTTGTTTAGGCAGCCATATTGTTGACCTACCCTGGGGGAAGTGGTCCTGCAGAGAAAATCTCACAGCAGACTTCCTGATGAAGTGGCTCTTACAGTTTTTCTTGCTCTCTTCCATGTTTCTTGAGCCTCCAGGAAAGGAGTTGTATTGTAGATGTGTTTCCTGGAGGTGGGCTCCTCAAAATCAATTGCATTATGACAAGTTGTGTTTTTATGTAATTATCTCCATTGCTGCAAAGAGAAGGCACTTTGATGGGAGGTGAAAGCTGCTTGTTATCTGTGGGTACGATGATGAGTTTCATCTATCACAATCAAAATGACTTTATCCTGGAGATGCAAGGATGGTTCGACTTATTTAAGTCATTAAGCATAATAAATCATATGAATGCACTTAAAGACAAAAATCACATGACCATCTCAAGAGATGCAAGAAAAGCCTTTGACAAATCCAACATGTCTTCTAGAGAGAATTGGAATGGAGCAAACATATATCAACATAATAAAGGCTGTACATAACATCTACATGTATGTCTCCAGATCCCTGATAGAAACAAGTCTCCCACTTGGAATCTGAATTCTTCAAACATAAAAGGAAGAAATGTGATTTGAGCATGAATTTGTAAATGGTTCTGTAGGACCTTATCAAGATGCTTGAAGAATTGTGAAAATGTGGGACCAGTGAGATGGCTCATAGGGTAAAGACTTGCTGCTCAGCCTGGTGACCTAATAACCAGAACCTATGGTGGTGGAAGGAGGGAACTGACTTCTTCAAGTTTTTCTCTGACTTTGACACATGGACTGTGCACTCACACGTGCTCTTTATAAACAAAAGTCACTGAAAAATTTAAAAACCTTAAGATGTAAGCATCAGCTATAAAATGTAACTTTTAAAACGTGCCAGTATGCATATATTTGCTCACGGCTGTACCATTTTTTAAAAACATTGACAATTGTAAGCATCAATTTATGTTTTAAGGTGAGCTATAGTGGAAGTTGGAATTATTTTAATTTCAACTTAATTTTAATTCCAATTTAATTTTAATTGTTTTGTTCTTGTGTTTTGGGACAGGATTTTACTGTGTAGCTCAAGCTGTGACTTTGTGATTTTCTTGCTTTGGCTTCCTGGGTGCTGAGCTGACAGATGTAACCACCATACCCAGTTACTGTTTCAGATTTTGAAAAGTGTTCTGAAGTCACAGGGTAAACAATAATGCCAACTCTCTGCTTATAAATCCCTCCATTTCTAGAATCACCAATTGGCATTTTCTCAGTTATGTGTAACTGATACAGGACAGGAACACGGTGGCTGCCTTACTCTTGTAATAAACACTGTTATATTTACCCATAACTGAAAGTTTTATGTTCAGTAGAACATTTCTAATTCACTTTATAATAAATATGACAGTTTTCACTTTAAAAATAAACCATGCTAATATATTCATTTTAGGGTTCTGTGTAAAATTTCATTTGAATAAAATGTTCCACTGCTAAAAATGTGTGTAGCACTGTAGGTGTTATTGAGGGGGCTAGTCCTTGAAGTCCGTTGAGATTTAACTGTACACTAAGCCTTTTTGCTGCTCTGAGCTGCACATCCATTTCTGCTTAGTGATTCTCCCATGTTCTGTAATGTGAGTGCTGCTCAACGTCTTCCTTATTGAAGTGAGCAACAGCGGGCACTACATGGAGATGCTGTAGATCAGTGATTTTTGACTTGAGATATTTTACTTTTTGAGTACTTTGGATTAGGCTGACACCACAATTATGGTATGAATGTGATTGACCTTGCCAATGAATCAGTTAGTTTCTTGCTTATTGTGAAACTATAGACGCCCCTAATCATCCATGGGAACTGTGTCCCAAGGCCCCTGGTGGATGCTGGGAACTTTATATGATCCCCACATATCCCTTCTGACAGTCGCCATGCTCAGCTGTACTAATGTCTGTATCTTGGAGTGGCTGTCATCATACCAGCAAAGCAATGCATGTGTGCAGGAGAGTTTTATGTCAACTTGACAGAAGCTAAAGTCACCTGAGAGGAGGGAACCTCAATTAAGAATATGCCTCTATAAGACGAAGCTGTAGGCAAGCCTGTAGGACATTTTTATAATAAGTGATTCATGGTGCTGTGGCTGCAGAAGTAACTGGGATGTACCTTTGTCCTTTACTATAGTACTGCCCTACTTTTGTTTAAGAAGGGTTATAATTACAGGAAGTTCTTGGCTTACGTTGCTATAGTTGCTTAAAGCAGAGGACCAAGAATTTATCAATTACATTTTGTAAACAGCTTTGCTTTTCTTTAGTGTGCTTTGCAAATTGCTAGTTGCTATTTTCTGGTTTATGAAACCGTGAGAGGATGCATGTGACCTATTCCTGGCCGGGGGCTCTTGCCCTGTGTTTTCGTTGCAGCAACAGGGGCTGCTGTTCTTTGGCATTATTTGAATACTCTGAGGAAAGAGTCATTTTCTTGGGTATGTACTGCATGTGCATGCACATGTGTAGGATATGTGTATGCATGGATGCAGAGGGCAGAGGTTGATGCCAGGTGTCTTCCTTTCTCACTTGAGCCAGGATCTCTCACTGAATCTTGTGGGGATATTTTCAAGTATAATAAAAACATTCGGGGATATCAGAGGACAGATCTACTTCCTCCTGCCTCCCCCCCCCCCCCCCCCGAGTTTTCTGTGTAACAGTGCTGGCTGTCCTAGAACTTGTTTTGAAGACCAGGCTGGCTTTGAAATCGCAGAGATTCTCTTGCCTCTGCTTCCCAAGTGCTGGGACTAACAGTGTGAGCCATGGCTTCTTCTGCCTCAGAGTATCTCCGAGTGTTTTATTATACTTGAAAATATCCCCACAGAATCTGGAGCTCGCCAGTTGACTGGTTACTGAACTCTGGGATCCACTTGTCTTCATCCTTGAACTGCTAGTGTTGGAGGTCAGCCTTTTACATGGGTACTGGGGATCCAAACTCAGGACTTCATGTTTGCATGGTAGGTACTTTATCAACTGAGCAAGTTTTCTAGCCCCAGCTGGCACACTTTTATTGATTGGTTGGTTGATTTTAATCAACATACAAAGTAATGGGTTACATTGTCACAGTTTCATACACAGATATAATTATAATTTGCTCATATTTACTGTATCCTGCTACCATTACATAGGACCTACCCCAAACAGTACCAGCTGCTTTTTCATATCATATCTACGTATGTATTTGATTATAGTAGTTAAATCTCCATGCCGCATGACAATAGCATGCAAAATTCGTCTTTCATTTCCTTACATTCTTATATGTTCTTTGTTCCTCTTTCTCTACACTGTAGACCTCTTCTCTCAACATAGTTTCTACTCTGCTTTGTTGGTGGAATTTGTATTGTATTTTAAATATAGGATCCTATCATATGCAAATAGGAATAATTGACTTCTTTCTTACCTATTTGTTTGCCCTTCATTTCTTCCTCTGGCCTTATTGCCATGGCTAAGACCTCAAGCACTATACCAAAGAAGAGGAGACACTCTTCCTTTAGAATAAATGCTATCAATCCCTCCCCACTTGGTTACATATCACTAATGTGAGGTATAGCTTTTATTAGTTAATTTGTGTTTCTTCTATTCCTAGCTTCTTTAATACCAGAGAGAGATACTGAATTTGGTCAGAGGCCTTTCTTCATTTATTATAAGATGATCGTGTGATCCTGCCCCTGTGTGTGATATGTTTCATTAATGGATTTGTGTGTGTTGAACTGTCCCTGCATCTCTGGAGTGAAAACAGGTCAGTCATGATAGATGAGCTCTTAAAAGTGCTGTTGAGTTTGGTTTGCAAGTATTTTGTTGAGAATTTTTGTGCATCCCTGTGATGATTTTTTTTTTTTTTTAAGAGAACCCCATAGGTTCTTATATTTGAATACTCAATCTGCAGTGGTGGAGCTGTTTGGGTGGGACTAGGAGGTATAGCTTTGTTGGAGATGTGTCACTCTGTGTTGGCTTTAAGGTTTCAAAAGTCCACACCAGGCCCAGTGGGCCCTACTTCTTACTCAGTCTGTGCCTTTGGACCAGATGGAAACTTTCAGCTACTGCTGCAGCACCTTGCCTAGCTGCTGCGATGCTCTCCACTGCAACGGTCTAGGAATCATCCTCTGAACTATAAGGAAGTCCCTAAGTCTCTTTACGGAAATAACAAATAACCAAGGCAGCACCTGACAAGTTGATTAGATTGTCCTGAGGACTCTTCCAATATGGCTGTCTTTGTGGAAGGAAGGATCTGCTACTTGCTCCCCATGGCTTGCCTAGCCTGCTTTCTTATTCCATTCAGCACTTACCTGCCCAGGGATGGTATACCAGTACAGGCTGGGCCCTCCCACACCAATTATCAATTAAGAAAATGCCCCACAGGCTTTCACACAGCTCATCTGGTAGGGGCATCTTAACTGTTCTTGAGGGTCTCTTAGGCCATCTCCAGCCAGCACTTAGAACTCTTTTGTGCATGGGCTTGTGAGGGGGAGAAAAGAGAAGGAATAGGGTTAACTAGTTCAGTGCTGTTCATTACTGAGAAGCATCCATTATTCCAACTGCATTTTCCAGCTCTTCCTTCCAAGGCAAGGCTGAAACTCAAGTAGCTGATTTTAAACACAGCCTAATGAATTTCATTGTAGGTCATTTTCCCTCTTTTTTTAAATTTATTTTTAAGCTTCTTTCTCAGTGAGAGCTCAGTAGTACCGATTCTCTATTTTGATAATCCAATCAAAATATTTACTGTAATACCCTGAATTATTTATTATTATTATTATTGTTGTTGTTGTTGTTTGAGGTAAAGCAAGGAAGAAATAAATAGAAATGCCCAATTTATGTTTTGGTTTGTTTTTGTTCTGGGACAGTTTCACCATGTAGCCAGTAGCCAAGGCTGTGCTGGTGTTTGGTAACTAGGCTGGGCAATCCTCAAGTTTAGGATCCTTCTACTTTAGCACGGTGAGTGTTGCTGATTATAGATGTGCATGCTCACACCCAATAAGACCTTCAACTTTGTCTACATTGTAACATTTCTTGTGTCTCCTACATACTCACATGTGATTTTGATTCTTCTATCAGTTCAGAGAGCACGTCCTATGTTTCTATTATTAGGAAAGCAGCTGAAGTTAGTGGCCAAGGCAGTAGCAGAGTGAGTAGCAGAGGCAAAATGTGAGTGTAGGTCTGTCTCCAAACCCACCCCAGCCCTATCCCTGCTGTTTCAGGCCTAGATAAGCAAAACACATTCCCATTTTTCCTTCCTTCTTTCCTTCTTTCCTTCTTTCCTTCTTTCCTTCCTTCCTTCCTTCCTTCCTTCCTTCCTTCCTCCCTCCCTCCCTCCCTCCCTCCCTCCCTCTCTCCCTCCCTCCTTCCCTTTCTCCCTCTCCCACTCTCCCCCTCTTCCTTTTTTTTTTTTTTTTGAATGGGTTAGGAACTTCAGGACTGAACTGAACTTAAATTCCTGATCGGAGCTAGTACAAGGAAGGGACCTTTACAGTTTTAAATCTGTGCCTGGTGGGATCCACATGTTTAGAGGTTATGGGACATCCCGCTTAGGGGTTTATGTCTTATCCCATCATTTAGAAGTGCTGCCAGCCTGATATTTTCTTTCCTGAAGGTCATATACTGTTACCTTTAGTACCATCACCACTACTGCTAAGTATCTTTGGGGCCCCCTTTGCATTTCTGTAGAACAGAAAGAATATTTCCAACACCCAAGAGTGATCAGGATGTAAAAATGCCCACGTGCTTGCCCATGCCTCTTCACGTGTGATGCCATGCTTACCTCTCACATGGATTTTAGTTTCTTCATAGCAAACGCGGGTTATTTCAGTTGCCAAGCTCATACCTTGTGGTTTCATTACCCATCACTCTGCCACAGTTTTGCTCTCTTCCCAGCTTCTTCTTGTGGGCAGAGCACGGTGCCCGGCATGTGGCCGGTTCCCTGACATTCTTTTTGAAATGATTAACTTATTTTTCTCTAATCCTCTTTTCTCTTCTCCCACAACACTGTGTGTATGATGTATGTATCGTATGTGAGTACATGTGTACCACGGTATACACGTGGAGGTAGTAGAGGACCATGGGTATTGGTCTTTGCCGCTGGATGCTGTGTATTCCAAGCTAGCTGGTGCAGAAGCTTGTACAGATACTCTTGCCTCTCTCCCTGGAAGAGCATAGGGGTTATAGATATATGCCACCATGTCCAAGTTTATATGGCTTCTAGGGATTCCTTGCACTGGTGTGGCAAGTATTTTACCCATGAGCCATTTCCCCAGCCCCATAGTCTTTTTTATGTTTTTGCTAGTGGCATCTCCCACTCAACCTTTTTCACCTCAATCATACAATTGGTCACTCTCCTGGATTCTTCTTTTGGAGTGTTGTCTCTTGCATAGTTTCAAACCCACCCATCTCTCCCTCTGTCTCTGTAGCTGTCCACCATCTATTTATTGTCAAAGTGCAGCAATTACCTCTCAAGTTGTCTGTCTTTCACTAATCTAGTATGACTGTTTGTATTTCACAGTGTTCGCTTGATACCGATTTTCCAGAAACAAACGTGAAAGATGGGAAATGGAACAGACTGGTGGTTAGATTGTATTGAGGTATTATTAGGGGATGTAATGATGTGATGGTCTCGTGTTGATGTTAATGTATAACTGTTGGAGGGAAGTACTGCTGCTCTATCCACAGAGCAATGTCTCCATTGACGTGAAATACCTTTGCTGTTTTTGTCCTGTTCTTTCCTGTACCTTTTCCATGGCATCCCTATGTTGGTGGAGAGGTCTCCCGGATGTTCCTGCACATTTATCAGGAATGGGCGACACTGCCCTCTCTCATTGCTCTACTACAAGTGATACCTTTTTTTGTGAATACATTTTATACCATGTGGTTTTTTTTTTCCCTCACAGTTCCCATCTAATTCCATTTTGAAGTTTTTCAGATATTTATTCCTTCTCTCTCTTTTTGGTTAGGATTTCTTAGGTCACACGAGGCAAAGAATCAACCCAGCTGCTTCTACTGTGAAATCTACTTTTGAGAGTCACAAAACAGGAAAACCAAAAGGGTAGCCTCAGTGTAGCCACAGTTGGATTCAGTGAACCAATTATACTTCAGGCTGCCCAGTTATGCCCACAGGCCTGTCTCCTGGCCTTATTTTCACTATTTTAGATTCATTCTTAAGTAAACCCTGTCTGTGTGGTGGCATCTGTTACACTGTGCTTAAGAGAAAGAAAAAAGAGCTC
The DNA here is from genome assembly GCA_033318265.1 of Phyllotis vaccarum. Taxonomy (NCBI): domain Eukaryota; kingdom Metazoa; phylum Chordata; class Mammalia; order Rodentia; family Cricetidae; genus Phyllotis; species Phyllotis vaccarum. Next base: position 83,886,069 of record JARWLC010000014.1, on the reverse strand, counting down.
ACTTATTCCTCCATCAAGTCCTGGAGCAAGTCCTGTTTGTCTGGATTGAATTATACACCTGATGCAGAGCCAAATGCTATGGCTAGAAGCCAGGTGGATACACTGACTAGCCAAGTAGAGGGCAGGTGTCTAGCCTTGGAGCTGAAGGGTGGAGCCAGCTTCACTTAGACCTCACCAGATGAGAGAGGTTGCATGTGAGTATCTTTTACTTACCAGGCTAATGGGAGTGAGATGGCACAATGTCCCATGAAATTAATTTACTTTTTTATTTCTTTCCAGCCAGACTTGCCTCATGAATGGTTTACTTATTTTGCTTTGCTAATAGCCTTAAAAACATCGCTAGTATTAATTTTATATCTCTGTGGGATCCACTCTACATTGGGCTACTGCCTTGTTTCTTGGCACATCCACTCCTGATCCCAAGGGAACTGTATTTTGGTTTAAAGAATAATAGGGGACATTGTAGTGTGAAACCGTGGGAACAGACAAGCATCTGTTAGGTACTTTTCAAAGCAAGGGAGGTGTGTGGAAGGAGCCTAAGCAGAACATTTGTTGGTTGTTTGATGGCTTTATGGCAGGCTCAGGAATGTGGGTCACAGAGCATGGAGATTTATCAACCTCAGGATGGCAAGGACAAATGTCAATATGGGTACTGAAACCACTGGATCCATTTGGGTAGTGGATGGGTCTTTTCCTGCCATTCTTTTAACATTGTGCCCAGGCTACACTGCATCAAAGTTCTGTGAACACATACCTCCATGAGGTATCTGAACTCAGTGGAAACCCACTTAATAGATTAAACTGTAAAGGAGCAAATCACAAGTTACCCACTATATTAGAGAGAGCAAGGGAATTTTGAGTCAGTTGGATGACTTGTGCGGCTGTTGTATAGAAACTAAGTCTTCTTTATCTAGACATTCTCAATTTTGGGATACAAAGGTAGTGTTGGAGGAGGTCAACCATCATGGTAAAGATGTAGTCAGGCAAGAATCATCCATGGCTACAAGATAAGCCTGTGTGGGATTTTGAGGAAGAATAGAATATTTGTGTGACCCTACTATGTCTTGCATCTTTCAAGGCAAGTAAAAAAATGATAGGGATAATGTGAAATGATTCAGCTGCCACTTGATCACAGATTAAAATTATAATAATTTACGATGGAAAGATGGGCATTATGTGTTTATAAATGTGTAACTTTGAGAAGGAAACAATAATGTCCATGTAGAATACTGGCTGAGGACATGAAACCCCAGACTAATCACAAGGACATACCAGACATCCAGAAAACAAAATAATATTCTTATGTTCTTTTGTACACACACACACACACACACACACACACAAGGAAGGAAGGGAGGTAGAAAGAAGATGGGTGAGGGAGGAAGAAGTATAGCGGGGAAGAGAGAAATGTGGGAGGAAAGTGAAATGAAGGGTTAGATGAATCTGGGAAATGTATATATAAATTTCTCTGTACTATTTTAATGGCTTTTGAAAAATAAATTTGAAGATTTTGTAAAAAGTTAATTTCAGCATCATCTGCAGAGACCCTGTGTTATTAGGGTGTTGAGGTGGTGATAATGAACAGATGTGTGTGCCTACAAAGTTTCTGGATGAGTCTCCATCCTTGACTGTATGGCCTTTAATTAATTTAAGCCTTGGTCTAAATTCCCATCCTGATGGTTGGCAGCAAATTCAAAGAGAGACCAATGGCGTATCTCTTCCTCTGCTGGAAACCACAACAGCACAAAGGGGGTGAGAGAGGCAACGTGCCTGGCACACATAACCTGGAGCTGCCTGCTCCCAGGCTCTAGATAAAGTCACTGCTTCTTTCCTGTAGTAAATACTCAGGGACTCTGTGTGTTACAGTCTCTGATGCCAGGGAGTTGTTGAAGCCACCTGCAAAAACACTGCTCAAGGTACCTCATGCCCACCCTTCCTCCCCAACCCTAACCTCCATCAACATAAGCTTTCAAAGGGTATAAGTTTTCCTAGAGATCAGAGGAGACACAGACTCCTCATCTGGCTTCTTATTTTAGAATTGAGTTGAAGGGGAGATAGGAACCAGAGAAAGCAAAATACAAATTAATGTCAAAAATTAGCCTGATGCTATAAATGTCCCATTTATAATTCAATTTAGAATTTAAAATAATTTTCGTATCCAGAGTAGCCATTTCCTCACTAGCCAGTAGTTGTCATATCTATAAATCCCAAAGTAGTCACAGGTAAGTCACCCCAAAACATTTATAAATATCTTGCTTTCTAGGGTTGAAGGTTCAAGGTAACATTTAAACAAGTGTTTCTGAATTTTTCTACCTAAAGAAAATACTTTAAATCTGGTGGCATGTTAAAAAATCCCACAAATAAATGACACTGAGTTGATACTACCCAAGGAATCCGTGTTCACTTGATGTTTCTTGTCAGGAGAATGTTGGTCTAGCTGTTTTGATTCCCATCATTTCAGATGTAACATGGACAGACTTCTCAGGAAGGTGAGTGGAAGTCAAAATGAATTACTTCTGATCAAAAAGGCCAACAGAGAGCAAGTCCAAGCATCTCTGGGTCTCTGAGCCGTGAGGAAGATGAAATCTGTCCACGGAGACTGCTCTCCGTGGATGGGCCACTGTCATAGGAAACAAAGATCTGGGTAAGTCATGTGGAAGGAAAAATAGGTCATGATTTTTGGGCTCTGCATACTGTGTGTGGCATATGCACTGCCCTGGTCTTGGCCACACTTCTGAAAGTAGTTGGTTACATGGGGTCATTTTGCAAATGGGAAACTAAGATCCTGATAATAATCACTGGAGCTAGGTTTCCTTGTTCATGGATTTGTTCCTTTGTCTCTGTTTAGTTTTGCTCTGCTGAGCTTTCTTTCTTCCCTGCCAAGCGTGGCTCTTATTTTCAAAGATTTCCTACTTGGATCCTAAATACCCAAGTTCTCTTTGGTGAGATGGTTGGTCAGTGGGACATAGGTACATCGTGGTTCTTCTGTTGATGGGTTTTGGCCCAGTCCTCACAGGTCGGCAGCATTTCCTGAGGGAACAGCCCATGAGTCAGGTAGACAGGAGAGTTTCTGGCTTGGATCCATGGCTGGGTAGGAAAAAACCACTCCTTGTATTTGTTGTGTCTTGATCTAGTGGCTTTACAGAGAGGTGAGCCTGCAGAACTGGAACCCAAGGGCTTCCAGGCAGGAGAAGCTGGCCAGGACTGTGGTCTCTTTCTGTGGATCAACTGGGTCCATTTTGGTACCTGACATCATAGTGTAGTGTTGTGATATTTTCCCAAGGAATTTCCACTAGGTGGGTGAGGATGAATAAAGGTGTCCTTAAGAAAAATATTTTATTTAATTTAGCTTTTTAAACTTTCAGTACAGGGCAGTGAAATCTTATGGGAGATTAGGAGTGTGGAAAGCTTCCTTTTCTGGGTATTCACAAGTGTCAAAGGTTTAGGCATTTGCTCAGGGTGCCCAACTGACAGGAGCTGGAGCTACATGGAACCTAGTTGGATAATGGGTCAAGTCGGTGTTTTTCCTATAGTTAAGATTTGTGGGGCCTTGGCCACTGCAGGCCCTGTGTCCTGTGGTGCTAGTACATAGGTAAAATTTAGCAAAGTGCTGATGAAGGGAGAGAGAGAGAAGAGAGGGAGAGCAGAGAAGGTTCCGAGTCTAGGTGACGGTATTACCCCAGCATTGGCCCTCTCTCTCTGGCCATAATACTGGAAAACTATGTCAAACTTGTGTTTGAGACTGTGGATATGGCTCAGTTGGTAGAGTGTTTGCCTACCTCACACAGCTCTGGGTTTGATCCTCATTATAACATAACAGGTGTAGTGGTATATATCTGAGATCCAGTACTTGAAGAGTGCAGGCAGGAGGATCAGGAGTTCAAAATCACCCTCAGCTTTTTACCATGTGTATATCTCACTAAAGTTCATAATATAAAGTGAGACCGTACAGAGGTGGGAGAGCATCTATTAGGGACCATTCTCCCGCCCTGGGCAGGACAGATCAAAGACATACTTCCTTCAGCCCACCCAGTTCCTCTGAGAGTTGGATTCTATTGTTTTCTCTTTAAGGACGGGGTTCATCTCTCTGCAGCCAGGGACAGGGTTCCACCCCTTTGCAGCCAGTGACAGGGTAAGGCTTGAGAGGGTAAGTGGCTGGAGTCTAGCAACACTGGAAGAGCTTTGGCTTCTAGAGTATTCTTTGAGGTTATACTACCTTTGAGTGAAAAGTACTTAGCTTGAGGAAAAAAATCATAGAAGGATACAAACTTGTCCAAAATAGTTTTAGGAAGCTGGTGGCTGCCAGATTTCCTGAATTTCTACATGTAAGCCAGTTCCCAAATCAAGGCATGCGCATGTACTGCCCCGGCTTAAAAAAAAAATATGATTCTATAGGGACTTGGAAGTCTTGAATGCTCCTGGCTGGCACAGTCTTTGCTAGGCCTACAGACAGCTTATTAACTGAGAATTCACCAGGGGCATAACCTTTTCCTTGTCCTCTGCACAGCAGCCGGCCCCAGGTTATGCCATACAGGGCTCTCATGGGCAAGAAAGGCAGCACATGGAAAATGTATTGGTGAGTGAGTTATTATAAAACTTGGCTCATTCTGATGAGGCAGGTTAATAAAGGACTAGTCTGGTCTGCTTCAGCTCTGAATGCCTAGGGTCGGCTCAGCCTTGTGTTAGGATTTGACTTAATCTTGAGAAGTGGGTTTTGTTTTCATTAAATAGACACGTAGTCTCTAAGAGATTAGGGAATTTGTTCGTGTTCCCCCAACTGGAAGAAACCAAATTAGAATCCAGTTATGTGGAACTGAAGCCATTGTTCTCTTTAGAGACTTGCTTGGCCAGTATGTCAAGGCATGGGGACATTTGGTTCTCACTTTTAAGTTATTGCTCCAATATTCATCTGCTACCCCCGAGACTACATAGAGCTGTGTAGCTTTGAGCTTGCCTTTCTGGCTCAATAGAGATTATCCAGCTTGTCTGAGCAGGTAGATGGGATGGACAGTGTGTAACCCGCTGGACCCCTGTCCCTGGCTGCAGAGAGGTGGACCCATGTCCCTGGCTGCAGAGAGATGGACCCTTGATCTTGGCTGCAGAGAGATGAACCCCTGTCCTTGGCTGCAGAGAGAATAGACACCTGTTCTTGGCTTCAGAGAGAATGAGCCCCTGTCCCTGGCTGCAGAGAGGATGGACCCTGGTCCTAGCTGCAGAGAGTGTGTACCCCTGTCCCTGGCTGCAGAGAGGGTGGACCCTGATCCCTGGCTGCAGAGAGGGTGGACCCCAGTCCTGGCTGCAGAGAGGGCTTCCTGGAGGGCTTCTCTCTGTCTCTCTTCTGGACTCATTGCCAGGCTATAATGAGAATATTTATGTCTGCATCCAGAGATCTAATTTGTGGCCACACAAAGTCAGAGAACGGCAAGCAGAGACCTGGCTGGGGTCTGGTGGGCTTGAAACTCCCCCCTCTGTTGTGTCTCCAGCCTCACCAGGTGCCTGTGCTAGGTTTTAGCCTCTAAGCAGAATGTGAACTTAGATGGCTCTTTTTTTTGCTGCCCAACTGCAATAGTCACCACTCTTTAATTGCTTGATGCTAATAGTGGTACAATGACGAATTACAGTCATAGCAAGTACTCACGGCAGGATCATAGGTACTCCCCTTTAAGCATTTTACAAATATTCATTCATTTTAATTTTCCCAACATTTAAAAATAGGTCAGGTACTATCTACCCGTTTTATAGATGAAGAAACCAACACACAAAGATGTCAGCGGGTTCTCCCATTGTCACACAGTAAGTGAGGAGCTGGGTCTTTATGGAGACGATATATGGCATAAGTTACATGATTTTCCCATTGCCACAGTAAGTGGGGAGCTGAGACTTGAACTTATAGAGTTGGTATCTGGTATAAATCAGTCTTCCCTGAGTCCTCACTCTCCTCTGTGCATGTGCCTATGGAATGGATTTGACCACAGCAGTCTCGGGGCACCATCCAGACGGCTGTCTTTCCTCATTCTTACTGCCTCTCATTCTTACTGCCTCTCATTCCTTACTCCTCGATCTTTTCTAACTTGTCCAAAGTCCCCCATTTGTCCTTTTCATCCCCCGTTCATCTTGCTGTTTCTTACGTTGGTGCTTACTTGCTGGTTATTAGGCTGTGGTCGAGAGGCTTGTCTGTGAGTCTGTGAGGTCAGCGACTGTATGCCCCTGTGGACCACAACAGCTACAGAAAGCGCATGCACAGACTATAACTGTACATGTTTGTGGGTCAGAACATGGATGCACAGATGAACCAATGCATTTCAGGCCTGTGCTCTAGGGGTCAACCTCAAAACGACCTTTCCTGAGGGAGCTTAGGACTGGCTTCCCTAAGAACAAAAGACATCAAGAAGCTGAAGATATGAATCTGGATTGGAAGTAAGGATGTAGCATCATATATTGATCTGCAGCTCACAGGACATTTTGAATTTTTAATTATGTCTATGCCCACAAGTCTGTGTGAGTGCATGTACAGGTGAGTGCAGGTGCCCACTGAGAGCAGAAGCAAGCATTGGAAGGCCTGGAGCTAGAATTACAGGTGGTTTTAAGTATCTTGGCATGGGTCCAAAGACCTGAACTTGGGTCCTCTGCAAGAACAGTATGTGTCAGAGAATACTACTCGGTACTTTTCTGTATTTAATCATCATGCAGACGTGCTATAGGCATAGCAGGTGGATGTTTCACTTTATAGAAGAAGAGGAAACTGGGTGAAGAGGGAAAATGACTTGCCCAAGACCACTTTTATCCATACCTAATTGCCCTCTCATTACCCCGCAGGACTTGGACTCAGCAGGGTAGCTAGGATGGGCTACATAAGCATTAGAAGTCCCGGCAGGGCAGAGGGAATTGGCTGCTTGTAGCAGGGACTCCGGGTTCTTGGTAAATTTGTGACATTAATTCCCATGCTCTGGAGTTGGATGAGGAACAGTGGGTGTAGCTGCTCAGACTTTTGCCACTGGATAGAAGTCACTCATGGTTCTTCTGGGATTTCAGCACCCGACAGGAGAGTCAAACTCAGGATGCCGTGTGGATATCTATTAGCTCAGCTCCAAAGGAACTGGCTATTCTCAGCTTTTAGAGAATCCCATCAACCAACCTTCTTGTATCTTACACCAATATCAGCAAAATCTCCCGAGGAGACATCTGCTTGTGTAAGTCCACATGCTTAGGCCCTCAGGTATTAGCTCCTGCCTTGTGAAGTAGTAAAGTACGAAGAAACCAGTGGAGGGGATTCTTGTGACATGCCTTTTGATTCTGTCTCAGCCCTTTCCTGTGTCTTCACTGTGACTCAGGCTTTCCCCATGTCTTGTCCCCTCCATCTCCTGTAGGGCTTCTTACGTTGGCTCTCTGACCTACCCACATGGTTGCCACAGTGCCTAACCCATAACAGAAGTGGTTATGTGTAAACATGCCGTTTTCCCTCATGAGGAATTTCTCACCACCATCTACCCGGCCCTTCCCATCTCTGAACCAACCTCACCCAGTCCTGCACATGCAAGCATAACTCTGCACAGTACAGGAGGGGCTCACTCTCCTGCTCCTCTGCTTTTCTTTCTGTTTATGGTCCTTTCTCTTCTTCCTACATCTCCTTCACAGCCCATCATAAACACATAGTTGGCAGCAAGAGTTTCTAATCCCAGGGTTTCCTTGCAAACAGCACCCATGTCGATTTCTGTTTCTACCCTGTGTTTGATACAGTTTCCAGTGCTCAGAACAATGAGTGTCAGTCACCAGCTTATGTCTGACTCCCTGGCTTTTTTCAGGGACATGGGTGGGGTCTTTTCAGCTCCGTTCCTGGTGCCCAGAACAAAACTATGACTCTGTTTAATGAAAGTTTTGTGACTAAATGATAGTGGTACTGGAAGTCAGCTGGACAGCCACACAGATCTCTACAGCTATGCTTTCATTGTTTCTCAGAACCAGCAAGTTTCAAGGACAGAGTTCAGTGTTCTCATAAGATTTTTAATAAACCAAGTGTGTGTGTGTGTGTGTGTGTGTGTGTGTGTGTGTGTGTGTGTATGTGTGTGTGTTGTGTAATCCTTACACAAGGGCCCCTGGTTTCTACTGTTACTGTTTCCCCTACCTCAAGTAATACTTATAGATTCCATGGAGCAAATGCCTTTTTACATTAAATCTTGAAAAACATGTCTCTCATTTTGTGCCCAAGGGATTCAAGTAGCAGGTGTCTATTTAAAAAGAGAGGAGGCAGGAGTCTAGAGAAATGGCTCAGGTTAGGAGCATTTGCTGCCCTTGCGTGAGACCTAGGTTTGGTTCTCAGCACCCACATGGTGGTGCATGACCTTAAATCTAGTTCTAGAGGATCTAACACTCTCTTCTGGCCCCCATGGGTACCACATGCATCATGAAGTACCCATCCACACATGCAGGAAAAACACATTTATGGCTCAGGGAACATCCTGAGAAGGGAGAGGTGGTAAGATTATAAGTCTAGAATACCAGAATGTCTGCTGTGAAAGCAGTCTCTCCTAGAAATGTCTGTACCAACGACCTCAACAGTGGTGATATCAATGGACATGTTTATTTAGAAGGAGGAAACTTTCATAGAATCCCACTCCTAGACAAAGAACTGATGACTGCTGGGAAGAAAATCCAGTACAGAATGCTCAAACTGAAAACATTATATTCAGAAACAAGAAATATGGATTCAGCATGTTGTATGCATTATCATACATCTATATGTATGTGATAATAATAATAATAATAATAATAATAATAATAATAATAATAAAGAAAAAGAGGCTATTGACTTGTGAGTTGGGGAGTTAGAAGAGGGTTACTGGGCAGAGCTAAAGGGAAGGAAGAAAAGAATATAATTCTATTCCAATTAAAAAACAAAAATAAAATTGAAATTTTGTTTTAAAAGACAAGGAAACAGGCCAAAGGCCTTCTAGGAATTCAGCAGAGGTCTTAGCGGTAGTAAGTGGTATCAGGGCTGCTCAAAATGTAGTCCGTGGGCCAGCTTCTTCAGTAGCATTTAAAGCTTGGAAAAAATGCAAATTCTCAGGACCAGTCACATCAAATGAGAAACTTTAAAATAGACTCTCTAGGAGGTTTTGCCTTTGAAGGACCCTGAGTACAGCCTGACCATATTCAGACTGAGGTCTGAACACTCAACAAGACACTGTTCATTGTGCCTCCCGTGGACACTGCTGTCTCACTGAACACTAGAAAGGAGGACAAGACCCTCCTGTCTTAGGTAGTTTATTCTAGGAACTTCCATCCCAGTGATTTTGACCCCGTGAACTTAATACTCTCAACAGCCTGCAAGGTGACATCAGCCACCATACCCTGGTGTTCCTGCTAACCTCTGGGAGTTTTTGTTATCAATGGGTTTCAGAGCCCCTTGGGGAATATTTGCAGTAGAGAAGTTTAGATATTTCAGTTCCTTTAGACTGGCTTCTTTGGGCAAAATCTCAAGAGCTTACACACACACACACACACACACACACACACACACACACACACACACACACACAAATCTGCTTTTCTGAGTTTATTTCCTGAATCAAACACGATGGTGTGCATCTGACCTTCTGGAGGACCTACTAGCCCTCTGTAGTGAAGGATCCTGGAAGCATGGGGTAGGTACTAAGGCCATCTCATGAAGTCTTTGTTGGACTGAACAGCCTTTCTGCAGAGACCTTTCCCTCTCTTCCTTGCATATATGTGCATAAGTGTGTGCATGTACACACACACACACACACACACACACACACACACACACACACACACACACACACACTTGCATGTGTATGTACTCATACATTCCCATACAGTCTCATACACTCCACACTTGCTCTGGATGAGCTGCTCCAATTGGTGACGTTTCTAACAAATAGCATAAACCTTTTTTCTTTACCATCTACCTAGAAAATATAATTTTCTTTTGTCCGTGACGTCAATGAAGGATGCTGTTGAGCTTTCTGGCTACATGTCAGGTTGGACTGGATGGAGGAAGGCTTTTTTTGTTATTGTTGCTGCTGTTTGCCTTGTTTTTTCAGAAAGGATGGAAGGTGTGCTGTTCCTATCTCTGTCCCTGCCCGCTCCATTCCCTCCTGGGTAGGGAGCTGTCCGTTGTATCCAGTGCCGTACTGTTCCATCTCTCTAGCATGGAATTCTTAGACTGCTTTGCTGGGAACATGTTTCCCTCTACTGCTCATCCAAAGTACCTTGTCTGACCTCTGTTCTATCCCTCAGAGTGGATCCTCCTGGGCCCTCCTGTGTGATCATGATGTGAGACACCACATGATGTTGCTTTTGTCTCCCATGTCTGGGACTTCAGAGTTAGCTCAATGCTCAGAACACTGCTTGTGCCACAGAAATGTTTGCTTGAACTAAACCAGTTATTTTTTTTACTTTAATACTCACGTGACCTAGAGCAGATAGTATTGGCTCAATCCTGTAGATGAGGAAGCTGAGCTCAGAGACTGTGGCAGGCACTTAAGGTCTGGTAGATACGAGTGAGGCAGGTCATGGGTTTTTGTCTCTAAAAACATAGGTCACTGTTTCTTTTCCTTGGCTGGGCTGTCTCCAGTGTTTCCAGAAGCTTTGTTTCTTCTCAGCTGCATAGGCATTGTATGTCTCTGGGACCCTTTAGAAAGCTATCCATTTGGGAGAGACTAGGAAAAGGTATAGGGAACAGTCATCAAATGGGTTCTCTTTGGACTCAGGTTTCATTTGCTGCAAGGCATCTACATGGAGTGGCACAGCTGGGTTCTCTGGAAGGCCTGCAGGGCTGGTGAGTCTCTAGCAGGAGTTTTAGTAAAGTCCATCTTGGCTGTGGACAGCATACAAAAGTGTCAAGAAACATCTGGTACACAGACCAGGAAGGCGTCCTTGAGAGCGATGTTTATGCAAGACCTCAAAATGTTTGTATTTTCTAGTTTTCTGGAAACCAGAATTCTTTCTGGAGCTGATCTTAAAATCACCCTCAGTAGTGAATACTGATGCTCAGCCCATATGTTGTTGCATATGTTAAGTTCTTCATTCTCTCCAAGATACATCATTTCTCACCAAAGTACTTGAGATTGCCCCAACTTCTCCTATCTCTCCAGAGCCATTTGCCACTCACATTTAAATGCTGAATGACCATTGCTTGATTTAAGTCCAGTTCCACAAGACAACCCATATATGCTACTGTTATTGTTTCAAGAACATATGGTTAGATAGAGGAGAACCTAATATTATGTTCTGTGAAATGGACACGGCATTAAAAAGTATCCTAATGACTTCCTGTTACATCCGTATATCAGCGCATCTCTCAACCCCAATCTGAGAAGCTTCTATCTGTTAAAATTAATGGTGAAAAATATAACTTATAATCTTTCATTTCAATCTCCTAATGTTTTTTATTATACTTTATGATTATGCTTTATTTTCTTACACTGGCTATAATTTAAAAATCAGCTAATAGTTGGTCCCTGGGTTCAATTATCAACACCGACCCCTCCAAAATTAAAAAACAAAACAAATAAACCCCCAAACTGTTGAGCTGCTGTATCCAGCATACTGAATGGTGGCGTTCTAGACATTCTTCAGGTTCAACTGAAACTTTAGAAATTAAGATAGTTTATCTTAAAAGACTGTTTTTTTCTGGGGCTGGAAAGAATATCTCAGCAGTTAAGATCACTGGCTGCTTTTCCAGAGGACTTGGGTTTGATGCCTAGTACCTACATGACAACTCACAACAGTATATACCTCCAGGTTCAGGGGATCTAATGTTCTCTTTGGGCTTCTGTGAAAAAAATAAAGAAACGTGGAACATAGACATACATGCAGGCAAATGCCCATGCACATAAATAAAAATTAAAAGGGAATAATAAGGCAAGAGTTGACTAAGAGAAGACAAGTCACAAAAGAGGGGATATAAGTGGTCTGTGAAATATACAGTTAGATCATCCCTGATAACCCTAGTGGAGGGGCGTATATAAGAATCCAAGACCAGACTGAGCCACATAGTGAGTGTCTTAGTTAAGGTTTGATTGCTGTGAAGAGACACTATAACCACACCAGTTCTTATAAAAGAAAACATTTCATTGAGGCTGGTTCAGAGGTTTAGTCCATTATTGTCATGGTGGGAATCATAGTGGCGTGGAGGAAGACATGGTACTGGAGAGTTGGCTATGAGTTCTACATTTGGATCAGAAGGCAACAGGAAGTGATATACTTAAGCTTCTGAGACCTCAAAGCCCATTTCCTAGTGACACCTTTGCTTCAAGAAAGCCATAACTATTCCAACATGGCCACATTTCCTAATAGTGCCACTCTATGAATCAAGTTTTCAAACAGTTGAGTCTATGGGGACCATTACTATCCAAACTACTGCAGTGAATTTCAATGTGGGCTGAACTTCAGTGAAATTCAGTGTGGGCAGGAGACACTGTCTCAAAAACACTCACATAAACCAAAAACAGAACCAAACACACACACACACACACACACACACACACACACACACACACACACACACACACACCCCTGCTAGAATTTGCCTAAAATATTTGTAACTTCTGTGTGTCCTAGATCCAAGGGGAAAGCATAATGACATTTTCTCTACATCCCATCAACTGGGCTGCCTTTACATTAAGGTGTAATCAGTCAGCACAGTCTCAACTACAATGACTTCATATTGACTGAGTTGGAATGGAGGTCATGATGAAGGAAATAGCTCATCAATGCCAAGAACAATCTTTGGAAGTAAGCATAAGGGACTTGGACTTTGCTTTAATCATAAGGGATAGCCACAAAGGTATACAGGCATTCAGGGTAGAAATGGAGAGCAAAGAAAGGCCTAGGAATTATAGATATTTAAATTAGACCTAAATTTAAATTAGTTTATAGACTGGTATCCAGTGTGCTTTGAACTCTGCCCTGAGCTAGGCATTGTGCAGGTACGAGGGTGCAGGACTGGGGATGGCAGCTGAGCAGGCATGAAAGAATCTTGGGGCAAGATTAAGTTAGGAGACTGTTCTTGCCATTTAGAAGAGATACATGGTAGTCAAGATGAAGGCTAGAATGGCCCTGGTAGTGTTGTCTAGAGGGGCACAGATAGGCCAGCTGTCAAATTGATAAGGCTTCGTGATAGGTTAGGTGTGGGAGGTAAACCAGAGTGAAGGCTGGAGGGTGCCCAGCAGTCTGTAGGGAACCTGAGTAGATGACGCTAGTCCTGATTTTGATCTAAAGCCTGCTCATGCCAGATTGGAAAAGGTAACCCTGCCTTTTCACTTGGTTTCTTGTTTCTAGAAACAAATGCCTATAGTACGGCAAAAGATTCCTGGGAAAATGTTGTAACAAGTTTTTGAGATAGTTAAGAAATACTTAACAAATACCTGAAGTGACATAGCAGCAGTTTTTGAGGTAATTGAGAAACTCTTGAGAGAATATAATCGAACACTAGAGACAGCAACTTATAGAAAGATAAAGCTTATTTTGGCTCACAGTCTTAGATCTTCAGTCCATACCTGGGGACCTCTTAGCTGTAGGCCTGTAATGTCCATAATGGTAGGAGCAAAGAAGGTAGCTCATTGCATGGTCAGAAAGGGGGGGGGGAGGGACGGAGGGACAGAGGGACAGAGGGACGGAGGGATGGAGGGACAGAGAGAGGAAGAGGCTATGGTTTCACTGGCCTCTTCTAGAGCGTCTTTTTGAAGTCCTGAAGATCTTCCTCTAGGCCCAACCACTTTCAAATAACACTTTCCTGAAGTCCAAGGCTTTACCATATGTACCTTTGAGTGATGTTTAAGATCTGAACCCTAGCACCAGCTTCAATGGTAAAATGTAGAAAATGGGGTGAAAACGGGAATAAGGGGCTTAGATTTAGGCTGCCTGATTTAGGCTTAGATCTGGTCAACTATATGTGGACATGTTGGGAGCATACCCAGGTGTGAGAGGCGGGGTTCAGAGGCTTGGGAGCAAGGACAGAATGCATGCTGAGAATCCACTGCTATAGTTTAAAGTATTCAGCATTCCCTCCCTCCCTCCCTCCCTCCCTCCCTCCCTCCCTCCCTCCCTCCCTCCCATTTCTTCCTCTCTCTCCTGTGTAATCCATTATCTTCTTTATCTGCATCATGCCTCACTAAAGCTCTTGACTTAATCCAGCTTGATTTGTGCACATGTCGCCATCTGGCACTGGGTCATGTGCCTTTTCAATCTAAGGGAGGAGAATTGGTCTATTCAGAAATATGAACCTGTGACTGGATGCCTTCATGGTGTGTTACAGCCAAATCTGCACTTGGACTCAGCCTTTGGGTATGTTTAGGTAAAAGGCTTTGGAGGATTAACTAGGAAACAGAATTCTTACAGGAAGAGTCCCACAATTTCAAGGGCTTTGCTCTGTCCTGAATCATTAAAATCAACCCAAAGCATCTGGGGATGCTTACAGAGGGGCTGTGGGCATGTTGTTTCTGAGCTGTGGATAAGAGGATGTGGCTATGGCATTATCAGTGACCAACACTGGGTGTATTTATAACCTCAGAGTACTGGATAGGCTGGAGGAAGGTTAGGACAAAGTATCCTAGACCAGGCGTTAGAGTTGATGGCAGGTTCTCAAAGTGTGCATCAGTCACCCGGGAAGGGAGGCTGATTCTGATTCCACTTTAACAGCCTCTCCTCATATCATTCTGCTGCATAGCCCATTGGATAACTGTTCCCCAAGGCCATCATTGTAAATAAGACTGGCCTGTGGCTCCAGCTCAGATAGCTGGGCAGCTGGTCTTGGGCAGGTCACCCATCCTCACCCAGAGTGCAGGACTGAAATCATCGAGCTGTGCTGGGGCAATACCTTCTGTGTATTTGACTCACAGATTGTTAACTAAATTTTCTATCTTGTGTGGAATGTAGAAGTCTAAAAACTTATATTGAGCATTTAGATCCTTTATTGAATGCTCTGTTATAAGTATTTATCAGGCATATATCTTAGGATTGGATAAGTGATTTGAAACCACCTACTCCTTACACTTGAGTTAAAGGATTTTCAAAGGCAACCCTGAAACACATGCGATGTTTGCCTTGAATGCTATCTTTAGAAACCCATCTTCACCCCCACAGAAGGTGTAACTCTACTATACTTAAGACATGAAGATTGACTTATTTTTGTGCCTTGGGTCTTTTTTAATCTTCAAATTAAGGAGCTGGTAGGTAGATCCATGAGCTCACAGTTGTAAAAGTTTAAATGGAAAAAGTTTGGAATTAGGCTAAAGTAGAAGTGGAAATGATAGTTACTTTTGTGGTGGGATAGCCTTTTTAGGTCAGTGTTCAGAAACTGCTCAGGATGTCTTGTGTACTCCTGCCAGAGTAACAGACAACCTGTTATCTTGAATCAGTCTGGTGTTTAAGGAGGTGTTTCTCTTTCCATCATTGCTACATCCTGCCATGTGAGAAGATGAGATGCCTCTGGTCCTAGTCCACATACTCTCCATATTGCCTCTGCTGTCTGAAGCCCTTCCTTAGGCAAACATCCTCTCTTCCATCCGGTGTTTGCAGCATGTCATCTGGGGTTCTTTCATGTTGCAATAGTCTTTTAAAATCTGCATTCTGTTTGTTTTTTCTCTTAATTCAAATCTCTTTACTTTCTGAGAGCCTAGATCATTAACTCAGGGTCTCCTTTGTAGGTGGCTGGGTACATAACGCCAACTGATGGCACGTACTGAAGCCCATTGCTAAGGATTATATCCATGACAGTGATTGCTAGAATATTCCTTCCAGCCTAGTGTTTCGTTTCTGAGTGAGAAAAGGGAGTTTTTAATCACATATGCTTTAAAACCCTGTACCATCAGATTTGTTTATAACGGAGTAAAATGAGTTCTAATCAGATACAGCATCTTTTCCCCATAGGTTATCTTGTACTAGTTGTTTAGGCGGAAGCCCCACCTTTTTATCTCTCTTCTCCCCACATCAGCCCCTTCTGGGGCTGCTCAAGACCAAGCCCAGAGGCTACTTAACACCTGGCTGCTATACTGTGTGCTCTCTTGTTCTCTACTCTGCTTTCCTGAGAATCACCCAGGAGTTGCTTTGCTCTGCTCAAATTAAACCTGGGTTTATTAATTTAGCCTGATCTGACTTATTACATCAGCAGTGTTACTACTGGGAGATTGAAACTTTTCACTAGTGTGCCACAGAACACTCATCGAGAAATGGTGTCTAGTAGAAGGATTCATGGATTCGGGGGGAAGAGTGAGTATTCCCAAAGATGGGAGGAAAAATACTTTCAATTTCCCTGTTTGCTGTTGTGGCCAAATGCTGCTTCGAAGCAGAACCAGTCAGGGTAAGTGGCTGGTTCTGGAATCTTGAGAGCTTTTGTTTATGGTTCTGGCTGCGAGATCCTGGGTTCTACAGAGCTTGCCTTTTTCCTTGTCATTTTGTACCTACTATTATCTCAGGCTCAACAATGAATTCCATGTGGCCTGTGTGCTCCTTGCTTGAGCCCCATCTGGCCATTTTCCCATGGCTCCCACTCCCCATCAAAGAAAGCACAACACTGTTTGCTTTTTCATTTTGATTCATTCCACAACTGTGTGTGAGGGTACTGTCTTCGTAGATGTTTTTTGGGGCCTTTCCCTCCTACATTTCCATCACCTGTCAGAATGCAGGAGCTTGTTGACAACAGAAGCAAGTTTAACTTTCTTTGTGTCTCGTAGTAGCTTTTGTAAAAATGATCTCCTTGGAAACCACTTACACATAATTCCTCATCTTAAAAGGCTTTTGAGATTGAGACATGCCTCATTCTTCCTGCAGCCTGCTCAGAAACTGCCATGCGTAAGTGTCCTTCCTGAGCAGGAATGCTAACATTCTCCTCTTTTTCGGGTCTGTGTGACCCAGATTTCAGTTATCTTTTGCAGAAGAGAAGATGCGTTAGTCAGCTTTCTACTACAACAAATATCTGAGATAATGTATAAGGAGGAGTTTTTTTTTTGGGGGGGGGGCAGCACAGAGTTTTAGAGGTTCTACTCCATAGTCAAGCGGACCAGTTGGCTTTAGGCCTCTGGCTTGGAGAGTGTGATGAAGTAAAAACCACTCTTTTCATGTTTCATTTCAAAACTGAGAACTGGACACAAGGCAAAGAGAAGTAGCTCTTGAAAAGCCCAGCTCAGTGGATATAGCTACACCAAACTCCTACATCTGTGGCTCAGGGAACATGGCAGAATAGAGGCTGAATGATTTTAAGAGCCAGAATACCAGGAAGTCTGCTGTAAAATGGTCTCTCCTGTCAATAAACATGCCAATATGGAAAGGAAAAAGTTTTATAGGATTCTATCGGTAGACAATGAACTGTAGGCAACTAATGACTGCTGGGGGGTGGGGGTGGGGGAAATAAAGAATTGGCATCTTCCAGGGATGAACTTCCTTATTGGTTGTCCAGTGCAGAGTGATCAACCTTGAAACCTATACACAAACAATAAAAACAAACTCAGCAGGTTGTGTGTGTGTTAGTGTGTGTGTATGTGTATATTCATATAATACATGAATATGTGTGTGTGTAAAACAGTAATAATGAGAGTATAAGAGTCTATAAATTTGAGAGTGGATGGGAGCATGTGAGGGGTTGGGAGAAGGAAACCTGGGAAGGACTGGAAGAGAAAAAGGAAGGGGAAAGTTATATAATTCTAATTCTGTTAAAAAACGTGTAAAAATTAAACTAAATTAAAAGTAAAGTCAGGGCCCCACAGTCTCCTTAGGGCATTCTCCCATAGATTTGATTTCCCACTAGGTCCCATCCTTAAAGGCACTACTACCTACCACTCAGGATTCCCCTTGGGAATTAAGTAAGCCTTCAACACAATGGCCATTAGGGGATGTTCTGGATTCAAGTTACAGTTAAAGATGATAAAACTAGGGCTGGAGAGATGGCTCAGGGGTTAAGAGCACTGGTTGCGTTTCTGGAGGTCCTGAGTTCAATTCCCAACAACCACATGACAGCTCACAATCATCTATAGTGGGGTTTGATGCTTTCTTTTGGCATACATGCAGATAGGGCACTCATGAACACAAAGTAAATAAATAAATAAATAAAATTTAAAAATGATAAAACTAGTACCAATTAGATACTAGGTACTTGATAGACTGCTTTTCACAGTGACCCTTAAATTTAGACTTGTTAATATTTCCCCAATTACATGTAGTGAGACTAAAACTGGTAAAGAGGACTGACTTTTCCTGAGAGAAGCAGGATTTAAATGGAGACGTGTCTGACTTACCTCTAGGTACTCTTGAGGTCTCTGTGATGGAGAGGGAACCTTACACGCTAAGGAGCAGCATGCAATGTGAACCATTCTGAGTCCAGCCAGATACAGCACCCTACATCAGAAATTTGTTATTCACTGGAAACTACAGATCATTTTTAGTTATTGTCGTGGTTTTCTCCTTTTAACCCTGAAAAAAAAATCAAAGAACTAATTTGAGTGCCCCTCTTTCTCTCTGCCTTATGAACTGTGTGAAGCCAGTGGTGGAAGACTGTCATTCTTTGTGTGGGGAGATAACTCACAGGTACTCATTTGTGGAAAGTGCTCTGTTTAAAAAGCATTTTTTCAAAAAATAAACCACCTATATGTTCATAGTGCAAGATGGTACAGTATCGGTGTGGTCCAAGCAAAGCACACCCTCCTGCCTCCTACTGTTGGGATTCCCCGCCCTAATTTGCCTACAAGAACATGTCTGCCTACACTGTACTAGGACTAATTTATTGAGTCAGGTATCTTAGTTACCTTTCTATTGCTATGAAAAAACATCATGACCAAGACAACCTATAAAGGAAAGTATTTAACTTAGGGCTCATGCTTTCAGAGGATCAGAGCCTGATAGTAGCTGAGAGAGAGAAAAAGGGGGGGGGGGAGAGAATGAACACACTAAACAGGGATGAGATCTCAAAGCCTATCTCTAGTGACATGCCTCCATCAAAAGCCACACCCTCGAACCCTTCTCAAACAGTTCCACCAACCGGGGACCAAATGTTCAAACATATGGGGGCCATTCTCATTCTACAAGCCTTCTTACATCAGCCTTCATGTTCTAGACATTCATGCCTGTATGGCTTTGTATCTTTAAATCTGGCTTAAAACTTTTTTCTTTTATTATATACATTCTTTTTTTGCCTCATTAGCCAAATATCTTCTGCCCTTCTTTCTCTGGATAACCTGTTATTTACCTTTTTTCTCCAATCAAGCTTGGCTATCTCCTTGATTCTGGCCAGTAGCTTTTTAAAGATTCGTCATATACCAGTGACTTAGTTACCTTTCAGTTTCTGTGAAGAGACACCATAGCCAAGGCAACTTAAAAAAGGAAGCCTTTAATTGGGGACATATTTGGAGTTGACGAATCCATGACCATTATGGTAGAGATCATGGTAGCAGGCAGGTAGGCATTACATTGGAGCACTGGCTAACATCTTATATCTCATCCACAGGTAGCAGGCAGAGAGCGAAACTGGGTCAAACATGACTTTTGAAACCTCCAAGTTCACTCTCAATGACAAACCTCTTCCAACAAAGCCATACCTCCTAATCCTTTCTAGATAATTCCAGTATGTATGGAACAAGCATTCCTAACATAAGCTTGTTAGGACTATGCTCATTCAAAGCATCCTCTTCTGCTCCCTAGTCCCCATAGACTTGTAGTCATATCATGATACAAAATGCAATTAATCCAACTTCAAAAGTCCCCATACTCTTACATAGTCTCGGCACCATATCAAGAGTTTAAAGTTTGTTCTGAAACTCAAGACAACTGGTGTAAAATCAAATAGTAAATTATATACTTCCAATATATAATGGTGTCTGTCTTAATCAGGGTTACTGTTGCTATGATGAAACTCCATGACCAAAGTCAAGTTGGGAAGAAAAGGCTTTATTCAGTTTACTCTTCCACATTGTAGTTCATCATCAAAGGAAGTCGGGACAGGAACTCAAGACAGGGCAGGAACCTGGAGGCAGGAGCTGATGCAGAGACCATGGAGAGGTACTGTTTATTGGCTCACTCCCTGTGGCTTGCTCAACCTGCTTTCTTAAAGAACACAGGATCACCTGCCCTGGAATGCTACCATGCACAATGGGCTGGGCCCTTCCATACTAATCACTAAGAAAATGCTTTATAGCCATATCTTAAGGTGGCATTTTCTCAATTGAGGTTTCCTTTTTTCAAATAGCTTCTGCTTGTGTCAAATTAACATAAGACTAATCAGTATAGAATTTGTATTGCCACCCCGAAAGGAGGAATTGGGACACAATGGGGAAACACTGTACCAAAGCAAGATCAAACCCAGCAGGGTAAACTCCAAATGCTCTGTCTTTAAGTCCAATACCAAAGGGTTTAGATGGCTCTCTGGTTCTCCCACTTTTCCATCTTTATTTACCACAACACATTTCTCTCTACAGCTCCACTCCTTGTTAGCAGCTTTCCTCAGCAACCATTCCATGGTTCTGGAATCTCCAACATCTTGGGGTCTCCAGTGCAACCTAGGCATTACTTTCACAGCTTTATGCCATGGCCTCTCCTGGCCTCTGTGCAGGGACTCCCCTGCCTCATGCCTGATCTCAGCCATTTTCATTAACTACGAAGAAGATTCCAAGCCCCCTTTGTTCATGTATCCTTCTTGATGCTAAACCCAGAACTATATGGCCAAAGATACCAAGATCAGCTTGCTGGTCTGAAACCTGGACCCTGCCTTGAATTACATAGCTTAAGATTTTCTTTGTTGTTGCTCTTAGGCCTTTTTTTATTCTCACAAAGGTAAGAGTACCTGGATGAGGTCTTGCCCAGAGGGCACCCTTCTTTTTATTCCAATTTTTTTTAATTCCATATCAGGCCTTTCTTTAAATTTCTCATCTTATACTGAACACAGGACTTAACTCCAACATTACACTCACTAGTTTTTTTTCCTCTCAAGCTATGCATTTTGCATTTCTTTTTGCTCTTTCATTGTAGAGCTTCATAAGAGTGATTGCTAATAACGTACACAGTTAATACTCAGCTGTTTTGAAATTTCTTCTGCCACTGAGAATAATTCAAAGACTTTTCAATTTAATCTCTGGCAAATTTTGAAGGACAGGAGCATAAAGCAGCCACATTATTTGCCAAAATATTATAAGAATGGTCTCTAGCTCAGTTGCTATATTGTTTCCCTCTGAAACCTCTTGAGTTAGGCTACCAGAATGGCCCACTGAGCTTTGCTTACAGCATTCGGTCACTTTTCTAATCTAAAATTTCAAAGTCCACATTCTTCCTATAAGCAGCATTGTCATGCCTGTCATAACAACACCCCACTCCTGGTACCAACTTCTGTCTTAGTTAGACACCATGATCAACTCAGTTTATAAAGAAA
This sequence comes from Phyllotis vaccarum, assembly GCA_033318265.1. Classification (NCBI taxonomy): domain Eukaryota; kingdom Metazoa; phylum Chordata; class Mammalia; order Rodentia; family Cricetidae; genus Phyllotis; species Phyllotis vaccarum. The sequence continues at coordinate 83,864,699 of JARWLC010000014.1, read as the reverse complement.
GCATTTAATTGGAGCTTGCTTACTGTTTCAGAGGGTGAGTCCATGACCAGCATGGCAGTAGGTAGGTAGGCATGATCTGGACCAGTAACTGAGAGCTTACATCTAACCCACAGGTAGTGGGCAGAGAGTAAAGAGACTGGTTCTGGTGTGGTCCTGAAACCTGTAGGCTCATCCTCAATGATGTTTCTCCTCCAAGGCCACACCTCCTAATCCTTCCAAAACACTCCCAGCAACTAAGGACCAGACATTTAAATACTACAAACAGCCAGAAATATCCTTTGATAACATGTCAGGTCTATGCTCACTATCTTCTGAGGCCTTTTGTGTCACCTACATGATCTTGCCCCAGCTGTTTTATTCAGGTCTACATTCTATAATTTCCTTGCTGCTTTTTAAATTTTTTTTTTTTTATCATTTCTCTCCTGCCACATCCGTAATTCCCCCCTCCCCCCCGGGATAACTGTAAAGAATTGGTTTTACAACCCCGGTGCATATCCATAAACTCTGAAGGCCCTATTGTAAAATTATGTATTGTTTGCATGGATCCCACCCATATCCTCCTATAAACTTTGAATATCTCAAATAACCAAACACTGTAAATTCTATGTAAATAAGTGTTTTGCTGTACCATTTAAGGAATAATTCTGTAAAAAAGATTTCTACCTCATCAATTCAGATGCATTTTTTTCCCCAAATATTTTAAATTTGGTTGATTAAATCTAAGGCTATGAAACACACAGAGATGGGGGGTGAGAAGCTTTCCCAAGTACACCATTTAAAACAAAACTATCCTGTCCAGCTTCTTAGCCAGCCCTTTTCTTTATCGTGGAAAATAGCATCATTTGAAACATTAAATATGCTTGTTTTGTGGCATAAAAGCTCTTGCTTTTATGTACTAGATTCTCAGTACTAGAGATTGAAGCTATTGGGCAAGCATTAGCCACTGAACTGTATTATCCAGCCTGTGATTTGTTTTGTAATTTACTGCCTAAAATACTGGAAGCCATTGATTTAGAAGAATTAAAGTAATATATTCTATACCTAATCCGCATAAATCATATTTCAGAATCCAGCTTTTGAAAACTTAGGTAAAACTTTTTAGATCCACAAAGAACAGCCAGTTATAAAATGATCATCCACATGTCCCTTGGCCAGTTATAGGGATGAAATGTAACTTATCTGTAGGGACCAATTTATACAGCTATAAAAAATAAAAATAAATAAAAATAAAAGATAAAACACTCCAAGAAAACCAAGTTTAACTTATCATTCACTCTACATGCAGATCCACAGTCCTCTTCTGCATGCTCTTAGAAGATGTCTAACGGAATCTAAGCTTCGCTGTCAGAAGTTCACAGAGTAAACGATGAACTGTGTTCTAGTTTCTCAAGCTCTTCTCTTATAAAGAACACTTCTGCATGTATTTCTTTGGCAGAGACAAATCACATGTACTGGTCTGAACTCAAGGGTTAGGAAAGTGCAATTCTCCTATCCCCTGGGAGGAGAGAACACATGCATGTGTGAATGTTCCAGTAACTCCCAATGACAAATATAGGTGACATTCTCTGTGGTCACTTTCTAGCCCCATTTCTTTTTCTGTTTTCATGTTCTCATGACAACATTGCTGTACTTACATTGGTGTTATTTTCTTGTAGTTCTTGTTTGCCATTTCTCTACTAGTGATGTTGAACATCTTATTACTAATTTTGCAGGCTGAGTTATCTGCTGTAAGAAAGATGATGTTATGTGTTTTTTATTGAGTTGTTTATGTGCTTTAGATTTTTGATGTTGTGTTGGCTGAGTTATATTCCGCTCTCTGGTTCACATTGTACTTTATGTTTCAAAAGATTTTAACACCTTTGTTGTCTCCTGATATTTTTGTTGATGGCCTTTCTTGCATCTTGCTTAAGAAGTCCTGCCCCACCCTGAGAACATTTTCATTTCAGGTTCTGCTTTTTCCTGCTTTGCCTTTCTTCTACCTGAAATAGAAAGTGGTGAATTAGTATTATTTTCCCCAAATGCAGATAATGAACAGTTTCAACATCCAGTGATTTTTTTTCCGTGTCTTTTCTGATGTGTATCAAACATTCCAGGGTGCCTTATTTCTTTTTCATTAGTCTGTGTGTCTGTTCCTGGGCCAACAAAAACTGCATCTTAATGGTTTCATAATTAAATAGGAATATCAGAAAGAATCAGCATGCTTCTTCCACCTCTGCTCTTCAAGATGGCTTTGGCTATTTTGGGATCATTGTTCTGTCCCGCAGATTCTTTCCGAACAGGCTCATCAAGTTCTATGAAAACTTTCACTGGAATTTTGGTTTGTTTATTCAACAACATTTGGGTGTCACGTATGATATTCCAGACACTGTTTTTAGTGCTTTAAAGATACTTATTTGATTACAATATATCATTATTTAATCAGGACTGCTGTCTGCATGCTTCTGTCTTCTAGTATAGGAACATAGTACAGAGCAAACCCTCTTCATTTAACTTAAAATTTTATTTTGTTTATTTTTTTTCATGCTGGTCTTGATTTAACTATTTATTCCTTGGGACCCTAAAGATTTCTTGTTGCTACTGCACGAGGTGTGATTAGAGAATTTATAAATTCTGATTGTGTATTGCCGGCACATGTGGATTTTTCTTTTCCTAAACTCTCCATTGATTTCAATGATTTCATTCTAGAATCTCTTGGATTTCTTAGGGGATGGGTCCCCTGGCCAGGGTTGCTGTTTCAATACAGGTGATGGTGGTTATGCTTATTTCTGCTTTCACTTTGCATCATGTTTCTTTATGTTTGCTCCAGATGTCTAGTAGATTTTCATTTTTAGGCTGAGGAAACTGCCATTCTTCTGAGTCATTTAAGAACTCTTCATGCTTCCTTTCTGTTTTTCCCCCTAGATTGGCATAGATTGTTTGCTGCTCAGTTCTCTGCTCATGTTGAGATGTATGTATGTTCTACCCCAGGCAGGATACTTCTTTCCAAGGCTTCTTTGCACTGTTCATTGACCAGATTCTGCTTCCATCCCTATTCTTGGAAAGGCCATTGATTTTTTTTCTGGCAGTGTAATTTTTTATGTTTTATTTTTAAGGCCTTTTAAGGAATGATGTGTGAATGGTCTCATACAGTATGTAGCCTTTTGAGACCAGATTAACAGAGCAAAACAAAACAAAATGAAAGACCCTCTTGGTGGATCTCTTGTGAGCTTTGTCTTATTGTATGGATCAGCTTGCTCTTTACTTGACTTATATTTCATTGTATAAATACAGGGGCTCTTTTGTTTGTTTTCTATTCCATTCACCCACTGAAGGGAATTTAGATTGTTCTTAGTTTTTGGTGATTGTGAATAGAGGTGTGGTAAATATTTTGCTTGCACGTGTGTGTGTTTGTGTATGTGTGTGTGTATATATTCATGTGTGTATGTGCATATGTTTATATTTGTGTGTGTGTATGTCTATGTGTGTATGTCTGTACATGTGTGTGTCTGTGCATGTGTATATGTGTGTGAGTGGTGTGTGTATGTGTTTGTGTATGTGTGTGTGGTGTGTGTGTGTATGTGTGTGTATGTATGTGTGTCTGTGTGTGTGTGGTGGGAGGGGTGAGTGTGTGTGTGAGTATATGTGTGTGTATGTGTGTGCTTGTGTGTATTTGTATGTGTGTCTGTGTGTTGGGTGGGGTGAGTTTGTGTGTGTCTGTGCATGTGTATGTGTGTGTATTTGCATGTCTGTGTTTGTATGTATGTGTGTATATGCATTGGGTTGGGAGAGTGTGTCTGTGTGTTTGTGTGCGTGTGTGTATGTGTGTTGTGTGTGTATGTGTGTTGCATGGGGTGAGTGTGTGTGTATGTGCATGTGTATGTGGTGTGTGTGTGTATGTTCGGAGGGGTGAGTGTGTGTGTGCATGTGTGTGTATGTGCACGTGTATGCTTATGTGTGTATATGTGCTTGTGTATGTGGTGTGTGTGTGGTGTGTGTGTGCATTGGGTGGGCTGAGTGGGTGTATTTGCGTGTGTGTATTTGTGTGTGTATGTGTGTGTATGAGTGTGTGTGGTGTGTGTGGTGTGTGTGAGTGTGTGTGTTGGGTGGGGTAAGTGTGTGTGTTTGTGCGTGTGTGCATGTGTGTATGTGTATATGTGTTAGGTGGGGTAAGTGTATGTGTGTCTGTGCATGTGTGCATGTGTATATGTGTGTATGTGTGTTTTTATGTATGTTTTTATGTGAATGTGTGTGGTGTGTGTGTATGTGTGTTTTTATGTGAATGTGTGTGGTGTGTGTGTAAGTGCATGTGGTGTGTGTGTGTGTGTTGGGTGGGGAGGAGTGTCTTTCTGTGTAGCTCACTTTGGCCTTGCACTCTTCTTTGTACTCCTGCGGCTCCAGAGTAGCTGGGATTATAGGCATGTGCCAGCTCAGTTAAAATGAGTTTTAATCAACTGGGATATAGCCACGTGGTTCTTTTTCTAGAATCTGTGATTTTCTTCAGTAATCCATACTCTTGATTGCTGTGTCTTAAGTCTTTTTTTAAATTAATTTTTTTATTTAAACTTTTTCCCTTACCCCCAACTGCTCCCCGTCCCTCCCCTCCCCTTTTCCCTATCCTTGTTCAGCCTCTCCCCACCCCATCCCCCAATCCATTCCCAAGAGAGGGCACGGAACCCCAAGATGAGTCAGTTTGGCTTGGTGTGTCCAGGTGAGGTAGGACCACGTCCCTCCCCCAAGTATCAGGGTCGAGAAAGGTGTTTTCCTTCAGGGTATGGGCACTAACAAGCCAGTTCATGCACCAGGAATAAAACTCTGGTCCGAGTATAAGAAACTCCACAGACAGCTCACGTTATTCGATCATTGTCTATTCAGAGGGTTTACATCCATTCCATGTGGTTTGTCAGCTGTCATTTCAGAGTCTGTGAGCTTCCAACAGCATGGGACAGTCTACTCTGTGGGTCTCCTCCTCATGATCCTCATCCCTTTGCTCATGTAATCTCTTATCTCTCTTTCCAGCTAGACCGGTAGCTTGACCCCGTGATTAGCTATGGATCTCTGCATCTGTCTCTATCACTTGCTAGATGAAGGTTCTATAATCACAATTGGGATGGCTATTCTTTTGATAATAGGGGAAGGCCAGTTTAGTTTCCCTCTCCACTATTGCTTGGAGTCCTACCTGGGCTCATCCTGTGGGTTCTTAGGTGTTTCTCTGTTAACTCCACAATGGCTCCTCTATCAAGATATCCACTTCTTTGCTCTCCCTCTCTGTTGCTTCCCCCACTCAACCATAACATTTCTCATGTTGTCTTTTCACCTCCCCTTTTTCCCTCCCCCATATGATCCCAATTTACTCAGATCTTCTCTATTTCCCCTTCCCAGAGGAATCTATGGATGTCTTACCTAATATCTTCCTGTTACCTAGCTTCTGAGGGATGGGATTGCGGTTTGTAACCTGGTTATCCTTTGGATTATGTCTAAAATCCACATATGCATAAATACATACCATGTCTCTCTTTCTGGGTCTGTATTATCTCGTGTTGCAGTGAGGTTTCTTGGTCCTGGGTTGCCAGAGGCCCAGACCCTGCTGTGCCAGACCCCTTAGCTGCCTGCTGCTGCTGCTCAGGCCCTCAGAAATGACTCAGATGCTTATATTAACTTCATGCTGTTCGGCCTATGGCTCAGGCACATTGCTAGCTAGCTCTTACATCTTAAATCAACCCATTGCTATTAATCTGTCTGCCACGTGGCCCGTGGCTCACCTGTGTTCCTTACATGTTGCTCCTTGGGCAGCTTGCTTGATCTGCCTGACTCCACCCTGCTTCTCCTACCTATGCTCTGATTTCTCTTCTTACTTCTTCTATGGTGCCTGTCATGGCCCAAAACAGCTCCTTTAGATTGATATTCACAGCATACAGAAAGGCATTCCCACATCACTTCCCCCTTTCTGTCTAATCAAAAAGGAAGGTTTCAATTTTAACATAGCAAAATTACATATAACAAAATAGCCATCAATCAAGAATTACAATTATAATATCCAGTCTATTTGTATTTAGCAAAATTAAAGAAAATACTCCTATCATCTACCTTATCTTTATGAATCTGAAGTTTCATATCCAATATACCTTTCAAATGACTAAGAAAAACTGTACCTATAACTATCTAATCTTTAACTACATCAAAGACCACAAAAAGATATATTTACCCAACTAAACCAGAAATGTAAGTGACTTCTAAAATCTAGAAAGGACAGAGATGACACCTTTCCGCTGGGACAGTCACCCAAAGTTCCTTTAAAAGTTGGGGCATCCATCTTCAGCCTACAGGCCCAGAGTCTTTTTTCATTTCAGTGAAGCAGGAAATCTGCTCTGCCCATTCTGGTACAGTTCATCAGTTGCTTCTCCTCGAGTCCTGAAGAATGTCTGACAGTTTTCTCTGTAAAGCAGGATCCTGAATGACAATCTCAGCTTGTTCTGCCAAAGTGTAGTGGTCACCTTCCTATGGAACCTGCATGTCCAGTTTAAACAGCATACTGTCAAGCAGTCAATATAAGAACAGGTTCTTGTTCAGTGGCTAACTATTGCCACAAAGAAACTATGGAGTTTCTTCGATGCCTATTTATCTCTTGAAGTAAATTGGTGCTGCCAGGAGTAGATCTGTCTCACTGTTTAGAAAAGTCTAAGTTCAGCTCCTTTAGATTGATATTCACAGCATGCAGAAAGACATTCCCACATCAATCTTACTCAAGATGACACACTCCTGATCCATCCATTTGCCTGAAAGTTTCAGAATGTTATTTTTTCCCTGCTGAGTAGTATTCCATTATGTAGATGTACCACAATTTGTTAATCCATTCTTTAGTTGAGGGGCATCTAGGTTGTTTCCAGGTTCTGGCTATTATGAATAATGCTGCTATGAATATAGTTGAATTAATGCCTTTGGGGTACAAATGTGCATCCTTTGGGTACATGCCCAATAGTGGTATTACTGGATCCTTGGGGAGATTGATTCCCAGTTTTCTGAGGAACCGCCATACTGCTTTCCAAAGTGGCTGTACAAGTTTACAGTCCCACCAGCAATGGAGTAGTGTTCCCCTTGCTCCACATCCCCTCCGGTAAAGGTCGTCATCCGTGTTTTTGATCTCAGCCATTTTGACAGGTGTAAGGTGGTATCACAGAGTTGTTTTGATTTGCATTTCTCTGATGACCAAGGATGTTGAGAAATTCTTTAAGCATCTTTCAGCCATTTGGAATTCTTCTGTTGAGAATTCCCTAAATGGGAAATTTTAATTGAATTCTTTGGTTTTTTGACCTCTAGTTTCTTGAGTTCTCTATACATTTTAGGGATCAGCTCTCTGTCTGATGAAAGGTTGGTGAAGATCTTTTCCCATTCTGTAGACTGTCATTTTGTCTTATTGACAGTGTCCTTTGCCTTAAAGAGGCTTCTCAGTTTCAGAAGGTCTCATTCATTGTTTTACCCAGTGTCTGTGCTACTGGTGTTACATTTAGGAAATGGTCTCCTGTGCCAATGCATTCAAGGGAATTTCAATGTCTTTAATAGCAATGGGGCAGTTTAGGTTGTATACTCTACCTTAGGTTAATTGCTAGTCCATTTTGTTGAGATTTTGAGATTTATTTGTATAGACCTGTTCACAGCAGTAGCCTGTCATCTTTGAATGTGTCCAGAACCTGTGTTGATGGCCTCCTATTTTATTCCCGATATTGGCAAGTGTGCCTTCTGTCTTACTTGTTACAGCACCACAAGCTTTTATTGCGTGTATTGAGTTTTGTTGATCTTTGCAAGAAGCCAGTTTTAGTTTAATTGATATTCTCTTGTTTTCTGTCTGCAATTCTGTTGGTTTTTGCTTTTTATCACCTTTTTCTTTTTTCACATTTGGATTTAACTTGTTTTTCACTTTCCTAGCTTATTAAGCTTATATTGCTAATTGAAGAATTTTATTTTTTCCCCATAAGTCATTTATTTCTGTATTTTCCTTTCCTTGCCTCTAACAGGTTGCTCAAACATTTAAAAACATTGCTTTATTTAGCTTGCTTTAACTGTAGTGGTTTATTGAGGTCTGTCTCCCCCATTTCAAGAGTGTTCACGCTTCATTTTTTGTGCATCTTTGTAATAGTTGCTTCAAGGTCTTCGTCAGATAGTTGTTCAGCATCAATGTTAATTATCTTTTTCATTACATCACAAGAATGATCTTCCTCTTTTATATGCAAAAACATTTTGAACTTTATCTTTAATATTTGAAATATTATTTAACGAGATGCTTATTTAAATTCTATACAAGATACTGCTGATTTTGTTTCGATGATTGTGAGAGTGAATACAGATGAAAAGTCTTGGGTCCAATGTTAGCTTCATTTGCAGAGCCTTTATACAGGTTCTGTCTCATTGCACCTATCAGTGGCACCAGGGATGGGTCCTGCCCTAATCTAGCAGTTCAGGTCGGGCAGTCTTGGTGTCAGGTCACGTATGCTGCCCTGAGTGTAGAGGTTTGCTTCTCTAAGACTTTCTCACTTTACACCTCTTATATTTTTGTAGTTCCCCCAGGATCTCCATGTAGTTTACTTACCAGAGAGCTGGAGCTTTATGTACCCACACATTCTAAGATGATGTGAACGCCTGGCCAAGAGACAAGAAGACACACACAGAGAAATCTGAGCGGCTTTACTCTGTCCTTGAGACTGGAGCTCCTTTCTCATAGTCTTATGGGCCTAAGGGATGAATGATGGTGGAGTTGCACCAAAAGGAAATGATATGTGAGAGGTCCCTCCTCCCCCCACCTCCTTTCTGAACATACTTGTGCCAGAACTGAGAGGATTTGTGTAGAACTCTTTGTTGATGCTGATGTCTGATGCAGTTACCCTGAGATAAAGCCTGGTGCCATTACAGGAAACTGTGGAATAGCCACCATTGACTTCCTGGGTACTTTGAATTCTGGTCTTTCTCCTGCATCTACCCCGTTACTGTTATGCAGCATCCTCAAATACATGTTCCATGCTTTCCTTAGATTTTATAAAGGAAAGCTATAGCTCCTCTTTGTCTTTCTACTGAGTTGGAATGATGTACTTACTTTAGCCTACCTTGAACCAGACCTTTTCTCTTACATTTTCTCTTTTTTATTTCTTTTAGTCATAAGGGGGTCTTTAATGTCTTCAAAAATGCTATTGAAATTATGCTTTCTTCTTATTTGTATGATAAACTATATCTAGGTTAGTATACTTGGTTGTACTGATGAATCCGTAGGCTGTAGACTCAGGGGAGGTATCCCTGGACTGTACAGAAATCCTGCTTTTGTTATTCTTAGGCTCTTCCTGCTGGTTCCCACAGTGGCAGGACCAGTTTCCACTCCGAGCAGCATGCAAAGGCTCTTTTTTGCCTGTGACAGAAGCTGTTGCCATTTGAAAAATAACTGTTTTTTTAAAAATTAGTTTTCTAATATTTTACTTTATTATTTTATTTATAGCTAAGATTGTGCCAATTTTCTTTCCGCGTTGCCCTTTCCAGTTTTTGAGGATGGTTTTGTCTGAATCTGGTCTGTATGTGTTGATTGAATACTTGACAGAAATTGACTATAATACCATCCTATGTAGCTTCTTTCTTCTGTTTTTTTTTTTAATTGGTGTGTGTGTGTGTGTGTGTGTGTGTGTGTGTGTGTGTGTGTACATGTGCGCACGTGCATCATTGTTTTGCTACAAAGTTAATTCCTTTATAGGCATAGGGCACATTAGGTATTATTTCTATTATCTCTTCTTGAATCTACTTTTTAAATTAAAAAGTTTATCAGTGTGCATATGTATATTTGTGTGGGTGGTGATGGTATACACCATGGCATGAGTGTGGAACTCAGAGGACCACTTTGTGAAGTTAATTTTCTCCTTCCATTGTTACTTGAATTCTGCGATCAAACTCAGCTCCCAGGTGTGCATAGTAAGTGCCTTCACCCACTGAATCACCTCACTGGCTTGTCTAGTTTTTACCTCGATGTTACGTTTTTCATTTGTTCTTTTTACCGATTATTTAACTTGATGTGAAGCTACCTATGGAATACTATAAACACAGTTACTTTATGTAAAGGTGTGTGTGTGTGTGTGTGTGTGTGTGTGTGTGTATGTGTGTGCTGCATTCCATTTTAAGTTTTTTATCACTCTTGGTGACTGAAAGGAAAAGTATCTGCTCAGGACCTTCAAGACCAAGTTCTCAGCACAAAGGAGATTTACTTGCCCTAGAGGTACAGAGGTCAAGGAATGAGAGACAAAGACAGGAGACAGAGGACAGGAAGAGGGGGAAGGGAACAGAGGAAAGAGGGCAGGAATATTTGTCCAGAAGGGACAAAGGATTGCCTCTGGATAGAGAGACAGAAATGGCAGTTTATAAAGGTCCAAGGGGAAACCCCGTGTTAGGATGAGGTATTTAATTTTAATTGGGCATGTTCATTAGGCCAGCCAAAGGGGGCTTTTGATTGCTGGACTTGAACACTTTGATAGCTGGGCTTTGTCCGTCAGCCTCAGGAGGAGGAAATGGCAAAAGGAGGAACAGATTCTGGTTGACTGTTTTTGGAACATAATCTAACAGTATTTAGCAAGGCAGAGGGAATGGGGGAGAAGGCAGGAATATCAGAGCCATGCTTGTCAGGCCTGGGCTGACTACAGTCCATTCAGGGACCGTCTTGCAGATGTTCTGAACATCTTTCCAGCTAGTTGCTCTTGCCCTTAGAAAAGCTTGGGCTTCAGAAAATTGTCATCTGAGGGACAGTGTCCACAAGGTCCCTTCATCCACTGTTTCTACCCACAAGAGGGCTATCTTTTATGTGGGTCTAGAGACAGTAGAACACTTACAAAGTCATTTGGGTTCTGGAGACTATTTTGAGTGATAATGGCCTTTTTTGTTATGACCAAAATGGTGCATATCCACCTCATTCACTTCAAAATGAGGCTAAAAATCATTAGGAAAGCATGCAAAGATTAAGTCCATTGAGATTCTTTTTTAAAGAATCATCCCTATATGCCTTTGTATGCCCCTACATGCTGGCTTTAGTTTTTCCTTTGTGCCTGCCTATTCAGTGGTAAGTTATCCCTCCCACTTCCTACTGTATAGGAAGAATTCTGGCTTGGAAGACAGCCACACAGAATCTGTGAGCCTCAGATGGCTTTTCTAAGGGTTGCTTGAAAGATTCCTCCATCGATAATTTCAGGTGGGCTGTATGCCGTGAAGTTTAGAGCTCTGTCTTCTAGATCTGCTTCTTGTTTGATTTCTACTGTGTGCAGGGCCTTGGGCAGGAAGTGGTTGGAGTGCATTCATGCAAGGCTGGTGATGTCTAAAATGTCCACTCACCCATGTTGTCAGGCCAGGAAGTACCAGCTGAAGGCTCTGGGGGAAGACACTGAACTTCTGACATTAAGGAGTCTCTGTGCTTTAGAGTCTTTAAAGTCTAACTTGGGCATGCTTGAATCTTACTGGCCAGAAAGGAAGTCGAACCCTTGTGAGGTCCAGAGGTATTGGTCAATAGAAGAGTAGAAGCAGGACTGGTGAGCAGCTTCAGAAAGTAACACATTTTAATTGGCATCTTCCAGGAGACAGCAAATGAAGTGCTCAGATTTCCTCCCTGTGAGCTCTCCCTTGGTTCCTGTAACCTGGCTGGAGCCTAGACAGAGCTGCGTTGCCACTGGTGGGCTGTTGCTGTGGTTTTTTGGTATTCCCAGGAAGGCCTGTGCAGTCTGAATCTTCTCAAAGATGGATGCTAAGTGCCCTGAGCACCCATGAGAGGACTTAGAAGCTTCCACTTAGCAACAGGTTTCCTCCTAGGACCTGAGAAGCTGACTGAATAAAGTTCTTCACTGGTGGAAATTCTTCTGGGCCCTTCCTGCTTTCCTTTCTGGCCAACCTCTCTTGCCTTTATAAAAGCTTGAGCTTCAGGAAGTTTTCAGTGCCACTATGGAATCTTTCCTTCACTGACACCACCCACAACTGAAAAGGGGGTTGTCCTGGAGAACATGAGACTGGATAATCTATCTTAGGTCTCTTAGGTCTGTGTGTCTGTGGCTGTTCTTCAGACAGTCTCCTATCAGGGCCAAACCAGCCCTAAGTCACTCAGGAGGCAGGCCCCTACTGTGTCATGGTTTCTGTGTGAGGAATGTTGATGAGTGCCAACACACATTCCAACAGGATGGTCCTTAGTTCTATGCTTCTGTCTTTCTTGACTGAACTGTGAAGAATTTGATTCAGAAAGACTTAGTTTTTCTAAGAACTAAGGTCTGGGACTTAAGGTCTGCTTTAAGGACTTTGGAGTCAGATAGTTATGGGGTCAAATCAAACTACTTAACAAGGTTCTCTGTGGACTATGTAAAAGTAGAGCCTTTTCTGAAGTACCTTTTTATTGGGAAGTTTCCAGTAAATGCAATAACCTTCAGCTGGTATGATATTACCTTTGCTGGGTACAGCCTGATTCATTGGACACAATAGCTGTCTGCACCCCTCAAGAAGTTACTTAACCTCTTTAGATTTCTATTTACTCATCTCCAAAAAGGTAAGTAATACCTGTCTCACTGTTGGTGCAGGGTGGTGTTGAAAATGAAGGTAAGGCACAAGGCTCAGACAGTGTAACCATGGAAATGGGCACCTTACTCTTTTTCCTAGATCTCTCTTCTTGGGATGTAGGTTCAGGGTCAGAGCCCCAGATAGTGGCTGAGTGCTTCTGTGGTAGGCTTGTTGCTTAGGAGCCCATCCTACAGTCCTCTCCAGTGTCTTCTGCTAACCGAGAAGTTCATTCCAAGCTCCCTTGGAATGTGGCCTCTGCTTGCCCTGCAGAGTGTAAGGGAGAGCCCTAGGGACATAGATAATCATTTGTGGCTCAGAGAGGCATCATGGTTGCCAGGCAATGGGAAGGCCCAGGAGTTTGGGGACCAAAAAGGAAGAACAGCACAAGCTGAGTGAAGATCTTATTTGGAACAGGTGACCGGAGGAACCCTCCACACGGGTCCCTTGGGTGTTCATGCCTAGACCTGCTCTGCACAGAGAAGGACCAAAGTACCTGGTCACTTCCTGGCCTGACTTTGAGGAGATGTGGAAGTTTTTGAAGCACTATCCTAATTAGTCTTAATAATAAAAACCCAAAGTCAGATATCGAGGGTAAAACCCAAAATATCAGAAAAACAGAACAGCCAGCCACTTAGAAACTTATCTTTTTGAAATCTCATATCAAATTGGGCCAAGATTCTGTCTCCACCTGCCTTATATTTCTGTCTTTACTTCCCTAGTTCTGGGATTAAAGGCATGAACCACCACTACCCGGCTCTGATTCTCTTTTAGACTGGTTCAATTGTGTGTAGCCCAGGGTGGTCTTGAACTCCTGATCTTTCTGCTTCCTCTTCCCAAGTGCTGGGATTAAAGGCATATGCCATACCTTTTTCTATGGCTACCTAGTGGCTGCTAGTTGTACTCTCTCATCTCTAGGCAAACTTTGTCAGAACACAAACAAAATATAATAACAGATGGTGTTTTGGTTGCCAGTGAGTCTCAGGCTTTCCTTACAGTAGCACTGGAATAGGCACCAGCTTTTCCACCATCTTATCCTGCATTGGAACTTCATGACTTCTTGTTAGCTGGGTACCATGAACAACACCTCTGAGTTTTAGTTGTCTTAATCATGGAATAAGCATCCCCATCTCTAAAGGATCTGGCCCTGTGAATAATTGTCCTTTGGATACCATGTACTTCAGCCATCTAAGATGTACCCCCACTTGAGCCTTTTTTATGTCCCCCACCACTTGAAAACACAGTATTTGCCTTTCTGGACCTGGAGAAGCCCTTGTTTCCCCCCTTATAACCCTATTAGTGGTAGTTTATGTCCATTCCTGTGTTTATTTTCTCTTGTTAAAGTCTAATACCTTAGAACAAAGATTTGTGGTAGTTACTGTGTGGCAGGAATCTGGGGGCTACTTACCTAGAAGGTTTTGTCTAGGATCTGTCTGAGCATACTTAGAGGTTATCACAAGGACTGTATTCAATAGGCTCCATAAAGCTGGATGGGGCTGGAGGACCTGGTTCCTAAGTGGTTCACTCTCATAAATGGCTAACTTTTGGTAGTATCTCACCCAGTATGACAGTACACACGGCTGCCCCAGCAGTTGCTATGGTGATTGTTGGCATGGTGTCCTGGAGCTTGAGAGCAAGTGATCAAAGAGAGCGTGGTAGGTACAGAAATGTTTCATTAGGGGCTTTGTGAGTTGTGTATTGATCATTTCTGATTGTTTGGTCAGTCATAAAAGACCATCTGAATATGGGAAAGGAGTTTTACAAACTTTAAATACCACAGAGTCATGCTTACTGGCGGCCATCTTGGAGGTGGATGTTACATGTCCTTAACAGTATAAAGTCTTGCCTAAAGTATCTGTACAGTGACAGATAGTTATTTATGGTGTCTTCCTGTGGCCTTCATATATGCCAGCTTTGTGCTAGGATATAGGAATGTGAGTGGAATGAAGACAGATCCCTGTGTTTCAGAGTTCATAGTCCATTAGGGAGATAGACATTAAACAGTTACCCCATAAGTCCTTATTCATTTACAGCTTTCATGGGAACCGTTAAAGGGACCAAGGAGAAGTGGGAACAGTGTGTAAAGATAAGGATGTAGTCCAGGCGTGGCTTCCAGAATGATTTGTTTCCCTGATCACCCTAACACTTCTCTGATCTGGTGAGCATAATTTGACCATTGTGATAATTAGTTTTAAGTGTCAACTTGCCATAGCCTGAAATCACTGGAAGAGAGATGAGAGTCCCAGTTGAGGAGTTTCCTAGATCAAATTGGCTTGTGGGTATGTCTGTAGGGGACTGCCTTGATTGTTAACTAATGTGGGAAGACTCCTCATGGGCTACCCCATTCTCTAGGCAGAGGGCGTTGAACTATATAGGAATGGGAGAAAACTGGACAGGTGGGCAGTGTGGGTGCATTTGTTTCTCTCTGCTCCTCAGTGTAGAGTTGATACTTTAGTTCCTGACTTTCCCGCCGTAATGAACTGCACCTGGAATTGTGAGCCAATACACCTTTTCCCCCTACGTCTCTTTCGGTAAGGGAATTTTACTGAAGCAACAGAGCTGCAATGAGCAGGGCCATCTTTGCCTTCCTCTCTTCACAACGCTCCGGAGAGAGGACCTACCTTGTGGCAAGTCAGGGTTAAAATCCAGTTTGAGCTCAGTGGTGTGTGATCTGCCACTGGTGGGGACCTGCTGTCCTCAGGTATGCTTGTGAAGAGAGAGGGCAAGACTGGAGGAGGCAGGATGCAGTAGGTAGTGAAACAGGGCTTTCACTGCCCCCCCAGCCTTTTCCTAAAGGCTTCTGCTCACTGTGAATGGGTTTCCAAAGCAGCACTAGAAGAAATCCTCCCCCCAATCCTCATCGGAACCCATAGTATGGAATAGTGTCACCTGTTCTGTGTGCACGATTGGCCTGGCTCAGCCATGGTTGTGGCAGTGATAGTCTGTCATCTCAGCTTTGGCTGGCTGTCATTCATCCCTCGTTAGGTCCTGCAGTGCATATCATCCCCCCCCCCCCACTCTGTTCTACTCAGGCCTTTCATACTGGCTATTCGCTCAGCTTTTCTGGGTCATAAATACATACTAATTCATTCTGACATAATTTTTTTTTTAAAAAAAACGATGAAGTTGAGGACGGGGAGATGGCCTACTCACTGGCTAAAGCACTTGCTCTGAATGGGTTAGGACTGCAGTTTGGATCCCTGTGTGAATGCTGGTGGTGTGATAGCCTTCCTGTACTTTCAGGCTGGGAAGGAGGACGCATGGAAGACACCCAAGACAAGCTGCTAGTCAGGCGGTCATCGCAGTAACCTCTGGTCTGATCGACAGACCCCATCTTGATACGTAAAGTGCAAGAGTGGTAGAGGATGCTTCTTGTCATCAAGTCTCCACACTCACAGATGTGCCCACACACATGTAGTATATGCATACACATTGTGAGAAAACATGCATACACACACACACACACACACACACACACACACAATGACAAAAAGGTACTTTAAAGAGCAAAGCTGATCTCAATGTTTCAGTTAGAGCAGAGGTTCTCAACCTGCAGGTTGAAACCTTTTGGGGGGTTGAACAAACCTTTCATAGAGGTTGCCTAAGATTATCGGAAAACACAGATTATTACATTATGATCCATAACAGTAGCAAAGTTAGAGCTGTGAAGCAGCAATGAAAATCATTTTATGGCTGGAGGTCACTACAATGAGGAACTCTATAATAGTGTCACAGCATTAGGAAGGCTGAAAACCACTGGGTTAGAGGCCTGGAGGTTCCTGTGTCCTGGGTGCTCCCCATAACCAGAGTTATCTGACCACCACCACCCAGGATTTTCTTGCTGTAAGTTGATTTTTTTCTAACATAAAGTTAAAAGTGCTGGTCATGCAGATCATCTTTGTCTTATTTCACTGGCAAGCCTATGTGCGGATGACAGACCCCTCTGGCTTAGTTAGGGTCTCTATTGCTGTGATAGAATACTACACACACAAATGTAGCTTGGGGAGGAGGAAGAAAGGGTTTGTTTCAACTTACAGTTCTACATCACAGTCCATTACTGAGTGATATTAGGGTAGGAATTCAATCAGGGCAGGAATCTGGAGGCAGGAGAAGATAGAGAGGCCATTGAGGAATGCTGCTTACCAGCCTGTTCCTTATGCTTTGCTCAGCCTGCTTTCCAAAACCATCCAGGACCACTGTCCCAGAAGCGATACCATCCCCTGGGGGATGGGCCTATCCACATTAATCATAGTCAAAAAATGTACCACTGGCATGCCCACAGGTAGTCTAGGGCACATTTTCTCAATTGGGTTTACCTCTTCCAAAATGACATTAGCCTGTATCAAATTGTCAAAAAAATTAGCCA
Source organism: Phyllotis vaccarum (assembly GCA_033318265.1). Classification (NCBI taxonomy): domain Eukaryota; kingdom Metazoa; phylum Chordata; class Mammalia; order Rodentia; family Cricetidae; genus Phyllotis; species Phyllotis vaccarum. The sequence goes on along the minus strand of JARWLC010000014.1, from coordinate 83,847,811 downwards.
CCCCACCCTCCATTTTCTCTTTGTTAATAACTGGACAAAAATAACAGGGCTGGACTTCCTGGGTCCTAGAGGCACCTGCAACTAGAATCTAAGAAACCCATAAAGGCCCAGAAATGCAGTAGGAGAATCAAGACTCTAGCTAGGGCAGGCAGTCTGACTCTGAAGCCCACAGTCTTTCCGTTACTGTGACGGAGAATGGCTTCAGAGGATAGGGGCACAATGGCAGATGGAGTCTCTTTTCTCGTGTAACCACATTTGGACTCTGACGCATGTGCGGGCGTTTGTTATCTGGGAAAGTGGAAGATGGTGGGAAGGCAAAGGGAAGGGCTTGACTAAGGCACAGAGAGCAAAGGTGGGTGCTCAGCATGTTTCAGGAAAGAACATCTCAGGACTGCATGCAGGCCTGTGACATGGAGATCAAGGACCTGGGGACAAGGCTGGGGTGAGTTCTCTTGAAGCAGCGATTTGTCATGCCTTAGGATAGGACCTCTCAGAGGTCTACAAACTCAGGCCACCAGGCAGTAGGTGGCTTAATAGTTGTGGGTAGGTATTTGTGCCAGGCACTGCTGCTAATTCTTCTGATGCCTCCAGAGGGCGTATATCCTCAAGTTGAGTGTTTGGAATAGAAAAATGTGTGCAGATAAGCAAAGAGGCTACACCGACAAAACAAGGAGCACCCCGAACAGTCAAGGGCTCTTTCATTTCACATCTCTGCTGTCTGCCTGTAAGAGCTAATTCTACACATTGGTAGTAGCTGAGACAGAGAGTAATCAGAAAAGTCCCTCTGGAGGCTGTTTTAAGTCCTCCAAAGTGAGAAGGAGGTTTCTGCTCAAGACATGAACTGTAAAAGGCAGCACAGGCAGAGGCAGAGGCAGACTCCAGGCTAGACTGTCTATATTGCAATCCAGCTCCGCTCCTTTCCAGCTGTGTGGCTTTCAGCAGGTCATCTAGTCTCTCAGTTCCTTCGTTATCTCATCCGAAAAGCGGCAATGTTAGTAGCCATGCTCTCAGGTTTGTTGGTAAAAGTTCAGACTTAGCACATGTTTAGACTGATGCCTGATACAGGGAAGGGCTGGTTCAAGAGGCCACTGATCCTGAAATATTTGACACCAGGGTTGTAGGGAATAATAGGGGCTGTTTTCAGTAAATGAGGGAGATGGAAGGTTGACCAGTATGGCTAGGGCCTAGAGAAGAAATGCATGAATGGAGGCTGAGTGCTCCTGCGCAGGAAGGGGTCCAGAGGCAGCACCCACCTAGTGAAAAGAGTTGGAGGCCTACACTGTGGAGACATGTGCTCCATGTAACCACTGGACTGTCACTCTTGGACTTGGGCCAGAAGACAAACCAGAAGAAGGGCCACTAGGATTTATGGTAGAGTATAGATGTGAGAGGAAGGGAGGGAGGGAGGGAGGGAGGGAGGGAGGGAGGGAGGGAGGGAGGAAGGAAATAAGAGTAACATCCTATTGTATCCAGTCATCTTGGCTGGACAGAAATGGGAGGAGAAAATGGGGCCATTTGCTGAGGTGGAAACCCTGCAAGTTTGTGGGAAAGTGGACTGCTTGTTTTAAGAGCCCTAATGCCTGTTCCTGAGATCTTTAGCAGGGAGATGCAATGGAGCAGGTCTGAATAGCAGGGATTCAGGACACCCTAGAGAAGTATTCCCAAGAAAATTTATGTTCTGTACTTTTAAATGTCCTGCCGAACAAGCCAAATACTTGTTTCTAGTTTGTGACCCTCAGATGGCCCCTGATCTGACCAGAAGATAAAGTGCCAAGTTGAGAGTAAGCTTCAAATTGCCCCCCCCCCCCCAGGAAAGCTTTGACTTAAGGACAGAGGAAGAAAGTCCCAGCAGCATGGACCATCTCCATCCTGGCTTGTAGACTTTATGCCCAGGCCTGGCTCCCTCTTCCTGTTCAGCAGTCCTTTACTTAGTAATGACTCATGTGTGCCAAGCCTGTGCTAGACTGGAGGGAGAGTATGAAAAGATGTGGCTTTGCCAAGGGAGGCTCTGTCTGAGTTCTTGCCCAAGGGCGTGATGTTCTGTGCTTGGCTTCATTTGTTTGATGCAGTTTGATCTGTTCAGCCCATGGCCAGTTGGTAATGAGGTAGTGATTTATGCTTCTGGACATAACAGTGCCGGCAGGGCATGCCTATGCTGATGTCTGAGATGCACGCGCGCGTGCGCGCGCACACACACACACACACACACACACACACACACACACACACACACACACACACACACACTAAGGATTTTGCAAGGAGCTTGGGATCAAAATGGAGCCAAATAAGGTCAGTTAAATAAAGCCTGTGAAATTGAGTTCTAATCTCAGATCTGAGGGTCTCCTCCTGAGCATGAAACTTTGCATCTTGCTGGTAGCCTGCTTAGGTAAGCAGTGATCCTGCAGCCCAGCTCTTTTCTATTATAATGTGTGAAGTAGGAGAATTTCACCACCCATCCCATCCTCTACCTCAGGCGATCCTTCCTGCTCACACACATCAGTGTCTATGCTTAAGTGATTCTGAACATTGTGCTGATAAGAATTCTTTTTCTCCTGAGATTTCTGGAATAGCTGCTTACAGAGCAGCAACCATGGACATTAGTGCCTGTTTTTCTCAATTATTCAGAAAAGCATAACTCATTCTTTTCTTTCTTCTATCTCTTTTCTAGGCACGCTTTTTCTAACAGTGTGAGCTCCACTCTTTCCCTAAAGCCCCATCCCTAGCAGGTGGCTGTCTGTCCATCTATACGGCTGCCCTTCCATACTAGCTTAGCTCAAAGAGTACGTACGACCTTTTTCTTGTCTTCATCTTCATCCTCTGCACAGATGCTGAGATTTTTTTTTAGCTTACCACTCTATGATTTTTCTCTTCTTTTCTTTTAAAGCTCTAATAAAATTTCTCTCCTATCTTCAAAAAAAATTGCTGAAATAAAACAGCAGGATTGAATATTGAATTTTGTAGCACACATTTTCAAAGTCATACAGGGCTTTCCAGTGAACTCCTAGGATGTGTACTAATTCTTCCTTCTCAAAGTTGTTTATACACTTTGGCTCCTTGGAATTCAAAAGCTGATTCCTAGGACATGAAGTGGGACCTTGTTAGAAATGAAGACCCTCAGACCCAGGCCCAGGAAGACTGAACATTTTAAAAAGTTCCACAGATGGTCTTATGTTTGGTCAAGTCTGACTATCTTAGGGGGTTATTGACATATGATGTAGAAGGTGGTCCCCTGGTGTACTGTGATATGCCTAAGAAGCCTACAGTAAAAAGACTGAGTACTGTGGAACTTGGTTTAGCCTATCATAAAGATCATGATGGGGAAATAAGTGGCACTTAGCAATGTGTTGCATAGGCTTCTTAAAAATAAAACATTCTCCTTCTTTGCCAGAAATGTAGGTTCCTTGACTTTCACTGGTAAAGGAGTGGAGTATTTTTGTCTCATGAGGAACAGCTGGCTTTGTGTGCTGGCAAAGAAACAGCTCACAGGCTTGAGTCCATGACAGATGTCATCCAGTCTGAGAAGGGCTGTCAGAAGGAAAGAAGGTCAGAGACTGCATGAAGGACAGAATAAAGATTCCCATGAAGATTACATCATAGAGAAGGGCTTCCTGAGGTTGGGATAACTATTTTATGGGACAAGGAGTCAACTCTGGAGGTGGGGTAGGGAGCTTTGGCAGTACAGGAGGAGCCGGAGGCCCAGTTGTTTGAGATGTCACAAGAACTCAAGCATGTGATTCTTAGTTGTACCAGGCCATTCTTCATGTGGTTTGTAAAGAAGCCCACTGCAGAGAAAAGAGACAACAGGGTTTGCAGAAGCAGACTTCAGTCCCAGTATGCCCATTCACTAATCCTGGTTAGACCAATCATCTATCTAGCTCTTCCTCAACTCAAAACAGCAATTCTATTATCTCAAGAGATAGTGCGAAACTTAAATAGAAATTATGGAAGTAAAGCTGCCACCAGTGCCTGGCATAGAGCGCAAAATTAGTAAATGCCAGTGTCTCTCTTTGTATTCTTTAGAATTTTTTTGTTTTGTTTGGGTGGAGAGTATACTTTAAGCAGCCACATTGGAATGTTTTAATCTCACCCATATTTTGGGTTCTCATTAACTGCAAATTGTTGGCTGTTTCCTACTTTAGTAAGTAGAGTATTTTAATAAGAGCAGATGTGGAGAATCCTTGCCTTCTTGTAGGTATGGTGTCTGCAAGGCATCAGACAGGAGTGTTGATGAGACTCCCATGGCCAGCACTACAGGAACCAGTATCTGTGCTGTTGGATAGTAGTGTTTTAAAGTGATAGCTCACTGGGCTGATGCAGTTGAACTTAGAGCATACTCAAATATGGCTGCTTGCAAATGAATTCACACTCTGACCAGCAGACACAACATACACATAGGAAGAGGAATAAAGACCGTAGTAGCAAGAGAAATCTTTGTGCTCTCTATACTGGTCCATTTTCTACTGCTATCACAAAATAATGTGGGCTGATGCAATTTATGAAGGAAAATACTTGAGCCCTGAGTCTGAAGGCTACAAGCTGAAGAGCCCACTATTTGGTGAGAACCCTCTAAGTGACTGAAGAGCCAGCAAATACAAGTGATTTCCTAACAACTCTTAGGTAGTTCTCAATCGCCAGGGTTCTGACCCTAGACCCTGTCACTTCTTATTATGCAACCCCACAGCACTGCTTGCTGGGATTAAGTATTCAGAAAGTAAATTCCAGCATGATGTATTTTACTTTTCCCTTCCTCCAGTGAAAAGCTCTTGTGACCTGTGAAAGAAGTGATTCACAGTATAATCAGTGCACCTCCTTCTGCTTTCTCTGCTAGAATGTTATCATACCCCTCTTATCCCCTAGGACATTCTCGACTTCATCTTCCATCTCCTGAATCCTGTCTCCCTGGAAACCTACCACTATTCATTGCTGGCTACAGGGACCCTTAACACTTGACAGTTTGGATAGCGTTTCTAATAATAATAATAATAATAATAATAATAATAATAATAATAATAATAATAATAATGATAGGGTTTTCCAGTGAGGCTGGGTTGCTTGAGGTCAGGTTCTGTTAGTGTGGTCAGGAGTTTTACCCAGAAATACTCGTCATGCAGCACCAACTTGCATGCTAGTACAGGAAGCTCAGTGACAGGTCCTGGGCCTCAGATGGGTTCAAGATTGTGTCCACACTCACATCTACACAATTCAGGGGGAGGGGATTCAGGAAGATGAAACAGAGGTAACTGATTGCTTGGATCTGAGTATCAGAGCCATGAATGTCCGTAAAAAATGTAGAAAGAGTAGCCAGAGGAAGGAAGCAAAGAAGTGGTCAAACTAAGTCAGCTTCACTTTTTATTAACATTTTACTTTGTTCTATAAGATAATGGTACATAGAGCAAAACAAACAAAATGCAATTTGTGGAATATAGTATGATATGACAAACAAGCAAACCTGAAATCAGGACTAGGGAAGAAAGAATTCACACAGTTCTTTCTGTGTGACTCAGCTTCCCTCAAGTAACAGAAGTATCTTTTCAAGTCATCTTCTCTGGTTGGCAAGGACCTTTAGGATTTTTTTCCTGTCCATGCTCCATTTCAAGCCAGCCTGAGTGAGTAGGAAAGCCATCCTAACTTCTGAAAGGTTTTGTTAATGTCCTCGGAGAGAAGAGCCTGGAAGGTTCATCTCAGCTACTCAAACAGATTGGTTTTCTTTTAGACAAGAGGCTGATTCAGAGTTGGCTTGACAACCAGATTTGGCCTGGAGGGTATGATGAGGCAATGTCCACAACTTCTGAATGCAGCAGTGGAGAGAAACAATACAGAGGATGTGTCTGTGGGTGGAGACTGCAGTAGGATGTCTAAGCTTCGCTTCTGCAGGGCACAGGCCAACACTGGGCCCTCCTCTGCCATTCTTCCAGCTTGAGGTAAAGTAGATGGGGTATTCCTGCTGACCTGGATTGTGCATCAGTGAGACCTATTGATCATTAGATGTTAATCATTGGTGGCTCATGGCTCTGGCCTAAGATGATACCGAATTAATTTTTCATACCTGCATTACGAGTTATTTCATCTTAGATAATATTGGTCTCAAAGACTCAGTTTCTACATCTGAAAAGCAGAAAAAATAATAGCAATAATCATAAAAGTCTTTGTAGAGGAAAAAAAAGAGCTAGCAAACTATGTAAACCAGCCCATAGTAATATTACATAGCGTTTCTTACTTTAAACAACCATGGAAATTAACTTTATGAAAATAAATCTTTGCTCATTATTTATCTATGGCCAATACTTCTATGTTAAGTATAACCTGGCAGGGATTTTTCTATTTACCTAAATTGCCTTCTCCCATCACCTTCTACACCGCAGCAATGACAGGTTTTAGTGACTGACAGACATGCCTCACCAAGGTCTCTCTGTGCATCAGAAATTTTACCCAGCATTAGGTTCAGCTATCATCTATGAGCACAAACAGAATTTAAACCAAGTGGGGGCCAAAGGAGCCCAACTTTCCCTTTGTATCTGAAAAATGACGGTGGTGGGTCTAAGAGAGACAGGTACACTAGGCAGGAGCTAGAGCAGGAGACATGGGTGTTAGATCTGATTCTCTGCTTTGCTTGCTCTGGTTTTGGACAAGTCGTGCACCCTATGTGCCCTCTTGCTAAGCTACTTTCTTCACCTGTGGGGAGAGAATGGACTTGTTGTGGTGAGCTCCACTGATTCATGCTGAGACGAGCCTGATTCTTGCTTCTCTTCTGTTTTCTACTGTGGAAGGCTTACTCTGCTGCTCTGGAGACGTCTGAAATTGGGGCTGTTGAACTAATACCACACTGATACTCCTCCTTTGTAGGAAGCTTGCCCTGGTTCCCAATCCTGTTGGAGTCCTGGTCACCCTGTTCATATCTGTTTAGATGCTGTCCCTCCTTATAGTCTCCTGGGCATATTCCAGGCATCAGGTACCAGGCAGGTGACCCTCCCTTCTCTTCCACCTGCTACATACTTGCTTTTCTCTGGGGATAAGGAAAATAAGGGAAGGGTCAACCTGAATCCTGGCTTTTTGCTAGGTTCTTGTTTATCTCTCTCTCCTTTGTGTTGTTAGTATTAGAGTGAACCCAGGAGGACTTTGCTCATGTTAGGCCAGTGCTCCATCATGGAGCTCTATTCTCAAGACCTAGTTTACTCAATTAGAAAAAACAAAAAAAGTTTTGCGACAAAGACAGAGTGTCCTTAAATTATCTAGTCTAATTTTGAGCTTACTCTGTAGCCCTGGCAGGACTTGAACTTGTAATCCTCTTGACTTGACCTCTTGAATTGCTAGGATTACAGACCTGTGCTACCAGATCAAAGTCCTATCTTTTGTTCTTGAAGGCAAATGAGCTGTGTGGAAAGACATGGAATTTGGCTCCAAAAATTTGCTTGGAAGTTTACTGCACAACTGCTTGGTCTTTGAGAAACTGCCCACCCTTTCTGAGGAATACTGGTTTTATTTAATGGGAAGGCAGTGGTCACGAGCAGGGGTGTACACATTTTTCTGGAGTTTGTCATTCTTTCAATGCTTGATAATATTTTTGAGGTGATGAATGGATCTTTAGAGCATATATGGGGATTCAAGGATATCAATGTCTTTGTATCTTCCTATGCTTTTCCAAATATCCTTGGCTTCAGAAACACTCTGTATGCTGCACTGTGGGAGCCTGACCACTGATCATTAAATAAATATTGTTCATAGGCTTTAGGCACTGAATAGAGCAGCTTCCCCGTGCCCCAATCCAGCAGAGACTCTATGCTTATGTGGGTCTCTTGGGTTGAAATGGAAGGAGAACGACAATAAACCTTACATGCGGGCAATTGGTGCCACAGGAAGGAAGAAATTTAGAAAGGTGGGGAGGGCAGGGAAAAGAGGGGGTACAATAGAAGTTTCTATTTAGAAAGCACTACCCAAGCAAGGTATTTAGCAATGATTTTGAAAATGACTTTCTCCCAGCAGATCATCCTGTTTTTCTAATGCTGTTAGGGTCTTTGCAAGTTGAAGAGGAGGTGAAGTCAAGCCCTTGTGGGCAGTTCTGAGGTTTCCCATCTAGTACTGAGGTGGGGGGTGCCTGACACTCACTAACCTCCCTTCTCTAGGAGGCCCTCCAAGTCTCATGTTTTACTTATGCGGCTTCCCAAGGGAGGTCACCTGCAGAGAGTCTGAACTTGAGGCAAATACATGCCCCCACAGGAAGCCAGGTTTTGTGTTAGGCTGCTACTCACTGTGTATTGATTGTCCCTGAGGCCTGTATTTCAGCTGCCTTTACACTTACCCAGGTGTCAGGGCTTTCAAAACATGAGTGGCAGTGTTTTGGGTTCCAGTTTTGGTTACAAAGCAGTCTGCACCTGCCTAGTGAACTGCCACAACTGATAGATCTTCCCAGACTTCCCTTGCACTCTGCTGCCTTCCCAGTGGCCTGGATTATTTGTGGCTTGGCTGAGACATCAAAGTGTCTTTTGGTGTTTGGGGTTGGGATGCTCTGAGTTAATTTTCCCACCATCTCACTAACCTTGGTCTCCACGGAAAGTCCTTACTTAGAAATTTGTTTATACACAATTTTTATTGATTTATTTATTTTAGGGAAAACATTTAGCAAACGTACAAGGGATGAAGGTGAATGTAATCGCAGACTGCTGCTTCTGAGATACAAGCACATGCTATTGCCTTCCCTCTTTGATGGGACCAAGATTAGTGTGACCATCAAATTGGTTTCCTACCAACCGTACTTGTATAAACTTAGATGGAGAGACATAGCCACCTTCCTGGCGGCCTGTGTGTCAAGGCTGTTGTATTCCTCTAGGAATCAAGTTCTGTGGCCCAGGCCCCAGGCAGTTCCCAAGATACTGGCAGCAGCAATGTGAGCCAAATCCTTTCTCCCGTAATCCTACACTATGCAAAGCATTGCCTGCCAGCTGATTCTCACAATCATGTCTGCAGCCTTAGCAGCTGAATTTTGCGTAAGCAGAGGCATAGTTCAGCTTATGATATAACAACAAAACAGTAGCATCCTGAGGAGAGCAAATAGGGCTACCAGTTTTGAAGGACTATGAGATACATGCTTTGTGAATTTTACTTTAATGAAGATGTAGCAAGTGATGGGTCATCTCTCAAAAGCACTGTTTGATTGGTCAGAGCTGTTGTCTGCGCATGGGAAATTGAAAAGTTCCCCGAATGAATCTAACATTCTACCAGGTACACTTCACTAATGTTGAGTGTGGGAGGTGCCTTGGTGAGGAGAGTAGCTCTGTGCTGATGAGTCTTATGTGGACTGCTCTTAGATCACATGTGCCAAGTATAATTAATGTATGAGATAAGGATCTGGGTCTAAAACATATTTTATATATGTATATATGTATATTTGTATATATGTGTGTATATATGTGTGTGAATGTGTGTTCACAATTATAGTATGCAAAAACAATAGCCAACTCTTCTCTACCCCTTTGTTAAATTTTTTTTTCTGACTATAAACATGGAACATGCTTATCCTAAATTATCATCCTTATGCAGAATATAAAAAAATTAACAAATCTTAATTATTGCCCTTATTCAGAAACATAAGAAGGTAACATTTTCTCAAATGTGCCTCAAAGAAAACAATTATTTTCATATATGACAGCATGTATTTTATATATGACTCTCTATGCTTGAATAAATGTGTATGCCTGTCAAGGCAGCTCAGTATTGACAGAACCTAAAACGTATATACATAGCTAGAATCTGTGTGTCTTGTGTTAATAGTATAGCATCAATATCTTTTCATACATCTGAAGTCACTAGTACACACTTTGACAAATTCAAGCTCTAATTACCCTGATGAATGAAACCACTATTAAAGTTTTGTGTGTGTGTGTGTTGTATATATGTGTGTGTAATGTGTATGTTTGTATGTGGTATGGTGTGTGTATGTATGTGTGTGGTGTGTGTGGTGTATTTATATGTGTGTAATGCGTATGTATGTATGTGGTGTGATGTGTATATGTATGTGTGGGGTGTCTATGTGTAAGGTGTGTGTACATGTGTGTGACATGTGTTTATGTATGTAGTGTGGTATATGTATGTGTGTGTGTGTGTGTAATGCAGAGCAAATAATGCATGAAGGTCTTCTCCTGTTTAAGAATCTTGGCTGTGCTCAAGGTGTAGACCATGGACCTTCAAACCTATCTAAATATGTGTCGTCTTGAAATGGAGGCTTAGTGAGGCTGGGGATCTTTCTGTAGTGGTTTCCTCTGCTTTAAGCCTTTTACAAGGTCCTGATGTCACTAATCTCTGGACCATGAGGGCAGCATGCAACTTGCACTGACCGTAAGAAAAGAGATACATCTCAGAAGGCGGAGCTGTCCCTTGTTGGGACATGCATCTCTGTGTGGTGGGTCTGGGATCTTAGATCCCTAGCAAAGTCAATAGCATCTATTTATATTTGAAATCTCATAACTTGTTATCAGTATAGGCAACTAATTATTTAAAACTTAGAAGTATTGGGTCCAAATGAATCAGACCTTCATATGGATTGGCTAGAAGCCTCTCTGAGATGTCTGGTCTAGATGCTGTCTGTGGCATTTTGTATCTATCGAGTCTACCTTAGTTATAGAAACATCAACTGACCATGTTATTCAGAGTGGAAACCATTAGTCAAAAGAATAACATTATGAAAATTAAAAGTTAAAATCTTTCATTGGGTGGGGCAGCATAACAGCTTAGACCAGCTTTTCTGAAAGATTCATTTCAGACCAAGTAACTTGGGAATTTCTCAGAAATATATTTTCTTGGATATTTACCATTCTCACTGTATTTGAATTCTACATTTGTTCTCTACATTTCAGAAAATGTTCTAGGTATTTCTGATGTCTGCTGAAATTGGAGAGCTGGGTCTGAAAGGGGGCAGGAAGACATTTATGAGATGTCTAATGAAATGCAAATATACCCATACACCTGAAGGATAAGGAGGAGTTGGTTTCCAAGTAGGAAATAAGTAGAAGGGATGTTTCCGAGAGAGTGTGTGAAGGGTTTTATACTGAAAGATGCTGTGAGGACTGTGATCATTGTAGTTTGGAAATGTAACCCAAAGGCCTATGTGCCTAAGGCTCTGTGCTCTGAGTGACACTACTGTGGAGAGTGAGATATTTAGAAGTGGACTCTGCTGGCCAGCCTTTGGATTTTAGAGGCATGATCTTGAAAGGACTGTAGAATCCCAACTACTTCCAAATTCTCTCTTGCTTCTGGGTTATGATGAGACTTAGATGTGCTTTACCAAGGCCTCCTATTAATACTAGAGGCGCCCAATGGATCATGGCTTGGAAATTCAAGAATGAACAAAACAGGTCTTTACTCTTTGTAAATGAACCACCTCAGACAGTTGTTAAAGTGACGGGAAGCTGGCTAACACTGCAGTGGAAGATTAAGTCAGGGGCAGGGCTTTGATTCTAGGCCAAGTGAGTTGGATCATGTATTGTTGGCTATTACTGAAAACCATTCATCAGGGGAACATGGTGTCTGCACTTCATGGAGGACAGTCATTCTGGGCTGCCACATTACTTCTGGGTAGATGCAACTCTCCTGGTACATTATTGGCCTAGATTTTGATGCCTGTCTCTCTTGATATAACTTGGATCTGGGTCAGCAATTCTCATCCTTGGCTAGGGGTAGTTGGGAGGGAAGTCCCAGAACTTGATCTGATATAGTAACCATGGGAAAATGTGCCTTCCTGAGGTTATCAAGTAGTGGTCGTCATGTTCACAGCTATGGCAGTGGTCTTTGTAATCCTGCTTTAAAGATAGCCCATCAGTTTCTGCTGTAAAGGTGTAGGATTTTTTGTTGTTGTTGTTTGATTTTTTTTTTCTTTTTTGATGGAAAGTTTGTTCTATTTTTTAGAGATAGACAGTGTCTAAAGAGGAAACAATTTGAACTTGAGGGCTGGAGAAGCAAATAGCCAGCTCCTCCTTTATTCTCCCTCCCCAGCCCCTCTTCTTGATATAAGATAAATTTTCTTCTAGAAAATTGGCTAAGTTTTCCGAGTGCTCACGAAACTATGCTCTTCCTGTCTAGCTCCAGTCAGGCCGTGTTTATTTGTGTTCAACAGTGATTTTACCAGAGGCTGCAGAAGACAAAGGAAATCAGAATGTCAGTAGAGGCCCTGGGCCTTTTTTTGAGATGAGAATCTAGTTTCTTTAAAGTGTCCTTGATATGGAGGTAGTGATTCAGTTTCTGATTTTGAATTGCTGTGACATGTGTGTGGTAGCACCTCCCCCTGCTGGTAATTCTGTATAATGTTGCAAACGTGGAAACACCATGGGAAGGCTCCAGAGCTGGAAACACAGAGACCAAGATTGAATGTACAAATTCCGTGAACTTTTAACTGCTTATCTTTGTAGGAGTCCAAGAGAAAGCTGTGGCTCCCTTCACTGTCTGCATAATGATTCTGTAAAATGATATTCTCACATCCTGCTGTGTCAGCTTCATAGGCAATGATCACACCAACAATCTCACCTGTCCGTTGTTGTCTTTTTAAAATCTAAAATGAAGAGGGTTTTCTTGTTAGTTGGATTGCATGCCATTCAAACAGGTCACAAATATTTATATCTGTCTTTCACGAATATTCAAAACGACACATATCAATCTGAATGGAAATAAAAGTACTTAAATTTAGCAATGGCTGGAAGATAGCTCATTGTGTACCTGCAGTATAAGCAAGTGTAAGACCTGCCATTGAATACCCAGAACCCACATAAAAGCTAGATGCCTAGCAGAGCATCATAAGCCCAAGGCTTTTATAAGGAGATGGACAATAGAGACGGAAGAATCCCAGGAGTTCCAGGGCTGGCTATCTTGGTATGCATAGCGGGAAAACAACAGAGACTCTCTTCCCCAATCTCAACCAAGATAGAAGGTGAGGAGTGATATCTGAGGTTGTCCTCTGACCTCCATACATGTGCTGTGGTATGTGTGCATCCGCATTCACACACACACAAATGCTTAAGTAAGTACATATTTACACACTATAAACACACATGCACACACACAGAGACAAAATTAAAATAAATAAAGGGGGAGTGAAACTTGTATTCCTACAGGATGGCACGCACCTTATTTTGTCTAACATGATAGGGATATAAATTGTAGTGTTAGTGACTGTGGTTGTGGTTCCACATACTCAATTAAAAACCATGTCAAGGAGGTGGAGGAGACGACCACTCTAGAAGCCTTCTGCCCTGGGTTTTTTAGAGAAGTTTTCTGAACAGCTTTCCTAGGCTGACCTTTATGAATTCTCATATTTAATTAAGTCTGAATTTAAGATCAGTTATAATACAGCCCTACTTTGCCATCATCTTCTGAGATGCCCACCTTGGGTCTGAGAACATTCCCTGGTTTACGAGCTTCGTGTGGATTCGGGTTGGTGTGGGGATTTAATAAAAGCTCCAGAAGTTTCGGAGATATAAGAGGAATCTAACCACAGTCAGTCTAGGAGAATGAGAGAGTGGTGATTCACACCTCTAATCCCAGCCCAGGGAGTATCCTGGGAGTGGTGACCTACACCCTTAATCCCAACTGAGTTGAGGTCATCTTAGATTACAGAAGGAGTTCTAGGCTCCCAGGCAGGCAGTGGTAGGACCACACCTTAACCTACCAAAAGAGTATTTAAGGTGGGCTCTGATACTTCTGGAGCTTTTATTAAATCCCCACATGCTGGAAGACAACCCTTTAAAAGAATCCTGGGGCACAAGGATGTCCAGTTGTGCGTGAATCAGTTGGATGTAATCTGGTTAACCTCTCTAAACATGCTAGGTTGAGGTTCATTCTAGTTCTTTTCAGTGTTTTCAGATATTCTGATGAAGGTGACCAAGGCATCAGCCTCATTTAGGTGTTCATGCAGCTTTGGGAACCAGAGAAGGGAGGTGCTTTCTCTCACATAAGACTCAAATATCACTGACTGGCAGAGTGTGCAGAGTGGTGGCGTGGGCATACTTTGTAGCACATGCACCTTGTTCTTTTTAAAAATTACATTAAAAAATAAATTTAGCCGAGTGTGGTGGTACATGCCTTTAATGTAGGCACTCGGAAGGCAGAGTTCGAGGCCAGCCTGGTTTACAAAGAGAGTTCTAGGACAGCTAGAGCTGTTAGAGAAACTTTGTCTTGAAAAACAAGGCGAAACAAAAATGTACGGTGTATTTTGACCATAATCTTTCCATGCCTGCATGTTCTTTCAACTCTCTGCCACCCAACTTCATATTCTCTCTCTCTCTCTCTCTCTCTCTCTCTCTCTCTCTCTCTCTCTCTCTCTCTCTCTCTCTCACACACACACACACACACACACACACACACACACACATACACACACACACACACACACACACACACACACACACACACACACACACACACACAACAAAAACCAGAAGGAAAAAAACAAGTTAAACCAAACACAACCAACCAACCAAATAGAAAGTCATACAAAGGTCCCGGAGTCTGTTTTGTTTTAGCTAATTACTCCTGAGCAGAGGCCTGCCCTGGTGTGGTTGATGTACCCTGTGTACTTCATTATAGAAAAACAACTCTTTCTTTCCTGCTAGCTATCATTTACAAATAGCTTCTTGGCTAGGGATGGGACTTTGTGTTCACCTTTACTTCTCTGTGCTAGGATTTCATCTTTTTGGAATCTATGATGGTCTTGCACTTGCTGTCACAGTCTCTGTGAGTTCATACGTGTGTCAGGCCTGTTGTGTCTGTGTTTCCTTGATGTTACCTACCACCTCTGGCTCTTACGCTCTTTCTGTCTCCTCTTCCATATAGATCCCTTGAGGAAGGGTTTGCTGAAGGCACCCCAGTTAGGGCTGAGTACTCAAGCTTTCCCACAGGCTACACATCGTCCAGCTGTAGGTCTCTTTGTTAATACACGTCTTCTGCAAAAGGAAGCTTCTCTGATGAGGGTTGAGTGGTGCACTGATCTATGGGTAAAGCATATGACATTAAGAGTCATTTTATTGCTGTGTTCATTTAGTAGAACAGTAAATTGTAGTAAGTTTCCCCATAGGTCCTATGACTGATATAGTCTCCAGTTCTTGGCCTCAGTACTAGTGTCAAGTATGGATTCTATCTCGTAGAGTGGAACTTAGGCCCAATAAAAACAAGTGATTGGTTATTCCTCTGATACTCGTGCCCCTATGGTGCCAGTATGCCTTACAGGCAGGTTGCAGAGTCTATATCTAGGTAATGTTAAGGATTGCTTTTCTCTTCCAGTAGTGTGCACAATGCCTTCAAGCACCATGAATGCTTGACAGAAGGGAATAGCTTCTAGTGTGTACCATCTAGATCTCTCCATGTTTGATGAAATAAGAAAATGGTATATTCTGCAATAAGGTTGTAGAAGGTAACTAATAATTAGCATTGGTAATAGCCTCTAATTACTTTTTTGGGGGGATGTGTTTGTCCCCTTTTAATGTACCTTGTTAACTGTGTTCTCTTGTTTTTTTTCCCCCAGTTGCAAATGAAGCAGGAGATAAGAATGCTCGTCCACTTGCTCGCTTCTCCCGTGAGTAAACCTTGCTTCACTCTTCTGGGGCTCCTTTAGAACATGTTCCTGAGAGGCCTTTGCTCACATGAATCACCTCTATGATTCTGCTAGGTGCTGTTGAAACAGTGATGAAGAAAATGTCTCTTACTAGTTAATATTACACTTCAGCCCTATCGAATATGAACTACTACTGGCCATGGGCGTTTTGTTCCTCAGAAGTGTGGGCTTCAAGCTGTGCTCTAGGGCTTTGTTTTCTGAAGCTTCATTTCCGGTGCATCAGAATCAGTCTTACACTTGCTTTTGCGAAATTTTAAAACCCCTGAGCTTCCACTCCTGACCCAGGGCTTGAATTTTAACAGAATCTCTAGTTGCTTCTTGTTCACAGTACAGTTTGAGAGGTGCTATCTATGGCATATCCTCATTGTGCACTGCAGGGAGGAGGGGTTAGTAGTGCCGACAGGAGAAAGCTTGTAGCTACTAGGTCTATCGTGTGTAAAGCATCATTGCAACTCACAGGATTTGTCCGCTTATACCACTGTCTTGGAGGTACTTTCCAGATCAGATGGACTGAATATTCCCAAGGCTGTAGTCAGGCTGTTGGTTTCCACCAAATTTGTCCAGGTCTTGATCTCGAAAAGAAAGTAGCTATTAAAACCTCTCAAAGGCTTCCATGCCCATGTGATCAATAAATTACACAGCAAGTTCGTGGATGCCCTAGGATGAGTGGGTTTCACTGAAGACAGTGGGGATGCTGGAAGCAGAGAAGGGCTGAGTAGAGATGCTCTGCAAACCTGCTCTGCTTCAAGTTGAGAAGTGGTTGGCTCTTAAATAAAAGCAGGTGGAGATTCCCCTTAGCCCAACACTATTATTGCTTTACGTGCGTTTTTCTAATTTTATTTATGCTTTTCTGGGCTCTGGATTTCCAATCTGAAAAATGGAAGTATTAACTTAGACACAATTGTTGACATCGTATCCCATCACTACTTTACTCCCCATGGGGTTGACACGATCTGAGTCTGACACGACCAGAGTGAGCGTATCACACTGAGTTAAGAGTATGATTTTTCTATTTATAGGAGTTCCTCTAAATGCTGCCTTCTCATTCCTTTCAGAAAGTTTCAGATTTTAGGGCTGATTTCCCCAGAGATGGTTTTTATAGAACTGTAATGATGTATGCTAATGACAGAGCGCTAAGTGATGCATTGTAGACACTGCAAGGAATACTCCTCACGGGCCCTATTTTTCACTGTCCTCCTACCTGGAACCATTATTTCCAAAATAAGTATGTCAGTGAGGATGACTGATATGCTTTTATCCCTTTATCTATTTATTTATTATCTTTTGAGAAACAGGAGGATGAATGATGTGGAGTGGTAACTTGATCATGCCACATGCAGAGTTTTCCTTGACGAGAATTTCTGACACATCATAGGTGTGGGAAGAGAAGGGTCCTTGAACCAGGAAGCCAGGAGACTTGAAGGAGTAAGCCCCTTTATGGATGGGAAAGGTGGTTTCTCTTGTAGGTAACTTCTACAACTTCTAAGCTACGTGATTGGTTTGAAAGGATGATGTGTCGCACGACAGCTTATTAGCTAGAGATAAATGAGGGCACCAGGGGGGACATCTATACAGGAAAAATGGTTCACAGCCATCCAACTCAGAGCAGAGAAGAAAGTGTCTTGACAGAGTGCAGTACCCTGGGAGAAAGCCAGAGGGCATGGTAGGTGCTAGAGGGAGTGGAGTTAGGCAGCATTTGGGAAGGGAGAATCTCATTGTACCATTGCTGAGTTGCTGCTCTTCATGAGCCATGCTGGAAAAAGGTGGGGTGAAGCAGTCAGCATGGAAAGAGGGAACCTGGATAATACTCTGGAGATGGGAAGACAAAGGACCATGTTTCTATCTTTTGCTTTTAACAAGACAGAGGTAGATGGAAAGGCCAGCTAGGGTATGTTATCTGGTGGAATGGCTGGGAGGCCTGGACCTAGCCAAGGGGAAGGAAGCATCAGGGAAAAAAAAAAAAAAAAGAATCGTCCGGGGAGACTTCTGATCCTATTTTCTCCTTCATTTCAAGCTCTAGCTTTGACTTTTGATCAGCCTGGCTTCAATCAAAGCATCTATCTAGTAACCATGGGCAGGTAGCAGTGCTGACATCACTGTTTGAAATGGTATCTGTCGTGTGGGTGGCCATCCGGAGACTGGAGTCTTATCATCATCACTCTTTTCCATCACACCTGCATATGGAGAGGTCAGAAGGGCTGATGAGTTGAGGAAGTGGTTTCTAATCTTAAAGAAGAAAAGCTGTTCCCATGTTAGGGAATAAGAGCCACGTGTAGTGTTCAGGTCCAGCCACAGTGTGGCAGAGGAAGCTCAGGCTGTGATGTGCTTCTGCACTTTGGGAACCCCAAGATGCCGCATGCTGCTTTGGACAAGTCCTGTGAAGGAGGCCCAGGGCACTTAAGAGACATGCAGAGGACAGTGGTCCCAAAGTTTACATAGTCACCCAGTTTTATTCTGAAGTTCTCATTGCTTCTCTAGAAGATGGGAGAATAGCAATCATTGAAAGAAAATAGTGAGTTGTAGGCTGGAGAGATGGGTTAGTGATTAAGAAAGCACTGATTGCCCTTCTACAGGACCTGTGTTCATTTCCAGAACCACCTGGTGACTAAGATCTGTCATAACTACAGTTCTAGGGAACGCTATGCCGCCTTCTGGCTGCACAGAGATATACATGCAGAAAAAACACCTTCACACATAAAATAAAAATAAAATAAAATAAAATAGTGATTTCTGAAACAGCAGTAGGAATTGAGGCCAATTAGCCCTATCTTTAGATCTGGCACATCTTATTTGAGAGGGAATAGATGTTGATGGAGATAGATCTGTTGAAGAACTTGGGTAATTAGGGAAGATGGCTGATGAAGTTAGAGGAGACATTGAGGGTCTTTTCTCTGGATAAATAATTCCCTTCCTCAGCAGCAGTGGGGAGGAGAAGCAAGGATGTACATGGAGATGAGCAGTGGGGCAGGGTTGAGACAGAGATCCAGACTGTACCTTCTATTGGTGATGCTCAAATGCTTGGCTGCAGAGAAGTTTTCCAGATTGCCACTGTTGGGAAGGCCTGCCATAAAAAAATGGGAGCTTGAGTTGGGAAGGGATGGATCTGGAAGCAGGATAATAAGAAGGAAGACCTGGGCGGTGGGCTGCAGCTAGTGGCTGGGTTATCAGTCTTCTGAGGATGTGTGTTGTGGAAGAGGTATAAAGGACCCAGGGAAGATGGCTTCAGCAGCGTGCAAGGTTTCATACAGGCTGAAATGACAAGCTCATAGAAACAGAGAAGAGAAAGTGACTGTTGGGTGATGGAGTGAGTAGAGAGTGGGAAGTTGTTTTCAGTTGATTTAAAATTTCAGTTATGAAAGATGAGTGAATGATTGAGATCTACCGTTCACAGCAGAGGAGTGTACACTTAAAACCTATCAAGAGATAACTTGTACTACATTCTCATCCTCAAACCACAAACCCCAAGAAACCAGATAAACAGAAAGCCAGATGGACAAGAGGCCAGCCACTTTGGAGGTGATAGACATGCTTAGTGATGGCATCATGGGTATATGATTATGACCCGATGTCAAAATGTGCACTTTAAATCAATATGTTTTTATATATTGATTATTCCCCAATAAAGCCTCAAAACAGAGGTATGGGGGGACATACCTTGATTTGAGAATTTTGGGTTTCTTTTATATATATATATTTACTCCAACGTATTTCTAAATACTTCAGCTCCTATGTTAGGCTCTAGGTGAGGAGCATGGCAGCTCCATGGTTCTCATGTGGAATCCCAGGAACTTTCTAGAAATGTAGATTCTCATACCTCATTCTACTTTCTGCTGTCTCAGAGATTCTGAGGGTGGCTCCTGTGTTTTACTAAATCTGTGTTTTAGTAAATTTTATCACACCAGGCCCCAAGAACTGGTGCTGCCACTGGATGACTTCATACTGGGGGATTGAGACAGACCCAGGACACAGAACAAAGGATGGTGTTTTGTCTAACTGTAGAGAAGTTTCTGCTCTCCCAAAGGAAATAGCAGTATCTGCTCCTAGATACACATGTGGAACTTAAGTAATTAAAAAAATCTGATTAGAAGGTTTTATGTGCCATATGACTTCAGGGAAGGCAAGGAAGACATGATCTGACCATTTCACCCCTAGTTCATCTTCTTTTACTTTCTTGGTGTGTAAAATATTAGGATGATGTTTTAAATTCAGGAAAAAATATATTTGGATAACTTGAAAACTACTCCATTATTTAAATGCATAAAGAAATACTGAATAAAACATTTAAAATGCTTTATAATAAACAGAAAGAACCTCATGAGTTCTAGCAATGGAGGAAGAATTTAATACCAGTGTAGCTAACTATATACCCACCAATTCCACATCTATGCCATGGCCTCTGGTATCATGTTTAAATGCCCATGCAATAAAAGAATTTGAGTTATGCATTATAGTAAACTGGATCTGAAACCTAAGTTGTACTTTTAAAACACGGCAGATTTTATTTTCCAAGAGTGCTTGCATCTTTCTCATCCCACATGTTCTTTTTGGAGTGTGAGACTGATAAACCTCACACTGAGACCTAAGCCTGCATCTTCTCCTGTAAATGTAGCAGAGATAATATGATGTGTCTTGTTATATCAGCAAAGACTCTGTGGCTTCCACTGGCTGCAAGCTGGGATGTGCTGAGGGCATGTGAGGAGTGGGAAAGAGGAAATCTAGTGAGATAGAAAACAACCACTCTCTTCTAGCCAAATAACACACACACACACACACACACACACACACACACACACACACACTCATGCATACACACACACACATACACACATACACACACACACACAGAGAGAGAGAGAGAGAGAGAGAGAGAGAGAGAGAGAGAGAGAGAGAGAGAGAGAGAGAGAGAGAGGGAGGGAGAGAGAGAGAGAGAGTGAGAGAGAGAGAAAGCACGCTCTTATCTCAACTCATGCCAAAAATTATTGAGTGGAAAACTTTGATGCTCAGCCTTATAAGGCTATAGTAGGTAGAACAACATCCTTGTGAGAGTGGCCTCGGCACAGATCAACTGGAGGAGCTATGGCTTTCCTCTGTATTATAGTCCCTTGTCCCTTTGCCTTCCTGCTGGGTGCCATCAGAGGGTCTTGGTGAAGAGGTGTCATCCTTATCAGTTTGTCAGTAGAGACCACACATATAACAAAGAATTTTACCTCTCTTTCTCTTTCCTGGGTATTAGTGGAACAGTGGCCTAGTGGGGACCTTCGACTTGCACATCAGTTTATAGAAATGAGGTACTATCCCATCTGTATTTGCTTATATGTCAGAAAGTAAGACCAATAAAATCCATGCCAAGGCATATTTAATCAATCTTCTAAAAGAAATTAAAGAAGAATCTTGAAAGCAGCCAGAGAGAACAGGCAACTGACTGGTAGAAGAAAAGCCACCTGAATTGTGGCAGATTCCTCACCAGAAGCCATAGAAACACAATATTCCCAAGCATTGAAAAGAAAGAACTGACAAGCTAGAAACCTGCAAACAGCAGGATGTCCCTAGCAACAAAGCAGCAATCTACGTATTATAAGATGAAGAAAAAAGAAAACTTAAAACGAAGAGCCTTAGAAGACCTGAGCAGGGGGTGGGCTGTGGGGTGGGGGAGGGGAAGGATAGCTAATACCAATTTCAAGTAAATAAAGTTTTGGGTATTTGAAAAAAAATTACAAATCTCCCTAATAGAAATTTAAGATCCACATGTGTGGCTGAATATTGTATATACTGTATATAGATAGCTTTTGGAAAGCCCTCTCCAAGGCCACTTCTAGGGTACACACACACACACACACACACACACACACACACACACACACACACACACAATAGACCTTTTCTATCTGAGGGGTAAATAGGAAAACACATGTAATTTGATGATAACTCTCTCTTTCACTTCATCTTAGAAAATCTTTCTCTGACAATTTCTGTCTCCACATAGATATAGTCCACATTGTAACACTCTCCATACACTCTCCGCATAACCAGACACCTCTTCTGCAGTTACATCTCTTGTCCATACAGCTTTATTTTTCTTGACATCTCCTTTTTACAAAGTTCCACATCTCTTCTATACACGTTTCTTCTTCTATGCTGCCGTATTTCTCTGCATATGATCACACCATTCATTCACTCTCTTATTCACTCACTCTCTCGCCTCACTCTTATGCTACTTCTTTTATATCTCACACATCTCTCACACTTTTCTCTCTTCCCATTCAACTGTGTTTCTCACTCAGCACACACACCTCCACACTCTCACACACTTACTCTGTCACTCACTTCCCGGCTTCTTTTCACAGCCTCTTTACACCGCTCTGCTCAGCCCTCCTCACAACCATACTCTGAACAAATATGACTTATATTTTCAGGGCTGCAATGCATTTCTTGAGTAAACAAACAGAGGCAGAGGCAAACTGATCTAGGTAAGGAATCTCACATTTTCTCTCAGGCTAGGAAGGTCACATTGACCAGCCAGGGAGTCATGCTTTGCCATGCATGTAGCTCATTTCCCAGACAGAAGATGACATTATAAATCAGGACTTACGAATAGCAGTTAGTAGGCTGAACTTTGAGTGGTTGGGGTATTTGGAGAAAGAGAATTATTGCAGGGGATTATGTCTACCAAAGTTGCTTCAAGTCTGATCTTGATTCAATGATAAACACCTGAAACTTATGTTTGTGTATTTTCTGTAGGGGCAGTTAGACTGTTTTGAATTTGTTCTGAAGTCTAAAATTAGCTGTCTTAGAGACTGATAATACTATTACTTTCTGGTGCCAGTTATGAAAAGTATTCTGGTATTATTTCTATTCATGAGAATTATACAGATGAAGCAGAAATCATTTTCCTGACCATTCACAACTCTAAATGTGCCCCAAAGATGTAAAACACACTACCAATTGATTATGGAAAGAACCTCACAGCTATTCTTTTCAGGGAGGTAAAGTGGCACATGAGAAAGTTACGCTCAGAAAACAGTCATTAACAATCAGTGACCCTACGGCCTTTCCAGGGGGGGCTCCCCACTAGGCCTCACTCATATGGTGGCTCAACCTGCCAAACACAAGTTGTCACTTGCTGTATGCTCCCAGGCCCTCAGCAAGCATCAGCTCTTTATTATTTCTTTTAGAAATCTGAAGGCTAATTTATGAAGCTTGATGGCAATAGCAGACAATGATAGCACCAGAAGAGATTACAGACCAAAGTATTATAATTATAGATGCAAAAATCCCCAGCAGAATAGTAACAAATAGCACCTAATACTATGTATGTATTTGAATACTAGATTTCAACCAGCTGGTGTTAAGTCTAAGGATATAAAGATTAGTGATTATTCTAAAAATCAGTCAATACATCCCACTATACTAACAGAATAAGGTAGGAAAATAACACAATATCATACCATTGATGCAGAAAGAACATTGAGAACCACTTTGCAACTACCCATAGTAAAAATAATCTTAGATTTTAAGGTTCTGTTGATCTATTGATTAGATAAAGAGTATGTACAAAGAGAACACCTAATCCTATTCAGCCATGGGGTTCGGTACCTTTTCTCAGGGCAGTATAGTTGTCCTCTCATATTCTGGCTTGTCTGGCAACTCTGGAGTCTCTGTGGCATTTATGCTCTGTTCTTCCTGTTCCCAGAGTTTTCTTAATCTGGTAGCCCCGCCCACACTTTTTGTCTGCCTTTGCCTAATCAGCGCTTTTTACTAAACTCATAGGTGGGACAGTTATTTACAATGTAACATCATAAAGCCACTACAGACATATTCTAGAAACACACTGATAAATAATTTTTCATTGTGTGAACACAGACCTGGAATATATGTACATAATGATTACATTATGGCATGACATCCTGGGACTGCCATTGTATATAGCTGTTAGTAATCAAACTGTTACATACTACATGACCACGTTTTGCTCATAGATTAAAAGATAGAACATATTAAAAACATTAGCTCTTCCTGTATTGATACCCAGATTTAATCATATTCCCCATCAAAATACTATCAAGATTTTATATAGATATGAATTAGTGTTTTATATATTCTGTAATTTATATAGAAAAATAAACAAGTCCAGCAAGTCAAACAATTTTGAAAAAGACCTAAGGATTACTCTACTTGGTGTCAAGATATAACAATTAAATCTAAATGGTGCTACTCAGAGATAAATCCACAAGTCAGCCCAGAAACCACTCACAGGAACACAACTAACCTTTTCAACACTACTGCAAGAGCAATTGAATGGAAGAAGTATGGCCATTTTAGCAAATTGTATTGGAATATTGGATATCCGTAGACAAGTTATGTGGACACAGCCACAAAACAACTGCCATGACTTATTACTTAAGCTTCGGATATATTTTAGGATCCTGACACAGGGTACTTGAGTTGGAGCCCAGTTGGAAGAGGTGCCTCATCTTGCATAAGCTGAGCTGTAAACAGCACCCTGGCCATCTCATGGGTTGAGGGTTCTGTTGAAATTCTTACATTTTCAGGTACAGTTCTTGGGGACATTGAAGGAACAGTGTCTTAGTTAAATTTTCTGTTGCTGTGAAGAGACAGTATGACCAGAGTAACTCTTATAAATGAAAACATTTAATTAAGGGAGGGAGCTTACAAATTTAGAGGTTTAATCCATTTATCTTCATGGTAGAACATGATGATATATAGGCAGACATGATGCTAAGAAGGAGCTGAGAGTTCT
This sequence comes from Phyllotis vaccarum, assembly GCA_033318265.1. NCBI lineage: Eukaryota > Metazoa > Chordata > Mammalia > Rodentia > Cricetidae > Phyllotis > Phyllotis vaccarum. The sequence goes on along the minus strand of JARWLC010000014.1, from coordinate 83,823,461 downwards.
ATATCTGGATCCCCGGGCAACAGGAAGTACACTGCCTCACTGGGCATAGGTTGAGCAGAGGAGACCTCAAAGTCTACCTCCCACAGGGATACATTTCCTCCAGCAAGGCCACACCTACTCCAACAAGGCCACATCTCTTAATAGTGCCATTCCCTTTGAGGGCCATCTTCTTTCAAACCACTACAAATAGTCTGTTTTCTAAGACAATAAGTCTTGTGAAGTTCACTTTCCTATTTTAAGCAGAAAGGAAGAGAGGACAAGGGGTGAGCTCTTTGAGTCAGAAATTGGAAGCACACCCAATATAATGGAAGCTACTGGGGAGGAAGACGAGGTTGATGAGCTATATTCATACAAGATTTTCATGTGGTGCCTACAGTCTGAATATAGTCAGCTTAGAAATAGATAAAAACAACCTGGGAAGTCAACTTTGGACTCAAAGGCATAAAAATAAGTCACAATTCTTTTCGTTAAGTAGCTTATTGCCAGCAGATGACCTACTCTATTTATTTTATTACCAGCAATGCATAATTTGGGTCAAAAGGGGGAAAAATCTATTTTGCTGTCTTTCCAAGTGATCAGTTTTTAACATGTTTATTTTTGACCACAGAACACATGCTGTTTAAGGTCTAAGGTTAGTGTGTCATATTCTTCTGAGTATTCACAGTACTTCTGTATGTACCTTATATCAGAATTCATTCCAACCAAGTTTTTATAATGAAACTTGAAACTTCCCAAAGGAATAGTAGGTAGATTTACAAATGAGTCATCTAACAGATGTTGAGAAAGGAATATTTGCATGCCTTGCAGACATTAACTTGTTTCAAGGTAGTAGGGGGTGGGTGAGAGCATCTGAATTAGTGAAAATACAGATTGTAGAAAACTTTAAAAATGTCTTCATGTAACTCTCAACTATTCATCTAACCAATGCCCTCACATATTACACTGACATACTCAGATTCTGTTGAGTAGAGTTCTAGAATGGTATTAGAAACAATGGCTCTTTAATCTTGTCTGCATCACTACTCTGTTGAACAGACTCATGCTTTTTATGTAGATAAAGAACCATCAAGAACTTTCCCCTTGGAATTAATGGTCTCACTGTCTAATGATCTGCTGCATCCTATTAATCTGTAAATAGACTTTGAGGACAATGTAGGAGCTCTGTATGGCCATGAGGGTGTGGCTTGAAACACTCCATCTCTGTTCTACCCGATCATTGCTTGGGCTTGGGTTGTTCACTGCTTACTGGAATAATGAACTGTTTAAATACTAACACCACTCTCACTAATGATTCTGCAGATTGTATCCGGTAGCCCAAGTAGTGGTTAGAACCCAGAATAATTTTGCCTTGTAGAAAACAGCTACTGTGGTAGGAAAGGGTATAGGTTGACTGTGATAAATTCAAAATGAAACAAATGTAAAGGAATAGGGGAGTTAAATGCCATCCTAAAGACCATGAGGAACAAGGTAGACTTGTGCAGAAATAGCTTAATGTGGAAACGCCCCAAAGGAAACGTGTAGATATGATTTGTATTCTCTGACATAGCCCCATGGCCAGGAGCAGAAGTCTGTAAAGGAGAGAAGCAGGTGGCTTTAGACATGATGTGAAGGGATTAAAGTCCACACTGAAATACAGAAATGACTCTGAGAAGATGAACTGGAAGACAGTGTCTCAATGTGAGGGAAAAATGATGAATCAAAAATGTTGTGAAAGGGGATATGGAGACCATAGAATGAGAAATAATCCAAATAAATGAATCTTGGATGAAGAAAATGATTACAAAATGAAAAACCCCACCAGAGCCAGCTCCTAACTCAGTATACAGTACATAAATACCAGAACTTAATTAAAATCTAATCAGTCTGTGTCTAAGTTGTTATTTGTGTGTATCCTGTCAATCAAATTTTATTCTTGGAAAGAATTACTCAAGCATATACTTTGGCAAATCAAAACGTGTCCAAATAAATTCTATAGTTATAATTTTCTATACATTGTGACTATTCAGAATATGAAATTTAAATAATTTTAATTGAGTTTTTTAAAAATATTTGAGCAAAATCTCCAGGATAGTAGGTTTAAGTTAGATGTAAAATATCATTAATATTTTTGTATTTTATGGGTATATGTTAGCATGGTAATTTAGACTATGTTTAAGAAAGTGTACTGTTGAAATTAGTTTCATTTGTCTGTCTTTAATAAGTGTAGCTTCTAGGAAATTTAAAATGATGTTTAGCTTTTGTCCATTCTGTTGTACAGTGTTGGTCTAGAGCACACATTATAATGCTAAAGGCTACTGAGCACCAAAGCCAGGTAGATAGGTCTGATGAAAACTGCAGCTCTTAGCAGTGAGATAGCTTAGTGTTCAGATAACGCAGCAATAAAAATTTAGTTCCTCCAGTAGCAGTGAACAGAGAGGGGAGAGAAGGGAGATAATTTCATCATCTCATGTCGAGAAGCATTTATGCACATTAGTAAATTACTGATATGGAGATAAAAGAAATGGAATATACAGTTTTGAGTTTAAAAGTAACTTATAATTTTTCCGTTCATAGTAAAGCACATACGTCATCATTACATACGGTTTCAAGAAACAAGGGGCTAAATAGATGGCTCCAGCAGTTAAGAGTGCTGGGTGTCTCTACAGAGGACCTGGCACCTACACGGCTGCTGCTCACAAATGTCTACAACTCTAATCCAAGGATCTGACACCCTCTTCTGGCCTCCATGGGAACTGCATGCATATGGCACACAGCTATCCATGAAGGCCAAACAGTTATGCACATAAAAATAAAATAAAACTTACAAGAAACAAAATACATAACAATGGGATTAAATGTCTTAGGAAACTACAAAGGAGGAGATTACCCTGATAATTTCATTTTTCTAAAAAAAACAAACAAAACCAGAATTCAAAAGCATGGGGGTGGTTCACAAGTACAGTGTGACAGTTCTACAATATTTATGTATATATAGAAATGCTCCTTAGCTTTACATTAAATTCTAAGAAGGAATTTCAAAAATGGAAGGTTTGATTGAGAGTAACTGAGATTAGATTATGATCAAATAGAGCATGTCCTCTCGACTAGTTTGGTTTGTTTATCTAATTTATTTTCTGGGTTTGGGTGTTTTGCCTGAGTGTATGGCTGTATACCACATGACTGCCTGGTACCTGAGGAGGTCAGAAGAGGGAACCAGATCCCACAAAACTGTAGTTACAAGCAGTTGTGGGCTGCCACGTGGGTTCTTGGAATTGAACTTAGGTCCTTATTGGGGATCTATCTCTTTAATCCCTCTTAACTAGTTTTTAAATATAATGCTCACATAGTATGGCAGAATAATACTACATATTAGTGATCATTTATGTAAACATTTTTCCTGGAAAATAAAACTTATAAAGAAAATAATAAAAGCCTAAATGATGACAGTAACTGGCCTCCTAACCCCCCTCAAAGAAAAGAAACAAAATTAAAATATGTTTCAAAATCAAACAATTTCTAGGGACTGGGGAAGATGGCTTAGTGCTTAAGAGAGCTTGCCTGAGGACTTGAGTTAAATCCCCAGGACCCACCTAGTGAAAGGAAAGAATGGAGTTCTTGAAATGTCTTTTTAAAAAGCATATACAGTGTGAATTTGACAGGCCTAAATGCTAGCATACAGCCATGTTCTTTGATTAAAAATTAGTGTGAATGTAGGGAATTGTAGTGAGAAAAGAAACAGAGTTATCATTCCCAGAGTCTGCTCAGGAAAAAGGCAGAGACTCGCCAGCCCTCGGGGGAGCAGTTATCCACAGTGTAACAACAGCGTGCAGCACGCCGGTCCTCTCTTATACAGCACCTCTACTCACAGGGTGGCTGGACTAGTTCACCTTTCAAATAGCAAGTGCTAGCGAGGACATAACCCTTTTGTCCACCTCCTCAATATTTGTTTTCCTAGTGAGATACTCTCCGAAGTCAAGATGGACTCACTGTAGATTTATTTGCATTTCTCACATGTGTATATATTTCTTAATTTTTCCCATTCAATGAGATGTTTCTCTCCTCATATAAAAGCTTATTCGCATATAGATTCTTTCTAGTTTCATGAGGTCCCACTTGTTATGTGTTGGCATCGTGCTTGACTATACCTTTATCCTGAAGTGCTTTCTCTAATAGCTTTAGAGTTATAGGACTTTCCAATTTGCTAAGAGTGGGGATCTACTTTCATTTTGCAGTGGCTGCAGTGCCATGGTGACAGAAATCATAGTGTGCTTGTCATCAAAACACATAGACTTCTGTTCAGGGTCCTCTCGAGTCCTGCATCCGAAGTGCATGATATCTCCTAGCTCCCTAACTTTTGATAGATAAAAGGTGCTGGAAACATACTTTGATAAATGACAGTTTCTTTAAAACATAATGTTGATAAGATGAACGGAGATCTCGCTCTGTCAAAAATGTGTTCTGAATGGACCAAAGGCCCTAATATGAGCCTTAAAGTTTGAAACTAGTCGAAAAATATAATACAAACAGACAAAACTTCAAGATATAAGCCTAAAGGATGCTGGTAGCACAGAATGCAACCCCAGGAGTCAACAAGTGGAATTAAGAGAAATTAAAATGATCTTGTGCATCAAAGGAAATAATTTCTGTGGAGAACAGCATGCAATATGTGAGGCAAACCTCTTTGCCCACTACCTGTCTGACAGTGGGTTAATATCTAGAATACAAGAAGAGCTGCCTAGATTAAATACTAGGGAAAAAGGTTAGTAAGTACAGTGGTGACTCACGCCTTTAATCCCAGCATAGGGGAGACACAGTGGTGACTCTACCCGGACACTAACCTGGAACCTTTGAGTATCTTCAATCAACCTCTAGAAGTCCAGTTGCTCCTGTGCTGGGATTAAAGGCCTGAGTTAACAGTTTCTGACCCTCATGACTGGACTGTGGGTGATTTTGTTCTCTGATATCCCAGGCTGATTTTATTAAATATAAAATATATCACCACACACAGATTCATTGGGAACCACTGAGACATTTTTTTTTTTGTTCTTTTTGGAGAATCAAATTTCCTTCCTACTCTCTGCTTTGCAAGACTCTAAATTCTCAGCCTCTGCCAACAGAGATTTTACACATTTCTTAAAAACCCAGAGCAAGTTGATAAGTCCCTTGTCAGAATGAAATAGAACACCTTTGGCTCCTCCTGCCAACCGTTTATTAGGCTGTGTCCCTTAGACACACTGCTAAAGCAATCTGTGGTTACTTCTGATTTACATTCTTCTCATTTCATTGCACCCTTGTATTTTCCAAGCCCCTTAGTTTTACCTTGCACGGTTCCTCCTCCCGGTAACTGAGCTCCCATCCCTAAAACTACAAACTGCTTCCTCAAGGCTTGAGATAAGTACCTTCCTAGTGAATCTTGTTTCCTGTGTAAAAGAATTTCTGAAACATCAACCATTCTTCTCAGGCTACATTGTGTATCTGTCATTGCTCTACAAAGAGACATATGTTTATATTGTTTATATGAAAGTATAAACAATGTGATGTATCACCCAGAACCCAGGATGAAGAAAGTGAGAATTTGGGGTTAAAATGATGTTGTTTTTTCTCACTCTGTAATCCAGGTTATTCAATATCTTGGAGACTTTATGTGCTGATGTTCAACAGGGTTTGGGGAAGCATCGGTCCAGTGGTTACTAAGGCAGTTCCCAACATATATCAGAGCACTTCTCAGCGTTTAGTGAGTACTGGATGATGTCACATTGGAATGTGACTGTTGCTGTGCTTAAGGCTACAGATTCCTTCACATGGAATTTATGAATCAGTCTGTCTGGAAGGGTTGTGGACACATGAAAAGTTGTGATTGTGAAGTAAGGGAAAAGATTTATAGCAGGGACAGAGAGGAGAGAGCACACAGCTGGGTTTGGGGTGGCAGGAGGAACAGAGGAGATGGAGTGGGCCCAGAGGAGCTGCTTGCCTCCTGCACCTGAGCCACACTATTTTTGGTGCCCTGAAGGTTTAGTTTACCTGTGATTTCCCTCATGGGGCTTTGATATTATTGGAAAAGGCCCATGTGGTTCTGTTTTTGGATTTTTTTGTTTCTGTTTAGTCAGAAGCATTTCATGCTTACAAAATAAGCTTAAAAATAAATCAGAGTGGGGGAAGTTTTAGTTTTCATTTCATCAGAGAAAACTCTGCAGTGCCTCTAGAGACTATTTTGGCCACATTTACGACTGAGGAGAAGTTCACATCCACTTTCTCAGAGTTCAAGAGCTTCCCACCAGATTGAGCTGCAATGAAGCAGTGTAGAGACCCACTGTGCTACTGGGAAGATTAGAGGAACAGGGGATTCAGATTACGTTCTAGGATGCAAAACTGTGGACACGCTGTGTACTAGGCCTGGCTTTGCTTCTGCTGGGCTCTATTTTTAACCTCGGCCTGCACTTGTCTTTCAATTCTTGCTCTAGGTATTCTTGGCCAACGAAGCAAGTATCCCATGCTCATGTATGGACAGAACCAAGAAAGCCAGGGACGTACCTAAGTGGTTCTTTTGCCCACAGCAAGGGCTGCCGGGAGGAAGATGCTACATCTCCTATTTCTCACAGGAATAATTCAGAAAGTACTAATGACAGCTCCTATGAAGATCTTTCTAGAATCTAGTTCTAGTTGCCATATTATTCATATTGATCATGTTATTGTTTTACTCAAGAGGTCAGCAGAGGCCTGATGTCAGAAACACAGCAGGGTACACAGATAGCACAAGAAGACGGGAAGGTATCTCATTGTCTGGGGCAACAGGGGGAGTTTTAGGGTTGACCATGTGACAGGGGGAGATGCAGATCTATGGATAAGAGCTTCCTTGTGGCTTTCCTGGGAAGGAACAGACAAGGAAGGAAAAATGGGCTTAGTTTGGCCTGTCTGAAATGGGTTCTGAAATATCAGAGATGTTCCTAGTTCAGAATCTTGGCTATGAGTGGGGCTAGATAATAATTACCCTGACTCTATGAGACTAATATGGGAGTTGGTTGGGAAATGTTGGTTCTGGATTTCTTGGTTTATATTTGAAAAGTATACCCCAGATAGGAAGATTTCTTCCTTCAGGTTAGGAGACAACTGAGGTAGTAGACTAAAGTAGGGTACCTCAGGGGCATTATCAAGTTGTCTAGAAGACACATGTCTATCACATGTGAATATAGAACATATGTTAAAATGTTGTTTTTGGAAAGTACAGGCCTGTTGAAAGTTCCCACAGTGATGGGATCTGTCTTTGATCCATTCTCATTCCATGATTTATTTTCACTGCCTTCTTTTGCTTCCTGTGATCACCTCACAATAAACTGCTCCTGTCCATCCACTTTCTAAAAGGAAACTAGACCTAAGTAACATGTTAGAAGCAATTTAATATTTGGACGTGGCCCCAGGGCTTTATTCCTACCGCAAGTCCTGTGGAAACCATCCCATGGGCTTATATGCATGGGCCTGAAAAGTCCTATTTTTTTGGTGTAAGGGAGGATTCTGCCCCAGAGTCCTTCTGAATCTGTCCACCCCTGGTCTTCCTCTCACTGTGTTTCCTGGATGTACTTTGCCATCCTTGTCCTTGGATTACTGTGTTTCCTGTGATGTCAATGGCCATTCCTGATTCTTCTTCACTCTGTTGCCTGTGGTACATTTTGTTACTTTGAAAATTAAAGCTAATTTTACTAACATTTCTTTCATTTTACATTTATGGTTTTAATAGTTCATTCTTTACTAATAAAATTAGTCACCAAATGTTCTCAGTTTCTACTGAATATGATCACATGTCATATGGAAAGCCACATGCCTCTTCTCTTCCTCTACCATTTTTTCATGTAATTTTCCTTGTGAAAAAGCTCTAATTTCCAATATCCTCATCATAGTTACTAACTTTCTGTATTCCATAGGATTATTGTTTCATGACTACCACCAAGTCTAAGAAATTTTCCCCCTGTGTGTCTGCATGTGTCCTTAGAATTGATCTCTTAGGGCTGGTGAAGTAACTTAATGGCTTCTTACACAGCATGTGTAAAATCCCTAGTTTAATTCACAGTGCCACAAAGATTTTGAAATTCCTCTAAGGATGCATAGTTCTGTAATTGTCAGAAGATAATAGTTCACTTTATATTCAATTATAGCTCTCATCAATTTGACATATAGTTACATTCATATATTTTTGTACTTTAATTCTCATTTATTTTTAATATTAAAACCTTTACACAGTTTAATAGTGTAAAATATTTACAAATATGAATTCATTTTCTCATATCTAGTCTAATCTCCTTATTCCTATTCCATTCACTATGCTCATTTTCATAGTTTTTGGTCCCCATTTTTGATTTTTTTATAAAAAGATTTCTTTTTGCTTCTTGTTGGAGAAAGAGAAAATATAAATTTTAATGCACACTGATCCTTGAAATTCACTCCATATCAGCACATAGTTATTTCTTTTGGGAATATTGTTCAATGGCATATATGACTAGTATATGAACATATTGCAGGTAATTAAAGTGGCAGTAGGTGCTGTAAGCCTAATTATAGAACTCCTTAATATAGGGCAGCAAATGTTAGCTATGGATAGCGTGGCTTTTTAGAGTTGCTAAAGGCTAATTTCTTTAAAATCATACAAATGTAATGTAAACATGTGTCAGTGGGTTTATTTAATTGTTAAAGAAACCAGGACAATGTTATAATTGGAAGATGCAAAGCTTCATCTTGATTGGTGGTTTGATTGATTGATAGATGCTCAGGGCATGAGTGAATGGGTGTGCCTGTGGGGTGTTTCCAGAAACTATTAAGTCACAGGGATCTGAGGTAATGGGTCTCCTGATAGATAATATTTACACAGACATTACTGAACATATGAAAGAAAGTGGGCACTCGTTGGAGGAATTAGCAACTTAGGAATTAGGACATGTTCTTAGGGGCTGCATGCTTCCCTGGTCTCTTGTCTATCTTACTTTTTCTTCATCCTATCTGACATAATGTAAGTTCTTTTTCCATCCTTTATCTGTGTGATGGATGAACCCTACAAAGTCATGAGCCCAAATCAATCTTTCTTCCTTAAGTTCTTTATGTCAGACACTCTCTTATAGTAATGAGTTAAGTATCCAGTACAAAGAAGAATCCTAAGGCAGCCAGATAATTAAGACCACCAGGAAAGCAGAAATGAATTTACTTAATAGACATAAAACTGTCAAGACTTCTCAGTATCTGCAAGGAAGTGATTGGTTGTGTTTCACTTGGTGAAGCTCTTTTTCTGTAGGCAAAAATCATGTTACCCATCTGTTTTCTTTAATTTCTAGGCTATAAAAATAGGCTCAAGATAATAAAAGTGGAGATAACTTGGGTTGGGTGAGCTACACAGGATACCTACAAAACTCCTCATTTCAAAGACGAACATTTTTCCTGACAGTGTTTGTAGAGGGGATGGAAATGACGACCAAGGGAAGCCCAGCTCACTTTTCCCGAGACTGTCTGAAGCCTGATCCAGATGTAGCTGCCTTATGTTTTCTGCATTTCATATTCTCTTGAACAAGAGGGAGAATGTGAGGTTTTCTGTGTATGTTAAAGCATTCATCAAGGCTCTGACATCTTTCATCACTGTGTCAATGTGTCAAAGAACTGGGGACAAAGGTACAAATCTCTCTGGGTATCAGCAGATTCCTAAAGCTTCCCCATTCTATGTTCCCTGTCATTTAGTGGGAACTGGCCATTGTTACTCTTCTGTCTTATGAAAGAGATTGAGAGAGAGATTTAAATCAACCCTATAGTTCTCATACTCTACCAGTTTCCTGGATGTCCTGTCCATACCTTAGGCACTGGTCTTATAGTTAACTATTCAAGGAAGGAGTGCAAACTCTGGTTAACCATAGATATGCCAAGCAGGATATCTGCAAGTACAATACCCCAGGATGGTCTGATGCGCTCTCAAAAAGTTTTTTTGTTATTTTCATTTTTTTGGTTTGAGTTCAGTAGAAAGGTCTTTTTTTTCCCTACTTCACACTGAACATGTTAGTATCAGTCATCTTGGAAGTGTTCCCTTGATGTGGGAATGCCTTTCTGTATGCTGTGAATAGCAATCTTTAAATAAAGGAGCTGTTTTGGCCCATGACAGGCACCATAGAAAAAGTAGGAGGAGAAATCAGAGCATAGGTAGGAGCAGGGCAGAGTCAGAGACAGACCAAGCCAAAAGCCCAAAGGAACAACATGTAAAGAACACAGGTGAGCCATGGACCACGTGGCAGAAAGATCAATAGAAATGGGTTGATTTAAGATGTAAGAGCTAGCTAGCAATGTGCCTGAGCCATAGGCCAAACAGCATGAAGTTAATATAAGTGTCTAAGTCATTTCTGGGGCCTGAGCAAGAACAGTGGGCGGCTAAGAGGTTTGGGGCTGTAGGTCTGTGTGCCTGGGCCTCTGGCCGCCCAGGACCAAGAAACCACATTGTAACAGATGGTGTCCCTGGGTGGGATCCCTAGAAGATATTCTGCTTTAACTCCAGTGTTCATGCCCAAGCTTTGGAACTTCTGTTTTGAAAGACAATTTTTCAGAGTATGCCTTAGCTATGGGTCCAAAGCTGCTCTGCTCCAGAGTTGTCTGATGTCATGCTACCTACCTGGCTGCCCAGACGGACCCTCCCTTCTCTCTTGACCGACCTACCTTCCTTCCTTCCTTCCTTCCTTCCTTCCTTCCTTCCTTCCTTCCTTCCTTCCTTCCTTCCTTCCTCCCTCCCTCCCTCCCTCCCTCCCTCCCTCCCTCCCTCCCTCCCTCTCTCTATCTCTCTCTCTCATCGTTACCTAATCAGCTACAACTTCCTATTACTTCTACTTGCTTCTAACCTTGCAAGATGTCATAGCCTTGGAAGCTTTTTCATAATGCTTTTCACCCCATACTCCCAAGATGGCTGCTGCTGCTCAAATAGTCCTTTCAGCTTTCAGCAGGAAGAAGAAAGGAAAAGGTGGAAAGGCAAAGTTTAAAGAGGTGGAAGCATTCTCTTATTAAAAGGATTTTTCAGTTATATTTAATTGGGGAGGAAGTGGAATGCAAAGCTCACTATAGCAGCAGCAAGGAAAGCTGGGCATTGCATATACTGTTTCCTTTCTTTAAGAGAGGAAGGCGGGAGAGCTGGGAGTTGCTAATGAAAATCAAATGGTCTCTATAGAGTTTACTGTATCTTCCTTTAAACTTGTCATTGTGTCTTTATCTGTTGGTGCAGCTTTCAGACGCACCATTGCATCTCCCCTTGGGACCCGCACAGAGGGTGGCTTGGATTTTATGATTCTTTGGATTCATCAAGAAAATTATAGAAACTTATTGTGAATTTGCTAATGCTTACAAATGAATTAGTATTGTATTAGTTTGTGTGTAGTTAAGAATTATTAATCTATGTATAGAAAGCTTTGCTACTTTGCTTACAAATTGCGCTCTTCACTTTTTATGTGCTCACAGGGACCTTCTTCTAGCCCTGCTCTGTAGTGTTCCCTCTCCTCCCTGAAGATCAGATGGGGGATACCACAACATTGCTTAAATACTGTTGCTCTTTTTGGCTATTATCATTTTAATCAAGGAATTTTACAAATGGTCCAGCAAGCCTTTGAATTTTCCTCTGGAAAGCATTCCTCTGTCTCCGCTCTTGCCTCGGTGGGTGTTGGCTGCAGCACTGCCCTGGCCTTAGACTCATGTCCTATGCGTATCTCCTTGTTGCTCTCCCCAGGTCACAGAGGCTGAGTGGGTGAGCCCTCTTTGGGCTCCTGTCACTTCTTGTTTGTTCCCAGCTATGGTATATTGCTGATTATTGTTGGTGGTCAGAGCTACAGAGATGTACCAGTAAATTTAAAAGAAGCCTGGTATGAGCTATAAATAGGATCCACTGGGGATTTCCAATACCTCCCTTCACTTCCCTAACTCCTCATTCATCTCCCTGTGTTAGGATCTGGAATGGGACCTGGTGCACTGATGAAATTTAATGTATGTTTATTGAATGAGAAAATAAAGGAATGGAGAGAAATGCCCAGGAAGTTGTTTGTAAAACCTTTATGTGGCAGCTGCTGTTCTTGTTCTTCCTCCTGGAACCAGAACTTCATTAACATATAATTAACACAGAACCAGACTTCATTAATAAGACCAGATCATATTAAACTATATGGTTAGGGCTTCAAAGCTGTCCTGTATTCAAGGGCTTGTGCATCTGTTTCCTGTTTCTAATGTGCTCTTGACTGATGTAAAAGCAGTTTGGATGGGCATTCCAAGGGGATCATCATGGATGGCGATGGCCATTAATAGAGCTGTTTGGGTCATGGGTGCCTTGATGTAGGTTCAGGATGCCTTACTGAGTGCTTTCCCTCAGATGGGTGACATTCTTTTGACCTTCATGTAGAGCCATCCTTCAGGCATAGCAAGTCAGTATTTTTTTCTGTGATGGTGACTGAGTCTGCAAGAAGTTAAGTATCTTTATGTGCACACATGCCTTTTCTCCAGTTTTCTGCCACATGCATGGCTATAGCCCGTGTTGTCTCAGACATGCCCTTATACATAACTCATGCTCCTTTAAGAGTGTTTGTTGAATTAGAGAGGCATTCCCTCGGCATGGGTGGAATGTTAAAAGCTAAGCCTCCTTAGATAAATGCAATTCCACAGAAACAAGGCTGAATTACCACACAGTGTCTTGGTGCAAAAATAAAAAAAATCTTTCTTCTGGGAAGAACATACATAACCAGTGTGAGCCAATGGTCATTGTGTAAGTGCCCAGCTCTCAGGTAAAATAAACAAGAAAAATATAGATTTCCTCAAAGATGCCTTTCATGAAGTTATTTATTATTTTAATTATTTACTTTTTATTTTATAACAATTTTAATTTTAAAATAGTTTTAGATTTGCAGAAAGAATCCACACTGAGGGTTTTTTTTTTTTTTTTGCTATTAGCCTCTTATATTAGTATGACATATATTTCTTAAAAACAGTGAGTCAATATTGACATGTATTATTACCTGAAGTCCAAATAGTGTTTAGATTATTTTGGCTTTTGCATATTATATATTTGTGGTGATATGTTTTACGATATAATATAATTTTAATAAAATCAGCTTAGAATATCAGAAAATAGAATTACTCACAGTGAAGTCATGAAGGTCAGAGAGTGGTGACCCATACCTTTAATCCCATCATTCAGGGGACAGAGATCTTTCTATATTTCTATGATTTTTTTATATTCAGACTCAGTCAGAGGAATTTAAAGAAGAAATCTCAACATTGTCTTATAATACTATACAAAAATAGCCTAAGGCTTTCAAACAGCTAAAATTAGTATAACCATTAACTTTAAAGAAATAAAAAAAAATGATAAAAAATTATACAGAAGTTAGTTGGGCTCCAGTACAAATGTTAGAATTAAGGAGAGCCAGGAAGCAATTGTCACTTATGGTATGCACTCACCATTTATAAAATAATTGTTAAATTCCTAGTGAACAGATAGCTGAATTATCCCTAAAGACTGGATAGGTATGGTTATGGGTGTATTGGAGGTTGGGCCGCCTTTATAGTGGAAGGCATGGTAGAAAGATGAGGCTGAAGTAATAGAACAAAGAAGCAGAGATAGAGGCATAGAAATCTCCCAAGACCAACTTCTTGGGGAGGGAGATTATACTGATGTAGAAAGGGAGATCTTATATGATGAACATACCCTGGACAAATGGCAGCCTTGAATTCACAAGATAGAATCAAAGCCCCAAAGAAATCTTCATAGATTATTTTTCAGAGATCACTGTAGCAGTAAGCAGAATGGTACCAGATTTAGTAGCTAGGTAAGTAATAATTGAATCTCTGGCTTTTGAAAATGCTAACTCACAATGCAAAAGAATAATTAGGCTGTTAAAAGCAAGGTCAACACCCTGAAGGATTGGATTCTTGATACAGTTAATTTAGAATCTTGTAACTGTGATGATAACTGGATAGGAGAGGTTATTTTTAGAGGTTTAAGGAAGAATCAAAATAGTAAATATTACAACTGTGGAGATCATAGTCACATAAAAAGAGATTATAAACAAGGTGTTCCCAGAAATAGTGTCCTTTTAAGGAATAATCCCAAGAGAATGCCCCTCCTTCTGGAGGATGCAGAAGGTGTGGCAAAGGGAGACATTTGATTAATGACTGCAGATCAACAAGGGACAGACAAGGTAACTTTTTGCCTTCAGGAAGCACCCTGAGGGGGCTTTTACAGGCCCCCATATTAAATCCAGTTCAGTCTTACCCTGTCATTGTGGAGGAAACACCTTCTCAGAGCAGTGAAAGAACTGAAAGCCTGGGGTAAAACCCACACTGCTCTGGACAATAGAACAGATACAGAAAAGAGAACAAAAAAAAATCAGGAAAAACCAGTGAATATTTTGGCAACTTCTATAAATGAAAAAGGCCAAAGTTAAAAATACAAATAAATGTTATAATTGAAGGTTTGGTAAACACAGGGGCGAATGTAACAATAATATCACCAGAATCTTGGCATCCAAATTAGTGCTTTCAGAAGCTAAATGTTCAGTTTTGTGGAATTAGGATGTTATCCCAGGCAAAACAGTGCAAGATGGCTTGAGTGTACAGGGCCAGAAGGACAGAGAAAAGTAAAGCCACGTGTGGCTGACATTGCTTGAATTTATAGGGTCAAGACATTGCAACAATGGAATAGTCAGATTAACATTATTACAGTCTCAAAAATGAACCATAAACTAATATATATTTGTGGGAAAAATATTACAATGTATTATGAGAAGCAGTCACCAACCATTCAGGTTGTACAAAAAGAAGGCACAACAGCTACTGATCTTTCAAAGGCATCCACAGCATTACCTTTAAACTGGTTAATAGAGAAGCCTATGTGGGTTCAGCAATGGCCTCTAACAAAAGAGAAAAGGCAGGTCTTAGAGCAGCTCGTACAGGAACAGTTAAATGCTCAGCATATAGAAGAATCAACCAGCCTTTGGAATTCTCCTGTATTTGTTATTAAGAAGAAATCTGGAAAATGGAGAATGGTAACAGACCTAAGGGTGATAAACAAGATGATCCAGTCAATGGGCTCTCTACAGTCTGGGATTCCTTTGCCTTCTCTCTTACCTAAAGAATGACCTGTTATAGTTATTGATTTAAAAGACTGTTTCTTTACAGTACCTTTACAAGAACATGACAAAGAAAAATTCGCCTTTAGAGTGCCCACTTATAATAATTCTCAGTCTTTAAAGAGATATCAGTGGAGGGTATTCCGTCAAGGAATGCTGATATTTTGTACAACAGCCATTAGAAGTGATATGTAACCAGTCTCCACAATCTATCATTTATCACTACATGAACTGCTGATTCAAATATAGATACATTAGAAATAATTTTTGAAAAAGTGAAAAAAAATGTCTACTTGGGGATTACAAATTGCTCCTGAAAAAATACAGAGAAGATTTTATTAATTATTTAGGATACAAAAAAAGGTCAACAAAAAATAGACTCCAAGTGATGCAAATCAGAAGAGATAGATTATGGACTCTTAATGATTTCCAAAGATTGCTAGGAGATATTTCCAATTTTTGGACCATTATTGGGATAAAACATTGAACTAGGTGATTTCTTCTAAACCTTAAATGGTGACAAGGACTTAAATAGTCCAAGAGAACTGTCAGCTGAAGCTGAGAGAGAATTGGCTTTGGTGGGAAAGAAATTGCAGGATGCATATGTGGATCATGTGGGTCTAGACCTTAACTTGCATTCTGGTTATTTTACCTTCCAAGCATTTTGCTACAGGAATTTTAATGCAAAGTGAAAATATTATGTTAGATATTTCTACCACATAAACTGAGCAAGAAACTAAATACATATGAAAAAGATTTCTGATTTGATTTTTAAAGGAAAATTAAGACTTTGTCAATTGATAGGAATGGACTCAGTAGAAGTTGTTGTACCTTTAACTCATAAAGAAATTGACCAGTTATGGGCAGAAAGTGAACCTTGGCAAGGAGATTTCAGAGAGATTAATCACAGATATCTTCAAAGCAAAAGAATTGAATTTATAAAAGGAACTAACTGCATTCTTCCACGTGTTGTATGTGACAGACCAATTTCTGGAGCTCCTACATTTCATACTGATGCAAGCAAATCAGGAAAAGCAGGTTACAAATCAGAAAATTTAATTAAAGTGGCTCAAAGCACTTGTATTCTGTTTAAAAGTCAGAATTATATGTGATCAAGATAGTATTAATGAATTTTACAGAACATTTTAACATAGTCACCACTCTCTGATCTTCATAGCTTGACTGTGGGTGATTCTGTTCTCTGATATTACAGGCTGAATTTATTAAACATACTGTCTATTACCACATATCTTAAGCTCCAAGATCCCATTTGGGACAAAGCATTACATGTTACAGCTTAGTTATATCTCTTAGGATTATTTTGACAATGGCATTTTCTCAGGATTTGTGTGCTATATAACTATGATAGTTTTAAAGAGTATTAGGTATTTTGTAAAAAGGCTCCTCAACTTAGATGCCTAATGTTTACCCTATGACTAGATTATTTGTTAAAATTTTTATTTATTTATTAGTTTAATAATGATGCAGTTAATGGATTAGGAGAGAACTGCCATTGTAAAGACAATTGTTATACTCACAGATCTCAGTGTGACCATACAGACAAGCAATGGATCATGGTACAGAAGGAGGGGATACTGAGTAGGAGTCATGTCTTGAGTTTCTGTGGAAGGAACAAGGGAGATCAGAGGAGTATGCACAGGGTTGGCCAGACTGAATTATTTCCATGGTCTCTGGAGCAAAAGGTTGCTTATATTTCACTCTATGTGACCTGTCCTCTGGGTCATTAGGAAGTTGAGGTTATTAGGACAGTGAATGGAGTTTAGGAACATGAAGACTCAATAAAGTGGGAGTTCTGTAATCCTTGATATTAGCTGATGATAAAGGGGTCAGAGGTCAAGGGAAAGTGATGAAGTTGGTTGGGTTAGGCATGTACAAGTTGGGCTGATGTCAAAGTATAGAGTTTCTAAAAGTTATGTCCATGCTTAATAGTCAGGGATTCCATGTTCTTATAGAAGAGCTAAGAAGACATATAGGAACATTTTATTATGTTTTGTCAGGGCTGTGTTCTGTTAGTATGTTGGTTCTAATGCATTAATAATAAACTCAGAGTCTCCAATAATGTTCCAGTGTTGCATTATTGAAAAGAAATTATTAAATACTTCCTTTTGGTGTAACTTAACCAAGAGTGAACCCTGGTTTGAACCTTTACCACCTGTATGTGTATGTTTTCTCTTGTTCCCTGTCTGTTTTAAAGTTGGAATCTATGCATCTGTTCCTGCCCGCATGCTGTCTTGTGAATCTATCTTGTTTATGGCTCTGAGCCTGTGTGTGCATGAGTGTGCCCATGTATGTGTCTCTATCAAAAGGCTTTGCTTTCTTTTAAATTTAACAGTACAAAATGTTTCACAATGGGGAAGGAATGAGGAGCAGTTTACAGAAATATTTAACAGAATTTTACAAGAGATTCAGTCACTGACCCTAACTGATTCCAAACAACCAGATAACACACAGTATTATAAACATCATTTTTATCAAGCAATATTCATATGCTGCAGCCAACATTTATAATGGATATTAATTTTATAAGGTTGCTTCAGCTTTATTTTTTGTTTCAACAAATGGCTATCAAGACATACATACACACATGAATCATTCTCCAAACATGAAAAACTTAAGATCATAGCCAGGTTGAAAAAGTTGACTACATGGGAAATCCAAGGCAAGTAAACTTAGCTGTTATATATATTATCTCAAAGGCAGGTTAAACAACAGGCTGAATACACTGTCAATTAATTTTAAGTGGCCTCAAGGCATATTATTAATTCTGACTGTGAGTTCCAACAAAAAGTTTCAGTTTTTTTGAATGTATTATAATGTCTTGTTACACGTTGGCATGTTGGTGTTGACCTTGATCTCTTGGCTAATCCAACTCTACATTTTCAATATCCTTTCCATCTGATGCTCACCTTTCATACTTAGCTCACATGCTTGACATGTTTGCAGACTACACTTCCAATCAATAAATATGCCAAATAGCCTTTCTCAAAACTTGATATATAGGAAGAATCATACAGCTTGTTAGTGAATTGTAGTTCCCAGAGGAGGCTGATTTGGAATGGGTATTTCCTTAAAATGATGTGTTAAAACTTGATCTCAGGCAATTTGAGCTCATAGAGGAGACTTGTGTCTGGACATCATGGTAGTACTATTATTGAATAGACATCTTCATGGATTCATGTGATACTACTACCTACCTAGCACGTGGAGCTGATCCCTCTGCACTGAGATGATGATGCTCAACTGTCATTCTGTACATTTAGAGCTAGCCAATCTTTGGTGTATAAATTAAACAACTCTTGATATTTCACAAATTGCCTGCCAGTTATCTTATGGAGCCTTGTGATGTAGGTGGTGATGAAGATGTCTAAATCTCCTTCTCTGCCTTTGAGTATCCCGAGTCTGGATAAAAATCACACAGTCAACTGTGATTCATGTATACATTTCTCTTTCATCTGTAGGGTCTAAGTCACAGAACTGTCTGTGGAATTCCCTCATTGATGGGCTCACTGGGAATGTTAAGGAGAGACCACGGCCAACAATTGTTCAAGACACACGACCACCAGAAGAAATTCTGGCAGACGAATTGCCACAGTTGGATAGCCCAGAAGCTTTGGTGAAGACATCCTTCAGGTTTGGTGGATGAGAATCCAGTTTGCTCCTTCTTACTGATTTTGAGAGTTGTCTCAGTTCATTTGGATGCCAACTCTGGGGGCAGCAAATAACTGTTTCTCTGTGCTGTATAAATTAGCATTGATGAAGGATTGTTGGAGTGCTAGCTGGACTTCTAGATAGATTTTCCAAATGTTGTGGTCCATTTCTGTTGGCAGTTAATTGGTATTGGCATTTCAGTGTTGAGACTCAGGACTATGTGATATTGGTAGCTTGAATTGAGTTAATGATATTTTTGCTTCAAAGGACAATGGTACATCCAGATAAGTGCCCAGAGATAGAGTGTGTGGGATTCTCTCAGCCCTGTGCTTTTGCTGTTTCTTGATTGGGAGAGATTTCTACTTGTGAGAGACATAGTCACTATCACTGAGGGAAATGAAATACAATCTTCTGTTTTTCCCCAGATGGCTGGCTGTTCTTCTCCTGTTCCCTTAGCCTGGTGTCTTCCTGAAAAGCCCTCTTTCATTTCCTTTTAACTGTATTCTTCATTTTCATAACAACCCCATTTCTTATCATCTCATCCATTTTAATAAAAGTTAATCTGGGTATGAATGTGTTATAAAGAAAGGATTTATTTTTTTATGAATGGGCCTTGAAACACTCTGTGATAATAGTATCAGAAATTGCAATTTCTTAATTCTTCTAGTTTCCTTTTCCCGCCTCCCTTTTTTCTGTTACAGTAACTTTCCTGTCACAGTAAACTGTCCTATTCTCCATATAGCTAGTGGAGCATATAAACTTCACTTCGGGCAACTCTTAAACTCCATGAAATATTTTTTATATGCGCTGTCTTTTGTATAGAGGTAATGTGTGTACTAGATTAGTTAAAGCCATTTCATTGTGTGCAGGTCCTTAGGTAGGTTGAATTATAGATGAGTCTGAACAGACACGTGAGTAGAGGTTTTGTTTGGATTTGTTTATGCAGCATGATGGTTACACTGGGGAGACAAGAACTTTGGGCAAATGGTTTTCTTATTCCCGTAAAGGGTTTGGTTATTGCATCCTGAGCTTTTGAATGAAAGAGAAACTCTTCCCGTGAGCCTGCATTGCTCTGCAAAGATGCTCAATCATAGCTAGGTGGTGCTATGATTGAAGAGTTTTTCCCTTATTTTTCCTGAGTGTGTGGAGTTAATTCTCACTAGAGAGGGAACATATTTCTGTTTTAAGTTTACAACCCAAGAGATGCTGCCCACTTGTGATGATTTGAATGAGAATAGACCCCATGGGCTCATTTATTTGAGTACATGGTCCCCAGGTGTTGAAACTGTTTGGGAAAGATTAGGAGGTGTGGCTTTGCTGAAGGAAGTGTGTAATTGAGGGTGGGTTTTGAACTTTAAAAAGATATGCCATGCCTGAGGGTCTAATTGTTGTGGATCAATATGGGATCTCCCAGATTTCCCTTCATTCTACCACCATGGACTCTGGCCCTCTGAATCCATATGCTAAATTAATCACTCTCTTTTGTAAGTTGCCTTGGTCATGGTATTTTGTCAGGGCAGTAGAAAATTAACAATGTTACTATGGCAGAGAGGAAGAAACTGCCCCAGAGAGACAGGGCCTATGGTTTGGACTGGTAGGAATTCTTGCTTAGGAGTTGACTGTCAGTAATGACAGTAGCCAGGAGAAGTTAGGACTCTACTTTCAGGTCCTGATGATTACAGGACCTTGGAATATCATCTTAGATAACTAGATCTTTGAAAGCCTGTTCATAAATGCAATCCAGCCTTCAAGAGGAGCTTCTAGACCTGCTACTTCAAGCCTGTCCTGCAAACAGCCTGGGGCTGCCTCTGAAGGTTAGCATGATAGATTAGCAGTAATGACAGAATGTATGCCTGAAAGTGAGCCTTTGACGTTCAAACTTAGCAAATAAGAGTTTGGTAAATGAAGGAAGTACCCTTCCTCTCTCTAGGCCATACACTGATAGCTGAGGTGTGCCAATGCCATCTCAGGTCTAAGTTTATGTCCTGGTAACCCTCTTCTCATCCTTCTCTGCTGGATGCTGAAGAACAGATGCTCAGAGTCTTTGGGCAGACAGTTCAGCATAGTCTTGTAAAGAAAGTGCCAGGGCTTGAAGGGAAGCAGTATTCTGTCTAAATCCAATTCCTAGCTGTCTCTGGTAAGTGCCATGGTTTAGCTCTTATTTGGTCTGAGGGCTGTAGTCCTGATCATCTCAAAACGGCACTGTCAGGTACCTAATTAGACAGGCTCAGTGTTGGGCATATCTGTACTTCTCTCACGACTGGCAGCTTTCATCTCTTCCAGCCTCTGTTTTCTATCCTTTGGGCATGCTTTCCTTCCCTTCAGTTTTATATGATAGCATATTTTTAAAACAAAAATAGAAGAGATTTTGATATATAGCCTTGAAAATGATTGAATCAAGTCATTTAACACACCTATTACACATGTAGTGTGTGTGTGTTTAACCTCATTGTCTTAACCATAACAAGTTAAGTTCGACTAGAATAGCTGCTTTGACTGGGTATTGAAAATACATGTAGGGCTTTGTAAACTGGACTGTGACCTTACCCCACATGGTGGAGGGAGCTGGGGCCCAGCACAGACTTTTCTAACAAGTTTCAATGATGTTGATGCTGGTAGTTGGGGGTCCCTCTTCAGAATTATGGGGCATGATGGGAGTTTGTAGTCTTTTTAACTTGGAAATAGTTCACTGCTGCTGAGTAGGTCACCTACCTGATCTGGCCTTAATTTTTCATTTTTGCTCTGGGGATAGAGAAACACACTTTCTGGGGTTGTCATGAAGACTTAAGTAAGCCCACAAAAGGGAAAGCTGTGTGCTGTTGCTGCTACTATGTACTCAGGAACCCCAATTCCTGTTTCTGCTCAGTATTTCCCAGACCCCTTGGATACCCTTGAATGTACAACATACAAGGTAATGTATCAAGGGTGAGGCTGTGGATTCAGCTTTGGATTGGTGTGGGCCCTGAAAGCCCAGTGAGCATTCAACAGAAGTCTGCCTTCCAAATCCAAGGTTATTGAAGGGAACAAAGTAGGAACAAGAATCACCACACTCCCCTGGGAACTGAGATCTTGTTCCTGGTTCCTTCCTTTTTCCTGGTGTCCACTTCTCTTGAGTCTGATGTTCTGTTCAAATTGTTTGTCAAGGACAATGGAGAAGAGATAGAGCCTGGGGCTAATAGGCTAAGTCCAGGCAGCCTGGATATGAATAAACGCCTCCATACCTGACACTAGAAGACCCCAAAGAGCAGACAATTATCCCTGGTGAGAGCCTGATCTGTCTCTTGCTTGCTGCTGAACAGTCATTTGCTTGTCTAAGGCCCTAAAGCCTTAGCAAGGTGGGTATCATTCTGCAGGCTGCAGAGGTCAAGACATTAAGATAGCAAACCACATGAGCCATGTTATCAGCAAGTGGATTGAAATAGCTTGACCTATTTGGGTCAAGGTCTTTCTGTCATTTCCTGCCACCACCACAGCACTTAACATTCAAGTGCTTGGAACTGTTGAGAATGAGGGCAGTGTATTTGGTTGTACTAGTCTGGATGTGATCTTTGAATATATACTTTGACATCTTAAATATTTTAACATCCTAAATGTCCTGTAATGCACACCCTATCCTGTTCCATAGCATGAAGTATGTTTCTGGTTTCAATGTATGCTTTCAATTCACCTTCTCCATTTGGATAGAAGGTTTTGTGGGGCTTTTTTTTTTTTTTCAGGCACTTCCCCTCAAACTTTATGTATAAAAGGATTCTTTGAGGAGTTTTGTTAAATGAAGACCCTAATTTAGCTTGTAGGTCTGAGTTCCCAGTGAACTCCAGGAGCTGGGAGGTCTGTCGGCCATCTTTTCATGGTAAGGCCTGGAATATTATAAGCATGGTTTTTATAAAGTGTGGTTTGTAGTCTAAGTCCTTTTATCCTGTTTTCTGAATGGAAACACAAGCTTCTGAGATTCCTGGTAGGATTAAGTAGATTAAAGAGGCTAACGACCTCCATTTTCTTCTTCATTTCCAAGCACTGTCTAAAGTTAGATAGACCCTTTATACCCAGGTTCTTTTTTCTGTTACTGGGTCTTGGGAATATGAGTACCATGGGGTTCTTTACAAGTAAAGCTGGATACTGACCCAAATTTGTGGACTTTAGTGGATGTCCTGAAGTCACCTCCTGTGCAATCATCTCAGTTACTTAACCTTGAACCAGGTGACTCCTGTGTGGTTTGAGTAGCCAGGTTTTGGTGGCTTGGCTTTTGGAAGAGGAACATACTTCTACCCCAGAAGCACCAGGGGCCTGATTAGCTTCTCTTTCCACTCAAGATGGATGTATTTGGGTTTTGACAATTACTTCTTAGAGTATACACATGGTTTATTAAGAATATGCTCCCAGGAGCAGATCCCTATGGAGCCAACACTTGAGCCTTGCCAATTGCCTTTGGATGGGTTGTTTTCCATGCTGAATTAAATCACCGAACCCCTTCTTTTGGCATTTGGCAGTCAAGTTTTGACCAGGGACTCCTGCCAAAAAGTCAGTTTCTGGCTTGATTACTTTCAGGAAATGTGCAGTCTGGTGGATGGAAGGCATGGCGTGTGGTTGAGTTCCCGGGGCTTCCGACCCCACCCTGGCATGAGTCATGGGTTAGTGAGCCCAGTTAGTTCATGGGAAGTCTGACTGCTCAATTTTCTCTATCATCCTTGATTGCCTATGTATAGCGACTTTG
The DNA here is from genome assembly GCA_033318265.1 of Phyllotis vaccarum. Classification (NCBI taxonomy): domain Eukaryota; kingdom Metazoa; phylum Chordata; class Mammalia; order Rodentia; family Cricetidae; genus Phyllotis; species Phyllotis vaccarum. The sequence continues at coordinate 83,799,989 of JARWLC010000014.1, read as the reverse complement.
GGGACGTTTACTTTCCTGATTTATTGTTGCCTTCAAGAAATTTCAATGTTTATCTTTGTTCTTCCTAACTGGAAGGGTCTTTCCCAGGTTTGCCAAGAGGGGATATGGAAGAATGAATTTGGCGATTTTAAAACATTTTATTCATGCATACAGTTTTCTTAGGCTAGCATGCACAGGAGTGAGTTTCATGACTTCTTTGCATATAGGTTGTTATGCTTCATTCTCATTTAGTTCTATTAAGGTCATCACCTCCTGTCCTTGTTCCCATTTTCTTGGAATTAGCTCCCCCTTCTGCCTCCAGTTAGTATATTTCATTACCCTCTCTATTTCTCACCTTCTATAACCTGTGCATGTGTGTGCTTGTGTTGTGCATGCTTTCTTTCTCTCTCTCTCTCTCTCTCTCTCTCTCTCTCTCTCTCTCTCTCACACACACACACACACAGATATGTGCACATGTATACACATACCTGGACACACACAATTTTAACTCTAGATTCTCCATGAGAGCCTTCTAAAGGCCAGAGAAACTTTTATAGTGATGTTGGTTTCCTGGGAAGGTATTATTTGGCTCTCTTTCTCTAAGGACAGTTTCAGAGATTGATTTTCCAGTTAGAAGTTGGAAAAGTGTGGTTAAAGCAGTCACTGTCCTGTATATTCTACTTGGTCTTTTCTCTGAGAATTCTGGAAAGAAGGACCTTGTCTGATGGCCATGAATTTTGAACATACTTGGGTCATGACCCTGTTGTTCTGTGGGGGGACAGTTGACCCAGTGATGGCTAAGGCTATATTGTCCCAAGGGTACTGAGCATGGGAAAGAGGCTGAATATAGCTGCTCCTAGCAGATGATAACCCTTATGATGAGGGTTTGGCTTAAGGCCTCACTGGAGGGCTTGTGAAGGCCCCAGTAGAAAAGCACCACAATCAGGTCATGTCCATCCATTGCTCCTTCTCCCCTCTGCTGGTAGTCAAACCTATTTCCTGTTTTCCCCCCAGACTCTTCCAGCTCATTTCTTGTGTGTTTAATCCTGACTTTGCAAAGTATTCAGTCATGCTGGGATCCTCTGCTGGACCACTTTGCCTCTTGTAGTTCAATGCCTTGGGCACAGCTCCAAGACCATGGTCCTAGGAATCCTGGGCTAGGATGTGTATTTACTTTTATAATTTATCTGAGATGTTGCTGCTTCCCATTGGCTATAGTATTATTACTAGACTTAAATTTCCTTAAATTTCTTGTATTTATATTACCTTCAGGAGACTTTTGAAGCACTGTATTAAAAATATAAAAGAACAATATAAAAGGGGTTAATTTTAAATTGTACTGAAGGAATAACTATTGCCATCACCCAAGGGAAAGATATTGAATACCATACATAAAACTGGATTCTGGTTGAACTCTTGATCCCAGCCAGTGATCCTGTCTCTAAGACTCACTTGCCCTAGAGTGTGTGTGTTCTTCTTCAAGCCAGGCACATTCTCCCTGAGCTGCAGAAGTGAAGCTAACTCATGGGGTAGAACCCCCTGCTCCACATTTGGTTTATCTTCCTGCTCTGCTATAGGAAGGAGTGTATAATCTTAGGCTCGGGAGTATAATTCCTTCCTTCCCTGACATCAGGGAACTTCCTGGTTAAGAGAGAAGTGAGTGACACAAATGCTGGACGTTTCCTGCAGATGGAGGAAGCCTCCATCCCAGAGGCGCTTCTCTGCCACCAATGACTTAGTTTTTTCTCTCTATTCCAGTCCCCCCCTCTCCCTTTACTTTGAGATGAGGTCTTGCTAAGTCAGTCTGTAGTGAACTAAATCAGTAGGAAGTTTCAGTCTGTCTTGGAACTCCCTATGTTGGCCTCAAGTTTCTGACCTCTTGCCTTGGCTTTGTGAGTGCCTGGAGTGTAGATATGTATGTACTGCTACATCCATTAGCATAGTTAGCATTGGATTGCTGAAGTAAAATACTTAATATTTTGGATTCCACTAGAGGGTCTGGTTCTAGACCAAATGGTCCAGTCTTTAGCCCTGGTTACTGTTGTTCTCATGCCAACCACATTGTCTGACTCCCCATTCAGAAGTCTGATGGTGTCAGGCAATTCTGGGACCTGCTCAAACTGTACCAAGCTTAAGGGACAATCCTGGAAGCTAAAACTCTGTTCCCTTTGCTCACCTACCAGCTGTTGCATGTACTTTGGTGTGGGGCATCCAGTCTGGGGCAGGTATCTCTCCAGAGAAGGTAAGAAAATGGTACCTGTCATTCTTTCCCTTCAGCCAGCATTTCCTTTACCTGAGGCCTCTCAGACAGAAGCTGTGGCTCTGCCTTCCCACTTCTCTCATGTTACTGCCTTTTCCTTTCCAGCACCAGACCTGGGGCTGAGTCCCCAAGGTGAATGGGTAAACAAATAGGATGGCCTAATGACTTGGGACCCTGCCCTGGAAATATCTCAGAAATACCATATATTATTGCTAGCAGCTTTCTGCTTGTGTGTGTGTGTGTGTGTGTGTGTGTGTGTGCACACGCGTGTGCTGAAATTAAGATTTCTTAATTAAACAAACCCCTTTAAATCTGTTCCTGTGATAATGAAAAAATGGTTGAGTGTCTATTGAACTCTGTCTTTGCATCAGGAGACCTGGTCATGTTGTTAACCTCATAATAATGTGGCCAAATGCTTTGTGTAATAGAGATGCTGGTTCCTACCTATAGCACTGTGTCAAGCTCTGACTAGAAGAAATAAACAGGTTCCCTCTTAGGGTCTTTTTGCAACAAGTGCTCAGGGCCTCCTCCTCTGCAGTGGCACCCTGTCTTAGCCAGGCACTACAGACAGTGAACTAGACTAGTGTCAGTGTGTGCTCCATTCTCCAGCATCATGTGGATCTGTGAACCGGTTGAATTGCCCTTACTAAGTGCATGGATTCCACTCTCGATTATGGTTGTCATAAAGTGGGGAGCAAGACAAATAGTTTAGGGCAGAGTCAGAAAGCAGGAAAATATGTTGAAGGAGCTGTTTGATTTGTGTATGAAGTGTATGAAAGGGTTGCCTGGAAAGTTTAGAGACAGCCAAAGGAAGGGTAAAGTCAGCACCGAGGTTAGCAGAAAGCCCTGAGGGAGCAAAGTCTTGAATGAATTTGTGGTGATATAATTTATTAATAAACTCAGCTTGGAATATCAGAGGACAGAATCACCTACAGTCAAGCACAGGGATCACAGTTGGTATCTCACACCTTTAATCCCAGTATGGAAAAGAGGAGTGGTGACCTACACCTTTAATCCCATAACTCAGGAGACAAAGATCTTTCCTTGCCTTTAAGGCCTAACTACCAAACAGTAGTAGCTCACACCTTTAATCCTAACTCTAGGATTATGATGCAGAGTTGAGCCTGGAAGTGAAACAACTGGGCCAAGATGATATTTAAGGCAGGAGGAGGCAGACACTGAGATGTTCTGTAGAAGCGACGAGCCAGGCTAAGGACTCTTGAAGATGGCTTTTACTCTGAGAAGATGGCTGGGTGAGAATTGACTGTGGTCCGTTTCCTCTCTCTGATACTCCAGCTTTTCCCCATTATCTGGCTCTGAGTTTTAATTAAATACGGACTAGAATTTGTGTTTCATGAATGTAGATTGTTGACATGGGCAAAGTCCTGTCAAGGGCCCCCATTTTCTCAGCCATATGGAAATGGAAAAGCCTTCAGTGGGTCAGGCTCAAGAGATGGGGGCATTTCCTTGAGAGTACAAGTGGGAGCAAATGACCAGTGTATACAAAACCTATCAATTGCAGCGTGGGTGCACTTGCCTACTATAGACAGCTCCCCTACCGACCAGGCAAACCCTCCCCCAGTGTGGTATATGATAACATGCTGAGGTTCCTGTTTGTTTTGGCCCCATGAGCATGGGCACAGCCCACCTGACTTTGGCTCGTCTGTGCCCATGTGTCTGCTGTTTCTTTAGCATCAATAGCCTCTTTCTCATTCCCTTCTACCCTTAGTCAGTGTTTCCGCGTCAAGCTTTGAGAGGCGCAGCAAAGGACTTTCAGTTTTATTCTGTGAGAAGAACTCTTTGCTGTTTTGTGATATCGCTGGGGAGGCAGAAAGGAGACTGCATAGTTTTTCCTAAGTAACAGACTTAGGAATTAAATTTATTCTATACAGTAGCCTCAAAATAAAGGTTTCCCGGGCAGGAATGGAGCTACGGAACAGCCCCAAGTTCTGATCACTTGTGGGGTCTGGTCATTTATGGGCTTTCTGGTACCTAAAGGAGATGCAGAGGCAAATTTAGGTAGTAACCAGTGAATATTTGTTTCCCTCTAAGACTGGGCATAGCCTATATTTTAAATTCCTTCTAAACATAGTGGAAGTTAATAGTCCTGGACTAGACCTCCCTATAACTTAGCCTGCTGTGGTTCCCTGCTCATTGATTACTGTTAAGTGTGACAAGAAGTGAATTGTCAGGGCTTAACAATCTCCAGGCCACAGGAGCACTGCTGTTTGCACCCACCTACAGACACAGCTGTCCACTTAAAAGCACCAACTAGGCTCAGGTAGTAAAGATCGACTATGTGAAGGCAGACATTTCATAAACATCTCCAAAGAACGAGCTGTGTACTTTCCAAAGGCGTAAAGAAGAAGTTGTGATTCAGAGAGCCAACTTGGCCAAGGACTCAAGATTTTAAGCGAGGATTAATTCATTGTTCTCATTTAATGAAAAACAGCTCAGGTTTTGAATAAGAACAGTATGTGTGGGGTTGTGGATTTTAATTAATTGTGCATCTGTATAATGTTTTGCTACTTTTTAAAAATTGGAATTTGTTTTGAAACAATGTTGCACATGTGTATGACACAGACTGACTATTCTCAACCCTACCTCACAATGACCTTGTTCACTCCCCCCCCACACCCCCATGTTTATGACTGTTCCTTTTGTTTTATGACCCACTGAGATTGACTGGGGCTGTCTATGTGACCATAGGTTTGGAATTATTTGCCAGAGCCCCTATGGGCTCAGCAGTGAGTACACATTAAGACATTTTTCCTGACCCTCCTCCCCTGCAATGTTCCCTGAGCCTTAGAGAGGGTTTGTATACACGTGCTGTGCAGGGCAGGGCCCACAATTACTACTTGTTCTCTCTACCTTATAGCCATGAATCACTCCATTCACTACCGTTCTTTGTAGGTCAAGGCTTCTGACCAACGCTAGGAGCTATGGGCATAAACATAGTTATTTATAAGGCAGTTTGCTGCTTTGTCAATTTAGTTTAACATCAGGAAGAAACGCTCTGCTTGGGTCAACAACCTCCCCAAACTTGAGCTATTGGTCTGGTTTACACTGTCAAGCATGAGACGTCCTTTCTTCAACTTCCTCCCGTGGAATATCTCTAGATGCACTCAGAGAGCATTTGGTTACCCCTACCACAATCAAGCCGGTATTTGCAGGTGGTCATATCTTGCCTGGAAGATTGGACTTCTGTTCACAGAGTTCATTCCTTAAATGGACAAGACTGATGGTACCCTCTCTCCCCAAGCAGCACCCTCTGGTCCTTTGACTGGCAGCCAGCCTGGAAGAAGTTTCTAGCTCCGTGCCAGTCTGCTTTTTCTGTAGCTTATAGCCAAGGTGTGTAGTGCCTTCCGTAACATGATAGCGTCCTCTAGTGATGCTGGGCAGCCAAGAGGATTGACAGGAGCTTGCATTGTGTATGCCCCAGTCTGGTTTGTGTTCCCTGGGTTGCTGAGTTTCCCAGGGCAGTGTGTAATTTAGCAATAAAATTTAACTCTCGGTCAACCTATGTATAAGAAATGCTTCTATTTGTTTTTCAAAAAACTGTTTTTGTGACATTTAAAGCTCTACAAACACCATAAGACCAATGAAATTGACTGTTGTCTGTGTTCCACTTGGAGCTACCTTGTATCATCCTGAGTTTGTTTTAGATCCATTATGCTTTGTTTATCTTTCTCTGGTTCCTGAAGCATTTGATGCTAGGCTGTAGACAGTATAACATTTCAGTTTTAACAATATCTCTTCAGAAGAAATATTGCATCTTAGAGGAAAATTCTCTAATCAGGAATCTCAATATTGATAAAGTCTTAGTTCCTCGTAATTGGTCCACAGTTATTTTGCCAAATGCCCTGGTAATATTTTTGCTTTCCTTTGACTCTGGTTCTCTTTTGGGTGTGTTCATCGCTTCAGAGTTCTTCAATCCTTCACCACAACTCTGACATTTTAATAATTTATTTGTTTTTATTATTTTAATTGTGTATGTCTGTGTGTTCATATGTGAATATGCAGAGCTGAGTACAGAGAGTGTGAGCCACCTATGTGGGTGCTGGTAACTGAATTCAGATCCTCTGGAAATGCTCTTACCTGTTGAACCATTTCTCCAGTCCTATGATTTTGACATTTTAAAGCAACCTAGCTATGTGTTCCTTGTCCAGGGTGTTCCTCAGGTTGGGTTTGTCTGGTCATGATCATCCCTTTCATCAGGAATACTGCATATGTGATGCTATGTGCTCGTTAGCACAGCAGCTGGGAGGAAATAGTCCTCTGTCCTATTACTGATGACACACTGGCTTCAATTGTTCCATAAGGGCATATTCACTGCTATATACAACCTTTTCTCATTTGTAACTAGATTATAAAGGATTTTAAGACTCCAAGCCTTTTTTTTTCAATAAAATTATACAAGGTTCCTAGCAGTAATCGATGAGTCCTGTTGGAATCAATGTCAATTTTAATCATCTGTTTATTCACTCTCATTTATAAGAGGACATTTGGCTGCACAAAAAAAGGTTTTCATTTTCTTCTCCTCTTCATTTTAGTATCAGTATAGACTCTGGTTCTTTATTTTTTTCCATTGTTTTGTAAATGTATTCTTTCTGGAGTCCTGGTAGCTATTTATAAAGTCTGTAGGGACTGCGCAGAAGCAGGTGAGTGTCTTCGATGAGTATAACTTTGATGAGTGTGGGTACCCATGTTGAATGTGGGTACCATGTGTGGCTTTGGTAAATGTGGGTACTGTGTGTGGCTTTGGTAAATGTGGGTACCATGTGTGGCTTTGGTAAATGTGGGTACCATGTGTGGCTTTGGTAAATGTAGGTACCGTGTGTGGCTTTGGTAAATGTGGGTCCTATGTGTGGCTTTGGTAAATGTGGGTACCGTGTGTGGCTTTGGCAAATGTGGGTACCGTGTGTGGCTTTGGCAAATGTGAGTTCTGTGTGTGGCTTTTGCAGGTGTTGTATAATTAGTAGGCAACATGGTTCAGCACTAGCATCCGGCTTAATGCTCTTGGAAGATGCACAGGTGTATCTGAGATCTATGTTGTGTGAGGAAATTAGCTTTATTCTTGCTAGACATCCATATTCCTCAACGACAAGCAGCCTCCCAACAGCACTATTGGCCTTTATGTCCCCTTTCCCTATTCTCTTGATCTTGACTCATGACCTATACATTACGTGTGATGATAGTAACAGCTGGCCTGACTGGTGGTGTGAGTAAAGCATGTTTCTTCCTCTTTAATATGTTATAACTAGCATTTTAACCTTTATGACTTCCTTTAATAGGCAACGAGGCACAAAGGCATTCATTTCTCAGGCTACTAACCCGTCGATCTGGGATTCAAAACCAGGTAGTCTGGCTCTAGAGCCATGCTTAGCCATGGGGTCACACTGTCTCTCTGCGGACACATAAGGCAGGACTTGTTATAGGTTTGTGGTTCTCATGAGGCAGATCTTCAGCTGGGTGTCCTGCTTCCCACCTTCCCCTTCATAACTCTATTTAATGCTGGCTTCCAGGATCTACCTGCTTACCTTTTTTGCTATAATTTCTGAGAGCCTAGTGTCACTTTAGAACTGGTGACCGGGTGCCTTGGGTCTCAGTCCCTTACTGTCTGGTATCCCCTGGCTATTAGTTTAAGGATGCCAACTCAGCTGTGGGGATTCAGAGTTAGTGAGTCTTAAAGATGCCCAACCCCCAGCAGTGAGCTCCTATCTCCTACCTGTGGTCCATTCCTGCACTATCCTCTGGCCAGGGCCCTTTCTCTGCAGTGCTGTGACTCTGCTGGTCACATTGTGGGACACAGTAGAAGAGGCTGGTTATAATCACTTCAATTAAAGTTTACAAAATAACATTTAGCACAGTGCTAAATTAATTGAAAGTTTTGCTGCTAATTGTCTCAAGTTTGGCTTTTCAAGGTATATATTTATTTGTGTGTGTGTGTGTGTGTGTGTGTGTGTGAGAGAGAGAGAGAGAGAGAGAGAGAGAGAGAGAGAGAGAGAGAGAGAGAGAGAGAGAGAGAGAGAGGCTGACAGCAGACCATGTAATTGCTGACCACATAACACTCTGAAATGCATCCTTCACACCACTAGCAGTCACCAGTGAATGTAATTTTGTCTTTCCCCTCTTAGAAACCTTGTCTTTGACTACACGTTGTACTGTCTAACTGTCTATGCTTTCAGATTTATTTGCTGTCTTCTCTTTCAGTGGTTCTTAATTCAGGCACAACAAACTCACAAGCATTTCAACCAGCACCCTGCTGGAGCCCATCCTGTGTACCTTACAAGATTCTTTGCTCCAGCTACTATATGGCAGGACTGAGACCTGTACCAAGTTCTTCCCTGGCTTTCCTTTCTCCTGCATGATGTGCCCTGCTGTTGCTAGGCACCACTCTTTAAAGGACCACAAAAGCCTTTCCTAATCATGATCACTAGATACAGAGCCCACTGCCTGCTTCTCACAGGGCACAGTATATATCTGGGGCAGGTGTCTGGGGTTTTGGAAAGGTCACAGAATGACTCGCCACCTCTTGAGATGCCATATGTCCATACCATTTTAGATATCTGAAGTGTTACCAAATGTTCCTTATGCTACCTTTCTCCAAAAGCCAATTAAACAGAATGTGGGCAAATTATGTTTTCTTTTGGGAATGTACTATGTGGACATTTTTCAAAAAGACTCTGTGACACTGACTGTTTTTGCTTACAATTTAATGGCTGCTACATCTTGTTATTGTGTGAATAAGCTGACTGGAGGTATGGCTTCATAAGACTTTTTATCTATTTCAAAGTCATATTTAGTTCTAAAACAATATTCTTACCTTTGTAGAACATTTGGTAAGCTGAGAGAAAGTCTTGCATATGACCTCTGTTCTTACTCTGATCTCATTCCCTAAGTTTTACTGTCTGTGCCTCTTTTTGTAATTATGATATAAAGACACTGGGTACAACGATTTCTACTGAAGAGTTTGCCTTAAGTATTTTTCCATGCTGCCACATTGTGTGTCTCTGTGTTTTTTTATTGCCTCATCACTGTTGTTGGACATTTGGCTTGTTTTGCGTTTTTTATCCTTATCCATTATGCTATGATAAAAATCTCCGTGTGCATAGATAATTTAACACAGCTTCCTGAGGGTATAAAGTAGAAATTGGATTGAAGGACACATGGCTTCCAGAAAAGGATGCTACATAGGAGAATAATGATTCATAAAGAACCATATTATCCCCAACAAAACCTACCTCTGTGATATCTAGAGGTCAGAGGGCAGCCTCCAGGAGGCCGAGCTGTGCTCCTTGGGTTTAGAAGACTGGTGCTTATCTTCTGCTGCTGGAGTGGACTATTTTTATGATTTCTTGATAGGCGGCTGTTTAATTAAAGCAGACAGCGCCTGTTGTGTGTGCCTTTTATGAGCATGCTTACTTTTTGCTTTGTTCATGGTGAGAATCAGTCTCATTCCTCCTTTACATTCGACAAAACATGCCGAGGAGCATTCTGTGACATGCCCAAAGAAGCTATAGAAGCCTTAATCCTGGCTCTTGGGAGGCAGATGCAGGTGAATCTCTGGGAGGTTCACCTTGGAGGTCAGCCTGGTCTACTAGGAGTGTTCTGGGCCAGCCAAGATTACCTAGTAATCCTGTCTCAAAATTAATTAATTAGTAAAATAAATAAATAAGTTGCAGAGCCAAGGTTGAAATCTCCATCATGTGTCTTCAAGCTTCTGTTGTTTTTACTTTAATCCACTCCCTAATGGGAACCAGACCAAGGATGAGGACCCTGTTATATGTGATCAGACACACAGCTTAATTGCTCCCAGTGTTATCCTGTGTGGAAGCTAGGTGGCAAACCACTTCTTACACCAGGGACCTGGATGACTTTCCCTGCAAAAAGGAAACACTAAAACAAAACTGGAAGCATACCGTTCTATTGGTCAGAAGCGCACAGTTTCAGTCCTGCGCTGGCCATGTTTATGTTGTATAAATTGAGTGTGTCAGTCTTACGGTATTTGTGAATGGGACAGTAATACTTTCTTCTTCAGAATTATCGGTAAGATAAAGTGAAAGGAGCTAGGAGAAAGTGCTATTAAATGAAACATACTATTGGGAAGTTATTAGTAATAGAATAATAATTTAGTTATAATTACAATAATGAGTATACTGATAATGCTCACAGAACCTAAATGGTCAGTAATTATCATCAAACTATTTTGAAATACACTTTAAAGTATAATTAATAAACAGATGTGAAGAAACACTGCTTTAATGTCAGCATAAACACTGCTGAGCTATAATCCTCATCTGTGACTCATCTCTGATTCCCTGCACTATGAATGTAGGGAATTTACATTTTGGTTTTGGATCCTGTGCAATGGGAATAGTGAGTGGGGGGGGGGCTGGGGATGGATGTTTTGGAAGCTGTTGGCTAAACCTAAACATCACAGTTGTTCTTTACTCAATAAGCAGTTACCACCCATGTGATGCGTCTGTAATTAGCCCTCTGCATCCACTCTCTCCAGCTCTTTGTTTTCCTTAGGTCCTTGGCATTCCACTTTCCTACCGCAACAGCCTCCTCACTGACCTTTCTGCCTTGAGAATGTCCTTGTCCAGTCAGGCTACGTATCATTACGGCAACGAATCTTTATTTTTAAAAAACAGATCCTACTATTTAAAAACCATCAGTGGCTCCCCATCACCTGAAACATCTGTTACCAACAGAGGCAGTGTGGAATTGAAATAATTTGCTACTCCTAATAATTAGAGAGCAGAAGTCTGTGAATAATTTATTCCCTTTTTGTTTTACTCTTTAAAACCCAATTAGGGCGATGTTCACTGTGCTCATTGCTGCCTAATGTGGGAGGTAGGGATAGACAGTGGGTGAATAATCCAGTATAAGACCATACACGATGCCATTCATCATGTACAGTGTAGGGAAAACTCTTGAGAACCAAGAGCCAGAAGAATGAAATCCTGGCTTTTTAGAGCTTCATTGAAAGGAATTAAGGATCTAGTTAGTGCCTAGTTTATTTCCATCATTCTATTCTATCCATTATCCCTTCTCCCAACTCCACCCCTTGCCCTTTCTCAGACATTCATTTTCTACCCAGAAAGCCATTCTTCCTATATGTTAACAACAGCCTGGCTTCCCATTGGAGAAGTGCAGTTGCCCACAGGATTCGTGTGAGATTGGCCTCAGATCCATCCCTTGGGCTGCGTCCTGCATCCCATGATGGGACATTAGAAATGCAGCATTCTGTCAGCCAAGGTGACTGGTTGCAAATGGGCAGGCACTCCCATCTTAGACAATTGGGCATAGCCTGCAGTTTTACAGGAATGACTGGGAAAGAACTGTTGTGTGTCCAGCAAGGTGCCAAGTCGAAAGGATATACATCAGGTGTGGCTGGGACCCTGTTACACTCTGGGAAAAGCCCACCAAGTATGAAGCTAATACAGAAGAAGGGAGTCTTGGGAGACAAATGGACACAGAGTCTTGATGCCACGATTCAACTCTTAGGATTCACTTGAAACTACAGCTTGGTTTTATGAGACAGTATAATGTTTGTCTGCTTCTCTTACTTAAGAAAGTGTGGGTTCATTTTCTGTCACTTTGATCCAAGAACTCCGACTAATAATGGATGTCTTAGCATCCCCCAATTATTACTAGCTCTTTGTGTTTATGTTTAAAGTATAGAATATTCATCTCTGTTTCTCAACCCAGAAACTTTTATTTATCGTCCTAAGCTCCAGTAAGATATCTAGTGTCTTTCCATCGTATCCTGGTAGAATCTCTCTTTTTTCTCTGTTCCTGAAGCCTAGAGTCATGAAGCTCAGGATTCCATGTCTTACAGTTTGGAAGACAATTTCAGGTTCCTCCTCCTCTTCTGGTTTCTTTTAGACTGGGTCTCACATGCAGCTCTGGCTAGACTAGAACTCCCTGTAGAGATCAACGTTCTCAAACTCAGAGATCCACCTGCCTCTGCTTCTTGAGTGCTGGGAGTAAAGATGTGTGGCACCATGGCTAGCTACTTTCTTATTTAAGTGTATTGGCAAAATATGCTACACAGTGTCTGTTATTGACAATAAATGTTTATTATCAACAGAAGTTTCTTGTCTTAACCATCCAGTCCCAAATAACCACTGAAGCTTATATTAATTATAAATGCTTGGTCCATAGCTCAGACTTGTTACTACCTAACTCTTACATTTAAATTAACCCATAAAATAACCATATTTTAGTTTATCTATCCTTTGCCACGTAGCTTATTCTTGTTACCTCATTTCCTATACTTCCTGATTCCTCAGTGATTGGCTACTGTGTCCCCAGCTCTGCCCCTCCTCCTTCCCTTCATTCTCAGGTTGGCTGTCCCACCTACACTTTTTGCCTGGCTACCGGCCTATCCATATTTTTTCTTAAACTGATTCGAGTGACAAATCTTCACAGTTTATAAAGGGAATATGCCACAGCAATTCATTGTTTCAATTTGATAGAGAAAGAGAAGTAATGAAGGGGATTAAGATAAAAATGTTTAAAAATGTACATTTTCCTTTTTAAATGTGTCCCAAGCTTAGATAATGGGAAAGGAAGACAGGAACAACTTCCTGAACAACACATTAAACCTATTTAATCTTTTCCTGGGAACTGTTTGTGCTTTATAGCTGCAAAATATACAGTCATCCCTAGATAGGAAGAATTTAGTGCAATCCCATGAGTATCAGGAAGAAGCCTCAAGCTGTGATTGCTTGTGAGAGTCACACCAAGCCATGGTCAGTGACAGTGCGTCTCGCAGAGTAGATAGAATGTCCTCCATGACTGCCATTCTCTAGGTCAGGACATCTGCAAGCCTGCCTCATTGATCTAGGCTTCCTCCACCAATCCTAAATGTCAGCTTAGAATGATTCTGAAGTTCAGCCCTAACCTGTCATCCCTTGCTTACAATCTAGAGTCACCCAAGATACATCGGGGTTTTTTTTTTTTTTCACTTAAAAATTTTGCTAGCTAACATATTGTTTGACAATTTCATACGTGTGTATAATGGATTCATATCGCTGCCATTTCATGTTCTCTTACTTTCTCTTTCACTTATCTACGCCCCCTCTTGTTAAAAGTTCTTCCCTGAACTTTTATCTTCTGTTTTTATTAGTGTCCTCTGGGTAACGATGGGGTTAGAAGTTTTTCATGGAGCCTTGTGAGTTTTCCGGAGGGTATATAACTGAAGACAGTGGCTCCCCGTGTCCCAGAGTCTGTCAGTAGCTGGCAGTTCTGAAGGCACTATGAGTCCTTCCCCATCCATGACTGAATTGGCAGGGCCAGTTGAGTATAGTCCCTGTGTGAGCAGCCACAGTTGTTATGAATTTATGATGCCTATGTCTCTCTGTCTCATCTAGACAATAGGATTCCTCAGCCCCTTTTCTTGTCTCCCTGCTCTTACCGTCCTTCCCAGCTCCTCTTCTACAATGTTTTCCAGTTTTAGAGTGAGTGGTATAAATGACATGTTTAGGGCTGAATCCTCAACCATTACTTATTCTTTCCACATTCTGGACAGCCATGCATCCCTGCATTCACTGCTGTTTACCATGAAGAAAGGCTTTTATAGTTGGAGCTGAAAGCAGCCTTTGACTTTGTATAAAAGACAGATAATTAGAAGGCATTTTGAAGCTATGCCTTTAGAGGTACGTCTTTAAAGTCTCATTTAAGAGAGGCTGGAGAAGCCTGAGCCCCATGCCATAGGAGTGAACCCACCTCGACTCTGCCTAGAGCACTAGGACCCAGAGACCTGGTTTAGAAGCAAACACATCTGGAGAAAAAAAATGTCAATGTAATGATGTCCATTGACATTCTGCTATACTCATAGATTGGTGCCAGACCAATAGTCATCAGAGAGGCTTCATCCAGCATCTGATGGAAACAGATGCAGAGACTCACAGCCAAACATTAGGCCGAGCTCAGAGGAATCTTGCTAAAGAGAGGTAGGAAGGACTGTAGGAGCCAGAGGAGCCAAGGACATCTTGAAGATCCACAGAATCATCTAACTTGGACTCATAGATGCTCTCAGAGACTGAACTGACAACCAAGGAGCCTGCACGAGACTGACCTAGGCCCTCTGCATATATGACAGTTGTGTAGCTTGGTGTCCTTGTGAGACTCCTAACAGTGGGAGTCTTTCTTTCTTTCATACTGGGTTGCCTTGCCCCGCTTTAATATAAGGCCAGGTGTTTAGTCTTACTACAACTTGATATGCCATATTTTATCAATATTCCTGGGAGGCCTGCCCTTTTCTGAAGAAAAAGGAGGAGTTGTTGATGGGGGCTGGGCAGAGGGGAGGTGAGGGAGAGGGATTGGAGAGACAGGATGAGGGGAAACTGTGGTCAGGATATATATATATATATATTTAAAGGAAGAGCTGGAGTCTCAGCAGTTAAGTGGGCTTGCCAACCTTCCAGAACCTGTTTTCCCAGCACTCATGTTGGGCAACTTATGACCATTGGTTTTGTACGTCCAGCTCCATGGGTTCTGAGATCCTTTTCTGGACTTTGAGGGCAACCTGACATCCAGACACACAAACACAGACACACAGACACAGACACAGACACACACACACACACAGACACACACACACATACACACACGCGCACACACACACACACACACACGCACACATGCACGCACATGTACACACACACAGACACACACACACACAGACACACACACACACAGAGACACACACACACAGACACACACACACACACACAGAGACACACACAGACACACACACACACACACACACACACACACGCACGCACGCACGCACACATGCATGCACACACGCAGGGGGAGAGAGAGAGAGAATGAGAGCAAGTCTCTAAAATGGTTTTCCTGTAGGATCCTATACACTGTAGCCTGGACACCCTTTGTTTTTCATGCTTTTTCTCTTTCTCATACAACTGTTTCTGGTGCTCTTCCTGATGCTGACCATATTCTGCACTCTGGATAGCTCTTTATTTTTAATTAAATTGTTCATTTGTTTTATACCCCTACTATGGTTTCTCTTCCTTCTCTACCACCCCTACCCACTCTTCCTCTGTTTCTGTTCAGAAAGAGACAGGCCTCCCATGGGTGTCAACAAACATGGCATATCAAGCAGAAATAAGACTAAGCTCCTCCCCTTGTATTAAGGCTTGGCAAGGTAACCTAGTATATGGAACGGGTTCCTCAAAGCTAGTCCAAGCACTAGGAACAGACAAATAGACCAAGCTACACAACTGTCACACATATGTAAAAGGTCTAGATTCGTCTCATGCAGGCTCCCTAGCTGTCAGTCCAGAGCCTGTGAGCAACTGTGAGCCCAGGTTAGTTGTTGCTTTGGGTTTTCTTGTGATGACATTGAGTTCCCTGGCTTATACAATTCTTTCTCTCTCCCTTCAACTGGATTCCCAGAGCTCAGCCCAGTGCTGGGCTGTGGATCTCTGCTTCTTTTTCTGCCAGTTGCTGGATGAAGGCTCTATGATGATAATTAGGACAGTTACCAATCTGATTTCAGTACATGGCTAGGCCAGTTCAGGCACCCTCTCCACTATTGCTAGGAGTCTCCGCTGGAGTCATCCTTGTGGGTTCCTGGATGTTTCTCTAGCTCCAGCTTTCATCATGACCCTGAAATGTCCCCTGTCAAGACATCACTTTCATTACTACCCCCCCACACACACACATTTTGCCCCCAACCCATCCAACCTGATCCCTTCTGTTACCATCCCCCATCAATATCCGCCCTAGGTTTAGCTAGGAGATCTCTTTTATTTCCCCTTCCCAGGGAAATCTATGCATCCCTTTATGGGCCCTCCTTGTTAGCTAGCTTTTCTAGAACTGTGGGTTATAGCATAATTATTCTTTATTTTACAGCTAATATTCACTTATGAATGAGTACATATCATGCTTGTCTTTCTGGGTTACCACATTCAGGGTGGTTTTTATTAGTTCCATCCATTTGTCTGCAAATTTTATGGTGCCATTGTGTTTTTCTCCATCTGAGTATCCCATTGTGTAAATGCACCATGTTTTCTTTATCCATTCTTCAGCTGAGAGGTATCTAGTTTGTTTTCACGTCCTGGTAGTTCTTTTAGTGAGATGTTTATACTTCCAATCTGTGCAGGTATAAAAGCCGTTATCTTTTGAGATCAATGACTAGTGTCACCCTCTTTTTGAGGCTGTCAGTTAAAATGACCTTGTAGCTCTCACTACAGCCCAAATTTTATATTGATCATGATCATATGAGTATCTATCATCTATCTGTCTATCTATTATCTATCTGTCTGTCTATCTATACATCTCCATTTATCTTCTTCCTACTTCATCATCATTATCATCATCAATCTATCATATGTCTGTCTGTCCATATTCTGTATTAGGATAAGAAAGCTGATATAAAAGATCTGTCAAAATTCATTGGCCCAACAACCTTATTTCGAATCTATTTGCCATCATGTGGCTGAGCTCCTTGTCCCTGTGGCTACTTGGGGGCAGGGACTCTAGAATCTGAGTGTCTTTTGAAAGTTGGCTTTGCCACCTTGGAGCCCTTAGCTGCCTCTTGAGAACAGGAGAGATGTCAGGAGGCATGGCATGTTTTAGAGACGAGACCAAGAAATGGTCCGTGTTCACGTCAGTGGCCGGATTTGAACCACCAGATCTGAGTTAGTTTGGGAGCAAGGGTGGATGGAAACAATTCAGTTTTCTGGTGGGCTCTGGGTCAGGAAATGGCATCAATGAGTATCTGCATTCTACTTCCACTCTCTTACTGGACAATTTTGCTGGATCATTTCTGAAGTTCTGACCAAAGTACTCAAAACTTCTCAGGCAGCAATAAAATTGGCACCCCAAGTATCTGTGCAGGGAGCACCGAGTTTACTATCATTTTTTTTTTTTTCATTTTAAAGTTGCTTAGTTGCTCTTAAGGAGGGACAAACTTCTTGAGTGCCTTTGAGCATAATTTCTTTTGTCTCTTCTTATCTTCTTCCATCCCCATCCCTGCAATTCCCTTTTCCCTTCTTCTCTGTTCCCCTTTCATCTATTTTTTTTTTTTTGTTCCTTTTGTCTTCTCCTAACTTTCCTATCATTTGCATCTGAAGCCAAACTGGGGAAGGCACAGGAATCAGGGATGGGGACATTGAGTTGTCACGGACTAGTGGAAAGATTTGTGGTGAGATATTTTATATTTGATAAAATCAGTCTGAACCATCAGAGAACAGATCCACCCACAGTCAAGACGGAAGGGTCAGAGAGTGGTGACTCACGGGAAAGACCTGAGTGGCGACCTAGGCTTTTAATCCTATAACTCAAGAGACTGAATTCTTTCTGTGTTTCTGTGAGTTCAAGGCCTAACTCCGAAACAGTAGTAGTTCATACCTTTAATCCTAACTCTAGGATTATGATGCAGAGTTCAACCCGGAAGTGAAACAACTGGGCAAAGAATATATTTAAGGCAGGAGGAGGTAGACATTGAGGTATTCTATAGAAGCAATGAGCCAGGCTGAGGTCTCTTGAAGAAAGCTTTTACCCTGAGAAGTTTGTTGGGTGAGAATTAACTGTGGTCTGTTTCCTCTCTCTTGATATTTCATGATGATTTTGTTAAATATAAAATATATCACCACAAAGATATGTTTATGACTCACTTTCTTCTGTTTACCTGTATGTGGTGCTGAGAAAGTTAAACATTTAACTTAGGATTTATAGAAAAGTTTAGGAGGTTGTGCATAATGTTTTTGGATTTCCTTTATCTATGGTACTCAATAGTAGTGGGAATATTTTATTATTTTCCCTTTGCCACTAAGATATTCATACTTAGATGTCCCACTTCTGATGTTCTGAAACAATCTTGAGTTTAAAATGTATACATAAATTTTGGACTTTAAGCTATCTCCTTGGCATCTAAATGAATGCCTTATAAAATTTTATTATATGAGTAAGAAAGGAAATTGATCCTGAGATTCAAAATGCAGCAAGCAAATTAACCATTCTCAAAGGTAGAACAGAACAGAGTTTCTGAAAACAGCAGAAATGTGCTGGGTTGGTTCCTGCTGCCATTAGCCATGAAGCTGCGCTCTTAGGTGGATGTGGTGAGCAGGTCAAGATGTGAAGGTTCCTTATCATTGCATAGAAAGGGGCCTGGAAGGTCTTTTTTTTTTTTCCCTATAGTAGTCCAAACCCACCTTCCCCAGCCAGCTTACTGTACCAGGCAAGTCAACAGGAGGCCTGGGAATGATGAGGATGGAGTTTCCGGCTTCCAAGCCTGCTTTCTTATCTGTCAGATGAAGCGTGAAGGGAACACTTCCGAACTCGAAGTTGCAATGAGTCATGGCTTTAATTGTTTTCCATTTATAATTATGTTGGATGAGATCATCTAGGCAGATCACTTTATTCTCCAGATGATGTGAAAGGAGCTGCTGAATACAGGAAGCAGGCCACCTTTCCAAGTGACATGCTCACTGGGATAGAAAGATAGCGGCAGAAGCTGGAAGAAGACACAGAGGTTCTGGGATTTGTCACCAGACACATGAGAGTTTAAACCTTAATACTTACTTGGTAGTCACATGACCCCCCTTAAAATGGAAACAACTTCCTTACTATTTACACATATTTAGTAGAAAATATTTTAAAGGTAACATTTTTATGATAGATCTCTACTTCCTCTGATTGTAGTTTTTCTTTTCTTATTCTGTCTTACATCTGTAGAAAACCCTGTGAGGTTTCCAATGCAGTAGTGTGGTGAAATATTTTATATTTAATAAAATCAGGCTCGAATATCAGAGAGCACATCCACCCATAGTCAAACCACGAGGGTCAGAGAGAGGTAACTCATGCCTTTAATCTCAGCATGGGAAAGCCGGAGTGGTGACTTTAATCCCATAACTCCAGAGACAGAAATATTTCTGTGTTTCTGTGAGTTCAAGGCCTAAAAACCAAACAGTAGTAGCTTGCACCTTTAATCTTAACGCTAGAATATGATGCAAGGTTGAACCTGGAAGTGAAACAACTGGGCAAAGAAGGTATTTAAGATAGGTGTAGGCAGAGGGTGTGGTATTCTGAAGAAGCAACCAGCCAGGCTGAGGACTCTGGAAGATAGATTTTTACCCTGAGAGCTGGGTGAGAATAGACTGTGGTCTGTTTCCTCTCTCTGATATTCCAGCTTTTCCTCAATATCTGGCTTTCAGTTTTCATTTATTAACAATCAGAATTCATAATTCACAGTAGCTTTCATTTGTCACCCCACATTTCATATTTTATCATTCAAGATCAAAGTAATTACACTAGTTTTTTTCTTTTTTTCCCCTTATTTTTCATTCATTTGCTTATTCAGTCAACACAGGTTAAACAGCTAGTGTGTGCTAACCATGGCAGTAGGAACGGGAAGTACCTGGTGTGCCCAGGGATGGGAATCCAGTTTCCACTGGCTCCTTTTTTGTGTGTGCAAAGGTGGTTGTGAAGCACCCCAGGCCTGTCAAGTGACTTTTAACCTCATCTGCTATGAGCCTCAGATTTCTTATTGATT
Source organism: Phyllotis vaccarum (assembly GCA_033318265.1). Lineage (NCBI taxonomy): Eukaryota > Metazoa > Chordata > Mammalia > Rodentia > Cricetidae > Phyllotis > Phyllotis vaccarum. The sequence goes on along the minus strand of JARWLC010000014.1, from coordinate 83,780,214 downwards.
TCAGTAGTTGCTACAAGGATTAAATGAGACAATTCCTACTAAGTGCTTGCCTGACTCTTCATAGATAGTAGCCACATCAGAATGCTTTTGCTGCAAGTAACATAAAACTCAACCCCAAGTGGCCAAAAGAATTGAAAGACTGTATCATTTAATATAAACATAAGAATAATAGATGACTCCAGGAATGGTTGGTTCAGAGGCTCAATATTGTTGGAAAAGGCTCAGGTTCTTCCCAGCATTTTGCTCTGCCATGTTCAGCAGGATGTGTTAATATTCAATCTAGTTCTCATAGTCACAGTAGGGCATCACACTCTCAGGTGACAATGAGCTATTTTCAAAGCAGTTACACCTTATTCTTCCTTCTACGTCTGGCTAGTCATTATGTTTCATTAATTATTGTTTCAGTACATAATGGAGCAACAGACCATGGGGTGCCATTGGTAGATTAGGCCAATAAGAATCACTTCTGAAGCAATGCAGCTTTACCTAAAAATCAATCTAGACTTTGCTAAGAAGGAGGAGCATCTACGTATGTTAAGTCTTTTGCATAGTCAGTGGGTAAGTTTTCTGAGGAAATTTGTCAAGCTCTGTGCCATGGATTAAAATCCAGCTACTTTTTTCCTTGTTCAACTCATCCTTTAACACGGTTAAGCCTTAGAATGTGAAGGTCTTGCTAAAGTAATCCCAAGGAATGAAGAATGACTCTTCAAATTCTCACTAGGGTCTCCCTAAAGCATGGTTGAGTGGCTTCTTGTGAAGCAATGTTGGTTACTCACTTAACACTGAAACTCACTAAAATAAAAAACCAAAACACTCCAAACCCATTTCCTCGGCTGTATATCTCACATGCCAGATTTCCATAATGGCTGTTTCACATAATGGTTTCACTCCCACCAGCAGTGAATAAGGGCTCCTTTTTTTTTTTTTTTTTTTTTTCTTCCCTCACATGAAGCATTTTTGTTGTTTTTTTTTGTTTTTTGGTTTTTGATGATAGCCTTTCCGAATGGAATGAGATGCAATCTCAAAGCAGTTTTCATGTTCATTTCTCTGATGGCTAAGTTGAACACTTTAAAAAAGTACTCGTAGACCGTCTCAGCAAATGGAGTAATAAATATTCTTTGCTCACTGAAAAACTGTTGGATGAGTGTAAGGCATGGCTGTAAAACCATTTAGAACACAATGTGTATGGTATAGGGGTGAAGTGGGAAGAAGCAGAAGCCGGGCAATGAGGCTCAAGAGAGAAGGTAAGTTTAGTAGCAGAGCTTATCATGGGTGAAATTCAATGTAAATGAGTTATTCTGAGGCAAAGAGTGAGTGAATGCATTAGCCCTCACTGAATTTAGAGAGATCACATGGTCTCCTGGTGGGTTTGCTAATGAGAACATATTTTTTTTTTTTAAATAAGTACTTGAGGTTTTCAACATTTCAACCATTTTATCCATTCTTCTTCCCATTGTCCCATGTATACGAACAAGAAAGAAACCATTTCTGAAAGTTTACCACCAACAGGGTCTTGTCAGATATTGAATAGTGTATCTGTTGGGCCCTGGAGAGATGACTCGGTGAGTTAAGTTGTTAGTTCCATAAACGGAGTCTGATCTAACCTCTGGAATCTACGTAGTAGCTAGAAGCAAAGAACCAATTCCCACAATTTGCCTTCTGACCACACACACACACACACACACACACACACACACACACACACACGGGGGGGGGGGGGGGACGACATAGAGAGTGTAAACAAATACTTAAACCTTTTCTTTGAGGCTTGAGAGATGACTTTGCCATTAAGAGCACTCACTGCTTTACAGAGCACCAGAATTTTGTTTCCAGCATACACATCTAACAGTTCACAACCACCAATAAGTTTAGTTCCAGGGGTTCCACTGGCCTCTTCTGACCTCTACTCAAATAATACATTCAGAAACACACACAAATAAACTAATAAATCTTGAAAAGATAAGTCTCTCATATTTGGATAACAAAATTGTTACTGTAGCAAAAATATCTATCTAGCATTTAGTGCCACTGGCATGATAAACGTGCTGGTAGAGGATGAAGTGTAACAAGTGCTCTCACAGTTAGGGTGGGAGTAAGTTTCAGGAGTACTTGGAAAGAAGAATATTGAGTTGTGACATTTGAAGGACGATTGTTCCTCCACAGGAGCAATGGAAAAGGCACATGTACGGATTCCCATAGAGGAACCTGAATGAAAGAAAAACCTAGCACCCTGCAGGAAATGTGGTGGTTTTGATTTACATAGATTTATTCTTTGACCTTCTCAACTGGAAGAAAATTCAGACTATAAAGCAGTTGCTAAACATCCAGCCAAAGCCACAACAATAATGTGCTTATCATAATTCTCATTTCAATGGGAACTGAAGAGTAAAGCTGAGGAGATGCCCCTATGCTCATTGTCTCCGCTTCCACTGTGGGAGGTATTAATGGCTAAGAAGCTGTCATTTGGGGGATTATTGCTTCTCTCCTTTTTGCCTCAAGATAAGGTGCGTGATAATGGTTTTACATTATTTCCTGTACCAGAGGTAAAAGGAGAAAAGAAATAGGCACAAAGGAGTCTATTTCCTACTGGCTGGATTATTGGAAGGGGCTGTGGGACCAGTTAAGTTTTTGATGGGGATCACAGGAAGCTAGGGAAGTAAAGAACTATTGAAATTATCTTGAAGTTAAGAAACAATAGAGAAATTCATAAAGTCAAAATTACACTTCTTAGTCGTGTTCACACTAGAACTAGCTCCTAGTCAATCCCCCTGGCTTATATTCCCAAACCCCACCCCAAATACAACTATTATAATTTCTCTTGATTATCCACTGGAACTTCATGGCAAGATTCTATTGCTGAAGGCACCATATATACTGGTCACAGGACATGGATAAATCAAGTTAGAACTGACTAGAGGCTTCTTATTGGCCAGCTTCATAGTACCAAAGGGGTTATGTAGGCTGCTGAGGGAAGGAATCACCAGCAGTCTTATCCAGCTGTGAACCTTGTGATCTACAGTAATAGTGGCATAAATGTTATAGCAGTAACCAACACTTTCAGACTTGGTTCACACAGGAGTAATACATGCCTGGTAGCATAAGTCTGGCCAAGAACCTGTGTTCAGAGGCTTCACAGATTAAATGAATGAGTCTACTACTATCAGTTTTCTAAATGGACATAATATCAAATATGTTACTAAATTGTATTTCTCTACCTGTAGATTAGTACAGCGCAGACCTCATAAGAATAGTTTTTCTGTTCAGTGGATGGTTATTAATTCTTCAAGTACAGAGAATAAGAACTTGTTGAGTATTCATCCACAAATAAGATATTTTAATATTTCCCCCTCTCCTCTGCCAAGGCTGAGAGACCTTTGCAGAAGATTATAAGAGCCACAGGCCAGGGAGGACCAGAGATAGCGTATTGTTTGAACATGACAGGACCACTGCTCTCATGAATTCACAGCAGCTCTGGTTTCCTGCATAAGAGCTGAGGAAGATGAAGACAGTCAGCATTCGAGGATGGAGTGAGAAGAGGTTGAGTCCCAACCCCTAGCTGAGGAGTTATTGGCGTTGATGGCACTTGGGGAAGGGAGAGTCAGTTTTCCTTAATGGTATAGTTCCCATTAGGTTAACTACTATGGCCTGTTGGGGGCCCCCTTACGGGCAGCTCAGATTAGAGTTCATGGGTTATTTATTTAAAAAATAAAGAGAGGATGGAATTGGGATGGGGTAGGGAGATGGGGTATATGTGGTAGGAATTAGGCAGAGGGATGGTATATAAATATATTTTAAAAGAATCCTGTTTCCTTGGGTAAATTACTTTATTTTTTCTTTATTCTTTATTTTTCCATCTATGGAAAGGCAACAATCACAGAACTAATCATAGTAATCATAGTTACACACTTAATCATGCATAACAAGAGTAATGTATTTGTTGGGGGAAAGGGTTCTGGGGTTCACAAGTCCTTATAAAAGTTTGGTGTACTCAGAAGGCATAGTTCCTATCAATCAAAGTGTGGGCAAATAGAAAATTTAAGACGACACCAATCCCATTCTTCAGTATTTCTCATAAGATCAGTTTTCTCAATCATTCTGGACAAGTATAGTTCTGATTCTACGTCCAGTATATCACCTAAAGTGGTGAGTCCAGGGTTTTGGGGAATATTATCAGCAGGGTACTAAGCAACTACTTGTCTCTTAAGTGTTTGATCTTTTTATATTTTGAATTGCATAACTACTTGATGCTTTCAATATTTGGAAAGTTTATTAGACTTGTTTTTATTTAGTTCTAGGCTGTTATGGAAACTGTGACAGTTCCACGAAGCTGTTTCTTTTCTCAGAGCGTTCTGTTGCAGTGGGACCTCTAGTGAGGCAAACCTGGAGTTGTACTTAGGATATTGGCTTCACGTAGGGAATTTCACTGTCATTCTGTAGGTTTCCAACTGGCAGTTTTGGCTCTGTGATTGGAGTGTTTTCAGTCTCCCTTCTTTGCTTCTAGTTTTCTGAGACTCCTCTTGAGTTTTGTGGAGCTTGAGTTTAAATATAAACAGAAAATGTCCAAAGATCTCTATACTCACTGAAAGGCAGGGCTGAAATATAAGAGGAAAAATCATAGAATAAAAAGTCACTTCTAGTTTTCTATTGAGGTTGGTATCTTTGTCTCCCCAGGACTCACATGTACACTGTCTGGCTTGGCATTTCGTGCCCACACATTCTGGAAGAGGCCTTCTATATAAGGGTTCTGGGTAGATAAGTAGGCCATACTGCTGTATTGTCACAAAGGGGTTATGATTCTAATCATTGTTTTCTGGATGGTAGAATAAGCTGCATTTGTGCCTTCAGCTGCCCCCATCCATCGATATGCTCATAAATAGGTTAGATAGAAAGAGAGGTTGACTATATCATGGGACGTACAAATTTAAAGGGTCTTTTCTCATGGATGGGAATTTGGATACATACCAAGGTAGAGATTTGACTCCTGTCTTTTGCATTTACCTGTTTAGAGGAGCCAAGAAGCAAATATTTTTCAATGGTGTAGTAGAGCAAAAATTGAAATAAAATAGATCATCCCTATGTAGTCCAAGAAGTCCCAAGGACAGGACAAGTGGTAACATTTTCCTGAAATGTTTAGTTTATTGTCAAGAAATGTTCTATAGGATGCTGCTGATTGAACCTGTCCAGAGATATAACTGAAGCTCTATGAAGTCATGGCTATCTGGTTATAAGGGGCACCAACCCTCCACTAAGTATGTATGGAGGATCCACTCCTAAGAAGTGACTACATGGGACAAAAGTCACCTAAGGTAGACTTTTTTTGTTAATGGCCTTAACAAAGTTTTCAATATAAATTTCCTCATTTTGGCTTCTCACTGTCTAGCTCACTGTTCCCTCAGCTTCCAGCTTCCTAAGAACCCAGAGAGGAAAGTATAGGTAGTAGAGACATACTGGCTTTTTTCCCCCTGTTTTCCACATGTATATGAGAATCAGCAGCCCCTCTGTCTTTTGAGGAGGTCATTAAGACATTTACGAAGCATAAATCTGACAGTTCCCACCTGCCTGTGGTTACTATGCATCTCTTTTCATCAGAGGCAGCAAGGGCTTATGCCTGTCTCCTGTTCATCCCCTGAGAAGAGCAGTAGGTGCTTCTGGGAATTGCTGAACATTTAGGAGGTTAGGAGCAGCCTTTGGCAATGACACGGGCTTAGTTTTGTACTCGGGGATGAAAATCACATAAAATGCTCTACAAATTGAATAGGATCTGAGCTCCCCTTCAAAGATTTGGGTGCAGAAATTACAAGGGATTCGGGCAGTCTAAAGTATGCTGATCGAAACACAATTGATGTTTCAGCTTCCTCAGTCATGTTTATGGGTGAACTCAATCCTGAACTCATGTTTTTTCATGGTCCAGGTTCTTCCTTAATTGAAGGAAACTCTTGAATTTCTTGTTCATCTCTTTTTAGAATTCCATTGTCCAGTGACTTTTTCATCCATACCAGCTCATCCCCACCATCTAGGTGCCTTGGTCATGCATGGCCTGGCTTCTATTTGGCAAAGTCCTCTGGCAGGTGTAGCATAGCTTACCCTCCCCTTTCCCTTTCTTCCTTTTTCCCTTCCTCCCTGTCTTTTTTTTCTCTTTTTTTTCCCTTTTAGATGTATCACAGACTGGCCTTAAAGTCTCTACATGGTCCAGGCAAGCCTTGGAGTCACCACCCTCTTCTCTCAGCCTCCCTAGAGCTTGGATTCTATGCCTGTGCCACTGGGCCTATTCAGGAGGAATGGTTTTCTTCAGGGTCTTCTCACATAGAGAAGGGAGCTGGGCTAAGCAACAATTTCAGATTTCACGGTATTGGAGACAATTGATCAAGTTTACATTTCTATTTGTATCTGTTGGCAATTCAGTTATGATGTTGTGGACCAATGACTTTTCTCATTTGGACTATTCATGTGATTAGAAGTTAGAAGACACAGTTCAGCCTTGCAAATCTTGGTTATGATTGTTCTTCAAAGACAACCATTTACTGGTTGGGTTATTGAATATAGACATAAAATTAAGAAAATCACTACTAAAGTAAATGTAGCAGAATTGAGGGCAAGCAGAATTCATGCTAGAAATGTGAGTTACTAAATAATTTAACTGAAAAAAATTATTATTATTGGCTAGGATTTCTTACGAAGGTAGAACTAGCTGGGAAAATAAGAAAGAATTTTTGTTACTGGAAAATGTATTGTAAAAGTGTAATAATTAAAACTGTACATGCTCAGGTAAAGATAGATAAGGGATGAATAAAATCAAGTGAAAAGTCCAGAAATTGACCAAGTATCTATAACAGCATTGTATGTAATGAAGATTGGTTCTTTCTAGAGAAAGAACAGATAATTTAACAAAATGTTTTAGGACCTATAGACAAAATGCCTACAAAAATGAGATTGGACCATTTATGTCATTCACATAGGAACCTTATGAAGAAACATTTTAAAGAGGATGACAAATAGGAGAAGAAATAACGCAAGGAAGAATAAGAGAAAGACGTTCCTTTGGACGTGAAAATGGCTGGATGGTGGTGCTCCCAGCATCTGAGTGAGCACCCAGTCACTGGAAAACCTGCAGATACTCAGGGAAGACTCCTATAGTGCAGAGACACCCTTCAGATAACCTTCTCCGAGCTAAAGATAATGATGCGAATGGTTCTCACTTATGGAAGGCGCCACTGTAAAGCTTAGAACACATTAACTGGAAATCATTCTCATTTATTTTATCTCATTCTATAATGTTAGATGTGCTATTATTAGGGCAGATGCTACTGGAGTTTAATACCGACTTTTGTTTTGTCTATCTTTTCTCTGACCCTTTAAGCCACCTCAAAAGTGGACCTTTAAGGACCTTATGTCATCCGTGTGCTGGCTAATTAAGTGAGCATGCACATCACCTGAATTCTCAAGCTGCTTTTCCTGGGGTTTTTGTTTCTTGAGCTTTATCCCAAAGCTTTAGCTGCAGCTTCCGTTTCCTCAAGAGATTCCGAGTTGTGTTACGGGATTCCAGTATCTCTGTGGATCCAGAAGAACCCAACTGCCAATAAATGCATTCTCATTCTGATTAACTGGTTGCATTCAAGCTATTCTTGCCTGCCTCTTACTTTGTCCCCATTTCCTGCATTATTTCCTGTGACATCACAGGGGTTCCAACAAGTTTTAAAAAAAATTAATTATAAATTCACACCAATGCTTTGAAGGTGGTATTGTTCTTTACAAGCTTCTGGAATATGAATTCATATTCTCAAATCTATATTCTTGTTCTCACTTCATGCCTGCTCCTCTACTCAAAGCTGAAAAACTGAGACTTCAGCATAGTGGTGATATGTGCTTTTTACCATGTTCTGATTAATTTCATTTTCTTACGGTCTTAGGGGCTTTTGAGAAATTTTTCCCTTTGAGACTAATTCAAATATGTGTTTGAATTTTCTCTTGGCAACGTTAGGGAGAACCACATCTTGAAGGATGGGCACAGCTCATTACCCTCTGGATCCCTGTTGTACAATCTGGTTACAAACTCTTCTGTCTGCTGTTGTGGGGATGAAAAGTCTCCCTCTGGAAATTAATTTCTGTCAGTCTGCTGTCTTCTCTTGGATCCTATAACACCTCCCTCTTATATCAGATCTACAAGATATTTTATTTGTAATCAATATGTAACTACACTTGGTACTGCTTTGTAGTTACTGTAGTTGTTCTGGGGAGTTCAAGGCCTCTAGCTTCTTTAAAGTCAATTTAACACATCTTTTAATGTGCTCTTGTTACATCCCCATCTACTTCTGAAAGCTGAGCTGTTCAGAAACCTCCACTGTCTCAGGGGTTTAAGCAGATGTCTCTGAAAGGTGGTTAGTTTGGTGACATCTTAAGAGATAGTGATTTATTTGATGCCAATCACAGTAGTTTGTAGATTGAGGCTAGTCCTCCACTTCAAATTAGGTAGAGGGAGAGGGAGATTAGGTATCAAAAGGGTCAGGAAAGGTGAGTTGTGGATGAAGGTGGGGCTACAGTCCCCCTGTATCCAGCTAAAAGAAATACGTATTGTTTTATAATTGTCATCAGTTCATTTTGGGAGACAGCAGAGCTTCCTAATGGAAATAGTACTGATACTTGTATCTTCCTATACACAAGGTACTGTTGTAAAGCATTCCCTGTCTCATACAGTCTGAGATACTTGTGTGCTATCATCTATGTGTAGATGTGTGTGTGTGTGTGTGTGTGTGTGTGTGTGTGTGTGTGTGTGTGTGTGCATACTCACCATTCATATGTAATACATGCCTGTGTAACTTAGCAGATGGCTACATTTGGGTAGCCTCTTTTAAATTGTGATCATAGGTGAGTAACTTTTCCAAACCTATGTTTCTTCATCTACAACCATTTTTCTGAATGGTAGGAATAGAGCTCCCTACACACTTGCCCATGGTAGGTGTTTGATCTTAGTTTGGTTTAAGGATACTGCTGATTCATTTTGACCTAAGCCTAGATGTGCCTCCTCAGTTCCACAAAGATTTTTTTGTGGCCCCTTCTAAGATGTCTCACTTTATGTGCCACTAGCAGCTGTGTCTGCCCTTTCAATGAAGTGATTTCATGATTCTATGTGGCAGCTTCTCTGTTCTCTGCAAGTTCTAGCCTCTAAATGTAGAGTTCTCCAGAAGGCAGTCGTCTGTTCTTTGTTACTGTCTTTTTGAAGAATCAAGGTGGACGAGACAGAGTTAAGCAGAAAAAAATGTGCTTTGTTGAACATGTCAGTGTCTTCTCCACAGGCAAGACACAACTGCTTTTCAGTCAATGTGGCTCTATACACATTGTTTCAGGAAGGCAAATTTATTTACATGTATGAAATTATGTATTCCTTGTGTATGGGATCACAATAAAGCTTGTTAGTACAATTTATATATCAATAACAAAAATATTTCTTAAGAATGATTTTTATATCATAAATTGTCCAAATAGATACCTCAAAGTCTCTCCTTTCAAAGAGAAGAAAAAACAATTCCTCTTTGATGTTAATGTCCTTATGACCTGATGGATGCTACAGAGAAACATCTGTTTGCTAAACACAAATTTCCCTTAGAACACAGCTTTGCCTCTCAGAGATATTTACTGTGTCAAGAGATATTTAGAGTCATCTTAAGTGGGGAGTCACCTCTGACACCTGCTGTGTAGAGGCCAGGGATGATGATAAAAATCCTTCAATGCACAGTGCAGGTACCTTTCACAATTCACTTATCCAGTCCCATATTTCAATAGGAATTGAGTAACTCTGGTTTAGAGCTAGTAGGTGGGGAATGGGTATTTTTAAATATAAAGAACAGTGGACTGTATTTTTCAGTCTTTCCGCCATGCTCTGATTAAAACTTGTTCCTTCATGTAAATTCTAGTTCTGTTTCAATTAAAGCTTGGTGTTATCTCTTTGGTCAAGTATATGTACCAAGGTTTAAGTAAGATGTTTGGAGATATCTTTTTATTTCCTCCTGTTTTCTGTTACAGACAAGTTTGTAAAGAGATGCTTGATGCATAAATAGTTGTGTATTTTCTTAATTTTGCACCTCCCTGTCTCATTCCAGAGTAAACATGCCTCTAATCTGAGCTTCCATCTCTTCAGCTCTGACAGCATTTGTGGCCAATCCTTTGCATGGTTCTTTGCCCAAGAGTTCTTACTTTATCTCAGACCACAGAGATCTTATACATGTGCCAGAGATGAGGCTGGACCCAAGGCTTGAGCCTGAGTTTGCCCGAACACTGTGTCAGGCAGCTTAGATGACATTTGCCTGGCACCCTTTGCAAGTCAGGCTCATATTCCTGCTGACCAGATCAGAGGGAACCCAGGGGGATCTGACAGTATAAGAGAACAGAATTTCTTACCACTTCAGCTCATCACTTTGGCTGATTGGCCACTGTCTTCTTGTTCAGCCACCTCCACCATCCCTTCCTCAGTGCTGGCACGCTGCCTTCCTGGATTTAGTATGTGTCTCACGCTCCCTGGTCTCATTGCCATTGTCTCATTCTGGCAAGTGTTCTTTATTTCTTTTCCTGCCTCCCATTTCCCTTTCTTTCTCACCCTCTTTTTCTTTGAGACAGGGTCTCAAATAGACCAAGCCAGCCTCAAGCTTGCTATGTAGCTGAGGATAGTTTTGATCTAGTCTCAATCTGAATGTTGGGACTACAATGTGTACTTCCGCAGGAGGTTTACGTGTGCTGGGGTTGGAATCTTATCTTTATTCATGCTATGCAAGCAATCTACAACTGAGCTAGAGCCTCAGGGCCCCTCCCCACCTCATTTCCTTTTTGTCTTCTCAGGCTTTAGTTAGTTGAACACTTTCTGTGATTTCATCTTCTCCCTTATCTTGGTGTAACTACTACACTTCTTAAGCATTCTTTAAAACGCCATGGGTTCATCTCAGCAATAGAGCAGGTCCCGTTAGTGACCGCTGCTAAGTTTGCAGTGTACCTCTTCAGCTAATCCAAGGCCCTTTCAAAATGATGCTGTACGCCTTCATTGGTTCTGAAGAGACCTTGCCCTAGCTCTGCCTCCCTGCCCCTGCCTCACAATGCTCTCACCCATGTCCCTTAGCCACAAGCTGTAGTTACTATACATAGGATCACTATTCTCATTAGATCAGTTCAGAATGAAGTTACCATTCAATCTGCATTTAATTATTTCTAATATTCCCCCATCTTCTTAGGCAGGCCTGAGGCTCTGAGTTTCTGAACTACGTCATTTTCTTCTGGAGACTTTTTTCAGTGTTTCTTGTGAGGCAGGTCTTCTGGTGACTCGCATCATGTCTGAAGATCTCTCTTTCTCTGGCTATTGCACTCTGGCTTTCCCTGTTTTCTTTGTCACCCAGGGTGTTGCATATTTCCCTCCACCCTCTTCTCACTTCCCTGAGGAGAAGAGAACCAAGTGGGTTTTTAGCCACGTCCTTGTGAAGGAAGGATGCTATTCCTCCTGCTTCCCTTCCTAGCTGTCCTCCTGCCTATGGTCTTCAGCACTGACGGTGACGTGCCCAGGAATGGGCTTTTGTAGTTATCTCGCTTCAAGTTCCGAGCTTTCTGCCTCCAAAGTTCGGTGTCTGCTGTTAATTTGAGATAACTCCCAGCTAATAGTAACTCAGATATACCTTTGTTTCCTTCCTCTTCTTCCTCCTCTTCCTCATCTCCCCCTTCCTTCTCCTTTTCTTCTGACGTCACCATTAATTGCACCCTGTCCCCTTTGTAATTGTCCTACAGGTCTGTCCCATTCTCTTCATTCCTTTTGGCCTGTGTTTTGCATTTTAGGGAGTCTACTAACAGATGTATATTCAGGTTCAGCAATTCTTTTCACCAAGTCCTTTAAAGCATTTTCCTCCCTTGGAGTGTTTTTGACTTTTTAGTATTTCCTTTTGGTTCTTTCCCTGAATTTCCACTTTCCGTTTGTTCTTAGATAATTTATATTAGGAATACAATATGGTATAAGATATTGCACCTGAGAATACTAAGCTGCCATAGTCCTTAAAACGTTGATAGTAGATATTTTAGTCCCTCATCTGCTGTTTATAAGACCACTGACTTCTCCGGCTCAGGCTCTGATAGTTGTCTTTGCCGCAGTTTGCACGCTTCACCTTTTAGTGTGGCTTATAATTTTTTTTCTTGAGAGGACGCATGATGTATCCAGTGAAAGGAACTGTGATGTGTTTTAATTCTTATGAAAGGTCCTTCAGGAGTTGGATATGATTGTCACAACTGTTTCGTGGCTAAATTTTCCTCCCATGTTTTTGTTTGTGTTTCTCATATTGTTCTTTGGTTTTCCTGGGTGCTTATGAAATGGGTCTGAGCCCTGTGGTTCTTTTAGATATGATTTCCTGCGATTATATCGGGTCCTGTTAATGCAGCAGTGCGCACACAGGGTGATAGGCTTTAGAAGTTTCTATCTCGTAGAAGTTCTCTTCCCTGCTTTGCTCTTCCCTTCTCTCTTCCTCCTCGTTCTCCTCAGATGTCCCTTGTCTGGCTCTCACACTAAAATGTCACTCATCTGCCCTGAATGCTATAGGAGAGGGAATTATGTGGGGATGTTTCCAGGATGTTGACTGGCAGCTTTGCTGTGTTGTTAGATTCAGGACCCCAGAAAATCTGAAATAGGAAATGCTCCAAATCTGAACCCTTTGAACATGAATCTGATTTGTATTTGGGAAATTCTGCACATGACCTTATGTGTCAGGGTGAAACATGGGCATACTAATAATATTCTACAAAACTGTCTCTAGGCTGCATGTATAAGCTGTGTGTGAAACAATGAATTGTGATTTGTCTTCAGTCTTGTCCTTAGAATATCTCATTGTACAAACACACATATTTCAAAAATATACTAACAATCCCCACATAACCGCAACACTTTGGGTTTATTTTTATCAGTTTGGTTTGGGGCAGAATTTCTGATGACAGTATATTTGATTGTGGCCCCTTTACTGAACCTTTTTAGGAATTCAGAGTTGGCTGCTTGCTCATGTCTGTTCTTCACCTTCCAGAGGCTGCTGCTGGTGGGTCTTACTCATTCACCTTGTCATTGCAGTCTTGTACTTTAAGAAAAATGAAATGAATTAGATCCATTTTTTTTTCTTAGAAACTTGGAAGCAAGAATAGTGTGTGTTTGCCTAGAAATATCTTTTTTCTCTGTGTCCTGCTGTCTTCTGACCACAGTAGTCATGGGATGTCTGGGTGGTAAGACCTTAGGCATTGCCAGGGCTGCTGAATTTCAGGTACTTTTTAATTTTTTTGTCAAAATAATGGAAGCATAGAATTCTTATTTTTTTAATGTTGCATATTTGTGTTGACAACTTGACTGGTGAAAATCAATGTTCTAGATATAACTGCATTATCCTTCTGGTTCCATTGTAAGTATTTAGTGTTTCCCTAGGACATGGGAAATACAACTCTTGGGAAAGGTTGAATTGAACCCCAGGAGTTAGTGTATCCTCTATAGCTACCTAAGAAGGAGAATATATTTAAAAATAACTTAGTATGTACTATTCTTGTGCAGGTAGGTGATGTTTATGTGAGGCTGAGGCACATGCTGTGACATGCATGACATGGCACACACGTGAAAGTCAAGGATATCTATTTTTGGGTTGGTTAGCTCCTTCCCATTTTGTAAAAGTTCTAGGATTTCAATCTGGTAAGCTCCTGTGCCACTGAAACATTGCATGGTCCCCAAATACAATTTTTCAAGCCTTTTATGTATGGACATGTCTTAGTTGACCCAACTACTTGCTTCACATCTTCACTAGGCACAGAGTATTAGGTTGAGAGAGGTTATTTTTTCCTCTCAAAACAATTAGTCTTTGCTTTATTGTCTCTAAGGTTTGGGTATAGTTGAGGACTGCGTCACCTTCGGAATCCTGCTATTTTGAAATTGAAACCTCTGCCTCTTTCCTTTAGAAAAATTTTAGTGTATTTTTTTTTTTTTAAACTCTGGTGTTATGAACGTTCAGAATGTACCTGAAAGGTGGCCTATTTCTCATGTCGGGCAGGGGAACTGAAGATGCTTTTGTCTGGGACTCAAGCCTAGTTCTAGGACATGTGACTGAATTGGGTTTCTCTGACAATTTCTTCTTTCTACATTTGCTCAGGACCACTTTTCAGTCAGATTTTGAATGCATTCATTTGTACTATTTCTGATGCTTTTTTAATATTGAATTTTTAAATATTATCTCTAATTATTATGTTGATCCTTTTTATTTTGTTTGCTATATATTTCATTTTTAGAATTCATTTTACCTTTTATTTAATTCTTTTATGTAGATATTATTGTTTTTTGTTTTGTTTTGTAGTTTTGTAAAGGCTTCTCTCCCCCTTCTTTATATTATATTGATTTTTTTCCCTCACCAAGAAGCACTTTCCTTGTGGGTGGGGCTTGTCATCTTTGGAACTTTCTTGTGTAAGATGGCTTGGCAGCATTTTTAGCTGGTCTTCTTTTGAAGAATCACATCACATTTGGGCATTTTCCATGGAATCCTTCAGTTTCCCAGGGAGGAGTCTTCTGGTCTTCTATCTAGTAGAGCATATGAATGCATTCTTGCTGACTACCTGCATCATGGGAGCCCAAAGCAGGGTGAGATTGTTTGTCTCTAAAGCCACTCCCTCCTCTGGGATCTGAAGTCAAGCCCCATTTAAAGCAGGATTCCTGCCTCTGAAATTTTTTCTTAATTTTGTTTCCCTGGGGAGTTCCTTCCCCATCTCTCTCTCCCCATCTCTCTCTTTTCCATTCTTCTTCCCTTCTCCTTCTCTTTCTTTTTGTCTTCTCTGTTACCGTAAGCTTTCTGTTAATCATAACCGTACTCATCTCACAGTAAAGTCCTTTTTACATAGAAACAGCTGCAAAGTGCCTCCTGTTATCTGCCATGCCTTCTGCCATGCTTCCCATGAAATCTGCTGCCAGATAATGTAGTAAGAGGTTTCTGGCCCTGACTTTCAGGCCTAGCCTCAAAGTTTAGGCCCGCAGACCCACAGACCCACAGAGACACACAGATGCTTACAATAGTTTTAGGCTGATTGGTTTAAGGCCCAGGCATATAACTTGCTAACTCTCTACGCTTAATCTAACCCATGTCTCTTATCCTGTTCAGCCATGCGGCTCAGTACCGTTTCTCAGAGCAGCATAGTTGTCCTCTGCATCTTCTGGCTTCTCTCTGGCATTCTGCTCTGTTCTTCCTCTCCCCAGAGTTTTCTTAGTCTGGTAGCCCCACCCACACTTCCTGTCTGCCTTTGGCCAATCAGCGCTTTTTATTAAACCAGTGGGTGGGACAATTATTTACAATGGAACAACATAATTCCCCCCTACAAGATAACCAGGTAAATTCGTGCCATACCCACTCCAAACAAAATCCTAACAGAGCCTCCATTCCTCAGCTCATGGATACCCACTTCTCCATCGGTTGTGCAACCATGTCAGCTTCCTGTCTGTGAGGTACCCACATTTAGACCGCAGCGTTCTCTTTACTTGTAGGGGGCCAAAGTTTACTTTCTGTTTCTTTTCCTTTTCTGTTTCCAAGAACCTTTTGGAATCACTCATTCTTTTGATGTCTCCACATTCTTTTGTCCATTTTTATTCTTGAGGGCTTTGGGTGAAAGAGAGTAAGTGAAACAGCCCTGAATTGACATGATTATTTTTAACCAGGATCCCTGGGGCCTCTGCTTTCAGCCCAAAGCAGTTCTTCCTCACTTGTCACCTGGCTAGGTAGGCCCCCTCCCTTTATTGAACAGGACATGGTTTTGTGTGCCTCATCTTGCTTCTCAGTTTCCAGTGAGAACCTTCCACCCTGACTTCTTTGATTATCGGAAGCAACCTGCAGAGGCCCAGGGAGAGAGGAGTGGTCTTTGTGTTCATGCAGAGAGTGCATTTGCCCATAATGAATACAGATTCTCTGAGGTCTACCCCAGCAGTGCTTCTGCCTGCAATTTCCAGAAGGCAGCACCAGAAACATGAAAGGCCTAACAGCCATCACCTCAAAAGTCACCCTGACCCCTTTGCCTCCCCTTTGTAGCATGCCACAGTGTAGAAGCATTTTCTACTCCAGACCCCTCAGGAATGAGTCTTAACTTTCTTGGACAGTTGCCTCTTCCTAGAAGAGTACTTAACAGAGAAAGGAATTAGCATTTAATGATGCAAGCATTATGCCAAGTGCTTTGCAAGGGTTTGCTAACCTCGTTTTTGTAACAACCCTTTGAGGATAGTGTTAATATTCTTATTGCCAAGGAGATGGCTGGAAAGCAGAAGAATGAGAAATTTTATCCAAAGACGTCTGGCCTTGAGATGAGCTGGTCTTCCCTGGATCACTCTGGGTGAGGAGGAACTATGCATAAGGAGTGGAAGAAGCCCCAGTGAATGACATCACGAGTGAATGTGTTGTTTACATAGTCATGACCATGTGAAGGAATTCATATCTTCAGTCTTGAAGAGATGGAAAAGCCTTCCTCAGAGAACCAAATGTGTTAACAGTGTGTATAGAAAGTCCACATAGCTTTCTCCCCTTGGGTGTTTATAGCCTGAAGACGTCCTACCACAGAGACTACTCCTGCCAAGCTTAGCTAAACCAGTGGTCTTGATTCAGCTGTCTACCATAAACTCTGTCCCTTGTTTATCTGTATGTAACAACTCTGCCCCCTTGTTTATTTGTACGTAATAACTCTGCCCTCTTTTTGTCTGTATGTAATAACTCTGTCCCCTTGCTTATCTATATGTAAGAACTTTCCCCTTTGTTTATTTATATGCAATATCCCTGCTCCTGTGTTTATTTGTATGTAATAACTTTGCTCCCTTATTTATCTTTATGCAATAACTCTTCCCCTTTGTTTATCTGTATGTAATAACTGCCTTCATGTTCAGCTGGATGCAATAGCATGCCTCTCAGTTCAACCCTTTATAACAAACATGCTGAGCTTCTGAGGTTCTGTGTTTTCTTTAGTTGAGAGCCTACAACACCTAATCCTGGCTTTCTATGTGTCTGTCTGTAGGTCTGTTTGTCTTTTTTTCATTCCTTAGTCAGGTCCCAGATGTGCTGGATGTGGCACTTCTGTTCTTAGGAAACTTCAAAGGGAGCATTCTGTGTGCTAAATGTGTCCAGCAGGTCTCACTAAATTTGAGTTACCAAAAGTGTGATGAAGGAGGACTGTTCTTTTTTCTTACTTTTAGATTGTCAACTATACCTTGACTTATAGATAACTACTTTAAAAATCCAGCAATCAGAATACTTAATCAACTTTCCATTTTCTTTGACCAAGAGCTATATATCTTGAGTTTCTAATAATGTCCAAATTAAATTTTCATCCTGTCTAAAACTCTATTGTGGAAAAACTTTGCTGGCTAATATCAAATATGTATTGAGAAGCAGATTTGTGATAACTCTTCAAAGAATAGAAGAATGTTTCATCAAGAAGGAAGAAAACAGCTTACATAAGTTGTTTAGCAGACAGGATAATTCAGCTGGAGATCTTGCTTCTTGGTTCCCAGAACTAGGGTCTTACTAGACTGGAGTCTCAGGGTGAGACGTGACATTCACTATGACTAAAACACTCATTTGGTTCAGTCTGCTGTGCCACCTGGGATTTCATTAGTTAAAACAAGGCTGTGGTGATACAGAGCAGTCATATCAAAAGCGTGTTTGTTCAATTCTTTCTTTTCCTTGAGCATATTTGTTTGAGTGCTGGGGAGAACGTAAGATTGTCACATCTGGTCCAGGGTAGGAATAGAGTTTGGGTCAGCAAAGAGGAAGTTGGGTACAGAAAAACAAGTATGTCTGTGCATTCACTGCTTAGCATTTGGGCCTTTCCTTTCTGATGCTGGTAAGGAGGTGAATTACAGATGGGTCTGTGCAGAGGAAAGGGGGGAAGGGTCACACTGACTCCTCAAGGGGTTATGTATTACCTTAGCCAAGATTGGCATCCTCACTGGCTTTCTGAAAAATTTAGGAAAACATCATCTTTACCCTTTCCTTAACACAGCTCAAAGCCTGTGGGCTGTGTATATTTTAAGGTGAGGGAGATTAATGAGACACTATGCAGTAACTTAAATTATGGCACTGGGTGACTAATGGCAGCAGCCAGAACAATGGATTTATTTTCCTGTCAAACACAGTAGAATTTACACCATTTATTCCTTCAGATGAGACTTTTTTTTCCTTTAGGAATGACAGCAACCACCCTGAGGTTTGGTGGAACAAAGAGAAATGTTGACTCACCTCCTCTTTTCCTCCGTGATTGGGTCTATTCTCTAAAGATATTCTATAGAGACGGCTGAGTAGCTTCTATAATGCTTGGTACCTGAGGAGGGACAGGGCTTAAGAGAATGTTCTCTGCTAAGATTCACTTGCTGAATGGATAACATACCACAAGAAGTCAAGCCAAACCAAACCAAAACTGTCAATGTGAGTAGGGCTAATGATGGGTCATAGTGAAGGGTATGCTAAAGGTAAAATGACTGTTTTCAAGTTAATGCTTGTGATAAAGGGCATGGGAAAGAAGGTGAAGGTCAGAGACCTCCCCCCCCCCCAGAGGATTATGGGAAGGTTAAGTGGGCCTAGGCAATATGCACTTATGTCTAGAAGAATGTGGGGTGGGGGGGGCGGTCAGGACATTGGCTCTGGAACAACATGGAAAAGCACAGTGGGTGATTTTTGAAGGAGAACCACCCGAACCTCTGGAAGGTCAGGTGAATAGATTGGAGTGGGCTTGCCGGGCTGTCTGCTGTGCACAGTGACCGCCAGGCCTAGCAGGCTTGATTTAAAGTCAGTTTCTTTACTATTTCCTTAACTGTAATGTTTAAGAACTTACACAAAACATATAAAATATTTCCCCCCCAAAAAATACAAGCTGTGAGACTTGAAAGAGACTTGTAGCAACAGTTAACCCAACATTGTTATTTCAAATGACCTGTAGACAGTGGGGTAAGGCCCAGTGAGCACACTGCTGTGTGGCAGAGCACAGCCAGGTAGAAACATTTATCATGGATGTGAGATTTTTCTCATTCAGTCAGAGCTCATCATCTCAAGATAATAGTTCCTCTCTCAAGTACTTTATTCTACTCAGACCAGATGATTTGTGTATATATTTCACTTCTAGAGAGTCAGGCTTTCTTCTCCCTCTTTTGCTTTGTCTTACTTAGTAAATTTTAATTAATTTTCTTTTGTGTTTCTGGAACCTATTTGTAAATTTCCTGTCCAGTCTCTGTACCATCAGGAATGGCCTCTGCTGCCAGAGAAAATTTTTCAATGATGGACGGCTTCCCTCAACATTTAAAATGATTTTATTTTTATTGTGGAAAATGTACTTGATACAAGGTTTACCACTCCAAACATGGAACCCCCGCCTCTGGGATGTCAAGTGCATTGACAATGTCGGGGTGAGGTAGTGGCAGGGGATGGGCAGCATCTCTTGTCATCTCCAATGCCTGTCTGACATTGAAATGGAAAGTTTCACATATATAATAAGCTTATTTATACAGCGAGTTACATAAATCCATTCCTCTATTATCTATCACTGTTTTCTGATATATTTCAAAGAACATTGTAGACTCTGTTATCTTAATGTGCATACTCCAGTGTGAATATTTTGTTCTGAGTTTAAAATGTTTATAACAGGAAGAAGATATTTTTAATTTCCACAACGAGACACTGGTTTGGATCATAAAGTATAGTGCTAAGTAGAGAGAAGATAAAGAGAAAAAGGTGATCTTGGGGGAAATTATTGATGTCTTTTTGCAGGCTTCAGTAGTTTAAACCAGGACTGGCCATAGGAAGCTCTGTAGCAGACAGAGGTCATATGAAGACCCTAGCTATGACACATAGTAGACATCAGTGTCTGTGGAATGAATGAGTGAGCAGTCCCGGCCTATGGTGCAACCTAGATTCTGAAAAAGTAAAATACAACTTTATACAGCTGAGTCTGATTCTGAATTACTAAACCCCTTCAGTGACTTAAGCAGGCCAGACTCCTGGGCTGGAGCCAATTCAACAGAAGCACAAATTATGATCAGCAAAAGAGTCTATTGATTCATAGCTGGCAAACTTGCTAGCAGGGATCAGATGGAAGATCATGATGTGGAGAACAAGGGTTAGTTGCTTGCAGTGGAGGTTTTTTTTTGAGGGGGGAGGACCCAGTTCTTGGACTTTCAGAACATAGATGTAAATGGTGTGGGAAGGGATGTGCTCTTCTGAAAGGCTAGCCCACTGGGTACTTATTCTCCATCATATTCCAGGCACTGTTGAAGTGGCTGCATTTTTCTGCACATTTACTTCAAGTACTGAGAGGCAGTAAGGTGACTGTCTTGTCCCTGTTTCCTAAGAATTTGTATTTAAAAACATAGGTTCCAGGAACCACTTAGAGCTGGAGACAGGGACGGTCATCTTAGAGATACCTGACAAAAGCTGGACTTTGATACCAGACATGTGACTCTCTTTGGGGATAGTACTTGGCTTTCTAAACTTTACAGAGAAAAAGAGAAAACAATACTGTTTTCCAAGGACAGTGTATAGATTGTGCAAGGATGCTTTCAATATCTTCAGCATAGTCCCTTGAATATAATAGGTGCATTATAATTTTTTCCTTTGTAGAAACATGTTTTCTATCATCTTCAACTTTTTACTTTAGTATTTATAAAAGCAAAGTAAATGGAGATCTACCATCTGTAAAGCCTCATGATTTCTGTCACTACCCCAAAGCTGTCTCCAGGGCCAAGCAGTGAGATCTGGCTGGGAGCTCCACAGTTGTTCTTGACTGCACTCAGAGCTGATGGTTTGCACTTGTATGACAGCCTAGGCTTTCCAGAAATTCTGGCTTTGTTAATGACTAGTGAAGGAATATCCCTGGCTTCTGGCACTTGCCATCTGGATTTCAGTGTCTTCCTAGTGTACCTGGCTTTAGAAAGTGGAGAACAAGCTGCACTGTATAGCAGCAAACAGGGTGAGTCTAGGTAGGAGAGAAGACTGTGTCACAGAAAGCAGCAATGTTGGGAGAATCATAAAGGGAGGTCTTCCCAGAGTTTACTTTACATAAATGAAATCAAGTGAAGCGTGTGGGCTTTCTAAGGAGCCCCCTTAGAATGCAGAGGCAAGCCAAAACAGACTCTTGTGCTGTTCTTGGGCTCCTTTCTCCTCCCCTCTCATACATATATGGATATATTACTGCTCACTTCCATGCTTACCACTCTAGGTGGGCCTCCATTGCCTTTGGCTGATTGGATGCTGCTTCTTTCCTAACTGCTCACTTCCGCCCTGTGCCTTTGCCCTGGTCCCTTCTCATTAAGCAATGCCTACCATTTCTTTGTAGTGTTTCATACATGAGGACTGTGTTTTCACCATTGTGTTCCTTCTATTGCTCCAGACTCCTCTCAAGTTCGTATCATACACATGTGTATAGATGTATGCACACCGCCTTCTGAGTTCATTTAGTGTTGTTTTAGTGTGTTTAGGGCTGACCATTTGAGATTGGATAACCTATAATGGATATTCCTTAGAGAAAATCCCATTTTTCTTCTCTCAACAGCCATCGATTGCTGCTAACACTCAGTTTTCTTAATCAAAACCAAGTCACATTGCATCCCTGCTCTGCTTTTGATCTTGTAAGGAACATTCTGGGTGAAATTCTGGGTCTTTGCAATGACTGACAGAATCATAGCTCTCTTCTGTCTTATTTCTCAGCCTTGTTTCTGGTACTCAGCTCTGGCTCTTCCCGATCCAGCTTCATCTGCCATGTGGTTCCCTGAACTGTTACACACACCTAGTTCTTTTCTACACCTCTCATGTTCTTCTGCTCACTCTCGAATTTCTTTCTAGTCTTGGTTCACATCTCACCGTCTCCTTGAGACCAAACCAAACTGCCCTCCCTCTTCATACAGTCTTATTCCCAGCTTTCCTTAGCCTGTTCCCCACAGCACCAGGTACCAGTGTAGCATAGCATTTGTTTTGCTTGTATTTCTGTTCTCAGAATATTTAATCAACCACTCAGCAAGGTTCACTGCATTCAAATCCCAGCCTTACTACCAGCTGTCCATAGATGCCTCATCTGTAAATAACAAAATGTTTCCTAGTGAGTATTCAGTAAGGCAAGTTCTAGGAAAGACAATGGGGTCAGAGATGAGCATCACAGTCCTTGTTGCTACACAGTTATAAAGAGGATCAAATGCCTTCAGCAAGTGGTGCTCTGAACTGAATATCCAGGTAAAGACTGAAATTAGGTGGCCATCTCTTACCCTGTCCTAGAACCAATGGAGAATGGTCTCAAGAACTCACTTAATGCCAGGCATTACTAGAAAAGACACAGATAATAGAACAGGTAGAGAGTCCCCAAGTGAAAACTCAGTGGCCCAGGAAACAAAAACAAGAACCAATAAATGGATTACACCAAATCAAAAGCTTCTGTCCAGTGAAGAGAACACTGGAGTAAGACACAGCTCACAGGGGAGGAGATAATCTTTGCCAGCTATTTGTGTGACAGAGGATTAACACCCAGACTCCATAAACTTTTGAAAACCTTAACAAAACAAGTAACCCCCAAAAAAGAATTGGGTGAGTGGTTTGAACAGACACTTCTCTGAAGATATAGTGTAAGTGGCCATAGTGAAAACACTTATTTAATATCTTTAACCATCAGAAAAAGGCCAAGAATTCACCTAAGCCAGAATAGCTACTATTAAAAACTACACATGAAGTGATGGCAAGGCTGTGGAGTAAAAGGAACTCTTATACTCTTGGTAGGAGTGTGTTTCATTACAACAACTACAGCAAACAGTATGGCCATTCCTTGGAAATCTAAACTTAGAACTACCATATTATCTACCACCCTACTTCTGGGTATATACCCAAAGGGAATGAAGCCAGCACACAGAAAGTGGTGGGCAATAGCTTTAGTTTGGTGTTGGCACTGGTGGTAAGAGGAAAGCCTGTTCATGTCAAGGTCATTATCATCTGGATCCATGGAACCAAAGCTTGTCACCATGTGAACAAAACCACTCCTGAGATAGTTAGGATGACAGGGCCAGAAGTGCAGGGACAGGTTAAGGAATGTTTCATTAATCTGCAGAAAGCCTGGGTCACAGAGGCCAGAGCCCTTGGGAACTCAGTGTAATTCTGTGCCCTGACTTCGGAAGCCTGTGAACAGGGCTGTCCCAAAGGGAGATACTTCGCTGTTGCTGCTGTTAATGTTATTAACACTAAGGCTCCACGCTATTTTCAGCTCTGTAGCATTTAACCCTGCTCTCCTGATTTGTCTTCATTTCCATGTGTCATTCTAGAAACCTGTTTTATTCTGCTTTCTCAAATCTTTTGTGAGCATCAAGAGAGAAAAAGTAAGTGGATTAATTGGGAAGAATTGAAAAGACAATATTAAGAAACTATTTTGTTCTGTCTTATAAAAGTGTGGGGATATGTTTCATATTTAATAAAAATCAGTCTGGAATATCAGGGGACAGAGCTTCCCCTTCCAGCCTTTTTTGTTTGTTTGTTTTTTCGAGACAGAGTTTTCGGTGTAAGGCTGTCCTGCTACTTACATTATAGACCAGGCTGACTTCGAACTCACAGATGCTGCTGCTTCTGCTTCCCAAGTGTTGGGACTAACAGTATGCACCACCACTGCCTGCCTGGGAGCCTGGAACTCCCTCTGCAAACTAAGCTGGCCTCAAACTCAGATCTGCTGGGATTAAGGGCATAGGTCACCACTCCTAGATATTCCCTGTGCTGGGATTAAAGGTGTAAATCGCCACTCTCTGAACTTCCTGGATTGACTATGGGTAGATCCATCTGATATTTCAGACTGGTTTTTATTAAATATGAAACATATCCTCACATAAAAGTTGGCAAAAAAAATCCTGTGTGGTCTCCTTCACCCCTCCAGGAGAGGATGTCAAATGCTTTGAGGCAAGAATAAAGAAGTAAATTGTGGAGAGAGAGGATGTCTTGAGTAAGTGATACACAGAGCTTTTTAAAACTCAGGTTCCCCAACTCTACTTATGTATTCTTTGTGTCACTGGAAATTGTGGGGGAGGAGGGTGTTACCTCCCTGTACAAACTGTGCAGTCTACACCCCCTGGGTCCTTTACACCACTATGTCTGCTCTGTGGAGTTCTTACTCCCAGGGCCTATTTGGAGAGTCTCAGCCAAATAACTGAAATGGTCTCCACAGCAGGAACTTCAGCTGCCTTTTAATTCCAGCACTATAGTTGCCCACAGCTGGAGCCTCAGGCTGGTGGTTGGACTGAGTCTCTTTACTCTTGTTCATGGAACTGTTAAAAAGTGGCCTGCAGTGGTCAGTGATTGCAAAGCCAGAGCATTATAATTCAAGAACCTGGGTGATCAGAACAGCTTGTGAAGTTACTCCCAGAATTCCTGCTTCTGGGAGTGTTCTGTAGGTCAATGGCAGCCTTTGGTTTACATTTGGTTCCACAACTGTGTCTGTGACCTTGAGCCTACTTCAGAAGGCTGTGGATGTTGTGGGCAGTTGGCTTGCAGAAAGAGCAGTATATATGATGCACCTGATGTAGAAACTGGCTGTGGGGATTATTACCATGGTTCTCACTGTCGCCTCTTGTGTTTGTCACAGCATTTATGCTTGAGGACAGGACAGGACAGGGCAGGACAGGACAGAGCTGCCTTCTGGATGCTGTCCAGGGTTAACCTGCCCTTTCAGTAACAGTAGAGGCTCTGTCCACACATGGCCTTTTAGAGCTATATTTTGACAACTGCCCAGTTACCAAGATAACTGAAAAATATGTCAGCCATTGGTCCCAATGCATTATTGATATTGGCAATTTTTCTTTCTCTGCATCGCTCTGTCTGTTGGGAACAGGAAAGGTATTCTCTGACTTCTGTGTCCCTTGGATGCAAGCCAACCCGTGATCCAGCTTTTCTTGAAATGTGAAGGGACATATTTGGCCACCCCCCTGGGCTGCTTTTTTTCCAGCCTGTTTTAAGCACCCTTGCTTCTCCTCTGCAGCATTTCATGGGTGATTAAACATGGGTGAGTGCTCTCTCCTGGAGTGAGGTCAGAGCTCGTGGTACAAAGAGGGATTTTCCTCTGCTGTGCAAACACCTGGCGATGTCACAGAGTCACTGGAGTGCTAGTGATTGCAGTTGCTGCCAAGAAAGCACCTCTGACAGGATATTGATTTGGTGCCATGTTAGCCTCAGCTGGGACAAATGAAGCCTCCTTGCTGCTTGGGGGTTCCAGCTGCCATGGCATATGTACCGTACTGATTAGAAAACCTGGCCCCGAGCGCTTGCAAAAAAATGCTAAGCAAGGGGCCTCAGCCAGCAGCTATCTGTTTCTGGAAGTATGAGATGATGTGGTATAAGGCACTGCTGCCTGAAGGCCCAGAATCATGCATTCAAAGATACTGATGATGAGCTCTCAGATTTGAGCACCTGCTTAATTGGTTTAAGAGAGAAAGCCAGTCATTTCCTGAAATCTTCATGTGTTGAAATATCCCATGGCTTTTTAGGGAGCAAGCTTTCCTTTCTTCCTTTTTTTTTCCTTTCTTTCTGTTTTAAGCAGTTTATGATGACGATTCTATAGGGATGGCTTCAAGACCTGGCTAGCAACCAGGGAAGGTGGACTCACTGTGACATGCTAATCAAACTTATAAACAGTCAGTGATGTAAGTCTCCCTGCCAATATTCTGACAGAGCCCTTTTTCAGTTTAATGGGAAGGTTGTTTATAAGAGCTAAGGTTATCAAGTATAGTTCGTAAGTCATGACTGGTCCTTTGTTACTCTAAGCACTTGGTTTTCCATTATGACTGCTGCAGGGGCTTCAGAACAATTATGTATTAAAATTTCCTATCTTGCCAGCTAGCTATTATCTGAGACAGATAAAGCTGCAAGCATTGAACGGGAAATGGAGCCAGAAGTCCAAGGTAATAGCAGCAACCTTAGGGATCCCTTAGAATCCACCTGGCAGAATGGTTGGTTTGTGGTGGGTTGAGTTACATATGGAATAGGAGTGTATGGGAAATATTGGTAAGAACCCTTATGTTGATGGAACCAACTTCCACAGAGTTTGCAGAGGGCTTTTCTGTGATGCTACTTGAATGTCTGTTAAGTGAGGAAGCTGTTTTCACAAATGTTCTTTATGCCTGGCTAGGGGAGAGGAAGTGTTAACAGAAAGCTCTCCTGTGATTTAGAGGCTCCATTTGGTTTGTCCAATAAAAGCGGGATGCTTTCTGGCAGGGTCTTCATTGACTTGACTTTAGCTTCTTTGATGTACTCAGCACTCTTTCCATTCAGTGCTTTGGTAGGAATTCCTAACTGCCTCCTAAATCTCACTGTAGAGACTTTATTCCTTCCTGATATCTAGCTGAGGAGGTGGAAAGAGATACAACTGTATTGTGCAGCCCCTGATTGCATGCTGCTATTGGTGGTCTGAACAGCGCCAGAGTCTTTGCCTGAGATTTGCCTGGCATGCAAATTACTTTTAATTGTTCCCATGACTTTTCACACCCCCCCCCCCAAGTCCTAGTCCCTGCTTAGTGGAACAGTGTCATTTCTCAGAAAGAGGAATAGCCACAAATACCAACCTCAGCAGTCTACATGTGTTGAGGATTATGGATATTTAAGGTACTTTGTGGGTCTATTATAATAATATTCTCAAAGGTCTCTTAAAAGCATTCAGGTGGAGTATATTAACAAGATCAAACCCTTTATTCTGAGTCTTGAAATCCATTCACTTTTGAGAATCTTAGAGTCCAGCTTAGACATTGATAGGCCCTCAAGGACAATTTTGAAAAACTGTCAGGGGCAGTTACTATCTCCCATTTCCCTGAGTGATGAGTCACATGAAGAATAACATTTAATTTACTTGGAGGGCTCAAGGACTGGTCATCCTCTGCCAGAATGCTGAAAAAATTAACTCTTTGTGACCTAGCAGATGACTCTGGGCAACAGCCACTTTCCCTGGTAAGCCATGTAGCAGCTCTAGGCTCAGTGGAAGTTTCTGTATCTTTGTTACCAAACGTCTCATGTGCCGACCTTAGCCATAAGCAAAACCCTTGACTCTAAAGGAAATGAATTTCACAGCCATTCTCTGAGAAGTCCCTGGAGGAACAGTGATGGACTGGGTCTTCCCAAACCCTGCTCTCAGAAGACCTCTGGTGAATAGATCCTAAGCCTGTTCTCAAGGCTCTTCTTTGGCCCTGTTTACTGGCTACTTGCAACATTCTTGCATACCATTTCCCTTGGCCAGGCCCTGAGTTCATCAAGCTTCTTTCTGCTTCAGGATTCTTATGCATTTTGTGTCTTTTTTCTCCCAGAGATCTTCCTCCCACCTATAGCTCTGTTTTTTTGGATGTTACTCACTTACGGAGTCATCCTCGACACCCGGTAGATCAAGGAAAGCTGAAAATTTAGTCACTACTTATTCCTTCATCAGGAACTGGGGTGTATTACTCTTTCAGCAAATCAGAGCAAGCTTTCTGATGGCTTCAACGAATCAAATGCAGCAGAAAGGATGCTGTGCCATTTTGGAGCCTAGACTTTAAGAGGCCTGGCAGCATCTGCCTTCTTGAAATCAAGCTGCCGGGCCTCCTGAAATCACATCCTTCCAGCACATAGAGGAACTATGACAGCAAGGGGCCAGGAGGAAGGAGAGAGGAGAGGAGACATGGAAGTCTTCCAGCTGGTCTCACCAAGGTACCAGATATGACTGTAAAACCAAATGGAGTATTGAACCCACTAAATCCTATTGAATAATGCACTTTAAGACAGCAGCTTCCTACTCACTATACAGAAAAACACAACTGAAATACTGTCCTATTCATATATAGGTCACATTATTCTTTGGTATTGTTTCATTTCTTTTTAGTTGTTTGTTTGTTTCTTTTTCTTTTTGAGATTATGACTCATTTCGTATCCATGGTCTGCCTGAAAGTCACCCTGTAGACCCAGCTGGCCCCAGAGTCACAGAAATCTACCACCTCTGCATTGCAAGTGCTGGGGTGAAAGGCGTGCACAATGCAAGGCATTCTTTGTTTTTTAACCTTTGTAATGACCTATCTGTTGGTATCTGGTTTGTTTACAGCCATTTCTTCAAGTGGATTGAAGCTCTATAACACAGGAGCTGGAACATTTTTGTTGGCCGTGGAATAGCCCATATTATGAAAATGTTTGTTGAGTTAATGAATGAATTTAGAAGGTGTCACAGCTTTTGTAGAATATTTCCCCCACATATATAGATATAGAAATATTTACCTCTAGTGGACTTCTCAAAATGATGGATACCCCATTTTTATCTTTTTTTTTTATCCCAGTTTGCCTAGACTACGTACCTGCTGAATTAATTCTAAAGCTTGCTCATTGGTAAGAGAAAAGGAAGCCCTCAGCTTTAAGATGGCAGTTCAGGTGGCCCAAAGCTCTGATGTCATTGTGGACACCAATGAAGGTCCTTTTTTTTTTATTGTAAATCATGAGTATCGCATTTCCCTGGGATTTCTGCCCTATAGTTTACTCATTTCCCAATGAACTTCTGGAAGCCTCCATGTTCAGTGAGCATTCTTTCTTCTCACCTGTGAGCATGCCATTGAACCCAAGTGTTAGGTGGATGTGAAGCCATTTGCAACTCTGGAACACCAGTTTGGAAGATGGCTTCTCACCTCAACGTTAGTACTCACTCTCTTGTTCAGGTACTTAACTTTGAGGGATGCTGTTTACTTCCTAGTAGGACCAGGGGCTCGGGAAAAAGAGTGGCAAGATCTTTGCCAACAGCTCTGAGACTTCCCACATTCAAACTAGCTTTACAGCTCTACAAAGAACAACTAGCTGATTTATGTACATTTGGACCAGAATTTGGCTGACTATAGTAGCATCAGCACTTTTACATGAATAAAAATTTCAGTTTTATTAGCACAGTCAAGTTAATTCTGCTGGCTTAGCAGTATATTCCAAGAGGCAGAGTGGCCACAGGGCACTACCACATTGCCTGCCATTAGCTGGAGGATCACAAGCTGGCAGGAGGGAAGCCAGGGT
This sequence comes from Phyllotis vaccarum, assembly GCA_033318265.1. Classification (NCBI taxonomy): domain Eukaryota; kingdom Metazoa; phylum Chordata; class Mammalia; order Rodentia; family Cricetidae; genus Phyllotis; species Phyllotis vaccarum. Next base: position 83,751,208 of record JARWLC010000014.1, on the reverse strand, counting down.
CTCCGCTGAGGGGTGGGTAGGGTGTGTGGACAAAGTGGGATGATGATTGTCATAAATGACTCATTCAGTGTTGAGAAGTCAATGTTCCATGGCAGTGACTTGATTGAGTATCATCAAGAGACCAAATTCCAGATTTTGAATAATAAAGGGTCCTTAGGCTTATTTGCCTTGGGTGCACTCTGCATAGTTTCCTTCTCTGGCGTTCTAGGGATGAGAATCAGAGAAACTGTTTATAAGAGCCTTAGTGTTCAAGGCATTAGTCAGTCATTTTTACTTCTTATGATTGTTCTTTACAGAAGGGCTGATACAAATCCAGCTGGAGTTAATAAATGCAAAAAAAAAAAATATGGAAGGAGCAATATTCCGTTCAAGCAACTTCAAAGTCCATGGGTAGCTCTCCATTTAGGAGTAGCAGGGCCAGGAGTCTCAGAGCACCTTTCACATTTTGTTTCTTTGTCTCATTAGTTCTTCTCTCTGGTTCTCTGTGTTGCCATTTAAAAAAAAAATAGAATTATTTCCACGTGGTGGAACCAATAATGGCAAGGCTAAGACAGCTTCAAGCCTACATTTTATCTTAAAGAGAACCGAACTTTACCCTTCCCTCACATAACTACATCAAACCCCCATGAGGAGATGATTGGGTCTATTTAGGTCACATGCCACCCCCATCTCACTGCTTTGCTCGGAGAAATGGAGTTCATGACCTGAGTAGCCAAAGATGTGATTCCTAAGGTCATATCCAGCATGGTGAGTTCACATGGAACATTTCTTGCAGCTGTTTTGAGCCTTACTAAAAATAAAGCCTGATTAGCACAGGCTAGGCTGTGGCTCTTCCATTGAGGCAAGTGAGCACTGGACAGGAACCCAACATCCACTAGCTCAGCCTGGCTAAAGCCAGAGAGGAGGATTTTGTCTCAGTATGTGACCTCCCATTACAACCACTGCTGCAGGATCTTGTCAGAGAAGAGAAAAGTATGGGTCACATGCTATGCTTCACTGCTTCATCCTATATTCTTTTTTTAAGGCCAGGAGGAAGAAATTGGGATCTATTTTGCTTTTACAACTTACTAACATCACTCATGGTGTTGTTTGAATATAACCTTCGAGTGATTTGTGTGTGTGTGTATGTTTGCACGTGCGCGTGTAATAGGTCAGAGGTGGTTGATAGGTTTGTTATTCATTTGCTTCTCCACCTTAACCATGAGATGAGGTCTTTCCCCTCCAGTGCTGGGATTATAAGTACTATTGTTACACATGTCTTTTTTCTTTCTTTAAAAAATGGATGTTGGGAATTCAGAGTCAGGTCTTAATGCTTAAGCATGGAGTAATTTTCATATCGACCCATCACCACAGTCCCAAGCCTGTCTCTCTTCCCAGATGCTCTGGGCCACTCTCAAGCCCTGTGGTTGTGATGCTGGCTGTTCAGAGCTGCAGTTCACATGAGGGTGAAGCTAGGGGACCTGGCTCTGTACCTGCTTTGTGTAATGATAGAAGATTCTGGGAAAGAGTTCTTCTTGAATCCTAAAATCAGTCAGAAAAGGTGTCAGAGGAGAGGGCTGTGTGACAGGGTTTCCTCAGCCCTGCCTGAAAGGAACCCCTGGAGAAAAGAGCCTCTAGAGTGAAACTCACATCTGGTGTAGATAGAAAGGGGGGCTGTTGCTATGCCTGCTGTCACCCCAACAGCCCAAATGTCTTCAGAATTTTCTCAACACTCTTGGTAAAGTCAATGGCTAATTGCAAAAATGGGTCAAGGGCTGACTTCAGGATATCCGAGCAGGCAGGCACATCTTGTAGCTGGCAGTCACTGCTTTTGAGGGGTGGCCTTTTCAGACTGGGTCTGAACCTGTTTGTCTCACTCTTGTCCCTTCCCTTTTCACATTTGCTATTTGATTTTTCTTTTATTTGAGATTATAATTTAATTACATAATTTCTTTCTTCCATTTTTTTTCTTTCTTCCATACACCCTCCTTACACCTTTTTCAAGTTAATGGCATTTTTCTTTTCATTAATTGCTGTTATACACATGTATGTATATATGCATATATTTCTAACTATAGGCGGCACAGTCTGTGTAATGAACTTGTATGTATGTTTTCAGGGATGACCATTAGCTGAAGATGATTCTAGTCATAGATGGAATCTTCATCATGGAGGTCTGGCTACCATTTGCTCTGAGGCTGTTGCAAACACTGTGGAAGTTCCTAGAGACCTAAGCTCAGTTCAGAATGCAGGAGGCACTAACAACCTCCACATGTGATGTGACACTTTTTCTAAGAGCCACCCCTGGTCTTGCAAGATCTCTAAGCACCTTGACTGCAAGGGGCTGACAGACTTCTTCTACCATCTTTTGCTAGTCTCCCTAGTTACATGAACTCATACCCAGTCTCACAATGTATTCTCCTCGTGGAGTCATCTGCCTTCAACCACCTATCATGAAAACAACTTTTATTCATGTACATTCAAGATCCAGTTCAAATGTCATTCATTTTTGCTTCTTCAGCAGCCCTGCATTCTCTGGTATGCATCGTCCTCCTATCCCCTTTATATGTACCCAGGAAGGTAGTCTGGTGTGGAGAATAGAGCATGAGCTTTGTCCTCTGGTCTGGATCTTCAAATTCTTGGCTACAATCTTTCCAAAACCTTTGCCAGTTCTTTGGTAGAAGTGGTCACAACAAAGCCATGCAGAAGTATTTTATTGACATGTGTTCATTGTCCACACTGCTGCATTTCCTAAGAACACTGCCCGGTCACACATTTCACGCCCCCTTTCACTCACCACCCCCCCCTTATTAATCTGCTTCATTTCCCCTGTAGACAGTTTTGTTTTCCCTTCCATTTTACACTTACGTACAAAATTTAATTTCTATATGAAACTATCATCCATGAAGGAGACACAACATGGCCTTTGTCTTTGTGAGTCCGACTTAATTTGTTTAATATGATAATCTCCACTTTCCCTGCAGATGGCATTCTGTTGTGTATGTATTTTACATTTTCTTCATCTGTTTCTCTGCTGATGGACACCTAGGCTGGTCATCTACTTAGCTCTTATCGATTGTGCTTCAATAAAAAGATTAACAAATATCTATGTGACATATTAACTTTAGTCTTTCAGGTAAATGCTCAGAAATGGTGCAGACGGCTCATGAAGCAGTTCTTTTGGAGGGTCGTCCATACTGAATTCCCTGTCGACTGTATGTTAGGGATCTGTGTTCTCTTCTTTCTTGCTGTCCCTTGTTTTTATTTATTTTCTAATGATTGTCATTCCAACAGTGGTGATATGGAATCACAAGGTAGTTTTAACTTTATATAGAAGTATGTTTTAATGAGTATATGAACTAACCTGTGACATGCTTAGCAAGATGCCTGGCAAATGATAGGTGCTGTGCTTATGACTAACCAAATCTTAGAGATGAAAGGAATCTGAGAGGTCAGTTCCACATGCCTACAGAAGTTTGGTTTTACACCTTACAAAAATTCATCTCAGTTCTCTTTGAAATCTGTTTGGGACAAAAAGTTTGGTAGCTTTCGAATATTTTATGGTATTGCATGCTGTACAAATGTTGGTAGCACTTGGGTTATGCATGGATACTAAGGGGGATGCTTTAACTTTTGGCTATCTGCATATGAATATAGGTATGCACTTGAATGATGTACATTAATATATATTTTACATGTGTGCTTGTGCGAGTGTGTTTAGTAATATTTGCTTATGTGAGACTTTTCTAGACTCTGACTAAAAAGCCAAGTCAGGAAGTCACAACAGAAATTAGTTATGTAAAGTTGTAAGCAGCATTATGGCTTCCAAACCTTTGTTAATGGGTCAGTTTGTATCTATTCATTTGCTTACTTCCAAATAGAATGCCACTAGAAACTGCGATTCACAGTGTTGGTATAATTAACAGAATTCTGACTAAACAAGCCACAGAAAACATGAACTTGTCAAATAGCACAGATTTCCTACTGTGGGCTAGGGAGAACTTGATAAGGAGCTAGGAGGCAAGGATTCCTGAGTTCCTTCATGGTAGATCAGCTTCAGTGTTCACATCTGTAAAGTGGTGGGTCAGGTAACAATCTGAGAGATAAGAGAAACAGAGAGACCAGAGTGACCAACATCCCAGAAAACTAAGAACTCCTGTACCCAGACAACAAGAATTAAGGAAAACGTTGAAATCTCTTAGAAGACACATGTTATTTGAAATATTCTATTGGTTAAAAACTTTAAGAATCATAAAATTAAATTATCTTTCAGGACAATTTTAAAAATAATCATTGGCCTAAAATAAGACAAACATATATTTTATCAACTTTCTAATATGCATGTAGTTTTAAAACTACATGACATAAAATCTTGTCTTGGAAGCTTCTTAGTTAGTTATTCCATCTACTAGATTGTAATGGAAGCATGTTCATTTTTCTTCTAAAAATTGGCTTTTTTTGACCTAATCAAATCCAATAATGTCTGTCTTCCTTTTCCCAAATCCCTCTACATGATGTTGAAGGACTGTATAAGTGGATCATAGGAGGTTCTTTTTGCTTAAATTTGTCACTTTGAACATGCCAAAAATGTGACCTTGTGACAGGGACACATCGTGAGGACGAGATAAGGATCAGCTCCAACTCTGGTTGCTTGGTTCTCTTTCTAGCAGGTGACTTCTTGCTGTTTCTATTGTCTTGTTGTGAAGGGGTGATAATATCTGACCCACAGAGCTGTTGTGTGAACAGGAGAGCCCTTAGCACAGTGCTTAGACCAGAAGAAGTTTCCTGCCCTTAGCACAGTGCTTGGATCATAGGAAGTTTCCTGCATTTAGCACAGTGCTTGCTACTGGTATAGTTACAACATATCTGAATTTGGACAGCCAGGCAGTCACTCAAGGCACATGAGCTAATTTAAATACCATATTTGAGGACCACACTTCTGTCTCCTCGTCCCAAGGAAGTTGCCGAAATATTTCCCCTTTTGGCATATTATTTCTGAAGTCACTGTTTTAAGCTGGTTGAATTTGAGTAATTGTAGTTTTCAGGTAAATGACCTCCACACCAATATCGGCAGCTGTTTAATATTAATAATGCTTTATCTCATTGAAGATGTACTTCTTGAACAGGTGTTTAAGGATGAACTAATGGAGTGATTTTGGAATCTGTGACAGGTGAGAGGGGCCAAGATTTTTCCTGAGCTCGGTATCTTTGCCTATGGCCAATGACTGTAAATGACTGCTGTTAGTTACCAAATGGATGAGCAAGTAGATGGTAGATAACATCATTATATTCTTTTGCCTATGTCACATGAATGGAACTTCACTTGACCAATGAAAAGTTGTACTCACTTTTAAGTTGATCCCCAACCCTACATCCTTTGTGCCTTCCAACCTGGTCTCATTCTGCTGGGCAATTATGTTATTGACATTGTGCATGACCAAGGGGACCATCTAGCAGTGTGGTGCAGCTGTGTAGAGCTGACAGACTGCCAAAGTCAACAGCTGCCTAGCCAGCGCCCAGCAGAGATGCCTCGGAGGCGTGTGGCATTATTTGAAGAAACTCTTCTGTTGTAATATTTGTGTTTTTGAGGGAGAGAGAGGGAGGGAAGAAGGGAGGGAAGGAAAGGGAGGGAGAGAGAGGGGAGAGGGAGGGGGGAGGGAGGAGAGAGAGAGAGAGAGAGAGAGAGAGAGAGAGAGAGAGAGAGAGAGAGAGAGAGAGAGAGAGAGAGAGAGAGAGAGAGAGAGAGAGAGAGAGAGAGAGAGAGAGAATGTGAATCAATCCCATTAGTAAGAAAACACCAGGGCTTTGTGCCTGGAAGCTCCAGACTTCCCTTCCTTTGGGCTAGGAGCCCGGCTCTTTATGCAGGGCGGCGGGCAGCCATCATTGCCCGGCATAGGGCTGGGTGGCAGAGGGCTGCCTGTGGGGGCAGGTGTGGAGTGGTTTCTCCTCCCTCCTCACCCGGAGTGCCAGCCCTGTCGCTAGCCTGGCGCTGACAGACGACTTTTCTCACTTGTCAGTTCTTGCTTGTCACCAGGGCTGCTGGTAAGTGAGAGGCAATAGAGGGGCACAGGCCGGGCAGGAGGAGCACAGAGTGGAGCCCGGCAGGGGTCTGAGCCCCCCTGTGGCTCATTCTGCAGCTCTGCTCCGGCTGCTCCACCCGGCTCCACACTTTCTTCCTCCTCCTTACCATCCAGCTCTCCCTTTGCCTCCAAATCCTTCAGGGGCCGCTGGGCGCTGGGAGCTTCCGCGGCTTTGTTTAAGGGGGAAAAGAACCTGAACAGACCCAAGGTGCTTTCTCCCTACCGAAGCACAGCACAGTCCTGATTCCTTTCGCTGACAGTAGCTGGGCGTCATGGCTGGTTTCTGCGGCTGCCTCCAGGGCGCACCTGGGGCTGGAGTCCCCCGTGATCCTAACCCTCTCTGAGCCATCTCAGGGGACGCTGCAGGGGAAGTGATAAAGTGACTGAAAAACTCGCTGGGCTGGACCCAGAGAGGAGAGGAGGCCAGGAAGGAACCACACAAACTCTACTCCACCTCACCCAGTGAGACCCTGCAACTATGGAGTCTCCAACCAAGGAGATTGAAGAATTTGAGAGCAACTCTCTGAAACACCTGCAACCAGAGCAGATAGAGAAAATCTGGCTCCGGCTCCGTGGGCTGTAAGTAAATCTACTGATTTCCTTTCCCCTTCTTGCCTCTCTCATCCCTATTTTACTGCATGTCCACACTTGCCACTTCTTAGCCCTATCGCATGGCCCTTGAACTGAGCAGTAGAAGTTCCACAACCTGCCTCTGTAAACTACAGTCAGGAATCAATTGTGCCTTAGAAGGAAGGCATGGAGAGGGCTGCTTCGCTGTCCCTAAGCCCCATTTCCTTTGGGAAGGGCCTGGGCATACCCTCAAGAGTAGACACTTGTAGTACAAGTAGCAAATACGTGCTTCTGGTCCATTTGCCCAGGAGAAAAGTTTGGGGACTTTGGTGAGGGACTTTTAAATAGAAGCTTTCTTTGTAGACTGCTTGCTTGCATGTTGGTGGACCTTCTAAAAACTTAGTAGCTGTTAAGATTCAACGTACACTCATATTGATAATTCTCTTTGCCCTCTCCCCAGCTAACTCCTGGTAAGCTCTTGGTTCTGATATATTCTTAGGAATCTTCCTGGCACAATATGTTTATGAAAAGGGTGAGCTATTTCAGAGAAAGTGCACATCAAATACAGATGGGAACAGCCCAAATGGCTGTTTATTCTTAAACCCAGTGTCCAGAATTCTACCTGGGCAGACACAGAGAGAGCTCGGCTCTACTACACTTCACTGCATTCTTTCTGGTTTTAGTTGCTGAGAACAGAGACAACTTCAGGGTATATTCTCCTTTTTTAAGCATTCATAAACAGTGAGGCTGGTCATCTCAGGTAGGAGCCTCAGCGATTGCCCCTCAGCTGACACACAGCCCCCAGTGGTGGTGTTCGCAGCAGATAGATGCTTATTGTATCAGTATTTGAAAGTTTAAAAACCTTCCGTAGGTTTTCTGAACTTAAAGGGACAGTGACAGAAAACAGCTCCTTGCCATAGGTCTGCTCTTGAAAAACCTGTATACACATGTAAGAAGCAAAGGCAAACCAATCAAGAAGGTACTGATCCAAGTTCATCTTATGAGACACCACATTCTCACAGGATATTCATAATTACCAAGGGAGACAAGAATGTTGTGTTCATTTCTTTAAAGGGTCCCTATCCAGGGGTATACTTTATACAAAGCATTCTACTTGGAATGGAAGCAAGCCCATTGTCATTGACTTTGTAGGACACCGTTCCAAGGAATTTGCTTTTGTGACTTTTTAAATTTAATTATTTATTTATTTATTTATTTATTTATTTGGTGGGTATGAGTAGAGACTGTAAGCTTACCTGGATAGCTGGTCCCTGGCAGGCAGACACTTGTAACAGCTTAGGTGACTTATGTGGAAACCCTTTTCATGTTTAGTGTCCTGAGTGATAAGCTTGTCATACCGTACCACACACAGAATGTTTGTTGTGTCCACAAAACCTGAGGCTGAGGTGTGCACCTCAGAGTTAGACTGGTGTTTTTACCTTCTCAGCTTGAAGGACCAGTGACCACTTCTCCAGAACTGTTTCTCTGGCTGCTTTATGAGCTAAAGGTACTCCATAAAGCCACTGAGGCTTACAGACAACCTTTGGCTAGATCAGCATAGCTCAGGTGGAAACTTGTCTGAGAAGCACTTAGCTCTGCAGCACACGGTCTTGTAGCTTTCACTTCTCAAAGTGTCTCAATGTAATGTGTGATATAGTATAGTCATTTGAGTCTGCTCAGACCTCGGGGTGCCTTAGAAGGTGTGAACAGGTTCCTCACCCAATGTGCCTTTCCTAATTATTCTTGTTTCCTAAAGAGACCCCTTTGCTCAATAGCAACCCTCTGGACTTTTAGTTCCATTTTACAATTTGAAAGATATTTATTGCTATCTATACTTTTTTAAAAAAAACCACATATGTTGATTTGATTACCATTCATCCTACCACATTTACTTCTTTAGGTATTTATTTATTTATTTCAACAAAGCAGCGATTTCTGGGAAAGTTGCTAAGCCTTTTGGAACCAATGCATATGCTCATTTTCACAACTCAGGATAATACCTTACAATCTATACCACGGAAATCACTGTGAGACTCTTTCTCCTCTCTCTCTCTCTCTCTCTCTCTCTCTCTCTCTCTCTCTCTCTCTCTGTACACAGCTGACTGTCAGCAAGAGAAAGGAAGCAAGCTGCTCCCCACCCCCCCCCCCACCAACATTTTAGAAAGAGCCAGGAGCCATAGTTAAACTTTCATATCACTTATTATCCTGACACTCTTGCAGACAGGGCTTTACAAGTGACCACAGGTGGTGAGAGATTTATCTTGACTGGTCTGCAAGCTAGGTAAGCTCTGGATTATCTAGTGCTCTCTCATCTCCATGACACTTTCTCCCGTATTTGATTTATGGGTGAAGTATTTTTTTCTCCTTCATCAAGGTACAAGACTCACCAGGACAGATATTTTGTGTACCTTGTCCTTTCTGTTTCTCCAGTGTATATGGTTCAATTAGTCAGTGTACAGTGTTCAATAAATAAATGATGAAAGCAGAAAGACTGCAATGTGAACATCTTAACATGCAAAATGAAGGCAAATATGTACTTGACCCAGCCTCCAACATACTGTTAGCCTGAAACAGGTTTAATGAGCATCATTGTCTAAACTTGGGTCAGAACTCTGTAAAATGTGCAAAGCTATGACCCAGGGATGAACTCCATGCTATGTTTCCTCTTTCTCTCCACATCATACAACCCTCTTCTGTACTGATGAAGAGTGGTCTTTACGAACAGCAAAAAGGTTACCAAGTCTGCTATTTGCAAAGAAGCCACCATGTAGGCCATCCAGAGGACAATCCACTTTCCATTTCAACTCCACCAGCTTTTCTGCTATGTCTGTCTATCCTTTATTTCCATATAAATAGTGTCTATTAATTTGATATGTTTATTGTCTGTCTCTCAATTTAGAATATAAATTTTACAGAGGAGGTTTTTTCTTTTGTCCATTTTGCTCACTTGGCTTGTCCTGGTACATGGTAAATCATTGGCACTTTCATAAAACCTAGAATAATTTCATTTGTTTCTCAAGGAAATATACAAAACTCTTTGCCCAACCTTATAGTATTGTCAATGCACAAACAGTTCATGGAACATTAGAAAGTGTCTTAAACATCATTTACCCAATTGCGATTATAGCCATGGAGGCATTTACTACTCTGGTTGACTCTCTGTCCCTAGAGTGAAGGGATACATGCATATTCAGAGAGGTCCACAGTGATTCAAGTTTCACGGCTTCCTTCTGCAGTTTTCCCACCTCTTACATGAAAGTTCACATTGCTGTAGGCCAGAAGAAACAAATTATGCGCACCTGAGCATCCTGAGTCACTGTGTCTACCAGGTGCATTCAGCTGAGAGTAGCCTCGCTGTCACTTTTCCATAAACTTCAGTTGCACACCAGGGCTGTTGGCACATTTCCTTCCTCCGTGGGAGTGGACAGGGAATGTTCACACAGCACCTCAAGTAGCCTTGTTGGCAATGGCTCCGCCGTTGGTAATTGTATGCTATCTTTATGCCAGGATGATATGAGAGACCATGTGGTTGCTTGAGTTTGAGAAAGTGAGTCATGACCACTGCCATGGGTCCTGACCAAGAGTTTTTCTGTTGCCAAATTGCCACACGATGACAAGAAGTGTCTCTATGCTGCACTTTGTTTTAGCTGAGTGTAAGAGGATACATGTCACCTTTTCCTTGGCATTTGCTGTCTTAATTATAATGTTTCAGCCTCTCAGTTATCTTGTCCAACCATAATTAATTTATAGGATTAAATTTATGATTAAACAATGCCCTATGTTGTGTTTTTGCATTGTTTAAAGTAATATGGATATAAACGCAGGTAAGTGGCTCCTATGCTAGTAGATTAGGGAAACTACTGCTTTTTCTCTCCAGCACAAATTTCTACTCCCTTACTCTGGTAACAGGGATTGTGTCCCACTCTGTATCATGAGTTGTAGATCCTAGGATCTTACGTCTCCATGATCAGTAGGTCTCGGTAAGCACAGATCTCAACAGGAACATGGAGTCCCTTGCTGAGACTCTATATTGGCTCTGGGAGATTAATACTGTCCCTTTTTGGACTTTGCTGGTGACTGCCATGATTCATTTCCTGTTATCTGAATAAAAAGGATTTTCTTATGCTAGAAAACAAAGAGCCAACCTTCAGGGAGAAACAGGGATGGAAAGGTAGGGTGGGGACCCCTGCAGCTATTTTTCGGATGCTGCTGGCTGTCCCAGCTGCATGGAACAGTTAGGTTCTGTTTTTCTTAGGTTGCTTTAAGTTTGCTTTTTCTAAAACATTCTTCACTGACGCCTTATAGATCCTTGGAAGAGCAGGACTAAGCCTAGGCAAAGATAGCTAGGCCTCTGCATTTGCACATTTGCTTTTGTACTCATTTTGCACATTTTCTTTATACTCATCTGAATTTTTAAAGTGTAATTAGTGCTTCGGAAACATGAATCTGTCAAACGAACATTTACTGGGTATCTGCTATGTGCCAACCCTTTTGCCATGCTCTGTATGCAAAAGTGGATAAGATTCCTCTCTGACCTTAGCAGGTCATGGAGAGACTGGCATCAATACCCAGAGTGATGAATGTAACTAGAGGGCAATGCAGAGAAAGTACCTCTGTCCTGGAGGCCAGAGAAGATCTTTCAGATACGGGAGGCCTTAAAAAAAAACACAAGAAAAACTCCTTTCATCAATGTCAGCCTTTTGACAATAACTCAGGGAAGCCCTTTGCAAAATGTGGGGCATACAAGAAGCCATTGCTTTGGCCCCGGATAAGCTTGTCCTGAGTTTTGAATTGTTTCTGTGGGCTTCTGACAAAACACCATGTATTAGTTAGAGATGTAGGTGTGAAACCTAGTAAGCTTCCCTTTGATGGTCTTCCATTGATAATTTTCAAAATACTGGTCACTGTTGGATCTTCTTGCTGTTATTACCATGGAGTGACTGGATAGAAAGCTCCCAGGTCACTGGAGAAGAGACTTCTCCATATTAATCTTCAAAAGCATTATTTTCTTTAAAAAGTGGGTGGCATCCTCTTGTGGCTCATGGAATAAGAATTGATAAAACTTGGATTTAAAGCTGAGAAAGAGAAGGAGAGATTACTTACTGGGTCTGTCCTGGGAGTTTGGTGCCAACGCCTCCGTATGCACTTAGATAAGAATGCTCACTTGGAGTGTGTACATGCTGACCCAGTGGCCTCTGGAATGTCTCAGTAGCTGTTGGTGATTACAGCATGGAGAATATATGGAGGGAACATTGGCTTGGTGCTGGGTGTCTGAGAGTCTTGGCTTCGTGTCAAAGCCACTCAAGTAAATGACCCAGAGAAGAGAACCCTGATCAGAGAAACCATTCTAGAACTGTCTTAAAATGTGTTGCTTATTTTTCCCAGACCACGGATTCACTGTATGAATGGGTCCTCCAAGTATCTCGCATAACTGAAAATGTCAGGTGATTCAGCACATTTTTACTGGGCCTGACCTCTGAACCAGTTTAGGAAGGTAATGCAAGGATCTCAGAAGGAAAGCCTTAACCCCACAAAACTTTAGAGTCTAGTTAGGGTGACCAAAAAGGGTTTAAAAACATAAAAGGTCTCATATAGCCGAGGATAGGCTGGAACCTGATACACAGCTGAAACTGGCTGTGAATGTCTTATTTTTCTATTTCAACCTTCAAAGTGCGGGGATAATATTAGAGATAACTTGTTCAAGTTCCAGAAAGTTCTTATATGTGCAAAATGTTGAAAAAAGCAACACTAAAAGAGAGGGCAATAGCTAGATGCTAAATGAATGATACTGATAACATGTTCAGAGTAGCCTTTCCCTTGCTAACCAACAAAGACTTTTAAAAGAAGTCTCCCTGTATACCACAGGAGAAAGTGGTGAATATCAAGTGTGAGGCTAGAGTCTTACATCTAGTGTGCATTTTCCTTATTTGAATACTAATACTATTTAACATTACACCATTGCTTCTTATCATGTTATTTGTGCTGACTTATTAGCTAATTATAGCCCAATATTTGGCAGCTGTGTGCATATTATTTTGGCCAACATTTGCACATGACTCTCAGTTGGGAAGCAGACCTAAGCGAAGAGGTTTCTGTATTCAGGTTCTGCTTTTCTGTCTTGGTATTTTGTGCATGTGTATAGAAAAATGCTTCCTTTACTTGCTCTATATAGAAGGAAAGGGCATCTAAGATCTCCATTATGGCTTTTAAAGAACTGACTAAAATCATTGATCAATATGAGGCATATAAAATAGTCTGTAATAACTTTGAAGATGGCCACTACCATTTGACATTAGGAATAAAGGGTAAATTCTGCAGCAAGCCAACACTATTCTTGGAGAAAGAATACTGAATCTATGTAAGGAATTAACATTCTTCATGCTTTGTATTGGAGAGTGTTCTTTATTTAAAGTCTTCTTGACAGCTGTTATTAAACAAAACTAATGAACCTTAATGAGCACAATATGAATCTTTTCTACATAGTAAAATTAAAAGCTTAAGAGTAATTCAACCAAGACGTGAAACTGAAATTCATAGACAATGTCTTTCATTCATCTGTCTGTAGAGAACTCAGCGGTCACCCATTCACTTAGAAAACATTTCCTCACATCTGTGTGCCTGATGATATGCCTGGCCACAGAGATCTACTAGGAACTGAGACAAAGGCTTTCTGTCCAAATGGATGTTCAGTGTAAAGGTAGAGAGAAATGTTAGCAAGATTTCCAGAATAGCATTTTACAATGATGACTGTCAAAAAGAAATGATGCCATAAAAAATGGTTAAGACGATTCAAACCAGATCCAAGACCAGAGAAGACTTCTCTAAATAAGTGAAATTCAGTGTGGGACACAAAGAAATAAACATTAGTTGAGTAAAAGTGTAAGGGAAGAATGTGCGAAAAAATTCAAGTTCAGTTTCTCAGAAATGGACACTTTTGAGAAAATAAAATATGGATCAAGTTACTCCAGCATCGAGTAGAAGACTGCGGGATGGCCACCCACCAGAGGACCAGCTCCATCTTCTGGTGTTAGCATAGGAAGCTATTGTTTATACAGAGAGATCAGAGGACTTTGGGAGGCATTGTACCCCACATGACTTAGATTTGGGGGTAAGGACAAAGCCAGGGTTTTACCTTGATATCTAGGTATCTTTCACTTGGAGAAGAGTCTCTGAGAACTTGTGCATATTTGCAGGCTTGGTTATGGATGGTAACAGGTTGAATGGGGTACAAAAGCAATGACATCATTTTTGGTTATACTAAATATGAGGCAACTTAAGAGCATAACTGGAGGGAGCTATAGTAGAAGCATGAAGAGTTGATAAGTGCATCTGCAGATTAAAACAAAAAACTAGATCAGTTACATTATGTACAACTCAACAAGGTAAGAAGAAAAACTTTGTGAGTACTGAGCGTTTGGTAAAATACTCACCCAAACATAACGTTGGAATGGAGACAGAAGCATGGAGGCAGGTTGGGTCCTTTCAAGTACTCTAAGGTAGGAAAGGGATTTTAACCCAGGAAATGAAAGGATGGCACTCTTATCAGGGACCATGTTGAAAGTACAAGGCAGATGGCTCAGGGGTTAAGAGCACTGACTACTCTTCCTGCGGTCCCGAGTTCAATTCCCAGCAACCACATGGTGTCACAACCATCTGTAACCAGGCAATTGAGGCCTGAAATCCAGAGCCCAGCATACTCTGAAAGGTTCTGGTGGTTTATAAGTCCAATGGACTCTGAGTAATGTAATTCATCTAAAACCCAGCCAACCACAACTCTTAAGTAACCAGGACACTTCCTATAGGCTGGAGACACATCTAGCAAATGTGATTGAAAAAGATTAATCTTCGAAAGCTACTTCTAGATATGTTTTGAGAGGGGTTCAAATTTTGACTGACATCCTAACACCTTCTCCGCCTGTCTTTTTTGTTGTTGTTGTTTTGTTTGTTGTTTGGTTTTTTTATATGAAGAAACAACCAAAAGTTGGTTGTGATGTTTTACAATTAATTCTGTGGTGCTTTATGGTTTTAATGCAATTTAATATATATTTTCTGAGTGGATTCTGCTAATGTAGGCAGGTTGTATGGATCAGTCCAATCCTTCATTAGTCTCAATTATGTACAGACTTAGGACTCCCAGAAATGGTTAGATTTGAATATGACCATCTCTCCTGAACCAAATGTGGATTTATCTTGAGTTATGGCTCAGTAAGTAATTCAGCTCTTTTATATGAGAGTTGATCTATGAGCAATATCCCAACATCTGTCTCTAAAGGTCTGGATGAAGTCATGCAACTCACTCTATCTCTCTGACTCTGTCATAAAGATGACTCTGAAGGTTTCTGTAATACCTTCAGCTTAAGCTCAATGAAGTATATTTTATACAATAATATATACAGTCCTGAATGATTGTTTTATAGGCCTGACTGCCAACTATGAGGAACTAGATTTAACTTCATGACTATAACCTTGTGTGCTCAATTTGAAATAAAAGAATCATTTGTTAGTTATTTATTATCATGTACATTGTTTAGGCCTTTTAACCTGTCTTTAAAACACTGTATGATATGAGCAGTTTCTAAAAGTGACAGAATGTTCAAACTGCCATTCGGCATGGTTTCTGGGAAGTCAGAACCAAAGACTACTTGGTTCCCCTGGGTAGAAGGATTTGGATGGGTCCAAAGAATCCATCTGCTAGTTCCCTAGGTTTTAGACAATCACTGCATTTTGCCATTTTTAAAACCTGAGATTTACAGAATTGTGTCCAGAGAGACACAAATATCTTAGAGGAAATTGGAAGGCCCTCTGCTTCCAAGAAGCTATGGGATTGTCTGGAATTTACTCTGAAATGGATATGAGTCAGGAGCAGGCTTTAATGAAAAAAGGATAGAGAGACTGGCATGCCAGTGGGTGGGCAAGCAAGTCTTAGGGAAATTAGTCTGTGACTAAAGTCAGAGTATACAGCCTGCATTGATGTTAGATCTACCTGAGAGAACAAAGTACAAGTTGGAAAGGCAAGCTCCAGATGATTCAATCAAACCAAACCCACCCCTTCCCTCACAGGGGTGTGTCTGTGAAGAGTGAAATTTTTTTCTTAATCCTGTGGATTTGTCCCCTCTTTGGCAATGCCATGAGAGAAATTAGAGACTTTTCACATACAGTTATTTAAGAAGGAGCCTGGCTCCCAGAGAGGAGGTCACAGAAATCTATTTCCTTCCTCACGACTCAGCTGCACTAACTCCACAGCAAGTTTTGTAAATATATGATAGAGATATGAATCATTTATGAAAAAGCCACACTACCAGATTTCCACAAGTGTGACATTTTCTTTCTATTTCCTCAGATGAAAACCTTTCCGTTCTTCTCCCCAGTGCCACTTCTTAGCTCTTTTCCTAGGTTGAAGCCATAAAATCTTAGCTGTAGCTTTCAGCTTGCTCTATTAAAAAAGCCTGACTTTTAACCAAGGGACGTTCTCAGCTTTCTATGAGGAGAGGTCTCCTTTGGGGTCCTAGTCATAGGAAAGCCACATTTGACCCAGGATCAGGAGATAAGCAGGCGTGAAGAATGGTGTTGGGTTTCTGTCTAGCCAGCTGTCTGCAGACATATGAGGGTCTGTTGTTGGGGGTGAACAGTAAAGAAATTGACTCCTGTAAAGAGTACAGGAGATGCAAGAGGACCATAGTAGAGTCACAGTGTCAATTGGTAGTTGCACGAAAGCTTCCTGGGTGGCTCTTTAACTTGGAATGTATTAGCTTCTCCTCAAAGACCATCTATTAATCTGCCCTCTGACCAACACTAGCCAGAGAAACTGCTCCCAGGATTTGTAGAGACTGGATTGTCTTATTTACAGAACAGTTTGAGATAAACCTTCTATTCATCTCTTCAACTATCTCTAACATCAAGCCATAAAGGCAAAGGCTTCCTTAATTTGAATTCGATCTCATTTGACTAATCATGTTAAGAGTTTTATATATATATACAGAGATGTCAGTCCTGAATTCAGAGATGTCAGTCCTGAATTGGAGTACCTCCAATTTTTAAAGCGGGCTCAGTTAGGGAGCATAGATTCTGAAAACACTTTTTTTTTTCCTCCCATAGAAAACTCACCATAAAAAAATCTAAAAGCTAATAACAAAGGTCAAGACTCCTTACTAATGATTAGACTACTCCAGGCTAAACTGAACCTGTGCCATCTCATTATTCATGCATTTGTCTTGCCTTGGGTCTTTGGGAACATGCGACTTCGTTTTGGAGTTCATCTCTGAGACCCAAATGATAGGAGAGCCCTAACTGTCACCTGTTTACCTCCAACTTCTACACAAGTCCTATTGCATGAGTGTTCCCACATACATACATATGAACGCATAAATAAAGGTAGTAAAAATTAGAAAGAGACACTGACACAAGGAAAGGAGGAGAAATCTTTATTATCTTCCCTCTCATCTCCATGCACTTAGTGAAAGTGCGAGAAAGCATAATTCACTTGTGTTTCCGCCATTATTTTGATATTAAAAGTGTGGAAGGGCCAGAAGCCAATCAGTATATATAGTTGTAAAAACCTAGGTTTTAATGTGTGCATTACGAAAATAAGTTACTAAGAGGAAAGACAAGTACCCAAAGGCTCTCCATTACCAGAGACCCAGAGACAGTTTATACCAGACATCTAAGAAATCAGAAGTTTTTGGTTATATCTGTTCTTTCCAGGCTGCACTAGGCATACCTCTGCAAAACAAAAGCAAAGGATCAAATGGCTGGTCTGGTCTTGGCTCATTTCACAGCCATTTTTGGCATTTTATTTCAGTTCACTTTCCCACAGTGACACACGTTTGATCCAGCCTTGTGAGAACATGAGTTAGTTATGATAGTACTTTGTTTTTCTCTGTCTCTCCACCCCCTTGAGGGAACCAAAGGCGGAGAAGGAAGATGTTGGCACCTGTTTGTCATCAGTGATGTGGTCTCCATAGGGAAATATGAAGACATGATTGTCTCCACTAGGAATCAGTCTCCCAGAAAATCAGGGCGCACTAAAGGCAGAGTCTGACTTCTTATTATGTGTCTGGTTATGTATTTATTTCTTAAGCCCCCAGCATTACTGTGCTCAAATGGGTGGTGTCATATGAACATTTTGCTTTTGCAAACTTGGGGATGTTAGAATCCTAAGCTTACTTATAAATGCATGCTGTAAATATCAATCTTTAAATAAAAAAAAAACCTATTTTGGCCCATGACAGACACCATTTAAAAAATATAAATAAATAAAAAAATAAAGACAAAGTCAAAAGGAGACTAAGCCAACCCCCCCCCCCCAAACATATAAAAAACACAGATAAGACACGGGCCACATGACAAAACCGTTTAATAAAAATAAGTTAATTTAAAATATAAAAACTAACAATGTGCCTAAGCCATAGGCCAAACAATATAAACTCAATATAAATGACTAAATCATTTTAAAGGCCTAATCAGCTGTGGGCGGCTAAGCAGTCTAATGCTACAAGTCTATAGATCCAAACCTCTAGCCACCCGAGACCAAAAACCCTTATTATAGCAGGTGGGTCATACTGTTAGCCTAAAGTGAAATAGGAACATTTTGCTTTTGCAAACTCGGGGCATGTTGGACAACTAAGCTTACTTATAAATGTCATCACTGAGGTGCCAATTTAGCTTCTGCATGGATACACACTTTAGAAGACTGAAAGGTGCCACCAAACACTCCATAATTTAAAATCAATGTTTAATCATTCTCACTTATCCAGGGCATTAGAAAAACATTCCAAAACTGTATGCTTGACTTTGGAATAAATACTTACTTTCAACTGAAGCTGTGCCTATTGCTTTGGAAACACCCAACTATCAAGATTCAAACAAAGCATTGTAGATTTTCGCTCTTTGTCATGGGCTGTCATTTCTTTTCTTTAGATGTATGTCTCTATTGGACCCCTGGGAAGGTACATTCTATGTGTTTTCACACATACACACACACATACACACACACACACACACACACACACACACACACACACACACTCGCATGCACTCGCCATTTAATAATACAAGCCACAGTTTCATTGAAACATTACACTGTTTTGGTAAAGATCAGTGAGTTTCCACTTTGTGAAAGAGATGAAGGAATATGGATTAACCAGTCATTCTTGTAGCGCATAGGTAACTTGTAGCGCATAGGTAACTTGTAGTGCATAGGTAACTGGACATTGAGTGACAACTTTCTGAGAACACTTAAGGTTGCTGTATAGGAAAGATGCTAAGCTCATAGTCTTGGAAATTATTAATAATATAAATGTTTATTAAAAATTATCTTTTTATATCGGAAATGTCTAATTTTGTTTTCTTTTTTCCCTACCTTTGAGGAGTACTCTGACCTTGAGATCAGAAGGAAATCAGGTTGCCAGCATGTTGTCAGAGCTGGTGTGTAGGGCGTAGGGTCCTTTCAGCACGGTGGAAATCTGGACAAACTTTTAGTTCCAAGAGGGACTGAGATTCGCAGCCGTTTTCTTTGTGAGCCTGGTATCCCAAGCAAAGAACTAAGAATTCAGTCTTTTCATTCTGGAAAAGCAATTTTCAACTTTTTTCTTGACATTTTTAACTTCTGAACAACCCTCTCTAGAACAAAATTTGAAAGTGCATTGCATTATAATTCTGTTATTATTTTTGCAATGTTACTGCTATTACTGTAGCAGCTGACCATTTCTTGAGAATTTACTGGATGAATAGCTCTATGTCACCTGCTTAGTGGGGCGTCCTTTTGGGACTTGTAACATTAAACTTGTAACACTAAACACATAGAAAAATAAATATTATAAATATTGCCTATATTTAATCAGAGGAGAAAGAAAATGGTAGATGGGAAATGATATAAATTGTTGACCTCATTTGGTTTAAGATTTGACCGTAGATAAGTGGTCATTAGCATTGCCTTTAATGCCAGTTAGGAAAAGTACAGCATGAAAAAGTAATGAAGCCTAATTTGGATGCAGGCAGTCTATCTTTGTGTATGTGAGTGTGTGTGTGTGTGTGTGTGTGTATGTATGTGTGTGTGCATGTGCGTGTGCGTGTGTGTGTGTATGCACGTGTGTGTATGTGTATGCATGTACGTGTGCATGTGTGTGTGTATGCACGTGTGTGTATGTGTATGCATGTGCATGCATGTTTGTGTTTTTGGGAGGTGTGAACAGTGGAGCCTATTCCAGGGGCAGAGTTTACATAACTCCACCTTTGGACTTTTTTGAAGTACAGTTCTCTCCTAGTCTGGCTTCATTAAGATGGTCTGCTGCCTCTTGGGCTCTGCGTCTCCCACATATCCAGATTCCAGAACAAGGGATTTCTGCCCTTCTCTCCAGTATACAACAGCTCAGTCTAACTATGTGAACTGCAAGATTTCGCTATATTATTTCAAGTTTCCATAACTCATATTGAAAGTTAATTCAGTCAACCAAAACAATAGCATTCTCACAAGCAGTGAGTCAGGGTCGAATTCTGCTGAAGTTCTTCAGAAACAAAAGGCCAGGAATAACCTGGGTTCTTTTCCAGCTCATTTCCTGCATTTGAATGGAAAGACCCTTGTGTGTTTTACTGCTGTTGGACTTGATTTTTTTCCTAGCACCTAAGCTTCCTGCCAGAATCGTCTAAGCTCTATGCACAAAACTCTTTGAAGCCTTCAGAATTTTATTTTCTGTATTGGACTCTTTAATCTCTATATGCTTAGAACGAGTTATTTCACTTAGTTATTTAGTAACTTAATTACTTAACTAGTTGTTTAATTTTTTTTTGAGCCTCACTTCAATGAAGTATGAAATAGGTCCAAACTCTCTAGGGGTATCCGAATGAGTTACTTACAGAAAAATGGAGCTCACCAAAGTGTACTAGCTCCCAAAACTCTCCTTACATTTCTCCTACATGTAGTAGTCATGGCTATAGGAGATATCCCCACTTTGTTAGTAAATCCTCACTAAACGGAAGAAGTAAAACAAGAGCGTTTTTATTTTTTGCTAGGTGCATTCATTTTACTAATACCTTGTGGACAGCTACTATGTTAGACAAGTGAAGGATACTGGCAGACAGTGAATAGATTGTTGCCAGAATCAAGGACCAGTTGGAATCTTAAGTATCTTTATTGGGAGCATGGACTACCTCAAAACATAGCTGGAGGCTTACCTGCCTAGGAGGCCCCGTGAGAAGGTGATCCTCAACCAAGAGGAAGGATGAGCAGCAATCAGGGCCTGGGTTCGGTTGTGCTATCCAGAAGACCTGAGTGTTGAACCTTGAGTGTTTCCGTGGTATTGAGAGTTTTGGGTGTTTTAAATGCAGACTTTCAAATATCATGACATTTGTATGAGATTCCCCTTGATCTGAGGAAGGGTCTAAATAGATGAGAGAGACAAGAAAGGAAAACTTAGACATGTGTGATGAGACAGATCTTCCTCTCAAGGTTTTTCTTTCCTCTAATTCTTTCCATTCAAGAATCTGCTCAAACTCTGCCGAGGATCTTAGGAGCTGATACAAAAATTGACAGAATCATGATTAACACTGAGGTATTAGGTCAACATATTTTTAAGACCATTTTCCTCTTGAATGTCACTGTGACCTAGGTGGAATAGTCAGAACAGATGTCACATCTCTACTTGATAGATAGAAATCCCAAGATACATGAGATTTGTCTAAGGCAAAGAAAGTGGCAGAGATGGGCTGTACCTGGGCCTCTTCTGCTCCCAGGAAAGTTCTAAACCAAACCCTTAGCAAGTGTAGATGCTGCTTCTATCACTCGCTTCTAGACTTTCTCATTTTCCATTTCATTCTTCCTTAGCATCTATTTCTGATCTCATGGTTTAGCTGTATAGCACATCTACATTCTTAAAAGGAACATATAGGGCTTCTTAGCTTAGTGTTGCAGTTCAGTAATAGACATATGCTTATTGTCCTGTGTGTGATGCACACAGAGAGAGAGAGAGAGAGAGAGACACACACACACACACACACATACAGACACACACACAGAGAGAGACACGCACACAGACACACACACACAATACTATAGGACTCTTCTTTATGATGAAGATGATAATAACAACTATAAAGGTACAAATAACTAATAATTATTGGCCATTAAGTGTACCATACGAGACTTTTTATAATCCTCTACTCACTGTGCTATGATTCAATGGATCTTGGAAAAGCTGAGGCTTGAACCTGGATCTTGTCCTTAAGCCTGACTTCATTTGGTATCTTACACTGGCTTCAAAGGGAAGAAGGGAAGAAGTGGGAGCAGAGGCACTGAGCTTCTGGAATGCTGCTTTTCACTGTGAAGTCTGCATGTGTTTCTGCCTGTTCAAAATATGACATAACAATCACAGACTAGCAAGCAGCTAGACTCTGAAGTGACAGCATAGAGGGAAACCCCAGAACTCTTGACACACATGCCTACCCCTACTAAAGTAATTTCCTCCTCCATTGCCTGCCAAAGGATCTTTCTGACATGAGTTTATGCTTCTTTTTCTACAGGAGGAAATATAAGAAAACATCCCAGAGGTAAGTACATTTTTCTGGGAAAGGGGAACCTTCTGGGCTGTGGTTGGCTGAGTTGTAATACTGCTCTTCACAAGTTCAGCTTGTGGTGCACTGGAATTGTAATAAACAGTCTCTGAGTCCTCCTTAGTGAGTTGCCTGCTTTATCCCCCAGTCACGGCTGCTTCTCTAAATTGAAACTGATTGTAAGGTGTTTGTATAACTCAGTGAGTAGACAGCTCATATGAGCAGGTCCCATGGATTTGGAAGCTTGTTACTGATGTGTTGTCTAGTCATTTTGCCAGAACCTTGACCAATAAGGGACTGAACTGAGCAGGCAGGTGAGAGGTGATGCTTCCTGTGAGAGGTGATGATGCTTCCTGGGGACAGCAGAGGCTGTAAATGTGGTTTGGATTCTGTTCACCGGAATTACTAAGAAAATGCTGCTTAGTCATATACATATACACAAAGTGCAGGGAGTAATAGCAGTCTTTTTTATTTGACTGTAGAAAGGGTATTTTGAAGAAGAATCTATCATATTCTCCAAGTACCTACTGAATGCCCAAGGGCCTGGTCTGGCTCTGGGCTATGCTTTGCAAGAACTCTGGTAAGGAGCCTTGAAGCTATTTTGTGCACACTGGCCCTGCCCCATGTGGATACAACACTTCAACCTGCATACTTTGCATTTATGGTTCAAACATGATTTATGAGTCTTAGAGTGTGGTGTCTTCCATTGATGTGTCCTTTGGCAGATGGTGGTTGCTGGTACAAAGGGGCATGGATATTCGTGCATGTATACAAGTGTTGGACACAGAGAAATTGAGTGGAACCTCTAAATAATGGAATAATAAAGTAGACTTAGGAAATGTTATATGCACCATGGTTGAATTGATTCACTAATTCACAATTTATATGATGTATATTTAAAGTGTACAATATGATGTTTCGATATAAGAATTCATGGTAAAATAATTACTATAGTAAGAAAACGTAGCATCTCCTTTACTTCACATACACAATACCTTCATTGGTTCATTATGTTTTGTTTGAGGTAAGGTCTCACTCTGTATCCTAAGCTGACCTCGTATTCACTCTACAATAGAGGTTGCCCTGAAAAAATGGCAATCCTCCTGCTTCAGTGTTCTGAGTGCTAAGATTACAGACTTGAGCTGCCATTCCAGATTTGTTCATATAGAATTTTTTTTAGTGTTTTGTTTTTATAAACCTATTGAATAGTAATGGTCTATACAACCTTCTACAGTCTCTATAACTCCTCCAGTAACATCGCTTGCCTCTTCCAATATTTTTTTCTTCTGTCTATATTTTTACTATGTCTTTCTAGTTGTACTTCTAAAAATAACCTTACCTGCTTGGAGGAAGGTAGGTAGTTTCTTAGGAAGAGCTTTGGTCATCTTTTCATTCATACATTTATCTAAGGCTTATTTGAGGGCCCAGACCACATGCACATCAGGGAGCTTCTCTGGAATGGTGCAGAACAAAATGGTTAACTTCAGAGTTACCCATGATACCCATGAAAAGAGTGGACAGCTGTTGCCGTAGTGACAGTGCTTGTGCTGTACACACTGTGACACTTTCCTCTGTGTCCAGCTTATGCTATTCCTTCCTCTCTGACTAAGGCATGGCCCCTCTGGTAGTCAGTGCTCTGAGATTTAGGTGTTCTGTGTGTCACATAGCTGCTTCATCTATTTTTCTTTCTCCCTAGTGTATTCCACCTTCTGGCATTTTGTTTTCATCTGCTGCATGCCTGAAATATTGTTGCCTCATAGCAAATGATGTCAAATGAAGTATTGCAAATTGTTCTTATAGACTAAACTTTTAAGATTATTGGTGGTAGCACCAGAGAGAAGGGTCCCAAGGTATCCTATGTACTTTAACCCTGAGTTAAATAAAATCAAAATTATTTTCTCATAGCATATAAACTCAATATTTTACATACTAAATAATGTCATGAAATCTTCCCAGGCCTTTTCTAGAAAAGGTGAATTTACTCTGAAAGGCAAGGTTTAAGATGTCATGATGAAATTCAAGTCAGAACAAGAGTGTTATCATTCATAACAAATACATTTTGTACAAATAATGTCATCCACCATTCCTGTCTTAGTGGCCTTCATTAAGAAAAAGCATTAGGGATATAATTAGCACAAATGCCAAAAAATCCTATGCTACTGAGTTTGGAAAGTTCATTCTAAAGAAATGGATATGCATGGGCCTTTTGTTTGCTAAGTATTTGTAGTCCGCAATTCAGCCTAGAAGATTAGTATAATATTAAGTTTCTGGCCTGGACTTTCTGGCCTAGCCCTGAGGTTTAGACCTGCTCACAGCCTGCTGCTTCTTATCTCTGAAGAAACATACAGTAGCTTATATTCATTTTATGCTAATTGACCTATGGCTCAGACATATTGCTAGTTAGCACTTTCATCTTAATTGAACCTATTTCCATTAATCTCTCTAGCCATGTGGCTTGGTACCTTTTCTCAGAGCAGCATGGTTATCTTCTCTCTTTTGCATCTGTCTCTGCTCTGTTCTTGTTCCCAGAGTTTACTTAGTCTGGTAGCCCCGCCCATACTTCCTGTCTGCCTTCTGGCCAATGAGCTTTTTTATTAAACCAGTAGGAGGGACAAATATTCACAATGTACCAGAACATAGTCCCACTATAGACTAGGATTGGCTTTTCATGGTTTTTGAGTTTAGTATTACAGATTTAAATAGATTGCATCAAGATAAAAACCATTAGTTCAAACAAAATTTGGAATAATTTTCAGTAAAACATTTAGAAGTAGCATTTATTATCAATCTTTTAAATCAGTATTCTCTAGTAGAGATTTCCATGTTCTGTGGTTTCCAGGTGAAGTATACTGTCCAAAGACACAAATTTATAGCTGGGCTATGACAGTTACTAAGAGGGAAACTGGTTATAATTTGAAGGCTTCCTGGAGGCTGCTGTTTTAGTAGAAATGTCATTGGCTCATACGGCGAGCTACACACGTCTATCTCGTTTCTGACGGCTGAGTTCATGGTAGTAATTGCATGAGAAACACTGAGCAGGATATAAGTTAGTTACTCAGACTGGAAGGTAGCAAAACGTGATTATCATTTTTTTTTAACATGGATTAGTCACAGATGTGAGATGTTTCAGCATCACCTCAATTTTATATTAAAGAAAGTCTTTATGCTATGAGAAAATAATTTTGATTAAAGAAAGATAAGTGGGTGGGAGTCTTAGGAAAGAGCTACTCACACCTGTCAATGTCCAAATTACTGTGGTGGCTGTTTATGAAAGTGTATTTTTGCATGTTGTGAATGCTATTATATTTTATTTTGTTACAAAAATAAAAATTGCTTTGTACCACCTTTATGATGGTGAAGTGAAAATTAACAAAGGACCAGTTATAACTCTTAATATTTTTTCGTATTAAATAGATCTGTCCTACTGATGTTCTATAAACAACAAACTGTTCTCAGCATAGTGGCTTAAAACATCAATTTCGTTTTGTTCATAATTTCATGGACTAGAATAGGTGGGACTTGGCTTCATGGTTTGCATGTTATTTAACTGGCATCAGCTGGGGTTGCTGGCCATGGAGATTCTGCTTCTCCATTCACGGCAGGCACCTTGGTGCCTCTTTTCTCTGTGTCTGCATGTCCAGCATCCCTCCCATCTCCCCACACAACTTTCATCCCCAAATGCTTCCACGTAGCTTCCTCCTACATCACAGTCTCAGGGTTGTCACACTTTTTTTGTGGCTTCTGGAGCTGAGGCCTCGGGGGCAGCAGTAGAAGCTGCTTGTTTCTCAGTTATGACCTGGGTTGAGACATTGGCTCAGAGCTACTTCTGCTATGTTTTGGTCTATCAGCACATCTACAAGCTTAATAATTTATGGCTTTTTTTTTTAAACCTATGTAGCTGACCTTCAGCCCTTTTCAGAATGACTTTGCCTGGCCTGAGACTTTTCTAGGAGTTTTGGATCACTCTCATAATATGAATGTTATACGTAATTAAATGAATTGTTCAAATAGTTAGGGACTATTGTTTTCGACTGTGTGTTTGCAAAGATTCCTTTGTGGAAATATCTGTGAATTTTATTTTTTCATGTTAGAAACAAGTATATTGTTGTAGGTGACAGTGGCTGGTTGAATTCTAAAAGTTAACTTACTTATTTGTGTGCATGTGTGGGGGGATGCACATGGCATGGTGCTCATGTGGAGGTCAGAAGACAATTAGTAAGACTCGATCTTCTTTTCATTCTGGGGATGGATCTTAGGATGTTGCCTTTACTCACTGAGCGGTCTTTCCAGCTCTGGCTCCTTGATATCATTGCATTATATAGTCAAAAAAAAAAAAAAAAAGCTCCTGGTTTAATGTAAGAAAACTAAATGATATGCATAATTTACGAGATTTCTGTTGTGTAGGTTTGATTTGGAAATCAAGGAAAAGATAGCCAAGTATATATAAATAATCTTTTTTGTTGTTTAGAATTGTCTTGCTGTTTACACTTATACATTTATTTAGTATTCAAAGCTGTGTTAAAGAAATATCTTACACCTGCTTTTAAATAGTTATCACATTACTCTAGTTCAAAAATGGAAGTTATCTTTCTTAAAGTAATTCATAAAGTATAAGGCAGATCTTAGTTCAAGGGAATATTCTGAGTTTCATTTTTGAGCATCAATGGGAAGATACTAACTTCTTCTAACACCAGAATCCCAATACTTCTATGTGGTGTTAGAAATGTTTGGCCCTGGGTTAACAAGGGCACAACAGGTTGATGGTAAGCATCTCTCTGTACAGAAAACCTTACAGGACTGGATTTTAACTGAACAAAATTAAGGGGACCTTCCCTTTTCTGTTGGAATTAGGCTTGTCCAGGAGTCCCTGTAATTCCAGTGACGGTGAAGTTGTAATTTGACAGCCGTAGAGGATTATAGAGTACACCTGCTTCCCAGGAAAATTCTCATCAGGTTATTCTCAATACAAAATCAGCCATAAGTCATCAGGATGGGTTCAGAGAAGTTTAGAGCTTTGAGGAAGCATGGCAGATCATCCAGAGGATAATCACAGAGGCCTAGAAATCTTCTGGTACTCCTAGGCTGCTCTTTAGGAATGGGATTTCTATTCAAGATGATGTAACAAACTGGATCAATATCTGATTTTCATGATATTTGATTTACTGATATATATTTAAACAGTTACACTTAGATAAAAATCACTGTTTTAAAGAAATTATTTACTTTTATTTTACATACATTGGTGTTTTACCTACATGCATCTGTATGAGAGTGTCAGATCCTCTGGAACTGAAGTTACACACAGTTATAAGCTGCCATGTGATTGCTGGGAATTGAACCCAGGTCTCCTTCCAAGAGCAGCCGGTGCTCTTTACCAGAGAGCCAACTCTCCAGTCCCCTATATAAAAATTACTAATGAAATTATTTTCCAGAAGTTTTCAATGGGAAAATTTTTAGATAGCCACTTTAATCTCACCGTTTCTGATGAGTATCATTTCCTGGTAAGAATGTGTATGTCAGTGACTATCTGATCTGTGATTGGTCAGCATAGCAAGAAGGGATGCATGAAAAAATCCCGAGTGACCTCAGCAGCTACATGACCAACCTTCATGTCAACACTGTGACAGTTCAGATATTGATCAAGATGTCATATATTTGGAGTTTTAAGCCTTGATAGATAATGCAAGCCCATAATGCTTAGCATAATAGTTTTGGTTGATATTAATTATATCTCTACCTACTTTAGATACAAGTTCTGCTTCTGTGATTGAGTTATAATTCAGAACAATTAATGATCTACTAAACTTATGTGTTTAACAATCACATTACATTGAGTCACATATATAGTTCTTTATAAAAATCTTCCAATTAAAATATATATTTTTGTTAACTTACTAAAAAATGGAAATAAAATGAGAAGCAAAAATGCCTTTGCAGACAGGTCTGAGTGCTTTGTAGACACCAGTAAACAAAAATATTAAGATAAAATATGGTGGGTCTAAGGATTGAAGGCCATCGAACAGCTGGGTCTTGGTAGGAGGGCCTGTGATGCCATACACTTCTCTCGTTAGAACACAAGCAAAGCACAGTCAGTGCTGTCTACTTTGATGGGGCTTCAAAGTGTAGACAAAGCAAAGTCTAGTAGTATAGTTCAGATCTTTTCTTGTTCTTCCTGTTGTGAGTTACATCTAAATTGTGTGTTTCCCTCAAAGAAACAAATGGTCCCAAAATATTCTTAACACAAGAATGCGCTGGATATTGACATCTGTATAAATATTGTCAGAGAGGATATTATAGTGAGTATGGAGGCCTCTCCCTGAAGAGAGGCTTATGTTGCTGCAAGGCTAATGGAGAATTTACCCCCTCCAATTATCTTGTACGTTTCTTCTTATGGACTTTAGCAAATCCCTGTAATCACATTTAATGCATTCAGTAAATGATTCCATCCAGCAAGTGATGCCCCCAGTCAGATCTACCAATTTCTACCTTCATGGATTCACTTGTAACAAGAGTCATGTGGTGATCTGCCACCTTCTCTGTTAATAATAGTGTGTCAGGTTTGAGGAGTGTGGAGGGAGTGCCTTGCAGTCTTTGGAAAGGCTACCTGCTAAGCATTTGTACCCTAGTGTTAGCAGGTGCATCTCAACTCTACCTCTCATATCCTTCCTCAGGTATAATATGATCCTCCAGTAAACACTGAAGTTCTTTTTATCTTTTACAAAAAAAGGGTGGTGGACTTTTGTAGCCTGTTTTTGCAAATAAAATTGTCGGTGTAACAGGATGTTCAAAAACAGAAGTGACAGGATTTATTTAGGCATATGTTTCTACATAAATACACAATTAGCCATGCATTCCATGGCCCATTTAGCAGTACTGGGATTTAGATCCTAAGAACTAATGAAGACACTAGGGGCAAAAGGATCTTCTGAGAGGTATAATCCTTTCAAATATTTTCTTATATTCAGGATGATTAATAAATTTTCAAGTAGTATGAACTGATGTTTTATCCATGGCAGCATGCCTAGTTAACATTCCCAATTGCCAACAGAATTAGAGTGATTTTACAGCAACTGTAGGTCAAGTTAGATCAGAGAGAGCAGAGGCGTAATCCGGGTTAAGCTCAGGGGTACACATGATACTTAGCATAGGAAAAACACCTATAAGGTTTGTAACTTCTGATGAAACAAAATGTGGGAAAAAGAGGAGGATGAAGGGTCTACATAGACAGCTTTGGGCACAGTCTTGAATAGCAGGTGACCACCACTCACTCGGTGGCTCCTCTAAGGCATCAGTAGGAGTTACAGTGTGGACACAGAGAAGCTGGTTATCAGGATACGAGCACTAGGTGGAGGAGACCCTGGGCTGTAGTAGGTCAAGTGACAAGTCTTGGTTGTAGGGCTAGTTATTGGAACTACAAGGACCTTGGCACTGAGGTGTCATTTTCTTAGTTAAGAGCCACACCTGGGTGCAAATGAGCTCATCTGGGATCAAAACTTGAGTCTTTTGATATGCTCTTGCATATTTCTTCAGCATTACCCTGGGCTTTATAGCAGACTGTGTACCTTTGCTTCCCACAGTCATGTCTTTATTTCCACATTCCAGGTACATTACCCTTTCTTAGTGGACTGGAAGTCTCCTTAGTCATTCCTTTCTGTGGGTGTCTTCATTGTCTCAGTTCTGCACGGCCATGTCTGATTGTGTTCTCTACAGTTTCTCTGATTGTGTTTAAGAACAACAAACATATATGTATATATATATATATACATATATATATACATGCATACAATAATAGTAATACAAAGAGGGCATGAATTTGAAGAAGAGCAGTGTCTTAGTTAGGGTTTCTATTGCTGTGAAGAGACACCATGACCGCACAACTCTTATAAAGGAAAACATTTAATTAAGGTGGCAGCTTGTAGTTGAGAGGTTCAGTCAGGGAATATGGTGGTGTGTAGGCAGACAGAGTGTTGGCTCCATCTTAATCTAAAGGCAATAGGATCTGAATGAGGAAGGGAAAGTATCAGTTAGTTACCCATCCCTCTAGAAGTTTCATAAAGGTCTTTTGGACCTATTCTAAGGACTGAATTATTTTCACGATGAGAGTAAGTGTTGAGTTTTTGGACTAATATAACGTTGTCTTCCTTCCTTATAGAGTTTTGATTTTTTTAAAATTTTAACTGCTTAAATCACATTTTCCCCCAAGACAGTTTAGAAGCACCATTTTTCAACTAGTCTTCTTAGATAATCCCACCTACAATGTACCTTGCACTCCCAGTTCTTGCCCATGGAATCCTATGTACAAGAGTTAGGCATTTGTTGTTTTGGAACAATTGTGGAATTTTAAATTGTTGAGTAAAGAATGAATGTACTCTACTGAAGCTGGGCATTTCAGGTATTTATTCTTATAAATTCATTATATTTTATTTATTTGTTGCTTTGGATTGTTGTGGTTCTTTCTCTCTCTCTCTTTATCTCTCTCTCTGTGTGAGAGACAGAGACAGAGAGACAGAGAGAGAACACATAAGCCTGCACATATATGTGCCATAGTGTACATGGGAGAGTCAAAAGAGAGCTTGCAGTAATTGGTTCTCTCCTACCATGCTGATCCTGGAGGTTGAACTCAAGCCGTCAGTCTCAGCAACACTGCTGAGCCATTTTTCAGGCTCCTGGGGTTATTTCTTACATGTTGTTGAGTTTTAGAAAGGCGATATTGGGACCCTCCATATATTTTTATCATGAGTGAGAACTAAAGTCAGTGATTCTGTGTATAAATACACTCAGGTTGATGAATGACTCATGCTTGCAGATGGTTTTGCATTTCACTGCGAAGTCCTGCATACACACTCCCATTTGGCTCTCACACTGGCCAACATTGTGGCCTATGAGGTCAGCAAGACAGATGGCATGCATGGCAAGAGTGTGAAAGAATATCCTTGCTTGAATCATTGCCTTTGCTTTTTTTCTATCCGTTTCTCATTTGAGGGGCTGTAGCTTTGGGAAACTCACAGTGCCTTTGCAATACCTCAATGCTTCAAGCTTTATTTTCTCACATTCTGACCACCAAGCTGAGACATGTTCAGGGCGCAGCGTTTTCCATATCTGAGGAGGATTCTTCTGAGTGTTGGAACATGGGACTTTTTATTGCTTGGGTAATCTCTGGTGTTTTACAGTGAGTTTCTGAATCATTTTCTTAGGTTGCATAATGAGGTCCAAGAGCATCACCGAGAAAATCAGCTCTGAAGATGGCAGGTCATTTACTTCTCAAGTTATTCCCAGAGTTTAAGTTGCCAAAGGAAGTGTGTCTCTAGACTCATCCTAATCTTGGTGCCTGAGATATGAGAGGGTGGAATCAACTGGTTCAATATAGTGATTGCTGAAGCCTTCAAGCTGGGACCAAATCCAACCTCCACCAGCAGCTGCATAATAAGTGGCTTCTGGAGCCTCTGGAGACACTGAGTTTATCAGTGTAGATCAGTGTTATTGATTTTAATACTGGTGATGTGGCAACTGCCTTCCATGTGTTTATCAGGCAGTTTGACAGCATCTCTGCCTACTCATCTGATATCACTTGCTACTCCTTTTTATCCATTGTGGTAACCAAAAGTGTCCTCTGAGAATCAAATTCATCTGTGGTGGAGAAATATATGATTAGTTTAAAGATTATTACCTTGGGGGTTGGCTGAGCCAGGTGAACCTTTCCCTGCCACAGTGTATTCATCTGTAGTGATGACACTGAGATGAGGTATACATAGTCCTTTTGGCTAAAAACCAGTATTTTCTAGCTCTAATTTTTGGGGCATTCGGGGTTGTTGGGTAATCCATGCTATGCAACCAAATAACCAGAAATAGCGTAATTTCCAGTTGGCATGAAGGGCACTGGGTAGATAACAGGATCTGTGCCCAGAATGATGGCCTTTTGGCCATCTACCAGGTTAGCTCTTGTTTAGATGCTTATTATTTTATATATCTAGGAAGAACTAGCCATGGGAACAATGTCAAAAAGGATAGTTGTTAAACCACAGACTTTGGCAATCAAATCCCATCTCAGTATCTGGTGAGTTTATTGTGTGTAAGCTACTCCATACATACCATCATCTTACTGCACATCACAGTGAGAGCATCCTTTGCAGAGAGAACTCATGGGAAATAAGACACTCGCTTGAAGTTTCACCATAGAAAACATGCTCCAAGCAGAGCCTAAATGCACATCTTTTAGGTGTGGAAATTTCCTTGGGTCTTCTATCCTGTGCTCTTATACCTTCTTGCAAAATGAAACCTTTCCTCCCCAGGTTGTTTTAGTCATGGTGTTTCAGCATAGCAAAGATAACAGTAACCCTAACTAGGACACTATTATTTCCTCAAATAAGGCAGGTTAAGTCGATGTGAAGTTAAAAGGTCAGAAGGATGCACGTTTTGCACTTCATCTTCCTCCTCTGCCTGTTGTTCTTTTAACTTTGATAAGATGGCATCTCAAGTAGCCCAGGCTGGCCTCAATTCCTTAATGTAGATAAACCTTTCCGTTCTTCTTACACCAACCAGGGAATGCTGGAGGACAAACATTTACCACTATGTCTAAAGGATAGAGCACCTAGAATTGAATCCAGGGCCTCTTGCAGGCCATCTTTGTTCCTTCTGTGAGAGGAAATTGTCTGTTTGAAATGTTTTTGTGCCTGTTCTTAACCTAAAAGTGGAAGGCCTCAGGAGAGTTTAATGGTGGCATGTTTTTAAAAAGCTATATTTATACAATGTGATTCAAGTGAAGAAAATCCTCCCTCACCACCTGCTTCTTCTTCATTTTTACAAATCACCTGTTTTGTGCTTAACATCTTCAAGTATTTTGAAGCCATGCGATCAGTCATCCACAAATCCATAATTTTTGTTCGTAAAAATAGAAACATAGAAAAGGAAACTCACACTGCGTTTTCTATCCTCTGTTTGATGTGTTACCACCTTTCAACATCCATCAGATCATCGCCTGACTGTTTCCCATTCCCTCACCACGAGTGGAGTTTGGGCCATTTACTCCTTTAATTTTTGGATGCCAGGGAAAGGAAATCGGGCAAGCAAGCTGGATAGAGCTGAGGAAGTGGAGGATGTGCTTTGGAAAAATCACATCTGCAGTGTTGTTCAGCTAAAGAGTTATTGGAGAAAAAGGTTGGGGTAAAAAGCGGGGTGTTGGAGTTTTGAGTACTTGGATTGGAATTTGAGTCCTGGTAGTAACCTGTGTAATGATGGTGTGTGTACGTATGATGTATGGTTCCCTTTACCTACTGGAATCTCTTTCTTCTCTCTCTTCTATAAATGAATTTGCTTTCTAGGGTTTTCTCTTCCCCCTTGGTATTTCAATGCAGGGGCTCTCTGTGTATCCTTAACTGTCTTGGAATTTACTCTGTCGACCAGGCTGGTATTTTCTAGGGTTCTCATGAGCCCAGAATGAAATGGAAATAGCATGTATAAATTAGTGGGAATTATTGAAATAGTCTCTGACTGATTGGGCCACCCCTCAAAGAGGCCATCAGGATTCAGGAGCTCCTGGGAAATGCTGTGTTCTATCTCAGGTCATCCAAGATAGCTGGCGAGGTTAGTAGGCCCTGAAATTTAGTGGTTCTGTGAGAGCAGGATCACGTTCTTATTTACAAAACTGATAAATGAGCCTCAGCAAATTGTTCAGGGTACATGTAATATGACTGAAAGAGCGAAGGAGAAGACGGGAAAGCAGGTTCCATGGGGCCTAAGGTAGGAGCAGAAGTTTTTCAGGGCTCTGGTTAGTGTGGTTATGGGATTTCTCCACATGGGAAAAGCACTTACCATCCATGTTCTCTGATAAGTTTCTATATTTTGAAGTAAAAATTATTTCCCTTAAACACTTTCCATGTAAGCAGCATTGTATTTCAATAATCCACACATGCATTCTAGATTCAGGATGCCCAGCTCCTGGACCTAGCTTTCTTAAAGTACACAGACTTTATAAATTACTTGCTTTCTCTAAGTTACAAAGTCACTACAAAGGATATTTGTCAATGTGTGAAGATGTTTTTAGTCACTTTTCTTTAAAACTCCATTTATTATTATTTTGTGTAAGTGAGTGCCTGCTCCTTGATGCACATGCAGAGGTCAGAGAGCAACCAGGCACCCCAGTTCTTGTTTCTGAGGCTTACAGTTGGCATACAGTGAATTGATAATCTGGCTGAGAAAATAATCAAGAATTATCCAAAGTATTAGTAGTGATGAGACTGAAATTCTCAATTAAAACCTCTCTTTGGGAAAATGGCTCATTGGTTAAAACACCTACCAAGTAAACATGGAGGGGCAGTGTAGATTCCCAGCATCCACATCAATGGTAGCTTGGTGGCTCACCCACTAACCCTGGAGGTGGATACAAAGGATCCCCAGAGCACACTCGCTAGCTAGAATAGCTGGATCATGTAGACTAGGTTCAAGTGGGAGAGTCCATCTCAGTATGTAGAGTGGAGAATGTTTGAAGAAGGCACTCTGTCAGCCTCTGACTTCCACACATATGGGCACACACTGTATGCATACACCTGAGAACGTAGACATGGATGCCAACGTGAAACTTCACTTTGTATTAATTTGAAATTTGAATAATAAGTAAACATGGCGGTACATGTCTATTGCCCCACTTCCTTGGGAGGCAGAGGTAGGAGGATTGTTTGAACCTGGGAATTGAAGCCAGCCTGGGCAATATGGTGGACCTTGTCTCAAAATGGCAAGAACCTTAACATGGAAAAAAAGAAACAGAAAGGGGAGGGGGAAAGAGAGAAAGACAAAGAGAGAAGAAAGGCAGAAGAGAGGGAGGGGGAAGAGGAGGGAGGGAAGGGGGGGGAGAGAGATTGATTTACCTTATGATGCTGTGGTGAGTTCAAATGAATAAAGGTTGAAAACTGTGGACTTTCATGGCTCAATAAATGTACAGCATTTTAGCTATTATTAATTGTTCCATTTTAGTTTATGATTTGCTCGGTATATCATATTGATAGATTATATTCCATGGCATATGTAGCTGAATATAAGATTTTACATGTGTGGTAAGTGCACCTAAATTTCACAAGAATAAACATTTTAAATGCTTTTTATAGTGCACAAAAGGGGATTTTCAAGTAATTTGAAGGGATAATGTTGTTTGGTTTATGTACATTTAGCATACTCTGTCCTGAAAAGAATCAGAAATCCCAAGTTCCATATGCTAGTCAGCTTGTTCCCCCAAAGCATAAAATTACAGATCTTAATAGAAACAGTTGGTATTATTGCATATTCACCAAGGAGGCAATAAAACAAAGTATCCTATACATATTTGGCACAGAAAGAAAATTACCAGATTACTTTCAGCAAAAATTAGTAGCTGCAAATCAAGCTGAAAAAATAAACCGAGTCGATTTCTGTACCCAGGCCACAGAATTATCTATTGAAATTAGTGCTAGCCCAATAGCAAGATGAGTCCTTAAAATACAGCTAACAAGAGAATCCTGCAAGTTCCTCTTGGCTTTGAGATCCACCATCTCTGTCACCAGGGCACTGGATCCCCCTCCTCTGGCTGCTGTTTTGCCTCTTTAAGTTCTAATGGAAGTCTTGTGGATTGACTTCTGTAATCATCCCCTTAATCTGCAGGATGCATTTATCATCAGATCATTATCCAGGGCTCTGTAGGATTCACATAACAGTTAAAGAGCTTAAGAGAATTAGATGATGGTGACTGCAGGGTCTGCTGTGAGATCCTCTCCTCCTGCTCTTAGGCCAGATCCATAGTACTTCCTTTGTCAAGGTGCCAGAGGATGCTATGAACTACTGTTGTGCTATGCTGTTAGTAACAGTTACTGATAAAAGTTATAGGGTGAGGAGGAGGAAAATTAACCCTTTTGGCAAAGTTAACAGTGCCCAGCTGAGAGATAAACAGGCCCTCATTCCTTCAGGGGACAGCTGCTCCTTTTTGGAAATGAAGGACCCTTAGAATGATACTGTGCTGCCAGCAGTAGAATGGTGTTGTGGAGACTTGTGAGCACAGCCTCCCTCCATTCCAACTGTTTTGTGCTCAACAGGGTACACTAACTGCATGCTTTCACCTGTTTGCTTTGCATCTGCCTCCCCTGCTGATTTCACTACATCAAGAAATGTGCTCTTGGCATGTGATTTTTGGGACTTCAAGATGAGGTCTGATGAAACCATTGTGAAGCTTAAATTGCTCCCCATTTAGCATCATTATTTTGAATAAAAAGAATTTTTTCTCAAATTAGTCTCTTGTGTGAAAAGTGTATCCCATTTAAAGGATAAATGGTTTTAGATTGAGGGGACAGATCATTTCTCAACCTTGGCACCAGTGGCTTGCTGTGTCATTGGCTTGTGTATAGCATTGGAGGAGCATAATTATACCAAGAGTTCAAAAGCAAGTTACTGCACAATGGCATTCAGAACATGCATTTGGAGGTCTGAGATTTCAGCTTAAGTTCAACTTCCATTCTTCGTTAACATGGAATTGTTCAGATAGTTATGAACATAATATTCTCAAGGAGAATAGCTGCTCACAGTACCTAGTGCATGGGCTGCAAAAATAATCAAGACAATATATGTATAGTATGTGGCCAGTTCCAGGCATATAGTAAGGGCTTAGTAAACATTATTTGTTAATTCACTGCACTGCCTCCAAATAACGGTAAATGGCCATAAAATACCAATTCCCCATCATAATTCATAGCAAGATCTTACAAAGTGTCTGTAAAACTTGGTCTTTTCTGGGACTCCCTTTGCTTGTGCGGTCCCTCAGATTCTCATCATCAAGGTTCATTGGAAAAGTGCCAGCAAATTATATTCCAAGGTGGGAAGAGCTGCTATCTCAGGCTTCACACAGATTCCCCCAAGGATTGGAAAGCAAAGTACAGGTCTTCAGAAAGGGGAGCCCAAATCTCATCACTTGAACTGGAAATCCCAGTTGGCATTTTTTTTTCATTGATACTCTTCTGGTCCTAGTATTCATCCTCTTACAGTGTTGGGATGTGTGTGACCTGTGAGTGACCTAACAGGATTACCCTAGACGTAGATTTAAGATGTGTAGGATGAAAGTCAGTCAGCATGCTTCTCATTAACTGTTTTGCTGAAAAGGTAGATGAAGAAAAAGTTGAAGTGTGGTATCTATTTTTAAAAATTAGTTCTTACCAAGACTATCAATGCAACGTATTTTATTTATTGATGCAGAGTATGACTTGTCTGCCTCCACATCCAGACTGTTACTTCACTTACAAGGTGCTAAGTGCAACCCTGTATGGCCACATACCCAGAGACATTGAACAATCAACAACTCAAAGAGCAAAGTGTGCTTCTTATCCTTTGGGAACAAAGGGGAAGGATGGAGAGCTAGGGAGAGAGAGGTAATTCAAGAAGGTGGGAGTGGCAGAGAGAGAAGGGAGAGAGAGGGAGAGAGGGATGACAACCAATTAGATTTTTTTCTCTCTCTAAGTAGTCATTGGTTACCTGGAAGTCTTCATCTTGGTGGGGCCTTGTGAGATTTCTGCCATCCATGTTAGCATGTCAATTGGGATGGTAACTGTGGGGGTTTTATTTAGACAATCATATTATTGAGATTTCATAGTACAGGTTCCCTGCCATATGTTGAAGCCACTATCTCTCAGAAGACATTTTGGTCCTCTGGTTCTTAGAATCTGTTTACTTCCTCTTCTGTGGTATCCCTTGACCCGAGCTAGTCGCGGGAACATGAAGATGACATGGGGGTGGGAGGTGAGGGAAGCAAATCTGACTCGTTGGTTTTTATACTGCTCTTATTAGCTGAGGCCCAGTCCTTTCTCTGGCTTCAATAAGGTGTATTCTTGTCTGTTAGTCATAGGCTCACTGTGTCAATATAGAGAAGTAGACCATTACTCTCCCAGGGCTGTAAGCAAAGAGGAACTGAAAAAGACCTTTGTCTATGGGAAGGCAGATAGTGTGGTCACTTGGACCGTGTAGCCCATCTGTCTGTCAGAATGGTCCATCCCAAGGAAACAAGGAATCTCTTCCAAATAAGTATCAGAGAACAGATGAAAAGAACCACCTATTTTTTCCATTAAGGAGTGCTGGTTGAATGTCAGGAGGGGATGCCTTTTCCCACTACTGTCTTCTTATGCAGTTTTTGTAAGGTATTTCTTGTATGTGTCTGATAAAATTCATCATGGAAACCTTTTCTTTATTTCCTAGTGGGAAAATAGATCAGGAGTGGCGTCCCTTCATCCCTGGCCCTAGTAATTTATGTTTGGTGATTTCTTGACTGTTTTGCTTTACACTCATTGTTGTTAGTAACGTTTTTTTAAAAACTGACTTTTATCATTGCTAACCTTGTTTATTTTTCCATTGTTCTCTGCTTTTGTATTTATAATTTTTACCCTTCTATTTAAGTTGGGCTTGATTTACCTTTTGTCTCACTTCCTAAGATGACATGTAGTGCGCTAGTTTCAAATCTTGCTTCTTTTATAAGAGTTGAAGCTGCATGGTTCTCCCAAATGCTTCCTCTACTCCTCCACTCCCCCACTCTATCCAGAGTCCTAAAGTTACCATCCTGATCAGGTTGGACTTCGTTGTCTTTCCAGTCCTCATGGATGTTCTCCTCAGAGGACACTAGAAGGAGGATTGTCATAGGAGTAAATCAGAGAGCCTGGGTTAATAGAAACCCTTTTGATGTTTGACCCAATCTTTCACACAGTTACATCACCAGGTCACAACCAGATACTTGTGCTAGGGCAGGTGGCTGAGTGATTGATGATGACATGGTGCTCTTTAGTAGATTGACTTCATCTTCCTTCGTTCTTCCTAACATTCATGTCCTCAGGAGGTGCCTCTAATACCATTCATAGGAAGAAAAGGGCATTAAAAACATGAGAAGGAAAGTTTTACATTCAAGACATCATTTCCAGAGCAAATTTTTCGGGGGGCGTAGGGGGAGGTGTAGTGGGGAGCAATGAGGAAGGCTGGGCTGCATTTCTGAGCTGGTTGAATTCCCTCTGAGCTGTTCCCTCTGGAGTGTTTCTTGGGAGGCCAGACTGTCCACATGTTCTTTACCACAGAAGCCAAGAGGCACCTTGGATACCTGGCATTGGGTTTTCACAGCTGACCAGATGCATGTAGCTGAGGCTCGGGCTTGGGTTTTCTCTCCTAGCACAGCTGTGGTCAATACTGTGACAGTCAAGAGCTGCTTCCTGGCACATGCTCTACCCCAGAGCACCTGGATTCCATACTGACTTTCTAGGTCTTCAGAAATAAGAACTTTTACATGTGTGAATTTTAAAGAATTATTTGTTGTTATTAATATTAAGTTTTGGTTTGGGTTTTCAGCATCCCATAAAAGGACATTCCTCCTACAGAGGAAATGGAGCATTACCTGGAAATTTTATTTTGAGGCTCTATTAAATTTGCAAGTCATTCACAACAAACATTTGGAACAGAATATAGTTTTTCTTTCATTTTTTGAAATTCTCCCACTTTTCAATCCATACCAGTAATATTGATTGCAAAACATGCAAAATAATTAAATAAACTAGCATGGTGAGAAATTAAACTTTGCTTTGAAATACCAATAACTGTGGCAGTGATACTCTAGTAGCTGCCGACCATTGTGTTTCTGTCATTGGCTAAATGATTTATTTACTTACCTCATTTGATTTTTCCTACCACCTCCGAGGTGGGTGTTGTTATGACTAAGAAATCCTGAGTCTGAGAAAGTTTGAATTGTTTCCTAATGTCAGGCATTGATGGGATCTGCTTCACCGGATGCTGGTTTACTTTTTAACCTTAACTGTTCTTATGGCACCTGACTCTCTCTTTAACCTTGGAAATATTGAGAGAAGATAACAAAAATGTGGCTGAAACTTGATGTTTACATTGAAATTCATCAGTGTGAATATGCTCATTTTGATGAGAGTAATTTGGACATCTTCTTAAGTCCTGTGCTTTTTCTTTGTGTCTTAAGCCTGTGTGACAGGAGCCTGCTACTTATGAATGGGGAGGAAAATGCTTTCTATGGTAATTAGGATCTCCGTGAAAACAGTGTCAACAAGAAGTTTAACAAATTGCTCAACCAGTTCCAAGGTCTGAGCAAAGACCTTTACTAGATTAGTGCTTCTACTGAGGCAGATGTGCATGCTGATACAAAACAGCGGTTCTTCCTTACTGTGGCTTCTGGTTGAGTCAGAACTGGGATGAGGCTGTAGGAGGAAGGGTATCCAGACACTCCAGCCCCTTCTGTTGGCTCCCTTGGGTTCTTCCTCTTCTGTTGTTAGCAATCCGTAGAGCATCTTGCTTTTCTCGCTCTTTCTTACCATATCCCTCTCTGGTGAGGGGCTGTGTCTTAGATAAACTTAACTTATGGCTGAGAAAAATATATGACCAAAGAAACTAAAGCGAGAACATTTATTCTGGCTTACAGTTTCTAAGGTGATATGGTTTGTCATATTGGGGAAGGAATGGCAGGAGACATGTGAAGCAGAGGACATGGGGGGGGGGGGTAAGAGGTAGGAAGGGAATGGGGAAGGGGGGAAGGAGAGAGCTGGTTTATAAAGCCTCAAGGCCCACCTCCAGCAATTCACTCTCTCCAGTGAAGCTCTACCTTTAAAATTTCTGCAACTTTCCTAAACAATACCACCAGATTTGGGGGGGGGGGGGAGGCAAGCTTTCTGATGACCATTCACAAACCACAGAGGCTAATCTCCAAATGCTATGGGGCAGCCAGTGGCTTTTACACTACAGTGTAACTTATGGTAGGAAAAATGTTTTTATACCATGTTCATTTGCAAGTACACATACACCCCACAGTAAAACTGACGAAAGAATTTTCATCATGGTGAACCACATCTACTATTTCCTATTATATTGCATTTTTTTAACATAAGACATGTTAACCTCAATATATTATTCTCTAGTGGGGAACAACCCATGAAATAAAAATAGTGATTGATAAGGA
Source organism: Phyllotis vaccarum (assembly GCA_033318265.1). Classification (NCBI taxonomy): domain Eukaryota; kingdom Metazoa; phylum Chordata; class Mammalia; order Rodentia; family Cricetidae; genus Phyllotis; species Phyllotis vaccarum. The sequence goes on along the minus strand of JARWLC010000014.1, from coordinate 83,710,084 downwards.
TATATTGGTATTGAGTTTTGGAATATACCAGTGGAGTCTTCTGTAGAGTAAGTCCAGCCTAGATGTATGATGGTGGGTATAAATGCATATAAATGCACTAATGAAGCCAAGTGTCATGGTTTACTTTTTAAGGCTAACTCATACCCTTCTTGGAGGTTTTTTTTTTTTTGTAGTTAGTTAGTTAGTTAGTTAGTTAGTTAGTTAGTTAGTTAGTTAGTTTTCTTCTAACCTGAATTATAAATCATTTGAATGAGTCGGTGTGTCTAGTCAATGGGAGTCTCCCAAAGGGAAGAGAACCTGGTGTGGTTTCACGGTCATAGTTAAGGGCTTCTGCCTTTGCCTGTCTGTCATTCAGGTTGGTCTTTGTCACCTCGAATAAACTAGAGTCACCTGGCAAGAAGGAACCTCAACTGTGTAATTGCCTCCCTCAGATTGGTCTATGGGGGAATTTCCATAATTACTAATAGATGTAGGAAGGCCTAGCCAACTGTGAGGAGTGTCAGGCTCCAGGGCCGGTGGACCTCTGTGAGAAAGGTTGCTGAGGAAGTGAAGAAGCGGCCAGTAATCTATTGTCTGTCCTTCAGTTTCTCCTCCAGGTTCCTGCCTTGGCTTCCTTTCTCAGCGGTAGACTGTGGTGTAAAAATATAAAATGGATACATGCCTTTCTCCCAAAGTTGCTTTTGGTCCGTGTAATGATAACTCAAAAAGTTAACTAAGTCAGTTGTCTCAGTGCTTCAGGGCAGAAACACGGAATCAATGAAGCTCACTGTGATTCTGTAACCCATGCATCCTAATAAGCGCAGAATAATATGCAATTTTGGAGCTTTATAATAGGTAACAATGATAATGGAAAACAGGTTTTTGTATTTTCTCTTTTTCCAAAGTACTTACTGGAGGGAGAACACTTATTCCTTAATAACAAAGGGAACCAGGCTTCCATAGTGCCAGGATGGCATGAGTTGTATTTCTTAGGCATTCTTTGCCGTGCCTTCCAGACGGTAAGTTCATTAAAGCTACTGAATGGATTCCAGGGTGAGGATGATTAAGCTGTAATTGACTATATTTCATGGGTCACTTCTCCCTTTTCTGTAAACTCATTCATTGTGGGTGAGTCACATAGGCAATAGATTCACCACAGAGAATCACCCATTCTAGGACAGCTCTGGGAGCCAGAGACAACATTTAGTTCTTTGGTGATGCTATCAAATGAGTTTGCTATTCTTTCCTGCTTCTCCCTGCCTGGGAATTCGGGACTCTTCATCCTGAGGAGATTTTGATGCCAGCTGACCTCAGTGGAATATATATTTTGAAACGTTGCCTCCAAATTGCAGCGTTGGTAGCAGAGTCTATGTTTTGCAGTTCACAGACTCTTAACCATGTCTCGCTCTCTGCTCATTTGTTAGGCTTCCTTTGTATACAGCTGTTATGTTGCTCCTGAGACTTTTATATAAAGTACTTTTCAGGTTTGAAAGTAGGAGTCCTGACCCTCTAGGTTGGGGTGTTGGGTTTCTGCATTTCAAACAATGTCACTGGTCCCTGTCTATTCTTTGAGTAGAGATTACCCCCCAAACCTTTGGGTCCGTATGGAGAAGTTGAGAGCTCCTTGTCTGCTAAGGATACCTGGTAGACAACCATGAATGTTAGCATCTGCAGCAAGGAATCAGGAATCATGGTTCTTTCTAGGTACTGGCCTACACTCCCCAAATCTGATCTCTTTTCTTATACATTCATTTTATATTTTATATGCCTGTGTTGAGAATAAATGTTACTGTTTTCTGTCAATGGCCTTTACCATATAGCCTCAGTAGAGAGCAGACTTACTAGGAACTTGATTGTTGCCTTGAAATTATGAGAAGCAGGGTTTGGCCAAGGTCATAGCGTTGGGATAACCCTTGAGGTATGAGAAATTCTTGATAGGAGTACTGTTGCAGAATATTTGTTGCTGTTTTACCTTGCCTGCATAAGGCACCTGAATGGTCTAATAAAAAATTGAACAGCCAATAGCAAGGGAGGAAATATAGACAGAACTTTGGGGCAGGGAGAGAAGTAGGAGAAAGTTAGGCTTGGAAAAGAAAAAAAAAGGGGGGGGGATGCCAAGGAGACTCCAGGGTCAGCCAGCCAGGGAGGAAGCAGGGAAGTAGGGTGTATAGAATGAGAGAAAGATGGAAAGTCCAGAGGCAAACATAGATGGATAGAAATGGGTTAAATTAAGTTAAAAGTGCTAGTGGGACAAGCCTAAGCTAAGGCCAAGCATTCATTATTAATAAGTCTCTTTGTCATTATTTGGGAGCTGGTTGGTGGCCCAGAGAAAATTCCAACTACAGAGTACATCTTCCAACCAGAAACACAGCAAAACAAAACAAAAACTGGTACTTATTTTTCATTGGTTGGGCATTTTCTAAGCATCTGCAGGTGATAGCAAGAGCTTTTGTTTTCTTTAGTCTGTGAGGTCTACTTATTTTTTCTGAAATGCCCTTGATGTGCTCTGTCTTTTGCAGCTGCTCATGGGCTTTCCTCACTTGTAGTTCTTGTTTGTTGTAAGTGGGGTTATATCCCACACCAGAATGGTCACCAAAAAGGAAGTAACAAGGAAGTACATCTTACTGGTTTGACTTTCCTGTAGCTATTGGACCTAGGAGGAGTTTTGGATACCATAGTATTCATCCTTCGGTGAAACAAGTTGTTTTTGAAGGTTAGAAGGCCAAGGACCCAGTCTGCAGACATCTAGGAGACAGAGAACTTATTTCACTGCTTGGGATTCCTCCACCCAGCAGTGCTGCCTCTGCGGAACCATCCACTGCCTATTGTTTCTCACATCTCTCCACAGGCATCTTGTTCTCACTTGACACATGCTCCTCCTCTTTGCTGTACAAATACCTTGGACCTAGTGATAGAGACACATGCTTCTGCATTCTCGATGCAGACTGGAGTGAATGCTTGCCTGTTTCCTGAATCCTGACAGTATGATGTGTATTTTCATCAAGCATGTGTACACACACACACACACACACACACACGCACACGCACACGCACACACACACACACACACACACACACATATACACACAGAGTTACAGACTGTCAATATACAACCAAAGTAAAACCCTCAACAACATAATGGCAAAAACTAGAAGAGAATAACAGTAGTAATTACAGTCAGCAGAAGCTGACTGTACACAGCACCACCCCATGCCAGAGGGTATTCTCACTACACTGACAAACCTGTGCTGCTGTTAACTCCAGATCGCTCTCTTCTGCCCATTCTGTAGATCTGGACACTTGCATGGTGGCCTGGATCCATTACTATGAGCAGCCTCACTGCTGCACATTTATCTCCCGTCTTTCCTTCCTTTCAACCCCTGGTAACCACTGCTCTTCCTGGATCTAGAGTTTTACCTCTTCCAGAATGTTGTACAGTTGGAGTCTTACAGTTCTACCTTTCAAACTGCCTCTTTTCCAAGCAACATGTGTTGAGTTTTCCTCTGTGCCTCATGCCTTGAAAGGTCTTTTCTTTGATGCTATGTCATATTACACTGCCTGGATGATTAGAGTTTACTTGCTTACTGCAGGACATCTTTACATTTCAACTCTCTTGCGAGCACATGTGCATGTTTGCATCATGTGCACACACACACGCACACACACACAATACACAGGTACAAGGGGGAGGACAACCAGGGGTGTTGATTGATTCCCTCCTCCTCCCATGTGGGTCCTAAAAGTGGAGCTCAGGGCATGAGCCTTGGCAAAGAGCCATGGCGCTGGTTGACCATCATCTCCCTGGCTTGTGGGATACTTTGCTTCATCCCAAGTGTTGTCCTTTGTGAATATACCTTTTATAAACACATATGTTCAGGGCTTCGTGCACATCTGAGTGTTCAGTGTATATGGGTACAAAGGTGGTGTGTAATTTCTTGAGCATATATTAAGTGTAAATCGAGTTTTGAAGAACTCTTCCAAGAAGTCTTCCAAAGTGGCCTTCACTTTCTGTCTTCCCATCGATATGTGTGGATGCTTCTGTTGCTCCAGACTCTCATCGGTATTTGGTGATGTCAGCATTTGGGTTTGGTCAGTCAAAGATAAAGATGCACAGTAGTCAGTATTGCTTTAGGATAACCTCATCAGTGGTTCAGCTGTAACTCTCTGATCCAATAGAGTTTGGCTCTAGGATATTTGAGACATTCTTGATATTCTGAGACAGGTGGGTAGGGCCTTTCTTCAGTGAAGACAAAATAAGCTCCTGATCTGGATGCCAGCATTTCACTAAAACTGCAAGGAGTAAAGGGGTAGGCAGCTTCACTCCATGGAAGAAAATGACACCCGCTTGAGTCTGGAAATCCAAAGTGTGGCAGCGCTTAGTCTAAGGTGGGGGAAGATGGACAGGACAGGACAACAGGGGTGGGAGTGGGAAGGTCAATGGAGGGGATAGAACAGGGATGGGGATTGGGACTACACGACATGACACAATCATACTGTAGTTATCTAAAAGAAAAAATCCTTTTCTTCAGTGTTTGGCTCTGAGCACAATTTCTAGAGGTGTGTGTGTGTGTGTGTGTGTGTGTGTGCACGCACACACTCACACCCACACATATCTATAGTGGGGAATCCTTGCTTCCTTAACATGTAATGCTTTCCTTCTGATGGCACCTTGTGTCACTAGCTTTCAGAAAGGAGGGACCTTCACCACAGCAGATTTGGGGGAAACATTACAAGAAGCAGAAGTTTCTAGAAGTTGGCTGGCTAAAATTGGCACAGCTGGGTTGGTGCCCTGATTCTTTTTCTCATGAACAAAGACGTGTAAACTGGGGACAAAGTGGTAGAGTGGGGCCAAGCCTTCGGACTGGGAATCCTTGAGCTGGAATTCTGTTCATAACATAAATGCTGAAATTATGGGCAAGTGGGTCAGAGTCAGCCAGTGACTGGCCTGGCGCCACTGAGGAACGGCTTGCTGTTGTGCCAATGATGTCTTCAAGTTCTGATTCTGGACTCCAGGCCACATTGGCTTTTTCTGAGTATCCCTATCTTCCTTCTCCACTTCTCTGCTCAGCCTGGACCCTCCCCTGGGTTTCAGTCCTCGTGTCTATTTTCTTGCAGCCCATACATACTTGTAGAAATAAGTAGGCACATTTAGAGGCTGGAAACGTCTTCTAAAAAGAGGGTCACCCCACCTGAGGATGACTCTGAGCTTGCTGCCAAAGTTTTTCTGCTCTGTAAACCCCACTCCAGGTGATAACTTCTCATTCTGGAACCAGTTTCTACCTTGATACTTCTAGTCCTGCCTGCGCGTTCCATCTTAAGCCCCTTGGATGGCATCATTATTTGAAGGTGGCACTTTTTCAGTGTTCTGTTTGTCGCAGATCATTGCAGTTGGATACGAGTGGACTGGAAGTAGGGCTGGAGAGATGAGATAATAATTAAAAGCACTTGTTGCTTTTGCAGAGGACCTGGGTTTGACTCCCATCACCCACGGGGTAGTTTGCAATCATCTCTAACTCCAGTTCTGCAGGATCCAATGTCCTCTCCTGACCTCTGTGGGCACTGCATGCACAAGGCTTACAGAGATACACATGCAGGCCAAACACTCGTGCATGAGACAGTACTGGATGGACATTCCGTTTGCTAAGGGAAGTAGAATTAAAGTTTCCAGGAAACTGAGAGTTTCTGGGGTCTTAAATGTTCAAAATGTGGGTATTGCTAGAGAGCCACAGCATTTCAGGCCCACATGTGATATGCACACTGGCTCTATGATTCTGAGAGCTCTGTGAATATGCACAGGTCTGCTGCAGAGGTCTCTAGACAAAAATGTTGGCTTGTGTTTAATTTGTACTGTCTGGCAGCTGCCGAAGACTAAGGGAATAAAGGACAAAGTAAATGAGGGAGGAATTTTTGCCTTTTTAAAGTTTTGTTTTGTTTGAGAAAATGTTCTTGAGTTTCAGGATCCTCTTACTAAATTCTCTTTCCCTTCACCATTCTCTTCTCTCTCTCTCTTCTTCGCTCCCTCCCTCTACTAGAAATTGTACATAGTAATATATGACATATATTTATTAATTTTACATATAATACATATATTTATTAATTTGCATAATCACCTTACAGAGTTGATTTTCAAGACCCCATTATGTAAAGGTATATTGAAAGCTTAAGATAATTTTATGAATGTCACCCAAACCAGGTTTCACTGACTTTATTTACCTTCGTCTCCCTTCTTTCCTTCAGAAAAAAATGTTTAACTTGATATTTATTCTATATTCAGTTTTATAGTAAATGACTACTCTATAACAAAGGACAGAGAAACCTCATATATCATGAAGCTAATTGGTGATGTATTTGGGGATATTTTTTACCTTTAAATGATGATGCATTGTAGAACTTACCAAGAAAGGCATGGGAAAGTTCCTTGTCGTGTCTGGCTCCTCAAGGGTTTTCCACAGGATATGACTCTAGTGAAGAAGTCTCAAAGCCAGTGAATTAGCATTGGTATAATTCAAAGGTCATACACATATTTCTCTGGCTATCCGTATGTTTACTGGATGTGCATACCCCTGGAGAATTTTGTCATATGTGTATAACCTTGTAGAGCCATGCCATGGTCCAGGACGTCTATGACAGCATCACCTGACGACCTACTTAGTTTACTCCTCTATAGCCTCATCCATACTTTCTGCTCATTCTTAATCTCTGGACACCACTTCTTTTTCTTCATTCACACTTTTAGCATTCATGCATGTTAGTAAAATCATGTGCTACTTCATATGAGATTCTCTTTAATAATGTTGCACAATTCTTTCATGGCTCTAAATTGTTATGCATGCTAATATCTTGTTATTACTGAATGGTAGTTGATGATATGGGCATATTTTGTTTAATCACTCACACACTAAAGGATATTTGGATTGTTTTAGTTTGGAGCTAATTACAGACAAGACTGCTTTGAACATTTGTGCACATGCTCCTGTGTGAAAAAAGATTGTATTTTTCTGGTTTAGGTCTTGACACTTATTTGTGCTTGTGCATGAGAAGAATCATCCTTTGCTGGTTTATCTCCAGCACAACAGCTACAAGAGAATTCACTGCTGTTTTAACCAGCAATTGCGGCTTTTCAGTCTCTGGCCTGCTTCTCCAGTTCATCTCCTACCCCTGCAGCAAATGTAGTTTTAACTAATACCTATCATTTTATTTATCGATAAGACCAAGAAGTCAGAGGCTGGGGTGAAAACCTGCTAGCTCAGAGAGGCTGAGGAGCAATTAGCTGAATTTCCTTCTTTTCCATTAGATTAATAAATGAAGGCCATCTCCAGAAATTATGTTAAACATTCTTCAGAAATTATAAAGGAGGTTATGCTATCCTTCTTTCTCAAGACAGGGTTGTGCAAACTCTGTCTACTATAATGGCCACAGACTAGAAAGGGCCCATTTTTTTTCTGATCTCGAATTCTTCAGACCTACAAAAAATGGCCTTCCAAGTTGTGTTGACAGACACAGCTGTCTGCATGATAGAAACTGAGAGCAGTGTGATGGCTTGAATTCAATTATACATCCAAGTAATTAATGATTGGAGTGCACGGTGCCTCAGCCAAGAATAGATCTCTGATTATTAAAATGAACTGTAAGCAGTAAGCAGAAGCAGAAAAGAAGTTTGTTTTGCTTCTCACTTACCTGGGACATTTAAAAAACTGTGGCTTGGAGCATGGCAGAGGGACTTGATGAAGTGGCACATCTAATACACCTTTAACTAATTGCTACTCCCTTCTCAGAAAAAGTTCTGTGGAAAGACCACACATAAGGCTGGGAACCTCCACTAAGTGTGATTTGTTTAAAGAGTCAGCCAGATGGGGATTTTCCTTAAAAGCTGTCGAAGCCATTGGAAGCAAAGTGTCCTGGGTCTGAGTGCAAAATTCAGTCTGAGAGAGCTGCCATCCAGTCTGAGTCATTTCCATCCAGCAAAAATCTATGGTAAATGTTCTTTTTAATAATGAAAGAAAGCATTTAGAACTGTGAATGTGAGACTGTGACAGGCTTGGGGTGGAGGTTGGGTGGGGGGAGCGGGGCTTCAGACCTAGCTTTGGAGAAACTGCAAGCTGGGAAAAGAGAGGGAGGTGTGAACACACAGCACTTCCCTGCTCTTCTGCATTCTGCCTCCTTCCTGTCATTTCTACAGTGGCAGCTGGCAACAAGGAGCCAAGCTGCTTGCCTTTCAAGAGTTCTGACAGACAAAGGTCTGAAGGGTTCTGTAGGGCAGAGCCTGCGTGGATTTGGTGTTCCTGGCAGTTGCAATGAAAACAACAAAGGGCCGCTGTAGGATCTGAGTGCCATCCAGAAGATTTGGATATCTTCCCCAGAGGAAAACTTAGATTTGTGTGAAATTAGTCTGACACACACTGTACTCTTCGGGGCCTTGTTTTGAGTACAGTTTATTGCTCTCAAGTTTCCAGGACTTGAGCCTCTCATGTGCTTTGCAAAAACATAACTGAAATTTTATACGAAGCACTTTTATTTTGTAAAACAAGTATGCGTGTTTTTTACTTTCTTAATTTTAAAGCGTCTCCACTCTTCTGTACTTGGGTTCAATGGGATTCCAATAAGTGTCCAATTTTGAGAGAAGGACTTAGAAAATTTGGAGATATTTTGGAAGTCTTTGTATCTCATAAGAATTACTATTTCATTAGCATGACTTAGAATTTATAAATTTAACCTATGTCTATTTTTGTCTACATATAAAATATAATGAATAAAATGGCATGATATTACTATGTGTCTATTTTAGACTCAGAAATTGTAAATGCATGTGTGGATACACCAGAGTTTCAACAGCATGTCTGGCCATTGAGGTTTCTAAAGAAATATGCAGATTTTGTTTTTCTGTCCAATCTGGGAAATATGTATTAGGGAGAAACATGTGGAGCCTAAGGCCTGGAATCCAAGCTCTCAGAAGTGCTGAGGCAGGAGGATCACTGTTTGTTTGAGAGCAGCCACCATAATGAGTTCTAGATCAGCTTGTGTTCACAGTATTAAGACTCTGACACCCCCCATTCCAAAATATAAGTGATTAAAGGACACTTTATAATTTCATACTTTAAAAGAATGACACTAATGTATTTCTAAAGGCATCTGTAGATGAGAGGTCTTAAAGGTGTTTGCTAGCAATTAAACCATGTTTTTGAGCTCTAAAACAGCACACTGCAAGAAACTACAAGCTGGGAAAAGAGAGGAAGGTCTGAGTGCAAAATTCAGAATGCACTCTGGCATGGTGATATTTTGCCATCCAATTATACCGAAAAGCTATTGTTTTGTTGACTATATTTCTTTTCAATATTTTCAAGTTGCCTTCTAACTAACTTGATGTTTAACATTTTATGCATGGCAGTTTCCCTAATTTTACTTTTCAAAATAGAAGTGGAATACAGGAGCAGTGGGTTTTACTGTTTGGCCAATTACTGCAGAGCTTTGGGGAAGCTTTCCAGGCCTTCCTTCCATCTACCCATATGTGAGGGTGCTGCCAAGCTGGCACTTCTCTGCACAGCACTCAGGAGGTAGAGGCTGGAGAATAACTACAAGTTTGTGTAGTGAGTTTCAGATCAGCAGAGACTACATAGTGTGACCTTACCTTAAAACAAAGATAACCCATCAAAAAATGTCATCACTTGTGTTGAGTGTATTTAAGTACGTTGAACACGGTGTGTCATATGATAGTTCTGATACATACATATAAAAACATTATTGTATTTAAGATACCCATTGCCTCCAAAGCTTTCCTTCTTGTTCCCTTCTCATACCTCCCTCCAGCCCATCTGTGTGCACACATGTACAGCCAGGCACATATTCACTGCCCAGGGTAGACCATTGGGTGTCCTGCTCTTTCATGCTGTGCTGTATGCCCTTGAAACAGGGTCTCTTACTGAACTTGGAGCTAGGCTTATGGCTAGTGAGTTCCACTGATCTTCCTTCCCTGTCCAGTGCTGGAGCTATAGTTATGTACCTGGCTATACATATCCTTTCATGAGTTCTGGGTCCTCATGTTTTTGCAGCATGTGCTCTTACCCACTGAACATCTCCCCAACTCCCATTGGCTCTTTTTAAAGAGCCCCCTTTCTCATATGCCCATTCTAGGAAAACAGTATGTGCTGGAAAGACTATTTGCACTTTACAGAATTTCTCACTAATAGACTTATACAGTATGTACTACTTCTTGCTGCCTTTACTCATCTATTTTAACTGTTTCAAGAGTCATCCATGGTATTCCAAGAATCAGTGATTCTTTTCTTATAGTATTAAATACTGTCCTATTCCCTAGACTATATATCTTAATTCATTCACTATTGCTGGACATTTGAGTTATTTTTCTTTAATATTGAAATAAATAAGATGACTAAAAACCATATGTAAATTGTCATCTGAATATAAACGTTAATTTCTCTGAAGTAAATTCCTGAAAGTAGAATGGACAGCTCTTACACCAGCTGCATGTTTGTTTAACTTTTAAGAAACCCAAGGCTGGGGATATAGCTCACAGATAGGACACTTCCTTAGCACATTTGATGCTCTTGGGTCAGTCCCCAGCAGGGTCAAATAAGCCAATGAATGAACAACTCAAATAAAACACAGAACTGCCTGCTGCACTTTCCCCACCATCCCCACCCAAATGCCATTGCATGTCCATCTAAGCTATAGTTATCCACTGCCACTGTTGTTGCTCAGAGTTGTCCATCTTAGTCATTCTAACCAGTGACAGGGACATCTGACTGTGACAGCTAATAATGTTGTCCCTTCGTGTGCACATTTGCCTTTGAGAAAATGTTGCTGAGTGTTCGAGTGTCTGAGCTGTGATTCTTTCATCAGATGTGATTTGAAAATATTTTCATGCAATCTGTCTGTGGGTTATTTTAATGTTTTTCTTTTTGCAATGCTAGGATCAAACACCGACCCCTGCATACAGCAGACAAACATTCTCTCTGTCTAAGCCATTGCCTCCCCAGCCTCCTTATTAGTTTATAATTATCTTTGGAACAGCTGCAGTTCTTAGTTTTGGGGGTCCCATCCATAATTATTTTAATGAACTGTGCTTTTTGTGCCTGTTCTGAATTTTATCTGCATAAAAATATTATTGGTGTCCAATTTGTACCTCAGATTGTGACATTATTTAGAGACATAGGTCTTCATAGGTGTAATTAAGGTCATTAGGTTGTCAGAGTGACCCTAAACTAGTATGGCTTGGTATTATTCTAAGAATGGGAAGTTGAACCTAGACATATGCAGAAGATGATGCAAAGACTTGGAGGTTGCAGGCAAGGAATTAGCTATGTCCCAGCCAATCAGAGAGATCTGCAGAAGACCACCTGTTACCTCCTTCACACACAAACACACACAGAGCCCTGTGAATACTTTATTTTCTAACACCCAGGACAGAGAGATTTAATTTCTGTTATGTCTTTAAAACTTGATACTTTGTGATAACAAGCAAACAGAGATGGATAGCTTGGGACATAGATTAGGTCTATGATCCACTGAATGGATGTCCATGCTAATGGGATGTACTGACAAAAACAATTTGCATTTGTGGATATCAATTGTCTCAGCTCCTTTGTTGAAAAAGAACACTGAACCTTAATTACAGACTACCAAAGAATGATTATTGTAAAGACTATCTTTTGCGTCTGTGTTGAGAATACTTTTCTGTAGATGCTTATTTGTGAGCTTGGGAACAGAAGGAACTTAAGAGAGGCATTCAGGGATCTCCCTGGGATGAGAAAATAGAGATCTCCTGAGTAAATTGGGATCATAATGGGTAGCATCTAAGGAGAGGTGGGAACCAATCATGAGAGAAAGAGATAATTGAGTGAGAGGAGCAATAAAAATGGAGAAAAAAAGAGATGAATATCTTCATAGAGGAAGCCACTGTGGGGTCAGAAAGAGGCCAGGTGCTAGGGAAACCTCCAAGAACCCACAGGATGTCCCTGGCTAGGTCTGCAACCAATAGTGGAGGGGTACCTAAACAGGACTACCTAAACAGTACTAAACAGTACCTAAACAGGACTTCCCCTATAATCAAATGGATAACCACCCTAAGTGTCATTATAGAAACTTCATCCAGCAATGAATAGAGGCAGAAGCAGAGATCCATAGCTAAGCACCAGGTGAGCTCCTGTTCCATTTGAAGAGAGAGTGTATATGAGCAAAGGGACCAGGATCATGAGGCGAAGACCCACAGAGACAGCTGGCTGGAGCTATTGGGAGCTCACTGAATCAAAAACAGGCACTGGGGAACCTTAAGCAAAAGGAACTAAACCCTCCAAAGGAAAATGACTGTTGAATAGCATGGGCAGTTTGTGGAGTCTCTTGGAGTAGGATCAGACTATGTTCTTGTGCATGAACTGGCACCTTGGAGCCCATTCCCTACAGAGGAACACCTAACCCAGCCGTAATACTGGGATGAGGGCATCTCACCCACCTCAACTGGATATGCCAGACTGAACTGACCCACTTTGGGACTCCTGGCCCTCCTTGGGAAATGGATGGAGGACTGAGAGGGATTGGGAGGAGGGAAGGGAGGCAAGCAGGGGCATACATCCGGAAAAACCCTTTTGAATAAAAACAATGAGAAAAAAAAGTGGAATTGATAGTGGAAGCAAGAAAACAAAAAATAACCTCTCTGTTCTAACCCAATGATGTTCATATTCTTAACAAAATATTAAACTACCATCATTGCAGTATGAGTTGTCTTGAAATGAAGTTGTAGTCCATTTTATTTTTGCCTCACACTTACTTTGATCCTTTGGGCCAATTCCATTTCATGTACATTCAAGGGTAAATCTCTTTGTGAATTTATATGGTAGGATCATGTTGAACCTAAAAGTTAATTTGGGGAAAATTATTACTACAAGATCACATTTTTGATCCACAAATACTGTATATATATTCTTATTGTGGAGGAGCCTTTGCTGCTATAGATCTTGCTTAACATTTTTTTTTTGTTATAATTAAATTTCTTTATTACCTTGACAGACTTTGATAGAATGTTTACTAAAACTCACCAATGTATTCTCTGCTTCTCCAGTTTTGGTATAATTATTAATTAGCATACATGTTGTCATTTTAAATTCTTATCAAAACTTCCTAGATATTAGAGGCATCTTCTTTTAAAATTTAATTAAAAAATATTAGATCTTTGGTAATTTTGATTCTTTTCATACCTTACCCCTACTCCTCCCAAATTTTCTCCCTCTAACCCTCTCAACTTGTCTAATCCCCCTTTTGAAGCCCGGAAAGTATAGTTTGTGCCATCCATATACTCTTGGTACTTGGCCTTTCCCTGGAGCTTGGTTGATCTACCAGGGGACTCATCCACAAAAGGAATGGACTCTTCTTCTTTTACCAGCTATCAATTGTCAACAGCTCCTCTGCTATGGGTTGGATTTAATGTCTACCTTTTCTCTTCATGCTTTCACGGATTTTGTACATGCTGTGCCAACTGCTGTGAGTTCCTATGTGCAGCTGCGCTGCTGTGTCTAGAAGACATTTTTCTTCAAGTCATCCTAACACCTCTTTCTCTTGGTTTTCTATTTCATCTTCCACAATGGTCCTTGAGTCCTGGAAGAGAGGGTGTGATATAGATACTCTTTATGATTGAGCATTCCACAGTCTCTTATTCTTTGTGCCTTGACCAGTTGTAGGTCTTTGTGTTAATTGCCATCTAGTGTAAATAGCTGTGTCTCTTATATGTTGAGAGTTGTAATCTTTGAGTGTAATGATCATGTCATTAAGAATTAGTGTGATACCATGCTCATTTAGCAGCATAAATTGTAGTAGGTTCTACCCTATGACCTATGAACTCTCTAGCCAAAGGTTCTCATTCTGATAATGGTACCAGGTATGGGTTTCATGTTGTAGAATGGGATTTAAATCCAACCAGAAACTGTGTAGTTGTTCTCATGATATTCATCACCATTGCATTAGTGAGAATGTCTTGTTAGGATAGTCATAATTGTAACTCTCAGGCTTCACAGTTAGGTAAGATTGGTAATTACATTTCTCCTCTGGTAATATGAGTAACACCTTCTAGAACTGGATATCTAATAGAGATGACGCTTCCAGGTGAGTACCAGTTGATTTCTCTATGTACTAAGACTTGAGTATATGGTGTCTTTAGCAATATGGTTTTCCTATCAAGTTCTGGAGGGAAACCAGGAACATTGGCAATAGTTTGTAATGCTTGGGATCCTATGGCTCCTTGCTGGCCAACAACTCATAAAAAATTCCAGTGGAATTGAATTTTACATAAGGTGAGAGATAAGTATCCAGTTTCTTTCTTCTACATGTAGCTCCTGGCTGGAACAGCACTATTTGTTGCTGAAGATTCTGTTTTTACTACATGTGAATCATTGGTCTCTATCTGAAAAACCAAGTGGGCATGGGAACATGGACTTATATGTGGGGTATTTGTGATGGCGAATCTTGGCTGTCAACTTGACTACATCTGGAATCAACTAAAACCCAAGTGGCTAGGCATCCTGAAAAGATTTTTCTTGTTTAGGTCATTTGAAATATTGAGACCTACCCTAAATCTGGATCATGTGAGATAGGAATACCTGCCCTAACTTTGTGCCGTACCTGACGGCAACCTCTATAAAAAGATATAGAAGAGGGAAACTTTTCGTCTTTGCCAATTTGCCCTCATCATTGCTGACAAATTTGTCTACCCTTGCTGCTGCATTCCTTCACTATTATTAGAACCTAGTTCTTTGGGATTCCAATGTATACTGAAAACCAGCCTTATGGATTGAACAACTACTTGATTCTTAGATTTTTCCATTGACAGAAGTCATCGTTGGACTAGCAGGTCCACAGTCTACATATATATATATATATATATATATATATATATATATACACATTTATATATACTCATATACATACAAACACCTTAATATATAGTCATGTTATATTAATATATTCATATAATATTCATATGTAGATACATATATATTTGTGCTGTTAGTTTGGACCTTTATAGAACCTGATTGTTGCAGTACTCAGTTCTATTCCATTGATCAGTTAATCTCTTTTTATGCCAGGACCATATACCATTTCTACTACCATAGCTCTGCAGTAAAACTTAAAATTATGGATAATGATGCCAGCATCTGTTCTTCAGGATTGCATTGATTATCCTGGGGTTTTTGTGTTTCAGATGAGATTTAAGATTATCATTTCAATTTCAGTGAAGAATTGTGTTGGAATTTTAATGAAAATTGAGTTGAATGTATAGATTACTTTCAGTAGAATTTTTTTTCACAGTATTAATTCTACCAAAGCATGAGCATGGGAGGTCTTTCTATCTTCTGGTGTCTTTTTCAACTTCTATTTAAAGTGCTTGTAAATCTTTCACTTCCTTGGCTATATTTAGTCCAGAACACTTTATCTACTTATGTTTGAAGCTTTTGTGAATGGTTTTGTTGTAAAATGGCAGGAGAGAGGCCTTGGTGGGTGGAAGTTAAGGGGCGCCATGACCAGTGAGAGTGAAACCATGCAGACATGGGTAGGAGGCAGACAAGGGAGGCAGAAGCCCTGAAAAAGACACACTTGCAGGTGGCACTCAGGTGAAGTTTTTTCTTTTTTTTTTAATTGGGGGAAGAGAGAAGGGAAAAAGTGGGAGAGAGAGGAAATAGAGAGAAAGAGGGAAAAAATAAAAATAAAGAGAAAGGTGCTAGTGACCTCATGGCAAAAGAAAGAGGAAAAAGAGAGAGAGCGAAGTGGGCAGGATCTTTTCTTAATGGGAACTTCAGGATGGTGTCAGGAAGCTCTGTGAGCCAGAGTATTATCACTCCAAGAGGTGAGTCTGAATGCTAACAGCTATTGTTTTCCTAATTTCTTTCTTTGTGTCTTTGACATTTGCTGGCTAGTCAGGAAGTGTAGGCAGAGTGGCAAGACTAGGGGAATTCTGAGAAGAGGAAGGGCAGAGTCAGGATTCAATTCCATAGCCAGATGCAGAGAATCAGAGATGAGAATGCCTTACTGAGAAAAGGAACCAGGCTATGTAACTAAACATAGATAAGAATTAAGGGTTAATTTAAGTGTAAGATCTGGTTAGTAATAGTCTGAGCTACCAGCCGAGCATTTATAAGTAATATTAAGTCTCTGAGTCAATTATTTGGGAAGTACTAGTAGGACAGAAATTTCCACCTCCAGGTCTGAAAAAATTTTATAGAATTTTTACATCCATCTTTATCATAGATATTGGCCAATAACTTTACTTTGTTTGTTGGGTCATTGGTTTTGATATCAGGGTAATACAGATTTTACAAAAACAAAATTAGAAATTTTCCTACTTTTCCTGTTTCATGGAATAATGAATATTGGTGTTAGTTCTTGGAATGTCTGGTAGTTCTCTGCATGAAATTCTTCTGGCCTCAGTCTTTTTTAGTTGGGAGATTACTATTGCTTCTATCTTATTGAATGTATGTGTCTTTTAAAGTTATTTCATCTTGGTTCAATTTGGCAAGCATAGATATCTAGAAATTCATCCATTTATTTTTGTTTTTAAGTTTCATAAAAAGTAGAATTTTGAAGTCTGGCTTTATGACCTGAGTTTCCTCAGTGTCTGTTGTAATGTCTCCCTTTTTATCCCTAATTGAAAAAAAATTTTGGATTTTTTTTTTTTTTTTTAGTTAATTTGGCTAAAGATTTGTCAGTATTTCAGTATACAGTATTTCGTTTAGTGCCATTTGTAGAGATGGATGAGTAGTCATAAATCTTTTGATTCATTTCTATTTCTCTGGATATATAGTGTTGTCTTTCAGGAGTTGGAGTACACCTTGCGAACCCTTCAAGTTTTCAAAGTTTCAGTTAGTTAATGTATTATTCTAATGGGGTCTGCCTTTGTGATGGCTTGGTTTCTCCCTTTCTGCTGCATTTGTGCCCATTCTTTATTGTGCTTTAAACATTTTAACTAAAATATTTTGTGGATATTTTCTTTTCTGAACTCTCTGATTGGTATTCTGTAGACCTCCTGTATCTGGATAGACATCTCTTTATGTTTCAGGAATTTCTTCAGCCTGATCTTATGAAGGCATATTTTCAATTGAGGTGTTTCTTCCTTTCAAATTGATATAAGGCTAGTCATTACAGTGCTGTTTCAGAACTCTCCCATATTCTGTTTACAGTAAAACACAAACAAAAACAAAATAAAATAAAAACCCATCAAAAAAAAAAAAAACCTAAAAAACTCAACATTCAAAGCAACTAAAATCCCTTCTGATTGAGCTTTACTAAATGAGACACATACTCTATTTTTGTCTTCTATCCCTAAATCTCTAGGGTTTATTGACATGGTCTATTCTGTCGGTAAGGCTTCTCACTGGGGTTTTTAATTTGGCCTAAATTGAAAAACTCAAAAAGATTGAATTTTTTTATCTTCAGCGTTATTTCTATTTCAGTTTTCTTTGAAAATTCAAAATCTACTTTTATATATTGAATTGACTTTTTTTTTTTCTCTGACTTTGTCTTGAGTTGTTTGGCTATAGCTACAATCATTCTTTTGTATCCTTTATCTTGGAGTTCCTCTAAGTCAATTTCGATAGTGGCCATTTATATGGGATTTGTGGGGGGTTTAGATGAGTTTGGTTACTTTGGATTTTCATGTGTCTTTTCTGCATTTGAATTTGTGCATCTAGAATTAGTTTGTTCATTGAGTTTTACTTTCTTTTTTCTTCAAATCACTTTTAATATTTTGCAATATGTCTCTTTACCGTGTTTACAAAGGGCCTAATTCATATAAGGTTTAGGGCATCGACTTCCTCTGTTTTTGTAGTATTTGGAGCACTTGGCCATATCTAAACTTTTCTGCTTGTGAGATACAGTCTGGTAATTTAAGTGACTTGGTTAAGAAGCTTGGAACACAAGTTTCCCTTGTGGAGTACACTGGACCTGCATCTCAGTGTCAGGGTTCTAGGCCAGCAAGAATCTATTGAATCTCAAAGCCTGGTTCTCCCAGCCAGGTGTGATGCCTGGAAAGTCTCTGTGGGGAACACAATGAGAACTGGTGAGTCCCAGAGAAGAGAGGGGGCTGCTGGAAGGTGGTGGTAGTGCCTAGGGAACATAGTCTACTCATATCACCCACAACATCTGGGCAAGCTGGAGGGTCACTGGTTTTGGAATGGTCTGGGATCTGGTGAATCCCAATGGATCTGAGAAAGGGGCTCTAAGGAGGTGTTTGGTTCCTGGGAAGCAACCAAAGTTTTGAGGTGACCTGAATAAAGAAATCGTGGCATGGAATAAATGGAAATTTTTATAACTTGTATTGTTTTCTTTTTTAATTAAAAATATTTTCTATACTCACCCACTGCTCCCAAACTTATAATTTTTACAGCATCTAAAAATTATTTTAATATAGTGATCTCATATCCTTTGTGCATGTTAAATGAACTGATTGGTTCTAGTAGCTCGTTTTACCATCAGTCTTTCTATATAAAAGAGCATGTTGACTATAAATAAAGCATAGGCTAACTTCCTCTGTTCAGTATATATGCCTTTTGTTTCCTTGTGTTGTCTTCAATGCACTGCATACAACCTTCAGAATAATGTGCATCATTCTTCATACGTAAGAATAGAGTCCTTGTCTTATTCTGGAATTCGCAAAGAAATCAGCTACTATTAGACTGCTAAGTCTGATGTTACCACATATTTCTGTAAGAAGCAGAGAAATACAGTTTAGCTGGAGCAGAGGCTCTGTGCTTCTACGCAGCTCACTTGCTGTGGGACACAAACAGGCGTCTTCCCTGGTGCTACTTAGATGTGGATATTTGAGTAGAAGTCTTTGTTGATATTGATGGTGGTTTTCTCCTCACAGCATTCTCTTTTCTTAAGGGCTGTCCTGGGTAATTCTAGCTACCTCGTCCCCAGCTGTATCCTGACTAGAAATTCACCAGTCTCTGCCTTAGCTACCGTACCGTGACTGAACTGAGCCCTGGGAACTTTCTCCAGGCAGAATGTTCTGGCAGCCACGGTGCTCCTCCCACCTGTGTCTCAGACATGCACTAACTTCCATTCTTAGTGGCTGAATGGCCAGGGTCTTGCATCATTTTAAAAATTTTTAAATATTTTATATTATTTCTTATGGAGTAAATCCTGCCATTTTTTCCTGTCCTAGTTAGAAATGGAGGGAATATCATAGTATTCCCTATGATCTCATTATCAAATGCCTTAGTTAAGAATATATTCATTATTGCCTAACTTGGAGGGGTTCTTTTTCATTTTCTTTTCCTTTTTTTTTTTTTGGTTGTTACACGACAAAGTTGTTTAATTAAGCTCTTAAACAGGAAAACAACAGAAAGGGAAACAGATCTTTTTTTTCCCCACAGGGTGTCTGAAGTATAGACACAAAGGAATGAATAGTTTACTTTAAAGTGTTAAATTTTATAGACTGGGTGAGTTATATTTTTATAATTAAGGGTTTTTTCTGTATTTATTTTACATAGTGACCACAGTTTTCCCTCCCTCCTCTCCTCCTGTTCTCCACCACCATCTCCCATCTATCTCAGCCCATCCACTCCTTCAGAAAGGGGCAGGTTTCCTGTGAGAGTCAATATATATTGACACATAAAGTTGAAGCAGAACCATGCTCCTCCCCCTGTATAAAGGCTGGCAGACAATCCAACATGGGAAATAGGTTCCCAAAAGTCAGCTCAAGTGTCGGGGACAGGTCCTGATTCCACTGCTAGGACCCTGACAAACACACCAAGCTACACAACTGTCATACACATACAGAGAGCCTAGGTTGGCTCTATACAGGCTCCCTAACTGGCGGTTCAGTCTCTGAGCTCTCCGGAACTCAGGTCAACTGTCTCTGTGCCTTCCTTTGTCATGACCTTAACCGACCTTGGCTCCTACAATTGCTCCTCCCTCTCTTCAACAGGACCTTGGAGGGATTCTTAAAGATATCAAAACAACTTTGGGCTTCTTATTTAATGTCTATACATGCATATGTGTATATATTATGTAAAAATTACTTCTGCAATGTCAATGACACTTTGCAATAAATTAGCACCTAACTGACACAGCTGCATAACTGTGGTATTCTTTTGATTCTCCATTGCATACACACGAATTCACAGGCTCAGATCTTCAGTTATTCTTATGGCCCAGGCTTAAACTGATGGTCCACAGTATTTTTATATACTACATTGATTGCAGATATTCCTCAGTTAATGATCAGTTAAACTTCTACCACTTATTTTGAAAGTGTCTCTTAAACTTTGTCTAATATATTTTCTAATTATATTAATTATTTTATATTTATTATATTTACTCTTTATGACATTATTTTGAAAGAGACAACATTAGAAAAAAAATTAAGTCTAACCTTTTAGTACATAGATATTTTTGAGTGTCAGCTTTGTGCTATATACAGTTTTAGATACTATCCTGCCCCACCCCTAAAGCCTATTGTTCATACCCTCCTGGATCTCAATAGAGTCAACTAGACTAATACAAAACTGTTGCTTATGGCATTCAGGATTCTGTGTTTAGTAGTTTAGTCCTTCTGCATATGCTTGAATATTATCAAACATGTCTTAGTTACATTTCTATTGCTACGATAAAACACTGTGACCAAGGCAATTTATTTTTTAAAAGTGCTTAATTTGGCTTATGATCAAAAGAATGAATACTAAGAGCTGACATATTATTCCATAACTACAAGGCAAAAAGAGAGCACCAAGAATCCTGTAAGTCTTTTGAAACTTCAAAGTTCAATTCCAGTGACATACCTCCTCCAAACAAAGTCACACTTTCTAATCCTTCTTAAACAGTAACACTAACTAGGCTCATGCCCAATCATAATGCAAAATACATTTAGTCCAACTTCAAAAATCTACACAGTCTTCTATAGCATTAACATAGGTCAAAATTCAATAGTGTCAGACTCCAGGCAATCACTTAATTGTAACCCCTATAAAATCAAAAACAAATTCTGATTCCATACACCCAGCATGCAATGCATAGAATATACATTACTGCTCCAAAAGGGAGGATAAGGGATATAGTGAGACAATACTGGACCGAAGCAAGACTGGAACTCAGCAGGGTAATGTGCAAATCATGTAGTTCCGAGTCTGATGCCAAAGGGCACAAATTGCTTTACCCTGCTAGCTTTGCTGCCTGTAACATATTTCTTTCTCAGGCTACTTCCACTCCCTGTCAGCTCCCACTGGAAGATGCCTCATACCTCTAGCATCTCCAGCATAGTCCAGGTTCTACTTTCACAGCTTTGTACTGTGATCTCTCAAGGCCTTTATATAAGCACTCTCCTGCCACACATCTGGCCTCAGTGACTCCTTAACCACAGAGGAGGATTCTCCCATCCCCTTAACTGTGTACCCTTCATTAAAAGATAAGGACACTGCCAAGTATGGCTGCCTGCTGGGGATAGAGGCTGGCCCTCTGCATTTGCAGACACTTTTTTTTTTTTTCTTTTTTTCTTTTTTTTTTTTTTTTTTTTTTTTAGGAACAGAAAATTCCTCAGGCCTTTCTTTTTTACAGGTTTTACAGGTTGGAAGCTTCTCTGGGTGGGTCTTGTCTGGGGGTAGCCTCCTTTTGTTCCTCATCAAGCCAGGCCTCTCTATCTTCCTATTTCTTTCAGGACCAGTCTGGGTGCAGATACATTTCCCAGTGCTCCTTTTCTCTTTGAAGTGGACATTTTGCATTTCTTTTTGCCCACTTGCTCTTTTTGTTTTGTTTTTTATTTGTAGACCTGTATAAGAGTGATTACTAATCACCAGCTAGCACAATCAGTGTTGGGCTGTCTTGAAATCTCCTATGAGAGATCTGGTAGCCAAGACATTTCTGGCCCAAAGTCTGGACCTGTACTCCCAGAGCATCTTAGCCCCAAATAATCACACAAAGGCTTATATTAATTACAAACTGTTTGGCTTATGGCTCAGGCTCATTACTTGCTAGCTCTTACAACCTATTTAACTCAACCTATTTCTATTCATATATTGTATTGCCACAAGGCCCGTGGCTTTACCTGAACTTCTACATCTTGCTTCTTGGGCAGCTGGATTGCAGTTCTCTTGACTCTGTTCTCCTTCTTCCTTATTTATACTTGGAATTCCCTCATGCCATTAAGCTGCTTTTCCATAGGCCAAAACAGTTTCTTTATTACTCAATGGTAATTCACAGCATACAGAAGGAAATCCTACATCAAACCCTATAGGGAGACTATTGTCATTCAAACCTAAGATACCACACAGACGAAATGAATGGAGGACCATCACAGAAAGAGAGTCTGAATGGGAGAATGGGAGGCCACTTTCTCTGGAGGACTGATGTGCCAAACAGTACTCTCTTAGTCTTTTTGTGTTACTATAGCAATATAGCGAGAAAGTGCCAGCGCAGAGGTTATGAATGCTGGTCTATCTTGCCTGGGGCTTCTGCACATCAATCTATATCCCTTTGTCATCCTTTTTAGCCATAAATTCCCCTTTTAGCATCAATATGTGATTTTTAGGATCAGCTTACTCACTTACAAAATTTTATTTCCTGTTGTGCCTGTGAGTAGGACACTATTCCAACATTGTACTTTTATCATCTTAAGGAATATGGCACCAATTTATCTTGTAGTACCAGAACCAACTGTAAGTGACAGGTCTGGCAGAGGGACCCTGCCTAGACACAGAACTTTTAACCCAGGCCTATCGGTACTGTGTGAAGAATCTGGGATACAAGCCATGGCTTATATCCTGTGTAAATAATACTATAGAAACATTTTTTTTTTTGTTTCATTTTTTGTGACTTCTTTGCATTGTAGTGAGAGAGAAGATGCTATGTTTTAGGATGAATTGAGCCTCTTTTTCCAAAGTGGTTGGCCAATGCACGTTACATTAATTTTTTTTCTAGAGAATATTGTTCCCATAAAGTGAAGCTGTTTTTTATGATGAATGAGACAGGGAAAAGAAGAAAGGCAAAAATGTAGAAGTTAAGATCTACAAAAGTTGGAAAAGTAATTTCTTAGGTGATTTTATTTTCCCATTGAATAATGAAACTCTTATACTCTTTATTACATGACTAGCTGTAGCAAGAATTAGGAGAATCAGGAGGCACAATGGATGTATTCTTAATCTACAAAAAGAAAATGCCACCTTATGTGTCAATTAAAAATAAAAGAAAATGGAGTTAAAGAAGGGACCAATAACATTTTAAGGAAGTATTTTAAAAATAATAAAAGAAAGCAATGAGCTGGCTCAGTTGGTAAAGTGCTTGCTGTGTATCCTGGGTAGTCTTAGGTCAACTTGGCACAAGTTAGAATCATCTGAAAGGAGGGGACCTCATTTGAGAAGATTCCTTCATAAGATCTGGCTACAAGGTATTTTCTTAATTAGTGATTGATAGGGAGGGCCCAACCCATTGTGGGTGGTGTGATCCCTGAGCCAGTGGATCTGGATTCTAAATAAAAAGCAGCTGAACAAGCCATGGAGAGCAAGCCATTCAGCAGCAACTCTCCAGGGCCTCTGCATTACCTCCAGTCTCCGGGTTCTTGCCCTGTTTTAGTTCCTGTCCTGGTTTCCTTCAATGATGGTTTACAATGTGGAAGTGTAAGCCATATAAACCCTTTCTTCCCCTTGTTTTTGGTCATGGTGTTTCATCACATCGATGGAAACCTTAACTGCACAAGCAAAAGAACACAGGGCTGGGGAGGTGGAGACAGGAAGATCCATTATGCTGGCTTTCCAGCCTAGTTAATCAGTGAGTTTTAGTCCAATCCTCAGACTTAAAACAAGCAAAGAGACAAAAGCCAAATGGATGACTCTTGCAGAATGACACCTAGTTGACCTCTGGCCTCTAAGTGCATAGACAATACGCACAAGGAATCATATAAATTATGCATAACTTAAGCAGTTTTTATTGGACTAAAAGGCATCTAATTTGAATGTGGTTTGAATATTTCAGTATGTCTGTAGATACCAATTTGAGTTATAGGGAAGAAGATACCAAATTGAGGTAATAAACTAGTAGAAGTCTCTTTAGAATAACCGTATTAAAAATGCCAAATCTGTACCATCCTGAAGTTGGACTTTATGCTTAGTGATACTGTCTTCTATAGCTGTCAGATACACAGCTCCTAGTGTGAATGGAGGGACCCCCTCCTTTCACACACATGTGAGCAGAAGCATGGGAGGGGCAGGTCTAAGGTGAAATTACACACTGCAGCTCACAAACTGAAGTGCGTTTGGTTTCTTAGACTCCTGACATCTTTGTTCAGCAGTGAAAGTTAAAAACTATAAGGAGGAGTTTGTGATACCTGATTAAAAAGGGCAAGGCTGGAATAGTGGTGATGGTTCACAAGCCAAGGGTTTTGATGAATGGCTCTCATTCTGTCGCGCTCAACCCAAATGTTTTAGAAGTGCTCTGAATCCTATAAAGTTTATGGACCAGCAAAACACTGGTCATAGTGATGGATTGTAGGAAATGGATTGCGAGCCCAGGGAAGAAGAGTTTTATACATTTTGATGCTCTGATGGAGTTGAAAACATGGTGTGTATCAAGTCAGTGTTCAATAATGAAATCAGAAGATTTCACTTCTCTTTTATGCAGAATTGAGAATTGCTCTCTAAAATTACTGAGAAATATCCTCTCCTTAATATTAAAGAATTTACTTATTGCGTATATTTGGATCCTTTCTGTACCATACAATAGAGTACCTACTGTGTATTAGGCTAAGAAATAAAATATCAATTGTTTATCAATGAGTCAACAATTTTCTGAGAATCAGGAAGGAGGTTGGATTTAAATATGGCCCATGCTCAGATAAACGCCAGTGTCTTACTTCACCTTCTCTGCTCTTGCCTGGCCAAGCCCCTCTGTTGGCCAGGTTTACTTGCTGTAATGAGGCCCCAAATGACCTGGGTCTATATTTGGCAGTAATAAAAGATATTCTTCCCTCTCTAGCATTCATGGGAGGGGACAGTGCCTGATCTTCACCATGACCAGGTCTGTGTCAGGCAGTCATCATGGAGCTGTAAGTGGGCTCATCCCTAGGCAAGTGATTTGAGAATGGAAGAGAAGAGAGAGAGTTCCATGTTCCCAAATAGGGCACAGCTTCTGTAAGGACTCCTTAGATGCCTGTGGAGTTCAAATTTCCTCATGTAAATCTTAGAACAGAGGTATTTACTTTTAGTGAGACAATACACCTTCTAAACACTACTGAAAAATTTGTGTGTATGGGTGTTCTGTCTGCATATGCATTGATATACCACAAGGATCCCTGAAGCTTGTGGAGGCCAGAAGAATGAAGTCTCGTGGTTCTTTGAGTTACAGGGATGTTGTATTAGATTTCTGGCCTGAACTTTCCAACCTAGGCTCCTGGCCCGGACTTTCTGGTCCTGTTTTTTGTCCCAGACTTTCAGACCCACAGTCCCCACAGTCCCACTGAAACACATAGACACTTGTGTTAACTGTACGCTGATTGACCTGGGGCCCAGGCATATAACATGCTAGCTCTTGCTCTTAATCTAACCCATGATTCTTATCTTGTTTAGCCATGAGGTTCGGTACCTTTTCTCAAAGCAGCATTTCAACTTCTTTTCTCTGCATCTGCTGGTGTCATATCATGTAGTTTCCATGGTGTCTCTCTGGCTTCTCTGTGGCATTTCTGCTTTGTTCTTCCTGTTTCCAGAGTTGCCTTAGTCTGGGGCCCCGCCCACACTTCCTGTCTGCCTTCAGCCAATCAGCATTTTTATTAAACTAGTAGGCGGGACAATTGTTTACAATGTAACAACACATAATCAGACTACACAGGGATGTCATGTTGATGCTGGGAATCAAACCCAGGTACTTAAGGAGAATATCCAGTGCTCTTAACCACTAAGTTAGCTACAACCCCTAAACTATTTTTTAAAAAATCATTTCATCCTAATTTCTTTTTAGCTATATTTAGTTTTCTTATTGGAGAAGGAGAAGGGAGAGAGAGAGGGAGGGAGAGAGAGAGGGAGGGAGAGAGAGAGTGTGTGAGTGAGTGAGTGAGAGAGAGAGAGAGAGAGAGAGAGAGAGAGAGAGAGAGAGAGAGAGAGAGAGAATATACTGTAGGTAGTCAGTGGCCTCTTCTTTGCTGCAGCATGCATGTGGAGATCAGAGAACATCACTGTGAAGTCCCTTATCTCCTTCCTTCTTTATGTGGTTTCTGGGAATCAAACTCAGGTCTCTGGGCTTGTGTATTAAGCGTCTTCACCGGCTGAGCCACCTCACCAGTCCTTATTTTCAGACATTGCAAGGGGCAGCTAGTATTCATAACCAAGACTTTGCCTCCAAATATCTAAACTACACTCAAGAGTTTGATGAGATCTTCCTGAAGATCTAAGTATTCACATACATGAAGTTTAGTTCAAATTTCTATGGTCCATCCTGACTTAATGGCAGTATGATTTGGTACCCACTATCAATCACAGCTATATTAAATTCTATGTAAGTGGCCTGAGTTATGGCTCAGTGGTTAAGAGCATATATTACTTTTGTTGAGGAGCTGAGTTTGATCCCTATGTTTGGCAGTTCAGAACTACCTATAACTCTATAACTCGTGATTGATCTATTGTCTCTGGCCTCCAAGGGCCCCTGCATACATATGCACACATGAACACAGGCACCTACCCACAGAAATAATTTTTGAAAATTTAAAAATTCTATGTAGAGGACAATGTGCAGATGCCCTTTTCTCATTATTTATCTCATGTTCTCCAGGAAAGATCTTTCTGATTCTTTGAAACATCACATCATCTGAAATTGGCTTGCTCCCCCCTCCCCCGTTCCTTACACTAACTAGTAACCAATATTATATCCAATAAGGGCAGTTTTATCTGTCTGTCTTTTTAAAAAATAGCAATAGAACCTATACATAGTACATAGTAGGCATTTAATAAACAGCTTTTATACAATGAATAAATACAGTAATGGCTTCTAGAACCATTTTTCTACTGCCATTGCAGGCACAAAATGTACTTTGTAAATGAAGTTGGATTGATTGACTACAATAGAAGAATCCAGCCATTGGCTATGCTTTAATGAATGGGCCATGCAATGCAATGGAGTTATTAACACCCAGAGTTTGTACTTTATTCAATAGACATATTGCTAGCTTTAGGCAAGAAACAAGTCTGGCAGCTATGATGAATGAGAGTTACATTTAAAGACAATAATCTCTGTACTGTAGAGTGTTTTATCTTAAAACACATAATTGCATCTGGGGACAGATAAGATTACACTGTAATAGAATAGAATCTGCTATTCACTCTCAGAACTCAGAACTTCACTCTCTTCCAGACAGATACATCAAAGAAATAACACCATTTATGGAATTTTCCCCAGTACCTTCAAGTAAGTATCTCCATCGCCAGCTTCACTATATATATATATTTGCCCTGTAGCAATGTTGTAGAAGAATAACGTAGTGCAATGATCCCACTTGCTAATGGAATGTTCACCCACAATTCCAGGGAGACCTGTTGATTGTGTATGAGTAAGTCTGTGTCAGGCTAGGTACCTTGACAGATTGAATTCACTTGGTTCAATGTACAGGCTTAAACTTTTCCAGAAATGAAGTTGAATGAATATCGAGAAAAGCTACAGGACTGATGGTTTAGCACATTAGCCAACCTCCAAGCATACATTAGCTTTATTTATAGAGATCGCTTTTATGGAGAACTGTCTAAAAAGATATCAACAAAATGAAAAGGAACTGAATTTCAATTTTCAGAATATTGCCTGCAGTTACTACTCTGTGGGTCTAAATGGTTTAAAATTTGTCATTCCACTTTGTTATTCTTAACAATCACATTTAAGCACTTTTCAAGTACTTATGAACTGAGGACACAAAATTATATAAAACAACTTCTGTGTTGCTTTCAGAAATTTCCCATTTAGAAGGAACATAGATACAACTAAGTTTAATATCACTGTATATCTATAATAGGAGTGTGTGTGCAAACTATCTTTAAGAGCGATCAAATCATTCTCTGTGTGTGGTGTGTGTGTGTGTGTGTGTGTGTGTGTGTGTGTGTGTGTGTGTGTGTGTGTGGTGTGTGTGTGTGTGTGGTGTGTGTGTGTGTGGGGTGTGTGTGTGTGTGTGTGTGTGTGTGTGTGTATTCTATGACTTCTCATCTGTGACACTCATGCAAATACCAAACATACAACTGATAGTCATTGAGCCAACTGTTTATACTAGTTACTATCCTGATTATTTTCATTTGATCTCTGAAGCTGACTCCTTTGCTAAGCATCTGGGTAGTCCTGTTTTCACAAGTAATAACACTATGTCCCACAGAGGAACTATAATCAGGCCATAATCATGTGGCAGAGCCTTTAAGTAGCTACAAGACTCTTTGCCAGCCTTCAACTGTCCCAGGCCGCCTGCTGCCATGCTGGTTAGCTGAGTTCCCTGTACACACTGAGGAATGGTTCCTTTCCTACAGGCTTCATCCTGCTTAGAATTTATGGACTCGGGTATGTGTCTCTAAGATTCCTTCATGAGTCTTAGGAGAAAAATATGCATAAAAAGAAATGGTGTTCTACCTGATTCTTCTCACATCTCAGTCTGTCTTACCTCTCTCCAGTCCCTGTTAATCCCCTCCTTCTCTACAAATCTTATTCCACATCCATGGCATTTTGTTTTGTGACCCACTGAATTTAACCAGCCATCTGGTTTATAGATGAGAAAATGGAGGGAGGCTCAGAAGGCCAACATGCTTGCCACAGTAGGAGGACCACTGGGTTACAATGGAAGACAATGGCTCCCACTCTCTCAGTAGTTTAACTGCTCAGCAGCAAGAAGAAGTCCACGAGACCCCCCCTAATCCACAGCAGATTGTTGATTTTGTTGATTGGTAGAAATTTTGCTACTTAGTCATTGCCATTACAGTTTTTCCTGAATTCTCAGAACTGCTGTTTGGCAGTATGTCAGATCAACTGTGTTTTACTCAGAATACTCATCCTGTGAGCAATGAGGACTTGGATTTTGTCTGATTTTCTCCCCAATTTTATTTTTTTAACTTTTGGGCAACTGCATGGTGACACAGACCTTATCTCATCATCTACAATATGCAGGTAATGATTCATTTGTTCCCTCTCCCATTGACCGGTTCATTCTTGTGAGTGCTGGTTTGGCTACAGCCGTGATGATCTCTCTGGAAGTCACTGTGTGTTGTGTTGCTTGAATCTGAGTTTCTCATGGAGTTCACAGTCTCACTGGGGTCATGGATGGGCAACATCCTTAATATGCAATGGCAATACAGATTATAATATCTGTGTTATAAGCAAATGCAGTTGACACATAGCTCATTATGTACTTGGAATTTCTTTTACTTAATAACCAGCTTCTGCCAGTTTATATAAAGTTAAGCCATACAAAAGTGCCCAAGTGCAGACTTAATCATTCTATTGTAGATTTATTAGTACTATACCCCAAAAGAAAAAAAATACTGTAATAATTTCTATGTACCCCTAAAGAATTTGTATTTATTGGCAATATATTCATATTTCTTATGTTCTCAGTTATAATCATGTTTTCTCTTGGAGTTCTGACTCTCTCAATCAATGTCTATGTTTCTCTCATTTGCCTCTTTCCCAATCCCTTTCTGCTACAATTTCAAACTCATCATTTCTCTTAAACACTAGTACATTTATTTGAAAGAATCAGGGATGCCCTTCATGGCTAGGAAATGTTGCTTCCAGAAGCAGTGGTGACTTAGCTAAAATCTTGGAGCCAGATACTAGATACCTTCATAGGAGTTGTTGCCTGAAAGGCCCTCAAAACAATATAGGCTCTTGCCATTCCTCTTGGCTGTACACCAAAACTAAATGCGTAAACCCTAGTGCTGAAGCCACCACACACTTTAGTTGCTAGATGGAAGTCAAGCTAGTTTTCAAAGCTTCTTTTGCTGACTAGCTTTCAAAGTGTCAGAATGTGCTGTGCAATTTGGTCTGGAAGAAAAAGCATTAATGGTCCTACTCAGCCTTACCAACTACACAATAGTAACCTGCCAGCCACAATGTACCTATGTGTCCAAAAAAACATGGTTGCTATGGGACTGACCAAATAATTCTCTGACTGAATTTCATGTCTGTTCCATGGGGAAAAGTGACCTGTGTCTAATACATCACACCAATCAGTAACTCATACCTGAGGCAGTCACAGGCTCCAGGGACGAACTTACTACTGTTTAACTCAGTTGATATAATATCAAACTGCCTCCTAAAAAATTCTACATCTATATCTTCATACAAATGCTCCTGTTAGGCCCAATTAGAGAAAGCTTTCTTTGCAATGAATGATAGTAAATACCAAGTCTCATGGATACCCACAATGCTGAGAGTAAGTTTACTAATGGAGGGCTCAGTCCTAAATGTGATGTTTACAACTCTCGCCTTAAGGCTCAGAGAACTTTGTGAAAGAGGAGACAGAAAGAACCTAAGAGCCAAAAGGTAGAGAAAGACTATAGAACCCCCTCTAGACTTGACACAGCCATGCCAATCACTACACGCAGCAATTGTTCTTATATACACCAGACTAGCCCTGGCAACAGTTAGCCATGCATTGGGAAGAGTATCGTGGGGCTCTACCCTTTACTGCTGAGCTGCTAAATTGCTGACAGACTGGCAGAATAGGAGCCATTGCCTTCCATTGTAACCCAATGGTCCTTACTGTGGCAAACATGTTGGCCTTCTGAGCCTCCCTCCATTTTCTCATCTATAAACCAGATGGCTGGTTAAATTCAGTGGGTCACAAAACAAAATGGCATGGATGTGGGATAAGATTTGTAGAGAAGGAGAGGATTAACGAGGGCTGGAGGGAGGTAAGATAGGATGAGATATGAGAATAGTCAGTATGCATTATGACTAAATTTGCCAAAGAAAAAAATTAATAAAAATTCATACCATATGAAAATGGATCTAAGGTAAATAAAACACATAATAACTAGGTAGGTAAGAGGCTTCAGAAAATGACTGTGGTTCCCAGGTTCTCTCATTAACTGCTTCTGATGCTTCTTGATTATTTTTTTAAAGCAAAATACCAATAATTAAATCATAATTTTTTCATACAGATTTCTTTCCTCGGCCATCAGCCTAACAATGCATAATAGAGAGCTTCTGACCTTTGAACACAAGTTTTCTTTCCCATTCTCTCACTTGTATGTACAGAGGATACCAGAGGGAGGGAGGGACCCTCAATTCCTAGCCTGTGGCTGGGCTCTCATATGATGGTCACTGAAAGTTGCTCTACTTGGAAGATGTTTTCCTTCTTGTATCTAAACTTCCTGTGGTGACGGAATTTTCTGAAAATATCTCTTGTCTTTATGACACTGAACATCCTTGCTTGGAATCAAGTTAATAATATACTTGAGATCATTGATAGCTATATGTTTTACCTGCTATCTCACTGGGCGCTCAGTTTTTTTTGTTTAATATACCTTTCAGAGAACAATGTAACTACCCCTACTCTATCTTAGATTTTCTAAAGGAATTAGCTTTTACAACTGTTGTAAGAAATTTCTGGCCCAGCCTAGCCCTGCAGTCCAAATGAATCTCTCTTGCCTACTGCCTGGCCTAGCCTAAGGTTCAAACCCACAGTCCCACTTGCTCTCAAATAATCACTCAAAGGCTTATAATTAATTATATGCTGTATGGCCTGTGGCTCAGGCTTATTGCTAATTAGCTCTCGCATCTTAACCCATTTCTGTCTTGCCATGTGGCTTGTGGCTTACTTATACTCCATTAAATATTGTTTCTTGGGTGACTGGATTACATATCCCTAACTCTACCCTCCTTCCCCTGTATCTATGCTTAGATTTACTGCCTGAATGTAAGCTTGCATGCCATAGACCAAAGCAATTTATTTATTATCCAATGATAATTCATAGCATACAGAAAGAAATCCCACGTCATACAACCTAAGATAAACACATTGCTTTAAACTTAAGTTATGTGTACTTCCCTGTCTCTGATCCCAGAATAATGTATGTGCTTATAAGTGCATTGCAGTAATTTTCTGAAAGCAGTCAACAGGTTGATAACAACTTTAGTCAATACATATTCTGTAAATGTTTGAAGCAACATGTGCTTTGGAGTTGATAATATCTATTTGTCATTTTGATGTTCTTGTCAGCAAAGTAACTTCTGCCCTTGTAAACTACCTGAAGCTCTTTGTAAGGAAGTCCTTGCCTCTGACCCATACTACATTTTCTGTGCTGTTTATTAAACACAGAGAAAAGCCTTTTGTTTAGATACAACACACAGGCAGGCAACACAAACAGGCCACAGACCACAGACTACAGACAGATAGAAGGAACAGGGAGAGAATCAGAGAATTCAAATTTGAGCTTGTTCTGTGTCAAACCAGTCCAGAAGGACATTTCTGTTTTCATTCCTTGATCTGACAGGACTCATTGGTGTACCCACTGAAGTTTCTTTAAACATTAGTGTGAAGAACTTTTAATGAGTTATTGATGCACTTTCCCTTATGTCTCTTAAATCTGTTTTCAAAGAGAATTTAAAAATGTTTGGTGATTTTATAACTGATCATGGATGTGATACAGATTTACAGCCAAGGTCTAGTGACATACAGTAGTACAAGATCTCCCAGTCCTTTGGGTCA
Organism: Phyllotis vaccarum; assembly: GCA_033318265.1. Lineage (NCBI taxonomy): Eukaryota > Metazoa > Chordata > Mammalia > Rodentia > Cricetidae > Phyllotis > Phyllotis vaccarum. The sequence continues at coordinate 83,677,455 of JARWLC010000014.1, read as the reverse complement.
CTGTTCCAGCAGGGAGACAACACTGAAATGAGGCCTAAGAAGGTCAAGAAAACCATGTTTGCACACAAGGAACAAAAAGCCCTCCTAGGAATCATGATACTTTTCAATATGTAGCCATCTCCCTCTACAGGGTGGGAGAAGTCTCATGCTGCCATCTTTCTCTTTCAGCTTGGATTTCACAGTCAGTAAATGCATGAGTTGTATTTTTTGTGTGTAGGGATAGTCTCTCTCTCTCTCTCTCTCTCTCTCTCTCTCTCTCTCTCTCTCTCTCTCTCTCTCTCTCTGTATGTGTGTGTGTCTCCCTTCCTCCCTTCCCCTCCATTTCTCCTTCTCTCCCTCCCTCCCTCCCTCCCTCCCTCCCTCCCTCCCTCCCTCCCTCCCTCCCTCCTCTCTCTCTCTCTCTCTCTCTCTCTCTCTCTCTCTCTCTCTCTCTCTCTCTCTCTCTCTCTCTCTCTCTGTATAAGCACAAAGAAACAGATGGCTTGAAGCCTAGCACAGAGTGTGACCTTCTTGCTGAACATATATATGTCCTTCTCAGTATGATGCAGGCTGCTCAGGGTATCTGTGCTTAGGTAGATTGATCCATATGGAAGCAGCACTAACACTCCAGAAACCATAAGAAAATGCAAGGACATTTGTCTGGCCTAGGTGGTGGAGAAATTTCAGGTTGGGCACTCTCTGCTTGTTTTAAAAAATACAGTTTTTTATTTCTTTTTCTGTAATGTTCTGAAATTTTAAAATTTTCAACATCCTTTTATGACAGGTAGTTAGATATTCTCTGTTATGTAGTTAGGAACGGTAACTGACACATGGGGGAATTGTCAGCTTCCTCACCGAATTAGGAATAGAGCTCTTTAGACTGCATCTCATGATGACTTCCTGGCTTCTTGGGTGTGGTGCACTGGCTCTTGTTTTTGGTGACACAGAGGAAACGGAGTCAGATAAGTTTGTGTTCCAATTGCAGTACTGATTCAACATTCAACCACATCATGAAATTTCTATTTCTATGGGTTTTTTTCTTCCATGGATATTAGTGATTTATTATATCTTCTACGTGAGGAAATTGAAATGGATAATTATAACAGGATTTCGTGATTTATGAAGTGTATGGTGCCCAAAAGGATGAGTATATGGGTTCAAAGGATAACTGTCAATCACACAAAACTTCTTGTTCTCTCTCACCCACACATGCCCTTCCCCCTTTTCTTTCTTCCCTTTTTTATAGAAGTGTATCTTAAATGTGCAACAGACTGTAAGACAACACTATAGTTCATCTTCCAGCGACAGGTAGTAAAAGCTATTACGGTGGGGACCCCTGGTGTTTAATACAAGATGGAAGGCAGAGTCACCATCATCGTAGGCATGAGGAACAGGTTACATTTTGCCAAATTTATTCATTTTGTGTATGACCAGGAGCCCTTTCCCTTGGCCTTTGATTTTAGCTCTTGAGTTTCCTCTGCTCTGGTCTGTTATGATGCCTCTATTTCTCCTTCATCTCCTTGGTGCCTCCTACCCCTTTCCCAGACCCTTCTGTGTTTATAAAAGTAGCTTTAGTCCTTTATTTTCTTTCCATTTGTGAGGAAAGAAATAGAGAAAGATTGAACGATATGTCAAGTTCATGAAGTACAAGCTCTAACATCTGAACTTTGCCTTCTAGTTTTCTGTTCCAGTCATTTTACTAGATTTCATTTTTTTTGCATTATAATTATTCAAATATTTGTTACCTAGTAAGTCTTAATTTTTTTGAGATTTTAGACTCTTATGGCAATATTTTATTTTTAATTTCTATTACTCAAGGCTCTTATGTTTAACCCATTATATTTTATAACAGGAAATTAATAGACATAAATCCATACATCCACTCTCTTAATATAAAGTTCATTATTTAGAAGGTTCAAGATATGTTCCAACTCTTTAAAGTTCCCAACACCCAGGGAGATCTTAAATTCTTTGTTTTCTTCCTCAATCTAGCTAAACCTTTGATTCTTTGTATATCCCCGAATTCTTAACCCCAAATATCTTTAAGTCAACCAACATAGCATATGACAGTCTGGAAAATAGAAATTATATTTTGGGCTAATCATATTTATCAAATGTCTATTATCATCATGGTAGGGAACATGGAGGCATGCAGGCAGACATAATACTGTATACATTTTGATCAGAATACAGCAGAAAGTGGACTAAGTATTACACTGAGTGAAGCTTGAGCATATATGAGACCTCAAAGCCTGTCTTCAAGGTGACATGCTTTCTCCGACAAGCCACACCTCCCAGTAATGCCACTCTCTTTGGGGGCAATTTTCTTTCAAATACCGATGAGATGGAGGAGGGATCTGGGCATTTAACACAGAGAACAAGGAGCAGAAGAAACTCAGGAGCTAAAACAGAAGACAATAATTCAGGGATCCTGGCCACATATAAAATAAAGAAATCTGACAAAATATAAGCTGTTCCTTATGTCCACAATGATTGCAATGGTGGTGACCTTGGGCTATGCATATAACATATATAAACACACATGCACGCATGTGCGCACATGCACACACACACACACACAATCCTGTATCTGTGATATTCAGAGTCATTTCATATCATCTCAGTATGAAACAATTTACATACTATCTGGTGCATTTTGACTCGTATTAGAAGATACCCTAAAATATATTTATTGGATAATAAAAAAAAGAAAAACCATTAAAACATCTCAGAACCATGATCAGAACGTAATCAATCAGGCACGATTATTATAGATGGTGCATCAAGTAGCTGCGGACTGTACAGTGTGAGGACTAGAGAATAAAATTATTATGTTCCACATAAAAGGCCAAGACAGAAGAGAAGATAGTAAAACTTCAGCTGACTCTAATTGATATTTATACAGCATCCTCCACCTAAGATCCTGAAAAGTACTGGCAAGCCTTAATTTTCATCTCTCTGTGGCATTAAATGGTAAGGATTCAGTATGCTTGCTTAAAAGTCACACTAAATAATACTGGTGCCATAGTATTTAAAAATAATATTCACAGCTATAGTTAAAGCCATTTGGTCTTTTCTGCCTTGGTGCCATTGAGAGCCAGCTCAGTCCAGTGACTGAAACCATCTCTATAGTCATCCTGACACAGGGGTGCTGGGAGCTTGCTTCTGCCTGTAGTCTGCTAGGGTCTCATCAGCCTGTGGAGGCACAAGGAGTCACATCAACGGAATTCACATTTTCTTCTCTTGCATACCCAGTGAGGTATTAGCATTGCCTTACTGTATCCAAATAAGGTCTTTCCCAAATCCACTGGCAGTTTTCAGGGATGTTGTGATGTGAAGCAATTCCTGTGGTTTTCCTATCTGAATCTTTCCTGATGTTGGAAGCATTCTGATACCATTATCTTGTCCTCTTGGGAAACATTGCCTAGCTCGCCTAGTCTGAAGTCTTGCTTCCTTGGAGTCTTTAAGCTGAAGTCACCAGTGTCCTATTTGTATATAGGAAGCACCCCCCCCCACACACACACACATATGCTGATGTGTAGGAAAGCTTAGTGATCTTCGCCTCTGGGCCTCAAGGTTTAAGTAAGATACCACTAGAGAGCATGGTGTTCTCTCTATACTCCTCCCTGTTCCCAGGGCTCTTTCCTTTTTCATTTTTATGAAATTGATAATCCCAGAGAAACATGTGTATTTGCAGATAGTCTCCCTCTGCCCATTCTCCACCATCCTAAATAGATCCTTAAAAAACATAGCTGTCACAGTCAAATTAAATGGCTTACAATAAACAGTCAACAATAAAACATTCAAATACATATAAAATCTCCAAATTTGAAGTTGGGTATTCATATATTTAAAGTAAGCTATCAACATGCTCTATTCCAGATTCTTAAGCATTATTTACAGGGAATGTGAGAGCAGAGGAGTGGAGAGCCAGGCTAGACTATGCAAGAGGCTCCTGGGTGTGAGGAGAGCGTGTAGTCTCAGTTTAAATAGATGGCATAGTAATGTGCGGGGATTGTTGAATTTTTCAAACACAGTTTTAATTTAAATTCACTTTCTTACATCTTGCTGCTCAGTGAGAATCTCCAGCAGAGGATCATTTAATTCTGAAATTGAATAAAGTTCTATAGTCACACTCACCAAAGCATATAATGCTTCTGGGTAGTAGAATTCAAGTCAAATATGTATTTGTTCAGTTGTGGAAAGCATCTTTCTGCTGTTAGCAACTATGGTTGATATTATTTCCATAGTTCTCAAAATCCATTGGGTATCAAGGAAATTTCTTTATCTGTATAAATGCAACTCAGAATAAAGGCTTGCTGTAGTGGTCCTTTCTAGAAAGCCTTGTTGGCCCCTTTCCAATTAACCTGATCAGTAGTTCCTACTCCATTGATCTCCCCAGTATGCTGAGGCCGTCCTGACCCCAGATGTCTTTCTGTTCCTCCACCTCCCAGTGCCTTAAGATGTGCACCTTTTGTCTGGAGAGACTGCTATAGATTAAGCCCTTCCCTCTGCCCAGGTGGTACCCAACCTGTAGTAAGTAGTTATTAAATAAACAGGCCAGCAAGCAATTAAATCATTCCTGAGTTTTCCCTCTTGGGGAAGGTCATGTGAATGGATAGGCAGCCTAATGTTCTCATTCTGTGTTCCTTCCATGTAGTCCCTGCCAAAACAAAGCCATGATACAGGCTTGTGCTGAAACTGAGGTCTTTACACCATGGAAGGCAAGAGACCCAGGAGAAAGCAGAGTTAAGTGACTATTCAAGGAACTATGTCCTGGGGTCTCATTAAAATGGAAACAGAATGAGGAAGAAGGTAGATTATTCCTGGGAGAACAATGACAGTATCAATAGGAATGTATAAAGTGAATATGATTAAAATTAAATGTATGAAATTCTCAAAGTTAAAAAAATTCTATAATGGTAAAAATCGCTTGTTTAAAAGTGAAAACTCATAGTATAGTGTCTAAAAGAAGGACCAAGTAAAAGACAGATATTCAGATATAAGCTTAAGGTTAGCATGTTAATTTAATGTCAATATATGACACACATGGATGTGGTATGTCAACCCTGACCTGGCTGGTGGGTCCTCAGGGCTAAATGGAGAAGGCGCTTTATTATCAGCTTGGGAAGAATGAACTGAATCAAGGATATGAGTGATCAGGGTCTGGAAATAGCAGAGCTACATTAGACCTCCCAGCCTAGCCCTGACAATGAGGAAGCAGTCACCAGAGCTAAAGATGGGCATTTGCCTCAGAAGAGGACCATCCCACCTGGCACTGGAATCCTCTACAGGGCTGGGGATGGTCAATTCCTGCTACCCAGATGTCCTCTTCTTCCTAGCCTGGACTTCTGTCTACAACAGAAACTTGTCAGGAAGCCAGAGCGCCAAAGTGAAACTGGAGTCCCTTGGGAATAGGAGCAGCTCAAAAGAAGTAGTTAAGATGCCAGAGTATCTTCCACAGATGCCTTGCAAGTTCTCTACCTGTTGAAATGAGAATCCTGAAAAGATAACTCCAGAGTGGCCTTTAGTCAAAGGGATTTTATAATCCCTTATTTATTTGATAAGAACAGAAATAACTTTATTTAAGCTACATTTTGACCCCTGGGCCTATCACACCATTCTCCAGGAATATAAAAATATTATGTTCAAATAGATTGTTTTTACTCGAATGGGATGTTTTGTTATCTAAGACTTTGCCACCTCATTTCAACCAGGTACTTGGTTGAAATGAGACTTGAGAGGACTAAGCTCTCTAGAATTAAAACTGGAGAAATTTCCCTAGTTCCCACATTGATGCTTATTCCGTTAGCTCTGGGTGGTGTCTGTTAGGCTGATATGGAAGTTCCAGATCTCTGTGGTGACTTCCATGGATCCTGTCTGTGGGAGGACTTGACACAGACACTCACTGGCTGAGGTGAGATGAACTTAGGTGGGTAGACCTCCATTCTTCCCTTGTTCCTAATCCCCACTGGAAACAAAAGCTTTATGTTGCACAGCTCATGTGTATCTCTGTTTATTTTTCTGAGTTCCTCTGAAATCCTCTTTTACTAAGAACTGATTTTCTTTAGCAGGGAATTTTCAGATTAGCAATTTACATTTCCACTTTAAAAAAAAAAACCACAAAAAACAAATCCTTTATTCCAATAAACAAATGAGTGCATGCATGAATAAATGTGTAAAGGAGGCACCAGTGCTTTTATCCTGTCTACAGGAACCTTTTATATTCCACACAGCTATTTAAGGCAGTTCACAGTTGACAGTTCTAAGTCATTGCATTGATTCCATGAATATTGTCATTAGAGGCAGGTTTGAGTTGGTCCTAGACTGGAGCACCCCTTTCTATTTTATTATTTGGGAAAATTGGGGCTTATACAGTGTTATAGTCAGTTTTAATCTAAACACTTCTATGCCATAGCTCCTGTCTGTGTTCTTTCTTCCTGTGGAGGTCAGAAGTTTGAAATCAAGATGTAATGACCAAGCTCCCTGTGGTAGCTCTAGTGAGGAATCCTTCCTTGCTCCTGGTAGGTCCCAGTGAGCCTTGGTTTTCTGGTGGTAGCTGTGTCACTCTGGTGTCTTCCTTCTCCATCACATGTCTTTTTGGTACTCTCCCTTAATTAATTCAGTTCTTGGTTTAGGGTATACAAGAATCCACCATGATCACACCTTGGTCTTAACTAGCTATATATAAGGAAATCTTATTCCCAAGTAAGATCACTCTAGTTGTAGAATAATGGTCCATTGGAATGCCTCATTTTTGTCTACCCAGAACATCATGTTATAATTTTACTTCTTCCAGAACTACACATGGAAGTTTTTGTTGTTTTAACTCACCAGGTATGTGGTAATTTACTATAGCACCGAGAAATTAGTAGAGTCATGCTATAGGTTTCTAGGTAATCACAGAGTAGGGAAGGGGATCATAGTCAGACTCTGCAAACACTGAGGGGAGCTGGCCAGTATTGTTCCACCTGTTAGGTAAAGGAGGAACAAAATTCTAACGGAGGGCAGAGCAGGGTCTTGAGATAACTTTTTTTGTAAGTTCAAGTTCAATATTTTTAAAATTTTAGTTCAAAATAATGAAAGCTCTGGAAAACTATTTTTTTCTAATCACGATTAATTACAAATTTATCAGATTACATAAAAAGCCTTGCTTTGAAGAATGTAACCAAGAATCATTTTGTCACAGAACTCTGAACAGAAAGCAGTCTTATAAGAAAACCCACCCTAGAGAGAAGGCCCATGGAGACTTGATTCATCAAGCCTCTGGAAGGTGCTTCTGGACAGGTTCACTCTTGGCCCTGGGCTAATTAATCTGTCCTCAGAAGAGAGATCCCATCCTGGCATATCTAGATGGCAGTTTCCTAGAGACTTGTTAAAGTATTAGTTAAAGTTGACTCCATGAAGTTCCCTGTCCAGTGTTTGGAGGAAAAGTTCATCCTTTCTGGAGAATATCAGAGGAATGAGCTTGGAGAGGGAAGTTGATGAGCTTTTGCTCTCTAACGTGAAGACTTTGTGGATTTCTAATTGTAATTTTGTTTATTGGGATTTCTTATGGAGGGAAAATAGATCATATTCCCATATGACCAAACCATGTGTATTCACATTTAATTTAGGTAACAGTGTTTTTGTGAATGGAAGTAGCAGAAAATCTGCACATAATCAATTATCGAATTGATTACTGCAAATGATTAGTTTCTGGAATTATGTATCTAGACTGGTAAATCTAGGTAGGGCTGTCTATATATAGTATTTATGGCCCAAAGCTACAGTGAAAAGTCTGGGTTCATAAATATATAGTTATTTTAAGGAGACAATATACTAGTATTACAAAGAGTAATTTTTTTTAAGTTGTGAGTATGTGTGTAAGTGGTGAGTATGAATTCATGAGTGCAATGCCTCCAGAGCCCAGAAGAAGGCATTGGGTCCTCCGGAGTCATGCTGTGAGCTGCCTTATAGTTCTGAGATCTGAACTCAAATCCACTGTAAAAGCAGTATGCATTCTTAATTGCTGAGTCATTCCTCCAGCCTCACATGCTAGTATTAAATGCAGACACTCTTTTGAGCAGAGGCTGTTGGATCCAGCCCTTGAATCAATCCTAATTCTGAGGCAGTGGTTTGTAATAAAATAGAAAAGGAGGATCAGAGGAGACAGTTGGAAAAGCAGACATGCTTCTGGTGGTTTACAAGAAAGAAATAAGAGAAGGAAAGACTGGAAATAATAGAAATGGAAACATAAAGGGAAAGAGGAAGCCTGGGGAAGGATGGTGTGGAGAGAGAGGGCTGAGTCATCTGGGTATGGCTTTGCAGGACTTGCATTTGTCTTCTCTTCCCTGGGGTGTCCTCACAGCTTCCTGCTTGAAAAGTCATGTAGGGGTCCTCTGTGCATTCTCAGGCTGAATAAGGCACTGAGGTCTTCTTGAGACTTTGGCTCATCTGTGGGGCCTGTACTTAGCTAGATATCTCCTTCTTCTCTTCCACTTTCCTGTCCTCAGACTGTGTTCTGTCCCCAGTACTGCCTTCTAGAAAGCCCTGCATGTGTTTACAGATATAATTTAAAAACCTGAATACATGAATGTCATAAAATTCTATCTGAATTTTGAGATGATCTGATACCACTACTGGAAAATTCCGCACCTAACCTCATGTAACAAGTCAGGATAAAAGAACACTAAAAATGTGGTACAGAATTGCCTTCAGAAAACTGTGCCTTAGGCATAGACGGATTTTATGTCTAGAATTGGAATGAGTCACAGAGATATCTCCTTATGTCTATGCAAATATGAAATTAAAAAGCCTGAAACTGGAAACACTTCTGGTACCAAGCATTTCAGATAAGGGGCACCCACTGTGTTACTCTGCGAAGGACATTTTTCTGAGGGAGGTCACACCAGAATTAGCTTTCATAGCTTAACCTCTTCTATGTTTCCTTATTTACCTGCTAACACTGTTGGGTTGACTCGATGACTTTGTCTTCCTATTGCTCAGGCTTCAGTGCCATATATTGCTCTAAGTACAAGGCGGGCCTTGGGTTAAACATCTACTTAATGCATGATGGGAGAACTCTAAATTATTATTCTGGGATTAGTCATTTATGTTCTAGAATTTGAAGTGCTTTATATATCAGCATCCTTTGTCTGGGGTACCCTGTCAGGGGTCTCATTGAGAATCATTCCCAGGTATCTTGGGCTCCCCTGGAGGAGACCCTTGACCTTCAGGTAATTCTGAGGATGTTTGCAAATAGAAGCCCAGAGCTCCACTTCACACTGTAGGGGATATCTGGTCAGCCAGTGACAGTTACACTGTGCTGCTGGTATCCTGGTAGCATAATAGGCAAGTCTTAAGGCATTAACAGAATGATGATGCATTTGAATAGCTATTCAGGGGAGGGACCCAGAATAAAAGCTTGCATGTGAAATATGCTCTGTTGAATCTCTTTTTTAAAATATATATATATATATATATAAAATCCTGTTTACTTTTAGTAAACATAAAGCTTTATAAATGGCTTTGACATTATAAAAAGATTATATACGTACATAAGTGCACACACACACACACACACACACACACACACAGGTAAACACTTCCTAATATCACCTGTGTGATGCTAACAATATAGCTATGCATAATATCACCTAGTTAAACTAACAAGTGGGCAGTACTATCTAGAAAAAGTATTTTAACAAGGTACTTTTAAAGCTAGAAGAGAGATAAAATAACATTGTTTTAGGCAGCGGGTGAACTATAAATGGTAATTTCAAAGTTGTTTCTTATTAATGACAGAAAATAAACTCACAGATCTACTGAAATACTTCTGTGAAAAACAAAATAATTTGATTTGAACTTTTATTAGCAAAATCTTTTATAATTCAAAGATAGTAAGGAAATCAGTTAAAGATGAGTGATATATGTTATCCAATTTTATTTATTGCCTTATGTACCAAATAAAATTCTATAATTCAAAAATCTACATGTTTACCAGCATAGTGTGACTGTAACTTTCACAGGTTTTCCTGTTGGGTCTGGGTCTTGCTCTGTAGCCTAGGCTGGCCTAGGACTTAGGATATGGCTTAGTTTGGCCATAAAATAAATTCTCTAGCCTCAGTTTCCCAAGTTCTAGGATCTCAGTCGTGTTCCCCATGCCTGTCTGAATGTAAGATTTTAAATAATTTCCCATGCTTACAGTACTCTGAGCAACTTTTTATTATAAGTTACTATATAAGGATACAACCTTATATAGTTATAAAATAACAGTATTCAATGGGTGTGTGTGTGTGTGTGTGTGTGTGTGTGTGTGTGTGTTGGTTAGATTCATCAACTCGACACAAATGATAGTCACCTAAAAAGAGGAAACCTCAATTGAGGCATTCCCTTGATCAGATTAGCTCGTGGTCCTGATTGTTAGGTGTAAAAGGACCTGTCCATTGCAGATGGGGCTATCCCTGTTCAGGTTGACCTGGGCTATGTAAGAAAGCTAGCTGAGCAAACTAGGGGAAGTGAATCAGTATGCAGCATTTTCCCATGGCTTCTGTTTCAGTTTCTGCCTTGAATTTTTGCCTTGGCTGCTACTGATGATGTGACCCATAAACCGAGTATCCACCACCTACTCCTTGTAACAACAGAGAATAAGCTCTGTGTATGTGTGTTTGTGTGTGTGTGTGTGTGTGTGTGTGCGCGCGCGCGCGCACATGTGTGTGAAAGTGTGACATCAACCTCAGGTAGTATTTCTTAGGAGCCAGCATGACACTTTGGTTTTGGAGAAAGGGCTTGGCTCTGGGCTCTGAGGCTACTGACTAGTCCAGGCTTCCTGGCCAGTGAGCATGAGTTTACCTGTCTCCTCTCCCAGAGCCAGAGTTATAAGTTCATGGCCCCTTGCCTGACTCTTGTTTTTTCCCCCTTTTAACTTGAGTCCTGTGGATCAAACTCAGGTTATTGTACTTACATACTTCAGTACCTTACTAACTAAACTCCCTCCCATCTCCAGTGTTTCTGACATTCAGTGGAACATAAAAGACTGAAAATTAATGCTCTTGGCTTAGGGATATGGCTTAATGACAGAGCTCATGCTTAGCGTTAATAAACCCTTTGTTCATTCCTAGCACTGAAAAATAGATATTTAAAGCTTTATGAACCAATATGGCTTTCGTAAGTTATCTATAATTCCAATTCCTGAAACTATGAATGTTATATATGCCTCCACACCATGTAATCCAAAGGACTTTGTATCTTAAAAGAGATCTGGAGATGGGATGACTGTCCTGAGTTATCTGCATGGGCCAAGCATAGTCCCAACGGCTCTTAGAAGAGGGATGCAAAAATATGAGGTCACAGAATATTACAGATTCTGATCTCTGAAGACTTGCTGACTGTACCCTTTGAAAAGAGGGGATGAAGATGGACTGTATCTAATAAATAACGTTTGTCAGGAAACGGGATGAAGATGGACTGTAACTAATGGGTAATGTTTGTCAGGAAGCAAGCTGCGTACAAGCCTAACTGTGCTTTCAATCAGGAGTGAAAAATCTGTGTGCTGATTATTTTCTAGAGTTCTCCTACCAAGGCCTCATGGAATGGAGGAAAAATACAGTAATCTTGCTATGCAGCTTTTGTTGAATCCCTTGGAAATTCAAACACCTGGAGGTGCCAGGCAGATTCAAAGAACATGTGTGAATATTAGTCACTGTAACTATATTAATAGGTAGAAATTAAATCAGAATTTAAATCATCTGCACATGCTAAGTCTTTGAGGCCCATGTTTTCTCAAATTAAATATGATTTACAAAAACTAATTACTTCCTGTATTACTCATCCTGGGTACTGGAGACTCACTTTTTTCCTGTGACTCACCTAGAACTTAATAGCAAATTAGACCTGTCCAGCCTCGGGGAACTAGCAGACCATGACAGAAAGGGCTGGAAGCAGCCAATCTCTGGCTGACTACAAGGCTCTTGCTTATCAGAACAGAGGAGAGCTGACTGTCTTGGTGCCTCTTTTCTGAAGGCTGACTGAGGGTGAAGATGTGAGGTCTGTTAGGGATCTCCTTGCTGGAACACGGGCTTAGCCTCCATCTCACTAGGTGACATTCATGTTCTGCCTTTTACTCTTAGGCTCAGATGAGTGTCAGTCTTCCCCATCTCCTGTCCTGATGCAGGCAGGCACTGGTACCCATGTCCCATAATCAGGCAGCACGGAGTGTATCCTGTCTCTGCTGTTTATCTGTGGTGGGTACTTAGGATAAAAAAGTTCTTGTCTGTATGTTTCAGGTTTCTGAGCAAGGCCTGTGAATAATTTTAACATACTTTTATGAAAAAAGAACACATTATAGCAAAAACTATAGGCATGAATATGGTTTGTACATCTGAATTTATGATTGTCTGAATTTAGGTTGGCAACTTGGTTCTGCCAAGTATTGACTTAGTGACCATGGACATGATACTTTACTGCTTCTTCAAGAGCAGCATAGTGATACTCTCTGTCTCATGTGGTTGAGGAGTACATGAGTTAATATGTGAAGGACAGTAGAGCAGCACCTAGCACACCTGCATAAAACAACAATATAGTGAATTATCTAATCATTATGACCTCTATTTTTATTCCATTTTAGAAATGTAAACTATATTGGGAATCTAATGTTTGTAGCTGATTGTAACAGCTGTGTTAGTGCATCCCCCAAAGCATGCTGAAAACTTAATCTCCAGTGTAACATGGTAGGAAGTGGGGCCCACGTACTGGTATTTAGGTCATTAGGGCTCCTACTTTGTGAGTGGATTGCTTCTGGTTGTAAAGAGTATTTTTTTTTTTAATAGTTGTATTATTCTTTTTAAAGTTGAAAATAGATTCTTCTCTTATACAATGCATCCTGACAAAAGATTTCCGCCGTTCCCACTCTTCACAGCCTTCCACCAACTCTCTCTCCCAGACATGTCCCCCAACCTGCCCGTCTCCCTTCAAAAAAGAGCAGGCTTCCAGGGACAGCAACCGAACACAACAAAACAAGATACAATAGACAAGGCAAAATCACACTGAAGCTGGACAGTGCAGCCAACAGAAAGAAAAAAGAGTCCCAAGAGCAGGCAAAAGACACAGAGACACAGCCACTCCCACAGTTAGGAGTCCCCAAAAGACACCAAGTTAACAAAGGACCTGGTGCAGACCCATGCATGTCCTGTGCTTGCCTCTTCAGTTTCTGTGAGCCCATATGCACTTTGCTTAGCTGATTCATTGGGCCATGTACTCCTGGTATACTTCTTCTATCCCCCCATGTACTCCTGGTATACTTTCTCTATCCCCTGACTCCTACAATTTTTCCTTCCCCTCTTTTGCAGGATTCCCCAAGCTCTGAACCAAGGGACTCCACTAAGATTTCCAATTTAGATTCTCTTTCCACATAATGTCTGGCTGTGGGTTTCTGCATCCACTCCCATTTGCTGTTGGAGGAAGCCTCTCTGATGATGACTGGACAAGGCATCAGTCTATGAGTATAGCAAAGTATCATCATAAATCATTTCATTAATTTTTAGACCAGTTATATTTTGTTCTATCCTAGGTATATAGACTATCTATGCTGTGGTTTTTTGGCAATCCAAGCAGTGTCAGGAATACCTCTCTTGGAGTATGCCTCAAGTTAAATCCAACAGTGGTTGAACACTTCTATAAATTATACATCACCATTGCCCCTGCATATTTCCAGGCAGAACAAATTGTGGGTCAAAGGTTTTTTGACTGGATTAGTGTTCATGTTTCTCTTTCAGTAGCCTGAAGAGTGCCTTCCAGCCCCAAAGAGACTAGAACACCGGGGTGAAGGCTCCATGCAACAGCTTGTCCTCTCCACATCTGTTTGGATGTTTTTTTCAGTAATACTTTCTACACCCCATCGAGAGCCAAATGCAACCCTGTCCCACCACTGGCTACAAGAGATGGCCAGGTGAGACTCATTACCAGGAGTCGTCACAAAGATCGCCCTCATAGACTCAACTGCACTGGGTTTCCATACTGCCCAGAAAACGCCCCCCAATTTTAGCCCTTTCTCTCTCCATCTTGTTCTTCCAGCTCCTGATCTCTCCTACTCTTGTCCCCACCCACCCTAGTACACCCCAAAAATCTATTCTATTTTCCCTTTCCAGGGAGATCTATGCCCCCTGACCCCAAAACATACACCCAAGCGCTTTTTTTTATCTAACCTCTCTGGGTCTATGGGTTGTAACTTGATATTCATATACTTAAAGACCAACATGCACTTATAAGCAAATACATGCCATATTTGATTTTCTGGTTCTGGGTTATTTAAGTCAGGATTTTTTTTCCTAGTTGTGCCCATTTGCTTGAAAATTTCAAGATGTCATTTTTATAAGCAGGAGAGTAATACATTGTGTAAATGTACCACAGTTTCTTTGTTCATTCTTTAGTTGAAGGACATCTAGGTTGTTTCTATTTCTAGATATGATAAATACAGCTGCTATGAACCTAGTTGAACAAGTGTTCTTAAGACAGGGTGGAGTGTCCTTTGGTTATCTATCTGTCCAGGAGGGGTATAGCTGAATCTTGAGGTAGACTAATTCTCAGTTTTCTGAGAAACCACCATATTGATTTACGTAGTGGCTGTATTGGTTTGTACTCTCACCAGCAATGGAGGAGTGTGTTCCTCTTGTATGAACTGTCATTTGTATTATTGATTTTAGCCATTCTGACAGGTGAAAGATGGAATCTCAAAGTAGTCTTAATTTGCATTTCCCTGATTGCTAAGGATGTTTAACATTTCTATACATATTTTTTAGCCATTTGAGATTTCCCTAATAAGAATTCTCTGTTTGGATCTGACCCCATTTGTAATTGGATCATTTGGTTTTGTCATATATAGTTTATTGAATTCTTTATATATTTTTGATATTAGTCCTTTATTAGAAGAGAAGTTGGCAAAAATCTTTTCCCATTCTGTAGGCTATCACCTTGTCTAATTGACCATGTCCTTTGCTTTACAGAAGCTTTTCAGTTTCATGAGGTCCCATATATTAATTGTTGATCTTAATGCCTACACTATTAGTGTTTTGTTCAGAAAGTCTTCGCTTGTGCCAGTGCATTCAAGGCTATTGCCCACCTTCTCTTCTATCAGGTTTTGTGTTTCTGGTTTTATACTGAGATCTCTTATTTATTTGGAGTTAATTTTTGTGCAGAGTGATAAATAAGAATCTATTTGCATTCTTCTTCATGCAGATATCCAGTTTGACCAGCCCCACTTATTTAAGATCCAGTGTGGATTTCTGGCTTATTTATCAAAAATAAGGTGTCCAGAGGTGTGTGGATTTATGTGTGAGTCTTCAATTCAATTCCATTGGCCAATGTATCTGTTTTTATGCCAATATCATGTGTTTTTTTTATTACTATAGTTTTGTAATACAACTTGAAATCGGGATGGTGATAACTCCAGCTCTTTTTTGTTGTTGTTGTTCCAAATTGTTTTAGCTATCCTGGGCTTTTTGTTTTTCCATATGAAATTGGGAGTTGTACTTCAAGAACTGTGAAGAATTGTATTATAATTTTGATGGAGATTGCATTAAATGTGTAGATTGCTTTTGGTAGGATGGCTGTTTTCACTATCGTAATCCTACTGGTCCACGAGTGTGGGCTCTTTCTATCTTCTAATATCCTCTTCAGTTTCTTTCTTCGAAGACTTGAAGTGTTTGTTATACAAGTCTTCCCTTGTTTGGATAGAGTTACCTCAAGATACTTCATATTATTTGAGGCTATTGTGAAAAGTGTTGTTTCTCTGGTTTCTTTCTAAGTCCATTTGTCATTTGGATACAGGAGGGCTACTTCTTTTTTTTTTTTTTTTTTAAGTTAATTTTGTATCCAGATACTTTGCTGAAAGTGATTATCAGTTATAGGAGTTTCCTTGTGGAATTTTTAGAATAACTTATGCATTCTATCATGCCACCAGCCAACGATGATACTTTTACTTCTTCCTTTCAAATTTGTATTCTCTTATCTCCTTCAGTTTCTCATTGCCTGGGCTAATACTTCAAGTACTACATTGAGCAGGCATGGAGAGAGTGGAAAACCTGTCTTGCTCCTAATTTTAATGGAATTGCTTTGATCTTCCCCCTCTCCATTTAGTTTGCTGTTGGATATAGGCTTGCCATAAAGTGCCTTTATTATGTTTGGGTATGTCCTTTGTATCCTAACCACTCTAGGACTTTTACCATAAAGGGGTGTTGGATTTTGTCAAAGGCCTTCTCTGCATGTAATGAAATGATCATGTGTCTATTTTTTTCTTCCAGTTTGCTTTTATGGGTGGGTCACATTTACTGATTTACATTATTGGAGCATCCCTGTGTCTCTGGGATGAAGCCTACTTGATCATGTTGGATAATCTTTCTGATGTGCTCTTGGATTCAGTGTCTAATTATTTTCGAATATATTTTTGTATCTTTGTTAATAAGGAAGATTGGTCTCTAATTTTCTTTGTTTTTATGTGATTTGGGTGTCATGGTAACTGTGGACTAACATAATGAACTGAGTAATGCTCCTCTGTTTATATTTTGTGGAATAATCTGAGTAGTATCGTTGTTAACTCTTCTTAGAAAGTATAGTATAATTCTGCAAAAAAAAAAAAAATGTTGCTTTGGGCTGCCTCCATCTCCTTCTCTATCTCCTCTTCCTCCTCCTTCCTCTTCCTCCTCTTCTGTTGGAGGACTTTTAAAGACTCCTTCTATTTCTTTAGGGTTTGTAGATCTATATAAATTGTTTATCTGATCTTGATTTACCTTTTGTAAATGGAACCTATTTTAAAAATTATCTTACTTTTAAATGTTCCCATTTGATGAAGTACAGAATTTTAAAGTATGTCCTTATGATTCTCTAGATTTCCTTGGTATCTGTTGTTATGACCCCCTTCTTAATTTTGATTTTGTCAATTTGGATATTCTCTCTGTGTCTTTTATTTACTTCGGGAAAAAGGTTTGATTGTTAATTTTCTCAAAGAACTAACTGTTTGTTTCATTGATTCTTTGCATTGGTCTTTTATTTCCATTTCATTAATTTCAGCCCTGAATTTATTTCTTTCTGTTTATTGCTCTTGCGTATGCTTACTTTTTGTTCTAGAGCTTTCAGTGTTCTGCTGAGTGGCTCGTATGGTATCTCTAAGGTTTTTTTGTTTTTTGTTTTTAATGTGGGCACTTAGTGCCTTTAACTTTACTCTTAGCACTGCTTTAATTGTGTCCTCTAAGTTTGAGTGTGTTGTGTATTCATTGAATTGAATTTTAGAAAGTCTTTGATTTTTTTTTTTTAATTTCCGTCTTGACTCATTTTTTACCCAGTAGAGAGTTAATCAGTTTCCATGAGTTTGCAGGATTTTTCTTGTTGAAATCCAATTTTAATTCATGCTAGTCTGATAGGCTACATGGGATTATTTCAGTTTTCCTGTATCTGTTGAGATGTGCTTTGTGAGCAAAAATGTGGTTGATTTTGGAGAAAGTTCCCAGAGGTGCTGACAAGAAGGTATATTTTTTTTGTGTTTGGGTGAAATGTCTTGTAAACATCTGTTAGTTCCATTTGTTAGTTTATAATGTGTTAGCTCTAATATTGCTCTATTTAGAAATATTCTTTCTTTGTTCTATATCTTTGGTTATTATGTCACATGGTCTTTTTTGGTCTAATCTTTTTGGTGTTCTCTATGCTTCATGTACCTTTATAGGTCTCTCCTTTAGGTTAGGAAATTTTCTTCTATGATTTCGCTATGCTTTTGAGCTGGGATTCTTCTCCTTATTCCATTCCTATTATTTTTGTGTTTGGTCTTTTCATGGTGTCCTGGATTGTCTTCAGGGTTTTTGTCGGGAGTTTTTCTTCTAACATTTTCTTCAGTGTATCCATTTCTCCCTATTGCATCTGCAGTGCCCGGGATTCTCTCTTCCATCTTTTGTATTCAGTTGGTGAAGCTTGTCTCTGTACTTCTTGTTCAAATTCCTAGTTTTTTCATTTCCAGAATTCCCACAATGTGTCATATTTATTGATTCTACTTCTGTTTTCAAGCTTTGAACAGTTTTATTAATTTTCTTCAATTGTTGGTTTGTTTTTCTTGGCTTTCTCTAGGGAATTTATTCATTTCTTCCAATTTTCTGTTTTCTTGTCTTCTTATTCAGTTTCTCCAATTGTTTGTCTCTCTTCTCCTAGATTTCTCTAAGGGATTTAGTCCTTTCCTCTTTAAGGACCTCTATCATTTTTGTATAGTTAAAGATCTAATAGGTTTTATTTTTGTTTTTTAATTGTCGCACTGCTATTGAGAGACTGGCCAAGAGGCTAATAGAATCATTATTTTGAGGGACTAGTGTCCTTGCCTGGCCTACTGGAAGGGGGGGGGGAAGACATGGAATCTACATGAATTTTGGAGATGGGTCTTACAACATTTGCTGATGTGATTTTTAATTTATTTTTAACATGCATATGCTCATATTTTTAAAGTGTGGCAGTCAAAGGACAACCAATGGGCGTAGTTATCTACTTCCATCATATGTATTTCAAGATTTGAACTCAAGATGTTGGAATTAGCATCAAGCACCGGAATCCACTGACTTAGCTTGCTTTATTTTTATATAATACAATATGTACTGGTCAAGGTTGGCCTCTTAGAAACTATCTGACAATGACCGTTAACCTTTGTTCCCAGGTAATTAACTTTGGATTAAATGTAAAAAAAAAAAAAAAAAAAAAGGTATAATTCAGTAATGTTATTCTTAGCACATCTGTTTTTCAATAATACTGTTGAGTGAAAAGGGAAAGATGTAGAATTGAAACAATACGCAAGTGATACTGCTCTAGGTAGCTAATCTCAACCATTCCATGTAGCAACCTCCAAAGTAGATGTAGTTTCACTCTACACATGAAAAAAGCACAGCCCTGGTGAAGTTAGGGAACTCAGTAAAGCAATTAGTAAGTAATGAAGCAAGATTTGAACTCAGGTCTCTTGGCTATGAAGCTTATCTTTGTTCTTCCATATGTGGTAACTTTCTAAAAATAACTTTTTGTTGTTATCAGTGTATTTATCTGGTACATAACAGTGAGATAATATCCCCCCCTTTTTTTTCTGCTTTTCTTTTATAATAGATTACCTCCTTGTTGGTCTCAATACATACTTGCTAAATTTTATTGCACAATAAATAAGTCTGAGAGAGACCTAGTTGGTGCTAATGGACATTTTTATGTGACTTCAGATGCCTTTTCTATCTTAAAGTAATTTATTGATACTGAAAGGCTAGGTGCTTTAGAGGTATACAAGAAGGAATAACATCCTATCCAGGGGGTCTGAGAAACTTCTTAGAATGGAAAGGTTAGGTTAAATTGAAGCATTCCTGTGACATTTAGCAGGAAATTGTAGTCAAGAAGGTTCTAGAGAAGATAACAAAGAGAGATGAGGCAGTGGGCATGCTGTTCTGGAAGTTGCAGGGTTTTGACTAGATAGAAGGCAGTGGAGCCTGGGTCAGGTAGGTGGATGAGCATAGAAATAACAGAAATCTGTCATAAATGGTCATTGTGACCTTTACATGTTTGAGTTTCATTCTCAGGACATCAGGAAGGACCATATAAACTTTTCCTTTAAGAGTTACTTTATAGAGGAACAATTGATATATCATAAAATTCACAGAAGTGCACAATTCAGTATTTTTTAGTTAATTTACAGAGTTGTGGCACCATCACCACAACACTTTATGAAACTTCCACCATCCTCCAAAGTTCTCTATCCCCTGGCTCTCCATTTCCAACTATAGGCTTTAAACAGTTTTTTTTTGATTTTCAGTTAAGAATCCTAGGGTTAACACCAGTAAGGATTCGGAAGACACAAGCTGAGAGCCCAGTCTCATGCTTTCCTTCCCACTTTCCATCAAGGTTGTATTCCATTGATTGAAAATGCCCCAGAGACTTGCCTATAGGGCATCTGATGGAGGCATTTTCTCAGCTGAGGTTCATTCTTCCTAGATGATGCTAAAAGCTTGGGTCGAGTTGACAAAATCTAACCATGTTGCTCACTTCTGGCTCTGCCATCTCACAGGAAGAAGGTGCTTCCTCAGTGTAGTCACATGGAAGTTTGGAAGATAGCAGACCCTCAGGAGCAGAGAATGGTCCTTCCGATGGTTGAGCTCTGTCTTGGTCTTTCCCATTGCTTCCTGCAGAGGAAGACCCACCCACTTGATTTATTTTCCTTCCCTGTGTAAGTGGTCAGGGAGCTCTGGTCCTCTGGGCTGTTCTCAAGTTTCAGGCTCCTGTGCCTTCCTCTCACTTTGAGAGCCTTTATATGACTGCTTCTTGTATTGCTTACAATTGTTCTTAAAAGGGAAGAGATAAAGAAGTATCTATGTGGCTTGAAACTAAGCAATCCTAATATTTTTTCCATACTATTGCAGAACTGATCCCTCAGGGCTGCAGTTGAACTTGACTTCACTCTAACCAGTTCCGGAAGCCCAAGGAGCCACCAGGATTGGTGTCTTCTGGAGTCTCATTCCTTGGCTTGTGGGTCTCTGTGCTACTGTTTTCGGATATCCCTCTGAACACCCAACTTTCAGGTGTCTGAAAGGACTACAGTCATATTGGGCTAAGAGAGTCCCTACACTAACAGCTTGTTTGAAGTTAATCAGCTCTTCAAAAATCTTCTTTCTCATGACAGTCACATTCTAAAATACAGAGAGTGGGGCTTTAACATAGGTATTCAAAAGGGGTGCAGAATACATCCCATAATAGACACACACCTTGTACCTCCTGACAAAGCCTGACTTTGTTGGACATCACTGAAGGGGCGCTCTGTAAACAGAAGTGGTGGGGAACATTTTGTTGCTTTTTGCTTTCCTTGGCCTTGGAGTGATTCAAGCCAACTTCACTTTGATCTTGTTAATCTTAAGCTCTTTGTCTCTCTACCCTCTGCCAGACTAGAAAACTGTAATTGTGTGGTCCAGACTCTGCTCAGGAGTGTGTCCTCTGTGGACCCAGATTCTCAGCCATAGAGAAGAAGGAAACAGGATTTGATGTCTTACAATTATTTTCCAATACAAATAAGTCCACCATTTCACTGGCAAATCTAGGGCTGGATTTCTGTTTTTCTCCTTATGATTTTGGTTTGGCACAACTGTGTAACTTTACTATGCTATCCAAATTCAAATGATTTTTACGACATTCATATGAGAATGTTAACAGAGACATCGTAAATCTCTTCTGTAGTGTTCAGAGAAGGGTACAACGTGTCAAGCTGTTCATACTGATGATAGTAAAAATTGGGTGTTTCGGGTTCTTAGTGCAACGTATTTGTCCTTCAGTGGAAGTTGTTTGCAATGGATCAGACAAATGAAAAATAACAGCAATCAACCTTAAACTAATATAAAACCTGGGAGAAGCAAGCCAGAGACCAAACTTGTTGCCTTGGTGCCAGTCACAAGAGAGCTATGTAGATCCAAAGCCTAGCTTCTTAGGCTGTCTGTGGATCAAGTAGGTTTGGTACATGCAACATGCCTATAACATTTGGCATGGAGTATTGAGAGAGCCATTTGTTACCTGGGAAATGAGTGTCAGAATGCTCATGGTGGACGTTTGGGTGGGTTATCATTCATTGAATTAGTTGAATTGTTCACTTATGAAATGTTTATTTTGAGCCTACTATGTATCAAGTAAGAACCAGAGAACTAAATAAGAATTGGCAACTGGGCCGATGATGTTTAGTATAGGAGGGAATATGCAGGACTCTTAGATGCATGGACTGTGCATTGTAGGATGCCTAGATGACAATGACATGATGCTGTCACTGCTTCTCATAAGTCTCTTTAATGGGCAGCACTTAACTCCATAGAGGAGCACTCTGTCCTCTGGGGGGATGTGGTACAGGGTTCAGGGCAGGAAGTAGATAGGAATTGTATATCCATCTGACACTGCAGCTGGGAATTAAGATGGGCAGAATGTAATTATTGAAAACGGCAGCTGCCAGGCTCTCATAATGCATGCTTGGTGCCTATTTCCAGCCTGAGATTTCTTGATGATGAGAAGTTGTAGAGACTACTGTTTTATGGCTCCCTTCCAAAATGGGGAATTTGCAATGACTCACTAGAAAATGGGGTCACTTGTGGTATTTCTTTAAATCACTGAAACTGTCTACACAGTCATGTGGAGCCACTGCGGCACATTACTCTGAATGTTCTATTGAAGGCACCTAAGCTTCAAAGGTCAAAACTGTGCACCAAAACAAAAGCTATATAAAAAAGAAATCCGCGGAGAAGAGAAACATAAAAACACTGAAGCAAACAAGAACTTTGAAAGATTAAAATCACATAGCCCTCTCCCTTTCATAATGTTTTCAGTCTTGAAACTTGTTAACTTGCTGAGTACAAATTAATGTCCACATAATTATTCTTTAACTTAGCAATTACATGCTTTCTCATGCCCCAAGTACTAATTAGTAATTATACTTGGAATTGCTAGGGAAAAAAAAAAACCAGACCTACTCAAGTGGTTTCGGTTAGACCCAACTGAACATGGTGGAACACGGTGGTTTATGAAATGGCTCTGGTGGTATTCTCATAACGGCTGTTTGTGAATCTTGGGAGTTGGTGATAAACAGTTTCAGGAAAACTGAGAAAAACCGAGCTATTGCACTTTAAGGAGTTCTCTGAAGATGCTGCGGAGAACCTCCATATTCTTTTATTCTCCTCAGAGTAATTCAGATAGACATTTCCCAGAAAGAAAAGCTGGGTTGTAGTTGGGGCTTCTTGCAAGACTCTGTTTTGCTCAATCTGAGTAGTGAGAGGTGGGGGCTTTGGACCGAAGTGGAGCACCTTTTCCATTTGACAGCTATGTGCTGGGATTGCCTCTTCCTTCGTCATAAGAATGGTTACTCAATTGTATTTAATTGTAAACTACCTGTGCCATTTAGGTCCCCACTGTCAGGTGAGTGCTTTATAAAGCAATGGCAAAGGGTTACATTGGTGGCCAGATCTCTCATGTACAAGCATGTGATCTGGGAATTAAATAATCAGTCATGTGGAGGCAGATACCAACTCAGATGGTTCAAAGGACTTTCAAAGAACTGCTAATAAGCAGGGGCCTGGAATAGTGATTGACAAGACTGTGAGGGTACCATGGTCTCCTCCACCCAATAGAAAATAAAGTCCCACTTTCTCCTGTAGGTACAGGAGCAGTGTTAGGTGTTGACACACAGGAAAGCAAGGAGGACAGAAACTGTAAAGAGGTGTCTCAGAGGGGAACTAGAGTCACAGATGAGCAGTCAACCCCACAAGATAAACCTCAGAGGAAGAGCAAAGTACTCAATTCTATGTCCCTTTGTTGTGGCTCAGACACTGGCTAATGGTGCCTCCCACTGGCTTTGTTCCAGCTGAAGCTTTCCAATGGGGGAGGCTTTGGAATCCATACTTAGGAAGAAGTCTTAGCTCACATAACGGGGGAGAGAAGATCCCAGGATGAAACAGAATGGGATGAAGGCAGAAGGAATCACCAGTGTGGCTTAAAAAACAATACCTGAGTTATTGAATTCTGGCCAAGTGCACTCACTAAGCTCAGTGCCACATCCAAAGTCCTCAAACTGCCCTCAAAGGCTTTCCCCCATTTTATTAACGAGGCACTTGATGCCTGGAAAGATTCTCTAAGTCACTCAGAATCACATGGCCATGAAACATCAGAGCAGGTCTTAAGCATTAAGGCTATTGTCCCTAGACTATGTGTCTGCATCTTACTTGTTATAACTCTTGTAAACCTTTGTTCTTTTCTTTTAAAAGAAAGGTTGCCCACTTACCCCAGATCATTTACTTACAGCCCTGTTGAGTGCTGAGCACAGCTATAGGCTAAAAGAGGCTCTCCCCCCCTAACTCATGACAACTGGCTTTCCATAGCTTATCTGTATTCTTTTCAGCTAAAAAAAAGAAAAAAACAAACAAACAAACAAAAAAACATGAGAAAAGGGATAGTGGTCATCCATCCCCATGCTGGCTAGGATACTTCCTCCCTGGTGGAGGGAGGGTGCTTCCAAAACAATTTTGTTGGGTTCTGTCTAGGTTCATCTGTGAGATAATAGTTTGGATCTGGTGTTGTTGTTGGGGGTGGGGTGACTAAGTAGAGATCCAGTGAGGGGCAAAGGAGCTTATATGCCATCTAGGTCAGACAGCTTCTCATGGTATTTACTTAACAGATGCTCATTTCTTAGGGAAGGTAAACTTCATTTAATTCTAACCTGAATAAATGAGCTTTATGTGGAGAAAATTGAATAAATGGACATTCAAGAAAGAAGCAACCCCAGGCTTGTTTATTTCTCCACTTCTTAGGAAGACATTGTGTAATGGAGTAGTGGTTATAGAGATGTGTTATCTGTTTTTTTTTTTTTAATCTTAGACTTTCATTTCTCTGAGGAGTTGCATGTCAGACTTAGTAGGTATTAGGATATTGAGGTTGAACATAAAGTGGCTAGACTAGTTTTCTATTAAACTGTGTGTGTGTGTGTGTGTGTGTGTGTGTGTGTGTGTGTGTGTGTGTGAAATCTGCCAACTGTCCATGAAACCAGCGATACAAACATATATTTTGGTGGGATATTTTCTAGAAACCTCCCTATTAACACCTAACATATATAGTCATGTTTCACAACCTAATACTTTTCGACAGGTATTAAGAGACTTCATGTATTCTTTCACCTCTATCTCCCACCAGTTTTGTAAGTTCCCTCAGGTCAAGGTCAGATGTCACTGGATTTTACCATAGCAGTCTCTGGTGTAATTCAATTTTAGACTGAGGCAGGATGTAGATGCTGATTAATATTTACTGTATTCTAACACTTTTTTTTTTACCTCTTCCTAGGAAACATGACAATGAATTAATAGTTATTACTCATCTTCTCCATCCTCAAGCATTTACTCTTCTCTAGAAAATCTCTTTATCTTTGCAGACATTATTGGCTTGTGTCCAAATGATAGGGAATGTAGAATAAATACACGATCAAGTATGCAATTTGCCAAAAAGTATCTAGATACAATTATATTAATAAAAAAAACCATAAAAGGCACGATGAAATCTTCTATTATTTCCAGTCACTAGGGTTTTTTTTTCCTGTTGTTTAATTAAACTAAAGCATAGGAAAGGAATTCAGGACAAAATAAAAGTAAAGCTTATTAAAATGAGGCATAGATACCTCTAGCACAAGGGCCCTGGAGCGGAGAGCCCTGACCCTCGGTCTTTTTGTTTAGTTTAGCTACCTCCTGGTGACTCTCCTCTTCTGTTGGTTCTAAGGCACCCATCTCTCTGGCACAGGGATTGGACCTCCTCTTGTGTCTGTCTACATGTTACATGCTTATAGGGACTTCCACATTGGGGAACAAGTA
The DNA here is from genome assembly GCA_033318265.1 of Phyllotis vaccarum. NCBI lineage: Eukaryota > Metazoa > Chordata > Mammalia > Rodentia > Cricetidae > Phyllotis > Phyllotis vaccarum. The sequence continues at coordinate 83,652,127 of JARWLC010000014.1, read as the reverse complement.
CAGAAATGACTGCTGATTGGTCATCCCTTTCTCAGAGGCCCACAGCCTTACTCCACCGCTATCCAAGTGGTTCTTCTAACCACTGAGAGATGGAGAGATGACATCTCTGAATAATTAGGAGTTCTTCAAAAAATCTCATACTTACAAGAGGAGTCAGGTCAGGGAGGAAGGAGAGCCAAGGGTCCCTGGTAGAAGCAACTCAGACAGTTGCTTAAGGGTTCCATTTGCAGGGCCATTGGTCTCTTTATACTGTTCTGTTGACTAGCAGAGTAGAAGTTAGCTACAGTCCCTTAATGGGAAGAAACCCTTATAGATAGTAGAGATGCTTTGTTCTTATAAACTGTAGTGGCCCAAACAGTAGCCATAAAGTTACTTACCTGAGATAGACTGTCCTGAACTGTCTTAGACCTTTAACTGGCTTGCAGAAGTGCTCGAGTCTCACGATCTTTCCTAGGTTTCAGCCAGGCATAATTCATTCTTAATTCTAATACTATTACCTAAACCTCGAGAGAATCCCCAGGGCAGGAAAGAGGGGAGCATAGATAACTCTTCTAGGTGGACCCCTTTCCTAAGTGCCTCTGATAGGATCTGTTGGATCTTGGCTGGCTGATTAATACGAGAAAGGAAGAGATTGACCCAGGAACAATGGGTATAGTTGATTTTTTTTTAATCTTTATTCTTTGGGAGCCCACCACTCAGCTCCCAAAAAATACATGGAGACTTATTCTTACTTATGAATGTCCAGCCTTAGTTTGGGTTGTTTCTAGCCAGATTTTCTAAACTTAACTTGTTTCTCCTCTTCTACATTTTTGCTTCTTGGCTTTTACCTCTCTCTTCCATTTTATAATGTATATATTTTATGTACATGGGTGCTCTGTTTTTAAGCATACAAGAAGGACATCAGATCCCATTACAGATGATTGCGAACCACCATGTGGTTGCTGGAATTGAACTCAGGACCTCTGGAAGAGCAGATAGTGCTCTGAACCACTGAGCTATTTCTCTAGCTCCTACCTTTCTTTCTTTCTTACTCCATGGCTGGCCCCTGGGCTCTTCCTCGCCTTTTTCTTCTCTCCTTCCTTTCTTTTATTTATTCTCTCTGAATGCCAGTCCCACTTATTTCTCTCTTGTGCCTATGTGCTGGTCTTTCAGCTCTTCATTTAATCAATTATGGGTTTTAGAAAGACATAGTAACCCAGCTTTCCAGAATTAAATAAATGGAACATAAAAGAACGCAAAACATCTTTTGCATCATTAAACAAATATTCTCCAGTATAGACAAGGGTAAAACATCTTAAATTAATATTCCATAACAAATGGGGTTTTCCTATTAAGAGATTTGTTATCTTAGATTATCCTTTCTGTGTGTGGTCAAAATTAACTTTTTTTTTTTTTTTTTTTTTTTTGTCAAGTGTGGGTGATGATCAAGTCCTCAGGGGTTATCTGAGCCCAGGAAGACCGAGGGCCAGACCACTTAACAGCATGTTTTGTAGTCCTCAGGACCTGGTTGATCTTGGGCAGCAAGCATAAAAATGGTATTCCTTCTGGTACCTTGAAATTTAAATCATAAAAAGGGGAGATGGAAGCTTATTCTCTCTCATTCCTGGGCTTCACCAAGATCTACTTTCTCAAAAGGAAGACCATTATAATGCTTTACTGAGAAATGTAAAGAATGTCCACTTCATTTTGGGGATATTCCATATTTTTGAATTAGAAGACTTCAGATCTTAAAAATCTTAAAATAAGCATTATTTTGTCAATCAATAAATAGGTTCTATCTTTTTGGAAGTTTGTTTTCTCTTACTATGGTAAGCACCATGATCAAAAGCAACTTGGGAAGAAAAGAATTTCATCTTTCAGCTTAAAATCCATCATGGAAGGAAATCAGGGCAAAAAACTCAAACAGGAACCTAGAGGTAAAAACTGATGTGGGACCATGGAGGAACAGTGCTCATTCTTGCTCTGCCTGGCTTTCCCAGCTTGCTTTCTTATACAACCCAGGACCATTTACCTAGAGATGACACCACTCAGAATGGGCTGGGCCCTCCACCACCAATAATTAATCAAGAAAGTACCCCTGAAGACTCACCAACAAGCCAATCTGAAGGAGGATTTTAAATTGAGGCTTCCCCTTTCCAGGTAACTCTGTCTTGGGTCAAGGAGACAAAATACTAAGCAGCACATTTAATGTCTTGCTAACACAAGACAGGAACACGACACTATTAAAACCATAACCTCTTCATTATGGCTTACGCCCAAGATCTCAGGTTAATACTAATATCACAATATAAAACACAATTGAACTTTCAGAAGTCCCACTGTCTTAAAAAATTTCAACACATGAAAGTCTAAACCCTCCTTAAAATTTAGTCTGTTATGTGTGTGTTACTGTTTTTTTTTTTTTTTTTTTTTTTTTTTTTTTTTTTTTTTTTTTTTTTTTTTTTTTTTTTTTTTTTTTTTTTTTTTTTTTTTTTTTATTAAATGCTTTCTTACTCTAAGAGGAGTAGGGGCACATAGTTAAGACCAAATAAATCAAAGCCAACTTTAACAGTATTCAGTATTCAGTGCCTGAGACTCCTGATCTTCCTGGCTTCTGATGGACCAGGAAGCGCCCGCCCCTTTTCTAGCTCCGTCCTCAGCAGCACACATACAGCTTCTCACATAGGCTCAAGCCAGATCTCCCCATGAATGCTACTGTCCTTGGTGGTTATCCCATGATCCTGGCATCTCAAATATACTGGAGTTTCCACTGCAGTTTAAGCCAAAACGTCCTCATTTGCCTGTCCTGAGCCTTCTTCAAAAGCTCCGCCTCTGCCTCGTGGTGCCAAGTTGCTGCTTCTCTCTGTGACCCTCAGATCCCACAGCTTTACACACCACCCAGACTGGAAACGCCTGGGAGACTACCACATCATCAAGTTCAGCTGCCAGCATGAGCTATAGCCTTAACTATCTCTGGGCCACAGCTTCTGTGCATTGACCCTGAGAAAACACTGCGGGGATTCACCTCAGTGACGCTGGTCTCTTAATTGCAGCTGATCTGTCAGCTCCAGCTGTCCAGTATGAGCTGCACCAGTAAAGCAAAGGTTTCACTTCAGTGACTCTGATTCCTTAATAAACCCAGCTCAGTCTTCAGCACCAGCTGTCCAGAAACTACAGGTCCTTAATTCATGCGTCACATAAATTTATCTCATAAACTCTTTGATTTCCTCTGATATTTTACACACCAGGCCTCCTTCATCTGTGTCATTTAGCATTACCATCTTCCAAACTCCCACATCTTATTGATCTTATAGATCTCTGAGGACTCGATGGCCTTTTTGCCCCAAAGCCTCAAAATCCTTCCACAATCTCTCCAAAACAACGTGGGCACATCTATTCCAGCCCAATCTCTGGTACCAATTTAGGTTCTAGTTTTAGTGCTGCAATAAACAGCATGGTTAAAAGCAATGTGCACACTAAAGGGTATCTTTTAGCTTATTGCTTATAGTCAATCATGAAATCAGGTCAGAACAGGAACTCAAGGCAGGACCTTAGAGGCAGAAACCGAGGTAGAGGTCATGGAGGAATGATGCTCACTGGTTTGCTCTATGTGTTTTTCTAACCCTGCTTTTTTATACAAACCTGGGACCACTTGCCTAGGGGTAGAACCCCACCCACATGGATGGGCCTTATGCATCAATCATTAATCAAGAAAATGCCCCAACAGACTTGACTGCAAGCCAGTGCGATGCAGTTATTTTTTCAGTTGAGATTCCCTCTTCCCAGATGACCCTAGTTTGTGTCACATTGACAAACATTGACTAGTGCATAGTCAAAGCAGTATAGCATACTAATGCACATGACATCTGTAAAATGCACTTCATACCTTTCGGAAAGCAAGTTTTACGGTGGGGTTTGAAGAAGACAGTATCTATGTAGTGCTTAATGAGATGCCTGGCATTTGACAAGTGGTCAATAACTCTTGTTGATCACTGTTCTTTTCATATTACCCGTAGATGCCAAAGGTTAGTAATAGCTATTTATGAAGTAAGCACTTTCTCTGCATTTTCTGTGTTTTACTAAAACATTGTTTGTTTATTAAGAAATTAGGAAACATTGCTTTTAGGAAAAGGGAGAACCCAAAGGTACGAGGGCAGTTTTTAAAGGAATAAGAGAATTGACAGGCTGTGGGCTCTGGTCCCAGGATAGATGGAGCTGCTTTTCAGTGCTTTGATTTGTTGGTTGCCCTGCTAGTGATCTGTTAGTTGCCATTCGTGTGGATCTTTCTTCTGGCAGGTGGGACTCCCTGGAGAAAACACAGTGTAGCCTTAGATTGTGAGTCTTGGATGTGTGGGAGCAGGATCATGTGATTTGGACCTAAGTAAGGAAGGAGTGCCCAATAATGTCTATTTTTGTGCTGTTGGTATCCATATTGGAGTTATCTGCCCTGATGGGCTTGCTGAAATTACTGTGTTTTCTTCTCCCTCTGCAGAAGTCTTTCTTGGTGTTTCTCACTAGAGAATTTAGAGAACTGTTTTATTCCCAATCTGTGCCGTCTCTGCTCTGGGCCCTGAGGCTTGTGATAAACACAGAAGTGAGTTACTTCTCTGTGGGTGTAAATGTGCCCATCCTCTCCATCTCTAGTAGCCTTTAAGTTCTGTATCAACAGCCTGATATATGTGAACTGGAAATCTCTGGGTTTCAGCTGCTACACAAGCACCTAAGAACTTATTTCTCAGAACAGTCTCTTTGGGGTTGTCACTTAGCAGGTGAGGTGAGCTTGCTTTGAAAGGTGTTTGCACTCAGGTGCTTCGGAGGTGTAGATTTTAGAAGTAGTAACACTTTGACATATTATCCGAGCTCTGCTGGCTTGATTCCAGGAGGAGCCCTCAGGAATCAGTGGGAACAAAATGTGTTTATTTTGTGTTATTTTATTGGAAAGATGTTGAAAGGAGTCTTGGCTATTGATTACCTGGAGTCTGGTATCTGTGTCTAGAGCTGTGGGTATTGTAAGCAGATAGCAGGCCAGCATTTTGTTTTTGATATTTACTTTATATTTTACAGAGACTGCCTGCTCTAAACTGGTCTCTGAGGTTTGAACTTTCTAGTTTAAAGATCATGTTAGAGAACAGGCAGGGTTTGGCTTTGTAAATAACTTTCTTCATTTATATTACCTTCATATCTGTAGATAGATAAAGATGCTTTTGTGGATGTTATTGCTAATATTCTTGAATGGGTTTGAGAAAAGTGATATTTTTATATAGAGTCATGTGTGCATATATACGTTATAAAATGCTTATGTCTAGACATGTGTTAAAGGCTTGGTTTCCTGCCCATCATACTGTTTGGAGGTAGTAGAATCATAAGGAGTTGGAATTAGTAGAAGGATGTTACTCACTGATGATATGGCCTTTGAAAACATATCAGGATCCTCAACCCTCTCAACCCTCTCAACCCCACTCTGTCAAATTGAGGAATGTGAGAGGAAGTGCTAGCCAAACCCTATGAGATAGGACTGTGGGCAGACAGAATGAGTTGGTCCATTTCTCACTGCAAACTCCACATCCGTGTGTCATTGTGCCCAGCACTCTTATCCACCAAATGGCATGATTGGCTTTTTTCTTTCAGAATGATTGAATTGTAATAAACAAAGCATAACATCACATCCACACGGGGACTGCAAATGAATAAACATATACTACACACTTAGACTCACCCTGTTTTAAATTGATTTCAACATTAGGCTGTATTTTACCAGATATTTTCAGGGTACTCAATTATGCATGTATGTGTCTACTATCTCTAATATATAATTCATAGTAATAGTATGTATAGGATATAAATAAAGTGATTTGGTTATGGATATAGTTATGGATAATTGGATTCATTTTCTTTTCTTTTCTGCCATATGCTGACAACATAAATTGGGCTACATTGATTGTAGATCATTTTTATACTTAATTAATTCATTGCTTCTTTAGGTAAAGTGGTTCTTGACTTTCAAAGGGAAAGTGGCATTTTTATGATTTCTTCAGAGTGTCAGACACAAAGTGCCAGTTTGTTGGGACAAATCAAGGAAGGTGATGATAAAATTGAGCCTGCTAAACTAGGTGCTGGGAAATGTGTGAATAGAAGATATTCAAGGAAGTAGGACTGCATACTGGCAGAGAGAGAGGCAGAAAGAGAGGCAGAGACAGGGAGAGAGAGACAGAGAGACAGAGAGACACAGAGAGAGAGGAGAGAGCATCCAGTATTTGCAGCATTTTGACTGATATAGAAAATTAGATAGTAGCACCAGTATTTGAATTATTTGTAAGGATTTCTCCTATGTTCATTAATTTTTATTTTAAAATAATTACAAGCTCCTAAGTTCCTTCAATAATGAACAGTGATGTAGAAGTATAAGTTAAATTAATCACTGCCTCCCCCCAAAGGGAAGCTTTAAAAAGTCCTAGAAAGAACACTTTTAAATATCTGTGTTTGCCAGGCACTGTGGTGGCACTCTACAGATATGCTCAGTATTGAAAGCAATAGAAGGTAGATACACCAAATTGATACTCAGATTTCAAAAACAACTTTGCAAAAGCCTTGGTCATAAGAATTCTGTGAACGGTGTGTTCTGAAATGCTTATTTAAGCTGCTTAATTAAAAACAACAGTTAGTAAACAGACCTCTAGGAATATTTTGTCTGTTAGATGTACTCTGCCTGAAGCCAGTGTTTAAAAGTCTAAACTTTGTCTGCATATGGTATATTCTTTTTTGAATGTGGCCATTGTGAGTATTAGTTAAAGGGCCATCAGGGTAAACTGAGCACTGAAAATGGCATAGAGGTCATGTTCTTTGTTACTTGGCTCTAGCATGAGTGCCAGACAATTTGCCCTGTAAATGTTTGGTTGAAAACAAACATTTTTGATTCAGTGTTAGCTTTGAAGCATTTTAAAGCCAGAAATATTATCACATATTTAAGGTACATTATGCCCTAGTGATTAGAAAGCCAGTTGCTTGCTAGCATGTCCAGAGTTCCATGAGTGGCATGCTGAAGCTCAGTGCCTAAAATAGTGCTTTAAATAATACCCAATAAAATTTCCCACAATCACTTAGTCTTTGAATAGCAACTTGTTAAAAACGACAAAGTGTGTCAAATCCTGGTTGTTTCTGCATGGCTTGCTGCAGGTGTCATTTTCTATGTGCCCTTCCTCAGCTCTACCTTCACACACAGCAACCAAGAGCACTTATAGAAGCATATTGCAGAAAATGTATTATGTTTGCTAAGCAAAGATACAGTAAATAAATAGACTCACAATATCTAAGAGATACAGTAATTAAAACTCTTCCAACTAAACAAAACAAAGCAAAAAAGGCAACATATATATTTATCCCAGAGTTCTGCCAGACCTTCATTGTATGAACTGTGTTCCTTAAATTATTTGGATAATTGAAGGACTTTTACATTGAGGGAGGATGTATAGTGGACATGTTTTACTTTGGTCATTGATTCTAGTATCTTTGAAAAGCACATGAGCTAATTTTGAGTTGGAGTTTTGACTTTGTTTTAAAATCTGAATGCTATTCTCTTTGGTTATTGCCAAAGACATGGACGAGAATGTTGAGCAGAATAATCAACAGAGGGAAAACTACTAGTTACAGAGAGCCCATTGCATCTCTAGTCAACAACCTTCACTTCCTGGAACTTGGCTCCTTCTTGTGAGATGACAAAATAGTGCATTGTTCATGAAAGAGCATCCATACCCACTCGCAGATGTAAATTCTATCTGTAAATCTTTGAGCATATTTTAACATGCTTTGAAACAGACTCTCAATGTATAACTATTTCAAACTTAAAAATATTGCTTCTTTTACAAGTGGCTCCTGAAATTGAACTACTCACCCTCATCTTGAATGAGCAGAGCGAAAGCACAGGTACTATAGTTTTGTTTTTTTTTCCTACAAATGGACTTCTTTGCTTGTTTTCCTATGGAAGCCTCTATACATAAATTCCAGTATTGTTTTTCTAAGCTAGAATGATCTAGTTTAGAAAACCAGAAAAAAAAAATACATCAGCGAGAAGATTCTTGATCTTCTACTATATCGTGTCTGACCTGATGCTCCCTGGTAGAGACATTGACACTTGACAAGAGGATTCTATGCCCTTTAACATGGATACTGTTGTGAATTCCTGAGAGCCCAGTGTTTCAGTAAACTCAGGGCTGCCTGTCCCAGTGCTCTTAAGGAAGTCTTGTAGCCTTCAAGGGTAACATTCACATGGTGGCAGAGAAAAGCAGACACTGAACTTCTGGCACCAGTGAGGTAACATCAGGCTAGCAAGACTCTTGTGACCCACACGTGTAAATTTACTATGGTACTTCAGTGATGGGAATGAGTCATGCAGATCTTCTGAGCCTTCAGTTTCTTTCTGTCAAAATGAGATATTTGAGCAATATCCCATCTGGTTTTGGCATGCCCTTTAGATGCCCTTCAGTAAGTTGGACACCAGGGTAGAGTGGTACAGTTATGTCTCTGAAGTTGGGCATTTCTGTCGTAAGGTGGTTAATTAATATCTTTCATACTGTACCACTGCATTTTGGACACACATAAAAAGTGTGTGCTTTTGAGATTTCTTTCTGGGATTTACCTCCTGAAGTCCAAACTTACTTATGTATCACACCGACTCACTGCGGGGTTTTAATATTTCATTTTGATTAGCAGCTGAGCAGCTTACCAGTGAGGGAAAGTCTCCAGTCTTGTTTCCGTGTTTACTAGAAGCATCTAATAAAATGGACATCACTAGATATTAGCTTGATGAACCATATATGACAAACCAGCAGGCACACAAGATTACACAAACATAATCTAAAAGGATTGCCAAGACAAATGCCTCATGCCTGATCAACTGCAGCCGCTTCCACAGAAAGTCTTTTCCCCTCTTAGGAGACAAGGCTCCTTAGATGACGTTCCTTCCCATTAAATCGGGGTCTGCTGAGGATAGAAATGGAAGCTGTGAGGCAAAATTCGCCTAAAAGTTCCTGACATTCAGTAAAGTACTCCGTCACACCAGGGGCCGTACGTGATATCTCAAAGCAGTTCCATGCATCCCTGTCTTCTTACAAATGGGGAAACTGGGGCTTGATGATGTGAATAACTTGCCTAAGGTTACGTAGAGCTAGCCTTCTGGCTTGTTTATTCAGTACTCCTCACATCTGTTCCCATTTCTTCCATCAAAGAGTCAAGACTTGGCTTCTAAGCTAAGTGGTGTATAATTATTTCAGCAAGCTGGAGGCCCAATTCTTACTATTCTTGTTATATAAAGCACAAGACAAGCTCAGAGAATCGACTTGTTATTAATAGAGTCACTAAAAAATATCTAAATTAAAAGCTGCATCATAAAAAAAATGCCAAGGCTAGAGGGATGGCTCACTTGGGACTGGAGAGATGACATGTGCTAAGAGCTATGATACTTCCATAGGACCCAGGTTCAATTCCCACCATCCACATGGCAGCTCACAACCTCAACTGTCTGTAACTCCAGTTCCAGGGGACTCAATACTCTCACACAGACATATATGCAAGCAAAATATCAATGCACATATAATAAAAGTATATAAAATTATTTTTTAAAAAACTAAATTGATGAAAATGGATTAGTTAGGGTGAGGTTAGCTATGTGGTGGAGATTTATTTCCTTCTCTCATGGGAAAGTAAGTGGGTCGTCCTCTGTGGTGGCTATTTTTGATCGACAAGTTGTCAGGACTTAGCATCCTCTAGGAGACATCAGTGTGTATATAGGGCCCGTTTAGAGGGTTTAACTGACTTGGAATTGTCCACCCTGAATATGGGCTGCACCATTCCATATGCTGGGAGCTGAAATACAGAGGAGGAATGGAGCTGAGCACCAGCCTTCTTTAGTCAGCTTCCTGACTGACAGTGTAGGTAAACAGGAATACTGGAAACAGAGCCTGGCATAGTAACTCTGCTACTCACTAGTACAATTGTGGGAGCATGATTATTCTCACTGATCTCAAATCTCCCATCTGCAAATCCATGAGTTTGCTTAGAGGATGTATGGAGTAATGAAATCACTCAGCCCAGTCAGTGGCTGCCATGCTATCAGCCCTCATGACCAATATCTTATTTTAATGTTCTAAGTTGTTTCTGATTCTACAACAGGTGGTGCAAGCGAGGCTGTCAGTTGGCTTCCTTTTGTGGCAGATCCAAGAACAGAAGGATGAGAGTTAACAGCAGAGCCACCTTCCCATGGCACAGAGAAAGTGGGCCGAGCATTCAGTGATGGGGAATCTAGGTCCCTCACACAAAGGGTTGAGGATGAGATGGCTTAGAAGGGGAAGAGGAGACTTAGTTAGGGGTTAAGATTAAGACTAAAGAATTCTGACATGGAAAAGATGCATGAGGGAATGCTGAGCAAAACCAAACCCAAACCAAGGCTGGCATCACACATTTAGCCATAGCAGTTGGGGTTTGTTGGTTCTCTTCACCTGTGAATACCTTGAGGGAACTAGAACTCTTGGATCTTGTTCTGTGTCTGTGTTGGTTCAGTATTGTACCAAAACCACACAGGCAGGTTCAAATCTTTAAATGGAGCTTTGATTTATTTCTTCTTTATTTTTAACTTGTAAAAAGAATAGCTTGGTTAATTAAAATGACCAAAATATAGTGAGGGAAATAGCCAAAGAATGGTCTCTGCTGAAGGATTTGAATTTCATTAAGTGGGATTGAAGAAAAAAGCCTTTGTTTCGCAGAAGCTGAGAAGTTACACTTGCATATATGCGAAGCTGCCCCACTCACTGGACCAGATCTTTAAACACCCAGAATATGCAAACAGTAGCCAGTCAAGGAAAAGAAAGCTAAGCAAAGAATTTACTAAGAAAATAAACTGTCTGTTGTTTGAGATAAAACATAGGTGATTTTTTTGGAAGCTCCTTGTGCCTCATTCCGTAGCTCATTACATGGAGAACTGAGTCCTGTTAGAGGTAACTGCAAATGTCTCTCTGTTTGATGCCCCAAGTTTCAGGGCTGCTGAATCTTCAGAGACTGGGTACATGTGGACAGTGAGTCATTTGCAAGTGACATGAATGAAAATCCATGGATTTGGTTTGGTTTGCTTTGTTTCTTTGGTGGGTGGTGGCACTGTAAATATCAGTGGTTAAGAGTGCATGCTGCTTCTGCAGAAGACTCAAGTTTGGCTCCTAACACCTCCTCCAGGCATCACACAGCATTCAGGTTCAACAGAATCCAGTACTTTCTTATGGACTCAGCACACACATGGGTATACACACAGATTCACATACGTAATAAAATTAATAAAATATATCTTTAAAATGCATGAAAATTTGCTTCTTTGGACTTGCATTTATATTTTCTCGACTTCTTAACAAAGGGAAGTTGAAGGATACCTGCAAAGTTTGTCCTTTACAGTCTCCTTTCTTAGTTGTCAATCAAGTGCAATTAAATGTGCTCACTGAATAAAAGACTTCCTATTATTCAAGCCCAAGGAACATGAAGTTATTGAGAAGACAGGGTCTCCTCAAATATTTCTTTCCAAGCACACTTCCTGATGTTTTCTGAAGAATTCTCCCTAAAGCTTTGAAAGGAAGTCTCTGTGGACTTGGGCAGCTTGTCCTGTTTTAGAAAGGGTAGTGGGATGTTGACTCCATTCTTTTAAAAAGTTCTTTCAGATCTATTTAATTAATATCAATGTTTTGCCTACATGTATGTATGTATCATATTTGTGCCTGAGGAGATCTGGAGGGAATCAGAAACCTCCTAGAACTGGAGTTGTGAGTGGTCTTAAGCCTTAAGCCACCGTGTGGGTATGGCAAACCTTCCCTGAAACTCTGCAGGAGGAACAAGTGGTCATAAGCCCCAAGTCATACAAAATTCCTTAGAGGTGAATGCGAAAATAAAATATCTCCATCCCCTTAGTAGATTCCCAGAAGTAGACAGCTGGTCGGGTGTTGCTTATTTATTCCCTCTTTATACGTGTTTGTATCATTTTCTGAAAAAAAAAAAATTAGTGCTTCAGAAAACATGATTTAGTATAACTAGCTATGATGAAATTTCAAAACAGTTTCATATAGCATCTTTTGGAACTCTGAGTGATTTATAGAGTCTCACTAAGAGATCAAAAATGACCTCTTGAGGAGGTCATGAATGTGCCCATGTCACTGGGTTAAAGAGAAATAGAGAGGGAAATAATTAAGAACCAGTTCCTCAACACTTTCTTCTAACATTCTTTCTCCAACACGTGTGAAAGGCAAAGATTAAGAACCACCAAGGGGAGGGGGGCATGGAAGTGTGACAAAGCTCTTGATATTTCAGCATTAATGAAGGCACAAAATTTATACTCTACTTCCTTCCTGCGTCCACCAAAGATGGCGGGAGCAGATGTGCTGATTCTGTTTTTAGAGCAGTGACTATGAAGAGTGGATGCAGGAGCATCTTTAAGTAGAGTCTTCCTGGATCTGACACAGAGACGTCTGTAGCTTCAACAGAAAGACATTTTTCATCTTCTTGTTTAACTCTTGTAGTTAGTCCTTTAGAATATCTTCTGTCTTTTGCAGAAAGATTAGCTCTTTCAAGGGAGAATGGCCTTGACCCTGGGTAGAGACAGTGATGGCCGGGAGGTCTTCTTTGTTTTTCCAGAACCTTAAAGCCAGTGGCCTTTCTGGTTGGCTATGTCTCTACTTATTTGCCATCATTGGTCTTTAGTGTTGTTCTCAGTGTGATCAGAGCATCATCACAGGACATCTTAGAAGCTTCTTCTGAAAGCTTCAAGATGGACAGAAACATAGTGCAGTGGGTGTCTGCTCTCTGTGTGGTTGATAGCTTAGGTAGATGAATACTTAGAGTTTGAAATGACATTTCTGGTTTTGAATATCCTGTATGTGCTTATTATCTGATGTGTTCATAAATGAGATTTGGGTAGACTGTATTGTCTCCCTATATTAGCAATGGTACTGCATGTAGGAGTGTTAGCTGGAAGAGGTATTCATGGCAAAAGAATCTTGAGAAAAATGAAAGGAAAGGATCCTATATGGGTCTATGTGGCAAAAGGATAAAGAGCCAGAAAGGATATCCTATATGAAACTCAGGATTCACCTACCCATAGAGGATAGGTAGGGGCCATACATCTGTCCAAAGTCTGGCCAGAGTGAGAGCCTAGTGCATGAAGAACAGGCAGAGGAAGGAGGGGTACACAGTTGTAGGTTCCTACTACTGGATATGGCTTTGCTATAGTCTGAAGGAACACAATATAACAATCTCTCTTCATAGTGACTCAGATGTCCATCGAGGCTCCAGACTTCTTGTGCTGGCATTTATTTCTCCAGCCCTATCTATTTCCTTCCCTTCAGACTATGTTAGAGTTGTTCTTAGTGTCAGCACAATTGGATTAAGGAATGCCTGGAAGATCAGTAAAACATATTTGTGCATGTATTTGTGAGGACAGTCTCAGTGACAATTATATCATGAGAAATTTGACTTAATATGTTCATTAACCCATTGATTACTCATATAATGACATCAATGTGAAATATGAAAAGTGGGTGGTGGAACTTTTGAAGAAGTATATTACTGTTTGGGTCTTTGGTGCTCTGTCTTATTCTGGCTCTCCTTATATCCCTTTCTCTGCTTCCTGACAGCTGGGGTGTAAACTGCTCACTTTGCCACATTGTCTCTTCTGGAATGGCTGAATCCCCAAACCTGTGAGATCAAACAATTTCCGTTATTTGGGTCACAATAACAAATATCTAAGTAAAAGAGGCTCCCTGAATGTTATATCTCTTACACACCACTCAGGGCCCCCTAGTTTAGTTTTCTGGCTCTTAGACATATTTTTCTCTACCCTCAAAGACAGTGATTTGTGGACTGTTGTATTGGGGAGCACTAGGTAACCATGCAAGGGAGGAGCTCCTGATTCTCATCTGTCCTCCCAGTTACATCCATTCCTCCATCCCTGCACTTGAGACAGAAGCTGCTGCAAATTTGACTAGCTATGGAGTGAAAACATTTTTAAAATCCACTGTGTTGAACATATATTTTTCATTCAATTATTATGAACACCACAGTCTCAACAACTGTTTTTATAGTATTGGCTATTGTTAAGTAATCTAGAGAAGTTTTAAGGTACATGGAGGTATATGTAGTTTACATGAACCCTACACTATTGTATGTATAGGGTGTGCTTATGTGTGTATTTTATATGTGAGTGTCTGTGGAGGTCAGAAGTTGGCGTTAGATGTTTTCATCAGCTACTGTTGATCTTATTTTTTTGAGACAGAATCTCTCACTGAACTCAGAGGTCACTGATTCTGTTAGATAGGCTGGCTGGCCAATGAGCTCCAAGACTCTTTCTATCTCTAACCTCTGGCACTCAGGTTTAGGCATCCACTGCCATGTCCAGCATTTATGTGCTGGGGACCTGAACTCGGGTCCTTGTGTAGCAAACTGCTTACCAGTTGAGCCACCTCTCTGTTCCCATATACTATTTTTAAAATAAGTAATTGAACATCCTTGGGTTTGGATGTCTGGAAAGGTTGTAGGACTAGTCACCTCCAGGGTGGCTATACTGTGTTTGCCTCCATGTCAGGCAGTGAATATAATTGTGCATGAGCATTGTATCAGAAGAAATACAGTATATGACCTGCATGCTTCCAGTTCTCTGTGGCTGAAAGGAGAGCAATAGTCAGAGACTTCTAGAAATATGTTATTTAAATTAAAAATACTCTAAAACTAATCTACTCTTAGAAAGACCACTGAGGAGAAATAATTTTGAATTATATGGATATATGAATTTTTTTTAAACTAAGAATTCTAGGTCCCCATTAGTCAGTTTTAACAGATCTTGGATGCCCACTGTTCTTCTTTAGCATATTAGATAACCACAGTTCAGTCAGAATATATACATCTTTCAAAATCATATGCTGGTAAGAATTTTAAAGTTGCTAGCATGTCCTCTGGTAGGTGTTGGTTTTTGCCTGGACATCTTGACATGGACAAGTGAATATCAGCCAAGGTGTTTAGTCAGTAACTCTCAGGTTGGGTGGTTAGAGACTAAAAGAAGCTTTTCCTTGGTCCTAGGTTTGTTTTGAGTGAATGTATATAACCTTTATTAGTGGAGATAAAAGGATTTTGAGGCTAAATATACATTTTCTGCCTTTATTTAGAGGGCCTATTTGAATGAATTTTACTAAGTTTTGTAGAGGAAAATCTTGTAGTTATCAGCTTCATGTCTGTAACTTCTTAAGCATACTATGCCAAATAAAATCTAAGTTTCTTTGGGATCATGGCCCCAGGTAGGTTACCCATTCTCCACAGGATGGTCCCATACTTATGCATATACAGGCAATAGAAATGGGCCTAAGTGAGTTATTTATAAAAAACGATTAAGTCGGGAGACGAGCGAGGGAAATAGGATACGGGTGTGTGCATGTATGAAACTCAAATAATTAATAACATACTTTAAAAGCTTAAGCTCATACTGGTGAGA
Source organism: Phyllotis vaccarum (assembly GCA_033318265.1). Lineage (NCBI taxonomy): Eukaryota > Metazoa > Chordata > Mammalia > Rodentia > Cricetidae > Phyllotis > Phyllotis vaccarum. Next base: position 83,636,646 of record JARWLC010000014.1, on the reverse strand, counting down.
GGCATTAGTGTTGGTAAACAGTAGTAATCCTAGCTAAATTTAGAAAAATGTAAGGGGTATACATGATCTTGGACAACTTTTGGTCTTTTACTGTCTTGTCTTTCTACTTCTTCATGATTAGCCATTTTCTCATGCATCATCACTCACGAAACACATATTTATGTTGTCTCTGCTGCATGCCTGGGCCACTTGTATCTTAAGTCTAGTTCTCTTGTCTGCCCTTCACAATTTTTCTCTAATTTGCTATGAGCATTTAAGACCCAGATAAAGTCATTGTACTTCTAAGCAAGTGTATGTTAATCAGTTCCATATACTCTTTCACTCGAAAACCTTATCTTTTGTGGAACGTATGTTCCAATTTTTGTTTATTGGATATGATCACTATGAAGTAGGTAATGTAGAACGGTTGAATGCAGCCAAAACTTCTGCCAGAAAGGAAGGTAAGTGCCTCTCTGTTAGTATTCTTCCTCAGTCCTCAAGTCCTGCTCTGCATGACAAGCACTGGGCAAGTTTCCTCTCCATGTCCATCACGTGACAGTGGCCACGTGATAGTTTTAAACCTCAAGAAGGAAGCTAAGGAGCAATGAAGCTTCACTGCAGAGGGTCTCCCTGGCATCTCATTTTTACCCATCATAACCTATACAATCTTGACTAGTTCACGCTGTTCATTCCCATCTGGATTTAACCATCTAATGTCTATGGACTCAGTCCTAGTTATTGTGTCTGTCTCCAAGGTCAAGTGCTAGGCCCGCCACTGAGTGGGTGCTGGAGAACAAAGAAATAAATGGAAGTGTCCTTGGATCTTTGGAAGAATTCTCTGACCTCAGCTTTGCTGATGATTGTTTTTCTTTTTTCTTTTTTTGTCTCAAAAGCTGATTTATAAGTTTTCTTTTCAGGAGTATAAACTTGAGGGTGAAATGCAAGAGTGACAGGAGACTGAATCGGTGAGATGGAGGTTGTTGTGAGTGACCTGCAGCCTGGTGTAGGGGTCAGAACTGAAATGACTGGCTTGATTTGTTAAGGAATGACTCTTGGCCCACAGTTGATATCCGAATAGTTATTAAAAGCACTGCTTTTAATTAAACTAAGAGCTTTTGAGTCAATATGTAGACTTCCCTTTGCTTTCCATCTACACAGGCTGTGTGGTCTTCATTATTTAGTATCCAGATCACAGAGGAGCTGTGAACCCATGTGTGGGTGGCAGCTTCATCCATCAGCTCCTATGGAACAAGGGAATGGGGTCTTGTTGCTTTTGTTGTAGAGGTAGATTATTCTGTGATGAGGAAAGTGTGTTTGGCTGACTTATTCATGCCTTTGTGTATGTTCTGGTTTAAGAGTGCAAGAAATCTATCAGGGACACAGAAGAAGAAATGAAAGAGGAGAATGAGAGGGAAAAGGGGAAGGGGAGGAGAAACAAAAGGTGAAGGCTAGTGGCAAAGGAAGGTACTGCACCTTCTTTTGTGTAACAGAGTCATACAAGTCAGATAACCTTTAGCTACCTAAACTCTGAAGTTTAGACAGGATCACATGTTTTGCTGTGTAAACAAGACTGACTTCAACTCAAGCTAGTAGGATTTAAAAAAAAACAAAAAAACAAAACTTGGTGGTGCTATGAGCAGTTTCTAATTAATTTTCCAGGAAGAGAGGTTTTTTTTCTGTTTTTTGTTTGTTTGTTTGTTTTTAACTTCAGCGCCGAACATTCCATTAGAAAAAAATTTCTAATTAAATATCAAATTTCAGTACTAAGCATAGGCATCAGGACCACCATGCTAAAGAAGTCTGTAGCAGCTGTGTGGTAGTCTGCACGAGAACAGCACTGTAAGGATGTGTCTTCCTTTGTAAAGCACTTAAATTTTATACTTTTTCACAAATGATGGCAAGGAAAGAAACAGAGTTGTTCTGGGAAGGGCAAGTGCCGATATCCAGATCTCTGCTAAGAGACACTTGGTCCTTACATTATCCAGTTGTTATAGTCCAAAAACACCATCAAATGTAGCTTTCTGTAACTTAGGAATATGCCAGTGGCCATGTCAAAGGAGCAATGGATGGAAATTGAAGTTTGAGGTGTCAGCCCACCAGAGGCAAATCCTTAATGGAGGAAACCCTGATAGGGAAGACTCTGAGACCACTGACTCCAGAATGTCTTTTATTTCTGCTGGGCCTTTACATGTTTTGCTGAGATCTTTCTCTGGCATCTGACATGGTGTGAATGGACACGAGGAGATGAGATCCACATTGCCTGTAATGTAGAGTATTTATCATGGAAATATCTCATTCTATTGGGCATTTTTACCTGTGGACTATTATGAAGGTGATCTCTTCCTAAGATGTACTGTCTAATTGATAATAAAAATGTTAGTTTAAATAGAGTTAAAATATAAATAACAAAGTGTCACACAGCTAGAACACATCAATTCTATTGAGGAGCCTTATAGACATAGTTTAGGTTAATGATTAAAAAAAACAATTGCATCCTAGTAGCCCAGCTACTTTAAATTCTTCTCATCTTAATGTTGGGAGATGTGTTCACAGATTTTTGGAGTGCATCACAGATAAAACAAAACTTTGATATTATCTAAAAGTTAGACTAATTTTTTTTTTTTTTTTTGTCAAATAGCTTCAAGGTAAAATACCCAAGAAAGTCACATGGTTGAATGAAGAATTTGTTAAGGTCAGGGAACAAGAACTGAGCAGCCCAATGATCATTAGCTGAAGTTCCTTTCTTCCTAGGATGGGTTGATGACCAAAGGTGATGAATAATTTATTATACCCATTTTTCCCTAATCTCCTGGTTTAAAAAAAAGTCTATTGATGAGTGGGTATGCATCCTAAAGACAGAGTAGAGCTGACTGATTCTTTTTCATATATAGAGGTCTAGATTTGTCATTCTTTGAAGATTTCTTATAAGATTACCTTCTGAGATAAGTAATAAAGTGATTGGTCCTTCTTTGTAACCACAAAACACAGCCTGCCAGTAAAAGAGTATCTTGCTTGCTTACATTCTGTTAATCTATAACAAGTTGCTTGGGTATGAATATATGTGGGTTCTTGGGATAATTTGTTTTCACCTGTAATACATAAAACGTATTAATCATGTAAGGGATGTGGAAAACATGCCATTTTTTAAAACCTGTATTCATTGTGATCATTTACTTGAAAAACAGATTGTAACCACATTGTAATTTTTATATTGCCTGAAAGATTTTGCTGGGGTGGATAAGCTGTAAGGGAAAGAATAAAGATAGAGTTAGTGTGAGTTAGAAGGAAGACAACACCAGGAAAATAAAGAATAGAGAATGCAAAAGAAGAATAAAGAAAGATCTGAAGAAAAGCACCAAGAAAGTGTGTGAATGTTTTTTTTCCATAGCTGCTCAGAGTAATCCCAACTCTGTGCATTGACTTTGAGTTCTGCCCTGCTGGAGCCTGATCCGCTGTGTAGCAATTTAAGAGATGGAGAGATTACTCAGTTGTTAAGACCATTTCTTGTTATTGCATAGGACTTGGGTTCAAATCCCAGAATCCATATGTTAGCTCACAACTGTTTACAGTATCAGAAGATGCAGTGCCCTCTTCTGACCTCTGAGGGAACCAAGGATGGCTGTGGTAAGAGGATATACACATGAGCAAAATACCCACACACATAAACTAATATAAACAAATAGATTATAAAGAACAGCTGTTTTTGATGCATATTTCCGCTGTGCAAAGTAGGTAGGCTCCAAAAATGACTCATTTTTTTGTCAAGATGTCTTCTGGAATCAAGGGTTTTTGTTGTGGACTTGTAAGACTCTTGGCTTTAGTTCTTTAACACCTTTATTGTTAAGTATAACCGACATGCCACCATAGTAAAGTCTTGGTGTGTATTCAGTCGTGGTAACCTTCTCCTTCTGACAAGCTCTCCTTTCACATGTGTCTGCCACAGTATCAGTCTTCTTATGACACACTCTATCTTAGAATGTGGCCAACAGTGACAATCTTCTTCATGTGACATGTTTTGCATCGAAACAACTTCATGCTTCTGGTACAACCTCTTTGAAACAGGAAACCTGTAATTTTTCTTTTAGCAAATGCATTGTGCTTACTTCTGTCCCTACTTTAAAAGTGGTAAATTGAAAATATTGTATTAATATATTTCAGTGTTCTAACTAACACAGACCAAAGTGGCTGGTAAACTAGTCAAATATTTATCATTTCATGTGATTATAAGGTTGTTTTGTGTCAATTGTAATATAAGCATTCAAAGGAGAATTATTCTGAAAACCCAAATGACTGTTCAATATTGCAGTTTTCCTTTTTTTCACAACTATGTCATGTGGAGGTTTGAACATGATCATTCTAATCTGTCACAGGCTAGGGAATGACTTACTGAAAGAAAACAAATTATGTGAGGATAAATAATTGAAAAATGCACACAAATGATAATGTGTATATACATAGGCATCTGTGCAGAGTAAATACAACATTTCCTGTTTGTCCACTGTGAGTATAAAGGCTGATATTCAGTTTTCAGACGACAGTGTGTAATAGCCAGTATACCTCTGTGCCACACTATCCCTACTTTGAGAAGAAAGAGACCATGTTCAGGGGTGAGCTGATGTAGGCAGGAGGAGAGAGAGAGACTTCAGGCAGATAGGAATGGGTGTCAATGTGAAAGCAAAGAGAGGTTGGGTAGCTACGTTGACAGATTGCATGATTGCTAAATGTCTAGTTATTTTATTAATACTAATTTAGTTTGAAAATTTTTATGCCTAAGGTTAAACATGTTTGACTTCTGGATACAAATTATGCCATCTCAAAATGTCTCTTTGAAGTCACTCTTATTTTTCAATGAAAATTATTTCTCTTCTCTAGCAAAATGGCATTGGTGCCCATGAATACTTTCTTTCTAATTAAAATAAGAAATGCATGCAGTGAAAGACTGCAGGCTGAGTGGTGAGGACTGGACTCCACCGTCACCCCATAGCCATTAAACTCCTCAGTTAATCAGTTATTTCTTTGTGTATTGTAACAAATGTTTTCCATGTAATTATGTGCATTACAAATACAAATAATTTTAATAACACAAATGCAAGCTGTTATACACATGAACATCTTTGCATATTTATAGAGTATTTTCCAAGCAGCTTGTAGAAATTTTTCTCATTCTCTTTCTTGACTCGAGTTTTATTGTGTGGATGACGCAGTCACTTAACTGTATCTCACACATAATAGATAAAAAGTATTTAAAGACTTAAAAGGATAAATACTTTTCTGTCTGATGGGCAGAGGCATGTGACTGAAAATAAAAAAAAAGAATCAAAGGAAAATAATAAGAAGCTAAAATAAGTTAAATGAAAGTTTAGAAACCCTTATGATTTGATGTATGCTCTGTTTAAAAATTTAGCCTTGCTCTCAAAAATAAACAAACATGTATGAACGTACATACACACACACACACACACACACACACACACACACACACACACACACAAACATGTGAACACATGCCAAGCACATATAGGTATGGATGTATGAACCACATCTCTCTCTCTCTTTCTCTCTCTTACACATACACACACCCTCCAAGAAATGTTGCTCCTAGATGCTTCCAGCAGATGGAATAAATTTTCTTCCAGATTATTTCTGTAAATCTTGTGTATTGAGCCATATATTTGGAAATTTTACATTAGTATTTGGATTAAATTGTTATCTCTTTTCTTGGCTCTCACTTTGTATGAGTAAACAAGCATGCTTGTAGGTGGGAGTGGGGGTGGAGAGGAGATACCCCCTCCCATCAATGCTTAAGGCAGTTAGAGAGAGCTAGCCTTGAGGTCATAAGATCAGGAGAGCTGCCCATGCCTTCCACCAGTTGCAACACACTTGGGAGAGCAGGCCCTGCACCCTGCTTGTGCAGCACAGTAGAGCCAATCCTGTTGGCAGAGGGGTGGGTGAGCCAGCCCTGTAGTTGTGAACATGGAATAGATGTCCTATTATCTGTCATGTGGCAGAATGAATGGGGAGAAATTTTTCTCTTATCCTTAATGTATTTTACACTAAGCCAAGGTGTCTATAATCTGAACTAGCAAATGCAATCCAAATAAATGTTATTCCCAAGGGTATTTTGTTGTTGAAAGTTGTTCTAGGCATTCCAAGCTTTTCTCCGTCACTGTTGGTGATCTTATGTTTGAAATTCACATTCTGGTTTTCTGAAAATTATTTTAATGGTGGTATCATATGGTCTTCCTAAGGTAACCATGTGGAGTGTGGTGCTTTGAAGACAGAGCACTGGCCCCTTCATGATCCTGAACAAGGAACACGGCGTAAAATACTGCTTCCTCCTTGAGGACTTTTGTGGGAACCCCACGACTCCCAGCGGCTGATGTGTGGAGGAATGCCATGTAGAGGGGATGCCCTTCATGTAGCAGGTGCCCGTGGCTCTCACGGAGCTCTTGGCCAAAATGTCCTGAAGTTATTCAGGTCAGGGCTTCAGTTAGTGCCAGGCATGATGCCTGTGGGCAACAAGCAAGTTTCTCAAGTAGCCGAAGTCACTGTTGATTACACAGGTTGGGACATGCTCGTCCACTCCGCAGAACCTCCCTTTAATCTTTGCTCCCTATTAGCTCAGCCCCCTTTACCCTCTCTGCTCATCTGGCTGCCCTTTCCTTTCATATTTTTTCCTCTTACCTCCTTCCTTCTCTTTTTTGTCCCCCTCTGCTTCAGATACTCTGCTATCTAAACAGATCATGCCAGCAAAGATGGTAGACACCTTCATTTGTAGTTTAAAACTTACTCAAGTCTCTACTGTTAAAGCAGAACTGCTTAGTAATGGGATACCACATAATAGAAAATGCTTTACAATGTTGGCACTATTACCCCCACTACTAGAAGATGTATTAGTCTAAGTGATAAACTTGGCTATACTTTGCTGAGACCAAACTCCAGTTCCTAACCTCCTGTAGTTTTCAAACATTCCAAAACCTAACCTTGCAAGTTGATCGTAGGACAGATAAATAAATATATTGGCATAAAATATTTTCAACTATTCATAAGCAAAGAATCACACTGACATTACATAATAATACGGTTAAGTGAATTTTGAATGCTACCAGCCTGAAACAGTGGGTCTCAATGCCAGTGATACCTTTAGAATCCCCCTGGGGGACTGTTAGGATGCAGGAGCCTTGGGTACCACTTGTTCTCATCTTCTGCCCTTTTGTCTGGTTTACAGTTTGTGGTGTATAGGTGTGGGGGGGGTGGCATTTTTTTTTTTTTTTTTTTAGTTGTCCTCCAAGTGTCTCTGAACAGACCTGAAAAGTGCTGCACCTAAAGCATGCAATGGGGCCAAGGTTAGTACAAACTCAATCCAATATCTAGAGAGCCATGATTTCTAAGCATCTAGAACCCTAAGGTGCATTTGACTTAAAACCCATGTATTTTCTTTATAGCTTCCCCAGAGCATCAGCAGTAGCCACTCAGAGTCCCTCCCTCCCTCTTCCTAAATCGATCCAGCATATACCATCTCTCTGTGCTTAGCCTTTGATTCCAGAATATATACTTCTAATCTGATGAAAATGTACAAGATAAGAGAATCAGGGGAAAAAGAGGGATGCAGGCTTCTAATTCTGGGGTAGATCCTCTTTCCTAAAGGTGTTTTAGGTTGTTTGGTTCTTTCAAAGACTTTTGTAACAAGGATTAATTTCTTAGAAAACATACTCTTGACTTCACACTTGTATCTTGAAGGCTAACATCATTTCTCTGCCTTAGTTTTATAAACCACTTTGCATTCTTATCTTGAAGATTAACATCCTATTTTCTTTCACTATAAACCTCTGGTGGTTTCACTTTCCTCTTAAACTGTTTCTCTAAGCAAAGCTGTCAGCTATAAAATTGTAAAAATGTTTCAGAAATAGGATGTAATTCATGCATTTTGTCCAACCAGATTGCTTTGTTATGTCCTTGTTCATTTTCAAAACCTACATAAAATTTGGTTAACTGTAAGAGAAAGATGCCAAGGAAGTTTATAAAGTGTTCTTTGTAGACTAAGTTTTGTAGAACATACTGTATCCCTGAAATGTGCTGCTTAAAGAAAATAGGCAAATGCACACACACACACACACACACACACACACACACACACACACACACACAGAGAGAGAGAGAGAGAGAGAGAGAGAGAGAGAGAGAGAGAGAGAGAGAGAGGAGAAATACACACATACACACAGAGGCCTATTTGCACACACATTTACACACACATACAAGCATATACACATACACACAGGTATATACATACACAAAAGCAACATACAGCCACATACACGGGGGGGGGGGAGGAGAGAAGGAGAGAGAGGAGAGAGAGAGGGGAGAGAGAGGGGAGAGAGGTTTTCAGAAAATTTAGTGAAGTTTCACCTTTAAGACTGATGATTTTACAGTATAAATTCAGAATTAAGACTCTCAACAAACTATGTCACTTTGAAAATGATAGGGACAAACTATTAAGATGTAAACAAAATATGAGGGATCTTATATTTCCATGGTTCACTCTGTTGGTGCCTTTGGAGCATTGTCAGGACTGGTAAGTCAAGTCTGTAGAAAATAATCTGAAAGATTTTAGAAGGAGCATGGAAGATAATGTAAGAAGATAATTAAAGAAAACGTATCATCAAATCATATTTCCTTTATTTGTAGGGTTTCATAAACTTTGAGAGATAGTATAATAAAGCCACTCAGAGGTGAGCTTTGGGGACTGATAAGATTCTAAATCTCCATCCCATCATCAGCATTTTAACCTTGGAAAATACCTAAGCACTTTAATCTTGTGTCATCGGATTAATGGTATATGTCTTATGGATGTTAAAAGAGGTACCCACATAAACTATTTCATACAGTGCCATCATGAATAAAAAAAAGACATAACATGGAGTAAGCATAGTTAACTAATCACTACTATTATCATTACTAATACCAATCAGCAACATTGTACAACATTGCAACTAAGTCCTTTATTTAAAGAAGATACATGATAGAATCTATTTTGCTTTTTTGGCAAAACCTTGATATTTTGTTGTTGTTTTATTTTTTAGGTCAATTTATTCTTTGAAAGTTTCATAAATATACAACACATTCTAGTCACACTAATTCTTCTGCTGTGGTGAAATATTGTATATTTATTAAAAATAGCCTGAACTAATGGAGGACAGAGCCACCCACAGAATGAAGCCATAAAGGTCAGGGAGTGGTGACCCACTTCCCAGAACTTGGGAAGCAGAGATCCAGAGTTCAAAGCTGGACAGAGCCAGGCAGTGATGACACCCACCTTTAATCCTAGCTCTAGGCATGCTGAACCAGAAATTGAGATAGCTAGACAGGAAAAGAAGTATCAGGGGGAGAAGGCAGAAGTTCTTACTCTTTGTCTGCATGCTCGGTCATTACGAGGACTCCAAGAGATGGAACCCAGCTGTTCAGCCAGAGAAGTTGGCCGAGTGAGAACTGGCTGTGGTTTGTTCCGTTTCTCTGATATTTCAGCTTTTCCCCAGTTTCTGACTCTGAGTCATATTATACTAAGTAGAATGTGTGCTATATTTTGCTCTTTTATCGTTCTTTTCTTCCTCCTGCTCCCGCCCTTTACCCTTCTTCTTCCCACTAGCACCACCCCCGCCCGGTACCAAGCCCCCATCCCATAATTATATTTTTTTTTGTTATTGTTTCATGACATGCTAAATTTAACTAGGGCTTCTCATGGGCACAGGTGTGAAGCTGTCCACTAGAGCAGGGGTCAGTCACTACTAGTGATCACTGAAGATGATGGCTCCTCACATCCAGCAGCCTTGCTGCCACTAGCCCCCTTGAGCCGTGCAGATACTGATTCAGTCCTGTGTAGACCTCATACAGGCAACCAATCCAAACCCAGAAAGTCCTTGCCGGTTCCTATGAGTTGAAACATTGTTTCAAAGTAACAGGTTGTTGTTGAGATCCTTCATACATTTGAAGGTGAGTTTGTTCAAGGCTGGATAAAAGAATCGACTTTCATTCTTTACATGTTGACATCCGAATTCCCCAGCATCATTTTTGAAGATGATGTCTTTTCTCCAGTATGTATTTTTTAAATCTTTTGCCAAAAATTGGGTAGCTGAGTTGTGTGGGTCCTCTAATCTACACCATGATACCCCCCTCTCTCTCTGTCTGTCTCTCTCTCTCTGCATAAATATTTATATAGATACATAGATAAAAATAGATAATAGATATGTATGTATATATCTGCTTCTCTGCTAATATCATGCCATTTTTATTAGTATGGCTCTGAATCTTCTATCTTGTATCAATATGAAGTATAGCGATACCTCCAATGTTATTTTCTTTTTAAATTTAGGACTGTTTGGGCTGTTCTTGGTCATTTTCGTATTATATACATTTTGCATTGTTTTTCCGTCCATGAGGGACAGCATTAGAGTTTTTATTTCTTTAGAAATGGATCTGTAGGTTGCCTTGGTAGGATCGCTCTTTTTACTAACGTAAATCTTCTGATCCATGAGCATAGGAGGTCTTTCAGTCTTGGTATTTTTCTCAATTTCTACCTTCAGTGCCTTACAGTTTTCATTATAAATGTCTTCCATTGCTCTGGTGAGGTCTCCAGATATTTATGTATTTTTATGGCCATTCTAAATGGGATTATTTTCCTGTTTCCTTGTGTAGTTTACTTGTCATTGGCATATATAAAGGCTGCTGATTTTGAAAATGTTTCTTAATTTTTTAAAGTTTCTTTTAGGTTGTTTTTATTTTATGTGTAGGAGTGTTTTTCTTGCATGTATGTATGTGCACTACATGCATGCTTGGTGCCCGCAGAGGTCAAACAGGACATCACTTTGTTGCGAGTCATCATGTAGGTGTACAGTCCACTGTAAGAGCAACAAATGCTCTTAATCACTGAGACATCTCTCTGGCCTCAGGATGACTGTTCTTCTTTTCTTGATTAATTTTGAACCCTGACACTTTGTAGGAAGTGCTTATCAGCTTATAAGACTCTTTATTGTTTTGGGGGAAGTTTTGAGGGCATCTTTTATATAAAACCATGTCACCTGCCACAGGGTCCTTCCCTGCTTTTTCTTCCTATTTCCCCCCCCCCCCCCCTCACTCTGGCTAAGACTTCTAACACTGTGTTGAATAAGATTGAAGAGAGTGGATATGCTTGTCTTGTTGGCCTCTGAGGGAGTGTTTTGAATTTTTCTTCATTTAGCATGATGTTAACTTGTCATACAAACCAACTTGTCATATATGGTGTTGCAATGGTGCAGTTTCTTTGGTCCCGGGCAGCCAGAGGTCCGAGACCCACAGACCTGCTATGCCAGACTGCTTAGCCACCTGACTGCGCTGCTGCTAAGGCCCCCAGAAGTGACTCAGATGCTTATATTAACTTTATGCTGTTTGGCCTATGGCTCAGGCACATTGCTAGCTAGCTCTTACATCTTAACTCAACCCATTTCTATTAATCTGTCTGCCACGAGGCCCGTGGCTCACCTGTGTTCCTTATATGTTGCTCCTTGGGCGGCTTGCTTGGATCTGCCTCTGACTCTGCCCTTCCTTTCCTACCTATTCTGATTTCTCCTCCTACTTCTTCTATGGTGCCTGTCATGGCCCAAAACAGCTCCTTTATTTAAAGATTGAGATTCACAGCATACAGAAAGGCATTCCCACATCACTTCCCCCTTTCTGTCTAATCAAAAAGGAAGGTTTCAATTTTAACATAGCAAAATTACATATAACAAAATAGCTATCAAGCAAGAATTACAGTTATAATATCTAGTCTATTTGTATTTAGCAAAATTAAAGAAAATACTCTATCATCTACCTTATCTTTATGAATCTAAAGTTTCATATGTAATATACCTTTCAAATGACTAAGAAAAACTGTACCTATAACTATCTAATCTTCAACTACATCAAAGACCACTGAAGGATATATTTACCCAAGTAAACCAGAAATGAAAGCGACTTCTAAAATCTAGAAAGTACAGAGATGACACCTATCTGCCTGGACAGTCACCCAAAGTTCCTTTATAAAGTTGGGTCATCCATCTTCAGCCTACAGGCCCAGAGTCTTTTATCATTTTAGTGAAGCAAGAAATCTGCTCTGCCCATTCTGGCACAGTTCATCCGTTGCTTCTCCTTGAGTCCTGAAGAATGTCTGACAGTTTTCTCTGTAAAGCATGAACCTGAATGACCATCCCGGCTTGTTTTGCCAAAGTTCAGAGGTCATCTTCCTATGGAACCTGCGTGTCCAGTTTAAACAGCATACTGTCAAGCAGTCAATATAAGAACAGGTTCTTCTCCAGTGGCTAACCATTACCACAAATAGAGTAGACTCCATATGGAGTTTCTTCGATGCCCATTTTTCTCTTGAAGAAGATTGGTGCTGTCAGGAACAAATCTGTCTGACTGTCTAGAAAAGTCTAAGTTTTTAAAATATTTTAAATGCCATATTCTGTAGGTCTTAGAAGTATTTGAAGATTACCTACCTAATTGAAATATATCTTGGTATATCTAAAAATCTAACATGCATTTCCTAATTATACATTACAATTCTAAATCAGTTACATAAACATCGTATCTTAAACAAGAGTAGAAAAATACATACAGCATAAGAGATTTGACCTTAAATTTGTATCAATAAACCAAAATCTATTCCAAAGTAAAACATTTCAAGATTAACAGCTGATTTTTTGATATAAGTAAATTCAATAATCTAATTTTTTAAAAATCATTCATATACCATATCCCCTTTTCTTCTTAGAAAGAGATTAACTATGACCATTAACCATTTATAATGAAAACAAACATTTAGAAACAATATTTGGGGAATTTGGGCATAGTTTTCCATTACTACTTCCTGCTGATTAAGGGGCGTTGAAAATCTCATGAGTTAGACAGAATCATACTCTGTAGTCTTGAAGCTGATGTGGCCATCTCTTCCTATTAGAGATTTTTTTCAGGGGGTCTTGGTTGATGAAACCATATTTGCCTGGAAACAATCCACAGGTTCTCATCTCCTGTGGAAAGAAAAGCAGAACTCTTCCAAAGCAATAAATCCTTAGACACAATTTTCAAAATCAAAATACCTTTAAAATATATATTCTTGTTTAACTTAGTAGCCTTTGCATTTGCAATCCATTGTCTTTCTGCAGTTAGCTCATTAACAGTTAAAAAATTAAAAGAAAACACAATAACAACCAAAATCCAGATTTTGTGTCTATTTTCCATCTTTACGTGGCTTATTATATTTTTATTACTCTATTTCTCTTTTTAAAGACTTTATCCTTTCTATTCTCTCTGAAACCTATTATAACCCATTTATAGGTTTTTCTTTTCATCTGAATCTGTTTTATTGTGAATCCTTAATCATCTTTTAACTAGAAGACCTCTGCGGGCACCAAGCATGCATGTAGTGCACATACATAGATGCAAGAAAAACACTCCTACACATAAAATGGGCTATTATGTTTATTATTGTCTATTGAGAGCATCATATGATCTTTATCTTTGAGTCCATTTATGTGATGACATATCTATTAATTTGTATAGTTAAATCATCCCCAGATCTCTTTAATAAAACCAGCATGATAATAATGATTGCACATGAACATTTGATGTGGTCTTGAGTTCTGTTTCCATGGACTTTATTGAGAACTTTTGCAGCTGTGTGCATCTGGAAGACCAGTATGTAGTTTTCTTTTTTGTTATTTCTTGTCAGGCTTCAGGATCTGACTTTGTTAGAAGACCCTAGAAACATTCCTTCATCTTCTCTCTTATGAGGGGGTTTGATTAATATGGGTGTTAGTTAACTCTTCCTTGAAGCTTTGGTAGAATTCTGAAGTAAATCTTTCAGGTCCTGGGCTGTTTTAGCTGAAAGACTTTTTATTGTATTTATTACTGCTTCAATTTTTTATTGGTTGTGAATTTTTAAAAATTATTTATTACCTCTTGGTTTAATTTTAATAGGTCATATTCATCCAGGAATTCATACATCTTTAAAGTTATTTTTTTCAATTTAGTGGGAAAAGGGTTTTAATGTATATATTTACGGTCTTCTGAGTTGTATTGGTAACTGTTTGTAATGCTCCTCGTTCATCTCCAATTTTATTGTTACCTCTATATTCCTCTTTAATGTACCCAAGGGTTTGCCAGCCTCATTTTTCTTTTCAAAGAACCAGCTCTTCATTTCATTAGCTCTCTGTATTGTTTGCTTTGGGGAACTGCTTGTTTCTACTTTATCGATTTCTTTTTTCTGTGATCTTAATTATTTTATTTCCATCTATTGTTTGGGAGTTTTGGTTTGTCTTGTTTTCAGGGCTTTATAAGGTATACCATTAAATTGTGGATTTGAATTTTCTCTGCTTTTGTTTGTTTTATGTAAGCACTTAGAGCTATAATCTTTATCTTAGGACTCTCTTTGTTGTAGCCACAGATTTGGGTTTGTTGTATTTTTTATTTAAATTTAATGTTAGGGATTTTAAATTTTCATATGATTTTTTTCCAATCACTCGTTCATCGGTCAATGATATGCTTTTACTTTCTATGACTGCATGTGCATTTTCTGTAATTTCTCTTGCTATTGATATCTAGCTTTATCCCACTGTGGTCAGAGAAAATATGAGTTATTTCGATTTCCCTCTTTGTTGATACGCTTTATGTTTCAGTATGTAATCTGTTTTGTGTCTCAGTATGTGAAAGTTCCATGGATTTGTGAGACAGTACAAACTCCTGATATTTCCATCATGATCTTCATTCTGCCACTTTCACACTCTTTACATCTGTTCCAGAATGAAGTTTAGCCAGCAGAAAACCCTGTGGTTATTTTAAGCAGAAGAGATTTGATAGGCAGTGTTAAGTGTTCACAAAATTGTTGGAAAGATGGGAAGAGTGGACTCCCAGGTTGGCTTCCAGGAGTGACCCCTGAGATCACACCAGACCGCTGGCCAGTAAGGGAGCATCTCCCTTTGCCATACTCAAGATGAGGAATTTAATGGCACAGTCATAACTTCTGCCTTTTGGATTATATTGTGGGAGCTGCAGGCTAGAGATCATGAAACTGTTACCTGAGGTTGTCTCCAAGAGTGCATAGTATCTCAGGAGACACATGTTCCTGTCAACCCCATCCCTGAACAGTTAGATATAAAGTCAGTTTTGAACTCTTGTTTCCTACCAGCATAATCTGTGTCTTTGCTAATTTTCACGATCATTATCATTTGCTTATAACCTGGTCCTGGAGAGAGGGGGGAAGGAAAAGGAGAGTTTATGTCATCTGCACTCCAGTTGGATGTTAGCTGGCTCTGCTCAGAGGGGTTAGGATAATTAGGAGTATCCTCATATGGTGTGCTGGAGCTCTTGGCTTTACATATGATAAACTAACCCCATGGACTTGCCTCTGCTGTTCTCACAAAAGGAGATGGTGTACAAGAAAATAGGACAGAGGAATTGACAAAGGAAAGAGGTATCAACAGAAATTAGAAAGCCTAAGTGACGTGAGCAGGTGTTGAGTATCTGGACTGACCCCCAGATTGCAGAAAAGAGCCTTTGGAGTTGGAGGTGTAAAGAGTGGGAACAATGGATCAGAAAGGCCTAGGTCTTCAGCTATTTACCTCAGCAGGAACAACTGTTTTTCAATTCAGTCCCTCTCTCCCTTCCTCTCTCCTTCCTCCCCTCCCTCTCTCCCTCCCTCCCTCCTTCCCTCCCTTTTTCACTTTTTTCTCCCTCTCTACCTCCCTGTCCTTACTTATGCCTGCCTCTTCACCTACTCCACAACAGAATGAATGAGAAATCACACGGTTGTTATAGGTCCAGAAGTGACTTGTGCATAGATGCATACACACACACAGTACACACACTGTACACGTCACACACACACACACGCGTGCGTGTGTGTGTGTGTGTGTGTGTGTGTGTGTGTGAGAGAGAGAGAGAGAGAGAGAGAGAGAGAGAGAGAGAGAGAGAGAGAGAGAGAGAGAGAGATGGTATTAGTTGGAAGTTAGTTGCTTGTGACACAGGCTGTCCCCGCCATCTTTCTTTTGAGTCTAGCACACGGAAATTGCGAATGAGGTAGGGGATTCTGTCCAATATTTAGTAGCTGTCACTGAAGTAGAAAAATGAACTTGCTGAAAAATCAGTAACTGCTCATAAATCTGTTTGATATAATTAATCAATAAATGATTTTACATTCTAATTATGGAAGCCTAACCACTTTGACTTCTTGTAAGTCCTTTGTGACTTAGTATTGGATATGCCTTCGATATGAAACGTTATTGATGGTCTTTCATCAATAGAACTGTGGGTGGCATTCAACATTATTACACGATTTCCATAGGTTTTAAGTCAGACAATGATTTGAATCCAAGCTATTCATTATTTCACTTCTCAGTGGATTTTTCCGGAGCATGGGCTTAGGTATTGCTTAAGAGGTCACTTGAGAAGACAAGTTAGTCACCCAGCATCCTGGCTGGAGAGGAATATTTTACTGAAGAATCTGGATATTAGGAAGAAACATAGAGAATTTCAGTGTGGATGAGGATTGATAGCTTGTCAGGTTTTAATTTAAGTTCAATATAGTAATTAGAAGGAGAAAAAACATTATTTCCCAATTCTATAGTTTTCCCATGTCTTGATCTTTTATTATTATTATTCATTATGTGAATAAAACAACTTATTCCAACAGTCTGGAGGAAAATGTCATTAAGTCATTAAGAAAACCATTTCTCCAGCAGACTTGTTCAGGGCATATTCACAAAACCTTAAAACTGGCTCTGCAAGGTTTGATGTCAGCCACATAATGAAGCCTGGTGCTGGGAGAGTCACAGGTCTGACTCATTCATACTTAGGTTGACAGTAATTCGTTTTAAAGAGCAAACCTCATTTGATGACTGCATTGGTGAAACGTTCCCGACTCCCAAAAGGAACTCACAACCTGTAAGATGCAATCAGTGCCTACTAAAGTCTTATTTTTCTCAAAACTAACCTCTGGGAATTTAGAGCCCATAATCAAACACATCTTTATTTTAAAGAGAATAATCCCTCTCACAATTAGCAGTCTTCAGAACTTGCTATGTATGACATGAGGCTGTGTCAGGGCTGGAGTCACCTGCAGATAACATGTCTTCCCACCTGTGGATGGAGTGATGCCTTTTCTGTCTTACTTTGAGCTGTTTCAGCTCCACAGGAGTCTCCCCACAAAAGAATGTAAGAATATGCCATTTATTCAGGAATTGGCAGCAACTCACAGTTCACAGCCCTCTCAGCCTCAAATCTGGAACCTAACTTGACAATCAAATGTTGGGCTGGATCTGGACCAGTTTTGCAGTCCAGGCTAAGGCAACCTTAGATCACTGTGTAAGTCTCTAAAATGTAAGCTCCTGTGGAGCAGTGGGCTATGTCTGATTTACTGTGGTCTTCTTATTTTTCAAACAGAATCAGGCAGAGGGATGATCAGTAAATACAGGAATGGATGAACAATGCCAAAGTTGCCCTATCCTGCTTGTGCTTAAGCAGAGCTTAATTGACTTAATACAAGCTTAATTCAGGGTAAATACATTGGTTTTTCACCTCGGAAAAGCAACATAATAAAATAGGCTGTAGAAACTAGTGTGAGTAGAAAACCGTTTGGAATTCCTGGCTTTTACTGACTTTATGTCTCAAAGCAGTCAATTTGATTCCTGAGACCTTACTTTGAACACTTGTCTAACATGTCCCATAATAACCTCCAGCTGCCTGTCTTAAGTAATTTACAACTTAGTTTTGTTTGGCCATGTTGGCTGGAGACATGTTCTTTACCCTCAGGGATCCTATAACTTGCTCACTGGAGGAAGGTTACAGTATCAGTGCTAAGCTCAGCTCAGGACATCAGCCATGAAATAACAATGCTTTCCACTTGAGAAATGGCCCAGGAGGCTGCCCTCTGTACTTTTCTCACCTTCCTTTCCAGAACCAGGTCACGAGAGCCTTATTTTAAGAGATGCTGCCATTTGTCAGAGGGGAGAAAAATTGTTATTTCCCCAATGACACAGGGAAGAATTGGAACATGCTGGCCTTTTCCAGTTCTGCCAGTTTGTGACTGTCAGCTCATGATTTTCTGTCTTCTGGCCATCATCTTCCTCCACCCCTGTCCATTTCTCATTACACCCTATCAGGATGGACACAGGCTTTTCTAATTTTTTTTAATCTTCATTTCTGAAATCTCTCATTCTATTCCTCTTAAATACATCTGCATATTCTTCCTTACTGATCTTCATGTTGTTAGGGGGCATCAGCCATGAATCTAAGACTCAGGAAAAATGTTATCAGTATTTGTAGAGGAAAATAAAAACATTTAACAACAGATATTAACTATCAGACATTGTCTAAATCTTGTAAGTGTGTGTGTGTGTGTGTGTATCTTCATATTACTCTTTGGACTCAAGAAAACACAGAAAAAAAACCTGGATTTATTAAAGTACGAAGTCTATGTTCATACCACTATAATCCAAAATTTTCATTGTTAAACCAGAGATTGAGCAGATTTCCGTGGTGAGGTAATTAGTGGCAGGAAGCAGGATATATCCAAAGGCAAGGCTTTAGGAAGTCATAGCAGATACCTTATGGGGCCTAGTGGAAGGACTGTCTCTGCTGGGCGCTGACCCTCCAGTGCTGGTCCACTGAGAGCAAGGTCAAGTTTGTCTATCAAGAACCCCAATGTGGGCTGTTATTACTGAGGTTGGATCCAAAAGGACAACCCTCATTCTGTGAGACAAAATGTAAGTAAAGGAGAGGTTCTGAGTCCACAGGTTGGAGTACAATGCAGCAGTAATTGTGACTAGTGGCTAGAAATTTTGACCACCTTCACTATCCTGGGTAGCAAATAGGCTGGCTCCAGAGAGTAGAATAGTTGTGTGTCTTGTCATTAACCACCACCCAGTTGAGGAAGAAGCTTCTCTGCCCAAGGATGACAGCAGCATAAATTCAAGAATAAAGTCATAGATATTTAGGAGGCAATTGGAGAATATCACCAACACCAAAATATCTCCCCATCAGACTTAGGATCTCCCTGGCCAGAGGTTTTAGCTGTGTCTGTAGGGCTGGGCACGACTTCCCTCCCATGGAGCAGGCTTCAAAGCTAATCAAGAGACCGGTTACTTCTATAACCTGTCTTGCCACTATTGCACCAGTTCTCACATCTTGCCTGGTTGGTATTGTAGCGTGTAGGGTCCAGCTCTGGGTAAGAAGACTCTTCTACTAAACAGTGACACGGTGAATTTTTGATCTTACAATGAATTGCAGTACCTCATCTTTCAGCGGAGTGAAATGAAGAGGAAACGTGTAACCATAAAGGTTATAAATAGCTTGCTTACAGGTAGCAGGAACTGTGCCATAGCCTGGTTTGTGGGCACGTGGTTGTATTCCCATCATAGCTCACAGCCAGACAAACCTCATAGAGCCCTGACATAGGCTCACATGATAAAATGGATTCGAACACCTTCCCACATAATTGTGCTGGCTGTAGTAATGCTTGTTGATTTTCTCAGTGACAGACCCTCGGTAAGCCTTGTATATTTGGGGAAGAGCCTTGCTGGTCATGGAGGCTGTATTTCATCGCACAGTTATCTTAGATGCCATTTTTGTCACATTGTTTGCATCTTTGAAGAGCATATCCTGCTTTTACCTGAAAGCTCGGGACTTATTGTTCTCTACAATTACTTCTCATCCTGAGGTAATAAACACGCATGTGCATGCACACACACAAACACACGCACACACGTGCACACACACATGCACACAAGCACACACACGTGCACACAAGCATACACATGTGCACACACACTCTCTCACGCGTGCACACACTGCACACACACGCGCACGTGCACACACACGCACACACATGCACGCATGCGCGCGCACACACAGGCACACACACGCATGCGCACGCACAAACACACACACACACACATACTATAGAATGTGGCTCATTACTTCTGTTTAGCTTTACATCATGGTTATTTAAACAGCAGCAAAGTGCCTAATGAACTGGGTGTCTTTACATGCATACACATGCATAGCAGCCACTGAGGGTTTGACCCTGGTTTTCAACCTTTCTAATGTTGCCATCCTGTGGATGTCAAGATGCACAGGTTGAGACTGACTCACTTACAAGCATTATAAAGATGTTTATACATTTTATGTGTTCATCTTCAAATCTGCCAATATATGCGTTTAATTTTAACTTAAATTGTTTTCATTGCGTATATTCATTGTGTGTTGTACTATTATAGATTAAAATATTTTTACACAAGTATATATTGTTCACAGAACATACTTCCCTCACCTCATACCTCCGTTCTCATCATTCTCCCCCATTAGTCGCTTTTGTTCCTTTAGACCAGTGCTTCTCAACCTTTGGATCATGGCCCCTTTGGGAACCATCTGTCTCCAAAAGTATTTGCACGATGATTCACAACAGTAGCAAAATCACAGTTATGAAGTATCAATGAAAATAACTTTATGGTTGGGGGTCACCACAAGATGAAGAACTGTATTAAAGGGTCATAGCATTAATAAGGTTGTGAATTATTAGACAGTTTCGCCTCTATCACATGTAAGCATATATGATATTGATATATATACATCAAATATAGGCTTAAATGATAAAACATACATTTGTCTTTTGAGACTAGATTAATTCACCTAATACAATTACCTCCATCTGTACATATTTTTATGCAAATGGCATAACTTAATTCTTATTATTGAAAAATCTGCTGTGTATATGGACATCACAGTTACTTAACATTTATCAGCACCTGCTGATACTATAAGAGTTAGTGTGTAGTGTCTTCAGCAGGGGGTCTTACCTTCAAGTTCTTGGAGACAATGAGATCAGTGGTAATAGCCTATCTTTTCCACTAATAGCTTCAGTATTTCAGGTCTTACATTCTGATCTTTATTCAGTTTGCAGTTCACATTCTTGTTTCTTTCCAAGGTCAGAGATAGGGATCTAGTCGCATTTGCCAGCATCATTTATTGAAAGAACTTCTCTTTTCCCAATGTGTATTTCTGCCTGTGTGTAAAAGAAAACACTATGTATACGCACATGTTTACATATCTCTGTTTCATTGCTCAACATGTCTATCTCTGTGCCTATGTTATGTTATTTCAGTTGGCATGTTTTTGTGGTCTGCTTGAAACCAAATGTGATTATAATGCTTCCAACACCATTCTTTTGGCTCAGGATTGCTTTGGCTATTCTGAGTGTTTGTACATTTGTATGCATTTGGAGTTATTTTAACCACTGAACAAAAAAAAAATCACATTGAAAATTTTTATAGGAAATGGACTGAATCTAAAGGAAATTTTGTATTTCTTTTAAGTTTTCCCCCCTCATGTCCCAGTTTATAATTTAACAGTGTATAGTTAATCTCTGTGACTTTGTATATTTTCTGTAATTTTTCCTACTGTAAATTTCTACTTTTGTTCCATTGTATGTCTGAACATTTTTAGTTCTGTGGAACATTGAGAAGAATGTGTGTTCTTTCATGTTTGCTATGGACTGCTCCCCACATGACTATTAGGCTTTGCTCTGTGTTGTCATTTAACTGAAATGCTTATTTTTTGACATGATGTCATGTCTGTTGGTGATAGAGGGTTATTAAAGTCACTCACTCTTATTATATTTGTGTTCATCTGTTATATTGGATAGTATTTGTTTTATGAAATTGAGTGCTCTCATAGTTGATACGTATATTTAAAACCGTAATGTCTTCCTAATGAATTGTTTATTCAATCAGTATGGAATGATCTTAATTTTCATTTTGTTCAGATGTTAGACAACAATATTTTTGCTTCAGAGTTCACTTTGCTCAGAATACCCTTTGTGCTTTGAGTTTGCATCTTTGACGGTGAAGTGCCTTTCTCGTGCATGAATTCTAGTTAGCACATGATGAAAATCTGAAGCCAGATATTGGAGAAAAGCTGGAATATCAGAGAGAGAAAACAAACCACAGTCAATTCTCACCCAGCCAACCTCTCAGACCTATCAGAGTAAATGCTATCTACAAGGGTCTTCAGCCTAACTGGTCACTTCTACAGAATGCCCAAATCTCTGCCTCCTCCTGCCTTAAATATCTTCCCTGCCTAGCTGTTTCACTTCCAGGTTCAACTGTGTATCTTTATCCTAGAGTTAGGATTAAAGGTGTGAGCTTCTTCTTCTTGGCTGTTAGGCCTTAAACTCGCAGAAATCCAGAAAGATCTCTGTCTGTTGAATAATAGAATTAACGCATGAGTCATTACTGTCTAACCTTCATGGCTTGACTGTTGGTCATTTTGTTCAGATATTCCAGGTTGATTTTTATTAAATATATAATAAATCACCCCATCTTTCTTTGAGGTTCCAGGCTGGGATTTTTTTAATTTCAATCTGCATTTTTAGTTGGGGAATTTATATTGTTGTTATTCAGTTACTACTGAAAGATATGTATTGAATTTTGTCATTTTGATGGCTTTGTCATGTTTAGTGTTTTCTGGTTCCTTTTGTGTTTAACAAGTTTTCTAGCATGGGTGATTTTTTTCCCTATACCCCTTGGATGAATTCATCTCTCTCTTTAATCTAAGGCTTCCTTCAGTGTGTCTGTCCAGCTGGACCACTAATAAACATCCTTTTACTCTCTTTTTGTTGTGGAAAGCATTTCTTCTTTTTCAACGATGAAAGATGTTTTACTATATAAACACAAGAAGTATTTGTCCTTCAGTGTTTGCAATACTTTGTTTTGCCCTCCTGGCTTTAGCTTTCCCTTGAGAGCCCTGCTGTTATTGCCATGGACCTGTCGTTTTGTGTGATGTACTGTTTCTCTCTTGTAATTTTCAGTATACTTTCTTTGCTCTGTAAGTTCAGAGTTTACACTGTAATGTGACATCATGAGGTTCTTTTCTCTTCCCACTTCGTGTTCTAAAGGCATTCTGTGCATAGATGAGTTTCTCCCCAGATTTAACAACTTTTGATATGATTTTACTGAAGGTGTTTTCTGTGCCTTTAGCATGAAAATTCTTAGGTTCGATCTTTCTATTTGAATCCATAATTCATAGATTTGGTCTTTTCCTGGTGTTTCATGGATCTTGAATATTGTTTGCACTTTATTAATTCATCTCCACCCCCAAACTTTATATTGTGTCCTACCCATAGCTTATTCTTTTAATGAGGCTTTCCCTGTTTACCTTATTAAGTTTTCATTACAGTAATTTGGTTTTTTTTTCCTGGTACTTGTAACTCTTTATTGAATTCAACTTCCATATATTGTAATATCCTTTTTTGACTTTCTTACTTTATTTAACCATTTATGTTCTATTGGAATTCATTTAGGAACTTATTTAGTCCTTGTTTATATCTTTGAGCATATGTATCATAATTTAACTCTTTTTTTTTAAGATTTAATTTAATTTAGTGCCATTACAATAAGATAAATAATTTCTGTAATAATCCTTGTTTCTTTTGTCTTCTCGTGTTTCTTCTGGTACCAGACTAGCAGAATCAGAACTTAGAGATCAGGTCGTTGGCTGGAATTCTCTTAAAATCACAGTTACTCATTAAACCACTACTTTATAGTAGTGTTGAAGTCAGTTTGTGCTATGGTAGTGTTGATGTGTGTGATTTTTCTCTGCTAGACCTGTTTTGAATGCACAGGCTTTGACATCAGTATGTCACCAAGAATAGAATACTGAATATATTTCCAGAGTTAGTGTCAGTGCTCATTTTGAAAATAAAACAATAATCTCAGCACTTGAGAGGCAGAGACAGATGGACTTTGAATTTGTGGCCAGCCTTATCTGTAGTCCAGGAGTCACAGAACAGCCAGAGCAGTTCCACAGAGAAACCCTGTCTCAAAAAACCCCAATAAACCAGTAATAATAATAATAATCAAATAAGAAAAACTGACACCTTAAACCTCAATTGTCTTAGGAAGTGAAGAAATGCTGATGTTAATATTTAGCTGAAGAGAATGGGGAAGAGGGAAGCAAAGTGGCTAAAAACAAAACCTAGTGGTTGGTGTAAGGTCAGTGGAGAAAAACAGATGAGGAAAAGCAAACACATTAGGACCAATGATTTGTTAATATTAAGGGGAAACATTAAGAACCAGGGCAGGGCGATGTAGTTTTGGCTAAAGATAAAATGAAAAGGCTACAGAAATGCAATGGGATTACTCCAAAAACTTCCAGCTCTTCTGACACTGAGTACAGAGACTCCACAAACCAGATCAGCCTGTGGTTTTCTTACACCTTTCAGAAGAAAATGTAAAAGATGGGGAAATGAAGATATATATAGGTTAAGATCAGACCATGATAGAGTTGACTTGCTAAATTGATAACAGGTAGTAAACAGAAGAGAAATAATGTTAAGGAGAGAGAGAGATGGGTGGGTTATAGAATCTGAACACAGTCTGGCCAGCTTTGTTTGCTGGTTCCTGTCTCAACTCTCCTAACATTCCTTCCAGGGAACAAACACCAAGACGGAAGGTCAACATAAGTTTGAAATGGAAATGCCCATTTCCTATCTTGTCCCAATCATATTTATATTCGTGATAGATATGACTAAAGATGACTGATTATTTTATTGAGTAAACATTCATTTTGTCCCTTTGTTTAAAGTTATAAATGTAATTACTGGGCATCCTGTAGACAGCTGTAAAAATCCATATTGTAATAATGAACAAGTCTGACCAAGTGTTTTGACTCTGGCTGGAACCCGTGGACGAATCTCTCTGAGAAATCATTTTCCCATGTTAGATGCACACCTCTGAAGTTCTGACAAAGCAAATAGAAACAACTGTCCTGACAATTTAAGGGTCTGTTATGCTGTACTTGAGACTTGTCATTAATACTAATGCAACAGTTCATCCAAAAATATGGCCTTGTAATATTCAAGCACTTTTTATGTCACTGGAATTGCAATAGATGAAGAATTATGTCTTTAGGGGTTTCCATTGATTGCATCAACTTACTCTATCATAAGGGTCTACTCATTTTTAAAACAATTATTTTTATTAAATGAAGTAGGATATCTCTTTACTCTGGTTATTAGTTGAAATATTTTACAGTTTGCTTACAATTTGGTTATTGTATTCAAATGAATTTCCTATTTTTCTTTTTTCTTTTAATAAAAAATATTTTTCTCATGCAGTATATTATGATCACAGTTTTTCTTCTGCCATCTCCTCACAGATTCTCTCCATCTCTCCATTCATTCAGCTCCATGGCTCCATGCCTTCTTTGTCACTCTCTTTAGCAAAAAAAAAGCAGGCCAAATATAATAAGACAACAGCAACAAAAAAAGAAAGCCCAAGCTAGATTAGAGCAAAACAAAACAAAAAAATAAATAAACAAGCACAGATTATCTCACCGTTTTGAAATGATTTCTTAGTAGAGTGGCCCATGCTGCCAGTATTTACAAAAGCCTCATTTCCTTGGAAGCCCAAGCCTCCATCTCCCCATGTGCTAAACTTTTTGTTCCCTGTCCCCTCCACCCCCTTTCCTTCACTTCGTTTCTTTTTCTTAATTTGACTTAAATTTCCTTTTCTTCCTGTTGAGACAGGGTCTCCTGTGGTTCTGGCTGGCATCAAACTTATTATGTATCCTCTTGAAGTTTTGAATCCCTTGACTCCTCCATACAAATTCTGAGATTATAGTCTGCACTGCGACGCCCAG
Organism: Phyllotis vaccarum; assembly: GCA_033318265.1. Taxonomy (NCBI): domain Eukaryota; kingdom Metazoa; phylum Chordata; class Mammalia; order Rodentia; family Cricetidae; genus Phyllotis; species Phyllotis vaccarum. The sequence continues at coordinate 83,610,966 of JARWLC010000014.1, read as the reverse complement.
CTCCCTTCTTTCTAAAAGACTTCTGTTGATAACTGGGCATTTGGGGATCTCCTAGGACTCCAAGTATCATCTGGTACTCCTGCTGTTCTCCTTTGTTTATGGTCCAGCCTGGTATAAATGGGAATGCTTGTGAACTCAACCAGAGCTGCAAGTAGGAAGAAGCTCTGCCCAGCCCTGGGGCAGGGAACTAGACTTCCATGAGGATGAGGATTCTAGGGTTAACAGATGAAGGGTCAGGAAAGAGAGAAAGCTGCTCCCTGACCATGATATGTTGGTCACATAAACAGTAGCCCCCAACTAAAATCCTTATATATCTTGTAAACATCCATACAGATTGAGACAAATATACAATAGATAACTTCATAACTATTTGCTCATGTATGATATATAGGTCGTTAATAACTGGGAAATAAGTTTTTATTTCACTTTATTTTCTGTTGTTCTAATAGGTATTTTTTTCTAAATTTCTCATAAAACCTAGATTCTTTTTAAAAAAATATGTGTGTGTGTCACACTGTATGTGGTCACCACGTGCCTGCAGTGCCCTTGGGAGTCAGAAGAGGGCATCAGTTCTCCTTGAAACTGGAGTTACAGGTGGTTGCCAGACACGCAGTGTGGGTGCTGGGAATAAAGCCCGGGTGTACTGTAAGAGCATCTAGTGCTCTTAATTGCCATACCATTTCTCCAGCTCTAACAAATTCTTTTGAAAGACAAAGGAAAGTTTTTAAAATTTAAGGAAACTGAGTAGGGGGCCTATGAGGAAACACCAGTTATTGGAGTGACTGTTATTTGTGAGATATTGTTTGCAATCTTCCCTCACACTTTCCAAAGAAGAGAAGTAAGGATGTGGAGCACTGAGCAGTGGCTAGATAATCATTTTGCAAACCCCCATGTAAGGCTGCACTTGAATCCTTGGGGGCCTTATGTGATCCTGCAGAGCAGGGCTATACATGACCGATTGCCTCAGCTCACAGATTCCCAGTATTAAGGTCTTAGAGAAGGCATTGACTAAGCACATAGTTTAACTTGGCTTAACCTTGATTACTGAAGTATTTGTACACAGAAAACCTTGACCATACCTGTAAGCATGTAGTGTTCAAGGTGAATGTTTCAAAATCAGTGGTTAATTTGAATCATCACCAGCATCAGCTACTTCGCCCAATTTCCTATTTAAAATGGTCAGATTTTATAAACATGGATTATCACCCTATTTATTTAGACTATTCAAAATTCTTTTGGTAAGATATTATACTTTTATTATAGATATAGGACTTTAATATTTTCTATTTAATATATTTTATTGATTCTTTGAGAATTCCTTGCAATGTATTATTTGTCATAAATTATTCTTTTGTCTTGTACATGGTCGAGTCATAACACACATGTGGAGTGACTGATCAATTTGGAAGAGCTATTTGTCTCTTCCACCTTTTAGCTCTATGAGTTACAAGACCTCCTGTCCTCTCTTGTTCCTCCTCCTCTTCTTCCTCAATCAGACTTGGTGGCAGCCATCATCAGAGGATGAACCATCTTGCTGGCCCTTTTAAATCTTTTATAAAAATCATTCCCACTTATTTTTCTTGTATTGAAGTCTTTGTAGATGGTATAATTTACTAATTATTTGAATTAATGAAAACGTCTCATAATCTATTATCATTATTTTTATTATTAATGTAATCTCGCTAGCATTTATACATGGGGTCTTTTGCATGCTGAGCAAGCACTGTGCTACTCATCTACATATTAATATACAGTCTTAAAGATGTGATAATAGACACTCAATTATCAGTCCTACTGACAAGGAAGCTTTCCATATTCTAGTATTGTTTGTGATGTGGTATTTTGTTGTTGTCAAACATTCAACATCAAGTTTAGGAAATTCCCTTTGATTACTTTGTTTTGATGTAATACGATCAGATGCCTCTCACTTTATTGTACAGATCACATGATACATTTTTTATTCCCTTTAAAACTAAATTGCAATCATTTTCTGATTTTAAACCAACTTTGCTTCTATTTGCTCCATGTTTCGCATGTGTTTGGCTTTAATTTATTAGTCATCTCTTTTGCAGGTGTGTATGTCTGTTCTCAGGAGAGACTGCTCTGTCCAATGTCCATTCATAATTTCCTTGCTTCATTGTTTCCCTGTTTCAGTTCTCTGCGAGGTTCTCGTGACTCTCTTGAGGTAAAATGTGTAGATGAATCCACTGGTAAAGTGGTACAGGACTGTAGTCTTCTTTGTAGTAAAATTAAATTACGTTATTGATTTTACTTACTTAATAGGTACAATATTACTATTTTACTTTTCTTATGTCAATTTTTATAAATTAAGTTTTTAATGGGACTTTCCAATATTGCTTCGGTTCTTCAATATGTTTACAAGTATTTAGAGAATATGACATAATATGCAGTCATATTCTCTATTCACTCTCGGTATTGGTTATTTGCATGCACCTTTCTTGTTCAGGTGAAGACAGCTTTTGACTTTGGTAATTGTCTCTGCTGTTGGGCTCCTTGTCTGTTCAAGTTTTAGTATCAAGCTTGCTTTTTGTTTCTTCCTGCTAATTTGTCCCTTTTCTTGAGATAATGATGTTATTCCCTGTAAGAGGCTCTCCCATTTTTAATATCTCATCAGCTTTTGCATATCCTTATGAATACTGTATTACCTGCATGCTACAAGTTTTGATATGCTATAGTTTTGTTTTACTTATTAAAATTAATTTCAGATATAAGGAGTGGGGATATGTTTCAAATTTGATTTAAAAAAAAACAGTCTGAGGTATCAGCTGGATCTGCTCACAGTCAGTCTAGGAGGATCAGAGAGTGGTAACTCACACCTATAATCACAGCACAGGGAAAATTAAGGAGTGGTGTGACCTACACCCTTAATCCCAGAAGATCTGAGTTGAGGTCATATTAGTTTACAGATGGTGTTCCAGGCTCCCAGGCAGGCAGTGGTGGTGCAATACCTTTACTCTTAACTTGGAAGTGAAACAACTGAGTGAAGAGGGTATTTAAGACAGACATAGAAAGACAGAGCAGGCAGTAGAAGCCACAAAGAGTGAGGCTGAGGAAGCTGGAAGACAGCTGGGTGAGATCTGACTGTGGTGTTTCCTCTCTTTGATATCTCAGCCTTTCCCTGAGATCTGGCCCTGAGTTTCCTTTATTCATGCAACAATAAGGTTTTGTCATGATCTTGTTAGAAATACATTCCTGAATTGCAAAACATTAGTATATTTCTAATCATTATTTTGCTATGATTTAAAACTTCATTGGGGATGTGGCAAAAAGCATCACAATGTGTTCAGATTTTCTCTGTGGTGCAGCAATGGTCAGTTCTGATGCACATTTCACAGGGCCATGGAAGAAAGCTGTTCTCCACTGCAGGAGTAGTGGTGTTATTACTGTATTAATTCTGTAAAGACATTGGAAATCTACTGCAGCTTTATTATTTTTTAAGTTGGCAAATCATATAGTGATATATAAAAATATCACTGAATTCTTTGCTTAACGAAAAAAAATCACTAGAGTCCAACAACTTGGGGACACTCTTTGTGTGCTTCTGTTTTGCTTATAGATTAGAGTCAATGGCAGAGACCTACTCTTGCCCATCATTGCTTTTGGTGATGCTGATTTTGATGTGTTTGAGATCTGGAGATTATTGACTAACAACCACATATCCCTAAATAATCTCCTCTAGACACTCTACGAAATAAGCAGCCATATTAGAGAGCCATTCAATACCCTATCAGAGTGGTTCAAGCATCATTACCTTTGAGAAAGTATTTGTACCACAGTCTTCAGGATATCCAACAATACTGATTATACTGAAAACATATACTAAAGCCATCCCTTGAAACCCATAGGTATTGATTCCAAAATACCCTCTCCTTACTGAAGACACCAAAATCTGTGCTGTTTAAATCCTTTTGATAGTGTAGAATTTGCCTACAACCTATGAGCATCTTTTATATAAGAAAATAATCTTTAAGTTAATTATGATATCTATTAAAATGTAAATACTATAGAAAGTCTTCAGGGTTGTTTCTTTAGGAAATACCAAGGAAAGGTCAGTGGACGATTACTAGAGTTTTTCTGAATGTTTCCCATCCACATGTGCAGAATCTATGCATAGGCAGTTCCTACCAACTACACAGTCACCAGTGTCCCACCTCTAGTCTAATGTTAGGGTGACCTTTCTGAAACATCAGTCTTCTTGTGCTGATTGGCCTTTCCTTGAATAGATGCCCACAGGCTCCCTAATATTTGCAAAGAAAGCTGAATTTCAGTAGCTTGGCATGTAGAACCCACTGTGGTCTGATTCCTTTGTGCCTGTGAGCCCTAGACCCCCATAGAATTCCATAAACAAATGCCCTTTTCAGGCTGTTCTCCCAAGCTAGAATCTGTCATTTCTCCATCTCACTTGTGCCCCTGGTTGGCCTCTTGTGAACTGTGTAGAACCTGCAGGGCAGCTCGTGGCCTTCTCTAGGGAAGCTGTTGCTGGATAGAGACTCCTTTCTTGGTTCATTGTATCTTTGCCATCTGTTTATAGGACTCCCTTGATGTGGTTCCTGCTTGGAAGGAGATCCATTTCTCCTCCCTATTGCTGGATCCCATCACTATAATATACAGAAGGCATTCTAAAAATGCTAAATATTGAACAAGTGTTTCAAATACACCCATCCTAAAGAGTTGACAATAACCATAGAAAAAAACCAAATCACTAGAAAAAAATAATGTCTCAGTACAAACATCAGATTGGCTTTAAAACATAATCCCAGAAATTATGGTGGGATACTCTTTTAAGAGGAGCCATTTTATTTTCCATAATGTTTAGGTACGTTGCAGAGAACAAAGAACATGCCCTCCCCCTGTAGAGAGTATAGGGTATAAGATGCAGGTCCACTGAAGTGATACATTGGAACAGACTGGTTTTATTCAAATGAGAACATAGGGCTCATGATTTATCTGTGTATATAGGGGAAGTATTGAAAGAGATCAAGTTGCCCTATACATTCTGTAAAACTAAACCAAACCATCTCAGACAATAGATGCTGTGGACCATAGAGGCATTTTAAGAGCTATTTATCCACCCTTGAGGGGAATAACCTTAGGCAGGAGACTGATAAGAGAGTGTGTTTCTGTAACTTTTAAATTGTATTTTCGCTTACACTTTCTGATTGAGGCGTCTCTATTTCATCTCAACTACTTCTTGAATTCTAAAAGACAGCATTCAGGCTTTGCTTCATTTCCCCCTTCCTATGGCTTCTGCATTGTACGTATTGGCTCAGTCCAGAGGACTCTGGTCCTGTAATTTGCCCTGAACTTGGATGTGTAGAGAGCCAAGCTGATGCCGTGGGTCATCAAATGATTCGCATAAACGCAGCAGCTCAGAGCCGGCGAAGGGTTTGTGTGAAGAAATGGGCAACCCCGTGAAGACGAAGTGGCTCATCTGTGAGGTGATGCACAACCTCCTCACAGAGGCATTGCGCCAAAGCTTGAAAACACAAACTCTTCCTAAAATGGCGTTGCACGTTTACCCTGGAACTCTTACTGGCAGCCACAGTGACAGAAATGGATGAGGTGCTGGAAACTATGAGCACTGACAGACTATTTTTATGGTTGTATATTTCCTTCACCGTCCTTCCCTCTTTCCCCCTCTCCCTCTCTCTAGCCTTCCCTTCACCTGTTTCTCCCTCCCTTCTTTTCTTCATGAACTTATTTTGAGTACTCATGAAGTGAATTCCTATTAAACACCGAAGCCAGATTTCCCCCCCCCCCCATTTTACACAAAGTATTTTTATTCCTTGGAGATGTATAAGAAGAAAAATATGTAATGAAAAAATTCACAACTTTTTCATTTCAAAATATGCCCCCTTCCCACTGTAATCAATACCTCTCCAACCCTCAGCTATTTCCTGTCTCCAAGATTTTACTTCTGTAAATCTTTCAAAATAATTTAAGTTGTGTACATATACTTTTGCAGCTCAAATATATCACAAAATATGTTGTCTTACTTCTTTTTTGTTTTTATTTATTCTTTTTAATGGAATAATTGTAAATATACTGTTCTGCAGAAAGGGTTACCACCATAAAGAAAAAACCAAAATAATTGTCATGCTGATTTGGCACAAGACAATATTTTTTTTTTGTTTTTTTTTTCTTTTTTTTTTTTTTTTCCTGGCTCACTTTGAGTTTTCTTTTCTAAATTAAATTACAACCAAACAATATATTTTGATAGTTTTTTCCACTACCCTGACTATTCCCAGATCCCTCCCCATCTCCCTCCATAGTATGAAGTTTCTGGCCTGTCTGGCCTGTGGTCCATATCCTCAGACCCGCAGACCCACAGACGCTTGTATTAATTTTATGCTAATCAGCCTATGGCTCTGGTATATTGCTAGTTAGCTCTTGCTCTTAAACCAACTCATGACTCTTATCTTGTTTAGCCATGTGGCTTGGTACCTTTTCTCAGGGTAGCATTTTAACTTCTTTCTTCTGTGTCTCTCTGGCTTCTCTGCCCTGTTCATCCTGTTCCCAGAGTTTTCTTATTCTGGTAGCCCTGTCCACACTTCCTGTATCTCTTCAGCTGATCAGTGTTTTATTAAGCCAATAGGCTAGACAATTATTTACAATGTAACATAATCCCATTACATCCCCCACCCAGCTTTGTTTTTTCTTTTTTAAAACAACAAAAACTGACTGCAAAACCAGTTTATTTAAAAAGTCAAGAAGAAAAAAAAAGCTTGCCCTCTTTCTCACACACATACACAAATACACACACACACACACACACACACACACACACACACACACACACACACACACACACATGGAGGAGCAGGGGGGGGGAGAAAGAGAGTTTATCTTGACTATTCCTGGGGACAGGACAAGTGTGGTTAATATATCCAACGAGATTCCATTGTATGAAACTGATTTCCCCCCTTTGCACCAAGTATCATTATACAAATAAACTTCTTGATTAGGGTAGGACCCTGTGTCTTCTTTCTCTTACTGGCATGTTCTCGCCTGGCTTGAACATGTGCCCACATTGTTCGTGCTGCTATAATTTCTGTGAACTCATATGTGCATCGGTTCTCTTGTGTCTGGAGGGCAATATATTCTTGGAGTTGTCTATCTGTCTTTCAGCCTTCTTTTCTTCATAGATCTATAAGTCTTGAGCAGAAGGGGTTGATAAAGACATCTCATTTAGAACTGAGTGGTCAAACAGCTCTCTCTATACATTGTCAAGTTGTGAGTCTTTGTGTTAAATCCTATCTACTGTAATAAGAAAACAAGAGTTGAACGATACATTGATCTATGGGTATAACAATATGTCATTAGTAGTCGTATTCTTACATTGTTCCTTTAGCAGAATAGTAGTAGCAGGTTTTTCCCCCGGGTCTATGGCCTATCTACTCTTAGGATCGTGGTAACATTAGTGGTATCAGGTATGGATTTCGTTATATGGAGTGGGACTTAAATTCAATCAAAAAGTAGTTGATTACTCCTATAATATTTGTGTCACTTTTGCAACAATAGATCTTGCAGGAAAGTTGCTATTATGAATTTGTAGATTTGTAAAATTGGTGATTACTTTTCTTCCCCTGTGGTGTGTAGTACCATGAATACCAGTCAGTAGGGGTAGAGCTTCTAGCTGGGCACCAGCTCAGTTTCTCAATGTTCAATGATACAGTAAATGTCTTCATCAATAGAGCCTTACCATCAGGTTATGAAGGACAGCCAATAGCCTTAGCAGTAGTCCATGGGATGGAGGAAGGGGGTTCCATAGCCAATAACTCAACAATGTGCTACCCATTCCTGGTACTGGAGGTTTGACTTGGTTACATTAGATGTTTAGTTATGGCATTGTCATTTAAATTCACTTATATAGTCCTTATTTAAATTCACATTATGGACACTTATGTCTACATACATACATACATACATACACACATATTTATATAGAGAGAAGCTGTGGTGGTTTGATAGAAAATGGCCCCTGAGACCGTGGCACTGTTAGATGGTGTGGCCTTGTTGGAGTAGATGTGGTCATATTGGAGGGAGTGAGGTCACTGTGGAGGCGGGCTTTGAGGTCTCGTGTATGCTCAGGCCACGCCCAGTGACACAGTTCATTTCCTATTGCTGCAAGCTATAGAATTCTTACCTCCTTGTTCTGCACTGTGTCTGCCTGCACAGTGGTAATGATGATGAACTAAACTTCTGAAACTGTAAACCATCCCAATGAAGCGTTTTTCCTTTATAAGACTTGCTATTGTCATGGTGTCTCTTCACAGCAACAGAAATTGTAAGACAGAAGTGTGGTGATATATTTTATATTTAATAAAATAAGCCTGGAATATCAGAGAACAAAATTACCCTCAGTCAAGCCATAAGGGTCAGAGAGTGGAAACTCAGGCCTTTAATCCTAGCATGGGGAAGACCAAGTAGTGACCCACGCCTTTAATCCCATCCTCGGGAGATAGAGATCTTTCTGTATTTCCTGAGTTCAAAGCCTAAAATCAAAACAACAATAGATCACCTCTTTAATCATAGCACTAGGATTATGATGCAGAGTTGAAACAGAAATGAACAACTTGGTGGAGAAGATATTTAAGGCAGGCGTAGGCAGACATTCAGACATTCTGTAGGAGCGACCAGCCAGGTTGAGGACTTTACCTTGTTCAGCCTTAGAAATTAACAGGGTGAGAATTGACTGTGTTCTGTTTCCTCTCTCTGATATTTCAACTTTTCCCCAATATCTGGTTCTAAGTTTTTATTAAATACCAGAAGAGGTAGCACATGCCGTTAGTCCCAGCACTTAAGAGGCAGAGGCAGGAGCATCTCTGTGGGTTCAAGGGCAGACTGGTCTGCAAAGCAAGTTCCAGGACAGCCAGGACTGTTAAACAGAAAACGCTGTCTCAAATAAACAAACAAAGGCTGGAGAGGTGGCTCTGTCCTCTGATATTCCAGGCTGATTTTATTAAATATGAAACATACCACCACACAGAAGTTTCTACAGTAGTATGTCTCATATAGTTTTTCAAAAGGTCTTTGTGTCATTTGTCCCTCCCCATTGTCCCTCCTTTACCTTTCTCTCCTATTTTCCCACCCACCTCCTCACTTAACCCTCCCATTCTAGTTATCCCTTTCAATAACATGGTAGCATTCTACTTCCTCTCCCCTGGGACATCCTCTACTCCTCACTGGCCCTTTACTATGAACCTACCTACAGTAGTTATTTAGCACACCAATTGAAAGCTTAAAAGCCAACATCCACATATAAGAGAAAGCACACAATATTTTCATTTTGAGTATAGGTTACCTCACTTAGGATGATTTTTTCTAACTCCATACATTTGCCTATAATTTTATCTATTTTTCTTTCTTTCTTTCTTTTTTTTTTTTTTTTTTTTGTCTTTTCTAGGCTTGTTTTATTTGTATAGCTCTGGCTGTCTTGGAACACACTCTGTAGACCAGGCTGGCCTTGAACTCAGAGATCTACCTGCCTCTGCCTCCCAAGTGCTGGGATTAAAGGCATGGGCCACCACTGGCTAGCTGGTTTCATTTTCTTAACAGGAGATCAATGTTCCAGTGTAGAAATATAGCACATTTTTATTATTCACTCCCTAGTAGATGGACTGGATATCCACCTCCCTTAACATATAGGCTTCCACTTGAAGTGGGAAGTGGACCGTAGCTTCTTTGTGAAATGAGTTTGCATAGAAAAATATTTAGATTCACTTTACTAGAAAAATATAGAAAGCTATCAAAGGCTTCTTACTCCAGTTAACTGTCTCTAAGTTTAACAGTAATACTTTAAAATGGGGCTATGAAGGATCCCAGCTTCTTTGGAAACAATGATGAAATAGATTCAGATCTGGAGGAAACCTGTATTATGGGGGACAGGGGATGGTCTTTAAGCAACTTTACCAAATTTTGAGGCTAGTAGGTACTAGTTGTTCGGTGCCTGAGAAGCTGCTTTGAAGATTTTCTCCCTAAGAAAGAAGAGCTTCATGGATTGGTAGCACATTTCTTGTGAGAAGGAAAAAGAGCTAGAACAGCCATTCTCAGCCTGTGGGTTGAGAATCCTTTGGGTGTCGAAGGACTCTTTCACAGGGCTCACCTGTGCCCATTGGAAATATCAGATATTTATGTTACTACTCATAACAGTAGAGAATTACACTTATGAAGTAGCAACAAAATAATTTTATGGGTTGGAGGAGGGGGCGTTTCACCACAATATGAGGAACTGTCTTAAAGAGTCTCATGGAGCATTAGGAAGGTTGAGATGCCCTGAGCTAAAGGGAGGTGAGCTGAGGGACAATGGGTCAACTGTGACACCACTGTGCTACTGCTTAACACTATTGAAAGTCAGGTTTCCTGAAGCTGCGGTGTCTGTTCATGCCGGGTATTGGGTCAAATGGGATCTGGTTAGAAAGTTGCTGTTTCTTTAAACAAAAACAAAACCTCTTCTCTCCCTCTCTTCGTTCTCTGTTCTTTTAAATTTCCTTTTCTTTCAATATGCTCACTTTCATCGCATCCATTCCATTCCACAAATACATGCTTTCCTGAACTTTGATGAGTGCACAGCTGATGTTCCCATGGTGAATTTTCTTTATTCTGTCAGTGAGAACCTTCTCTGCATTCTATGTATTCATCTCCCTTGATGACTCTTCCTCACATCTTCTTGTACTGTGGGACATCTTCAAATCGAGAGGTGGATGTCAGCTGAGTGGTATTTTTTAAAACCAGTAGGTGCTGCCAGGTTCCTCGAGAATTCCGCCAAGATGCTGGTAGAATCTTCAGTCTAGCTTAGAAGCTAGAAAACTAGGGAAGGTGTAAATATTTGTTCTTTTTCATGGTCTAGAAGCACTTTGTGTGTGAATTCCTCTCTGGGCTGGCTAAGCTATGGGTCCCCTGCATTGCTGACTCCCTGCTGACTCTGGCACAAAGCCTGGGGTTCTGAGTGGCCCTTTTTCTCTTAGATGCAGTGTGGCTTCAGCTGGGGCCTGCTCCCTGGCAACCGGAGGTTCTTTACCACTGGCTTTCTCTTGGTCTGTGCTTTTTCTGAAGAAAAGAGTAGCAAAAACAGCGGAGTCAGCCATTCTCAGTCACTGTAGTTGTGATTAGAAGGCTGTGGCTACAAGGGCCATGTGAGTGGTTGTTATAGAGATGGGCGGCTGTTTCAGTAAAGGCATTGCTCACTTTCCTGTTCAGTTATCCTGTGTTTGGAGCCTCTGTCGCATTGGTCAGTCCTTCAGAAGTCGTCTGCTCAGTGGTAAAGTTTACAGTCAAATCCAAGCCCAGCATCCACAAGCCGTTTAACCAGAGATTATGAGCACTCTGTTTGTGGAGCACGTTCCAGTATGTGCCTTAAAGCTGCTTCTTTCTCTTGTCTGGGTGGCATATGAATTACTACATTTTGCACTTGTCCACGCATATGCACAGCAATCCTACACAAGCATATGATGTCTTCTTAATTATACCACATTGTTCTTAAAATGTTGATGCCTCTGTAAAACTGCATTCTGTTGTGTGACAGGGCAGAAGTCTATGGTCAACTTGAATTTTTGATACTTTTAAAGCAATATGTATTATTTTCCCAGTTTTGTTTTTTCTTATTCTTTGTAATAAAAAATTAAATTGGATTTTTTTTTCTTCTCACTTTTTGGTCCAATTTTTAAAAATCTGTTCCCATTTGCTTACCTTGATTTTCTTTAGCCACAGACATTTATATTTTGACTAAAGCTGCTTTTATTTATCCCCTGGAAGCTGTTACCTTCTGGTTTTATTAGTCATAGTACCCTCATTATTTTTCCCATTTTGTCCTTTGTCCTTAGGTTTTAGCACTAAGATGGTTCCAAAAAAACATTCACTTCATGCTAAATTTCTGGTAGAATCTTTATTCTCCAAAATAATGATTTTAAAGTTCGAAATTTTTCTCAGTTTGTTTTTCCAACCTAGAGCCCAGTATGGCAGTATCTATGCTCTTGAGAGATCATCAGAGTTGGATGCAGGCTTAGCGGGGAACATATTTTGCTAAGGAATATGTAGTCTTAGTCAATAGCAGCCAGGCTTTTTGATGCAATCTCTGTTAGTTGGCAGACAGGATGTCCCCTGAGTATAAATGACTGGCGGCACCTCCCGTGCCAACATCTTGTCTTTTTCTGACTGTCCAGTATCGTTCCTGGGGATGTAAATGTACCTCACAAGGCTTCTTGTCACCTTCCAGACCCACAGAGACCTCCACAGACTTCTCTCTGTATGTTGGACATTGCTAGTACAGTAGAGACTACCCTCAATTAAATATTATTTTGTAACCTATGATATTAAAAATTTTGGACACTTGATACTTGGGTAACCAATATTTTTTCCCATTTTTCAAGGTTAATTTAGTATTTTTTCTTAATTTTGAGTCATTTTTTTAAATAAACATCACAAGAATAGTGTACAATTTGCCAAGTACTGGGGTTTGGGGGTAGGCAAATGTCCTAAGGCTCCAGGTTCAAGGGCAAACTTTGTCAAGTAGTCTACCCATTCTCTCTTGCTAATACAAGCTTGTGGATACTTTGAAATCAAGAAGGTGAAGTAGATTGTATAAACCCACATGTGATGATATATATTTAATAAAATTAGTCTAGACTATTAGAGAGTCAACCACAGAGCCAAGCCATGAAAGCCAGGCAATGGTGGAGCTCACCATTAGTCCCAGAACTTGGGGAGGCAGAAGCAGGAGGATCTTTCTGAGTTTGAGGTCAGCCTGGTCTACAAAGCAAGTTCCAGAACAACATCCAAGACTGTTACACAGAAAACCCTGTCTTAAAAAAAAAAAAAAAAAAAAAAAAAAAAAAAAAAAAAAAAAAAAAAAAAAAAAAAGCAAACCAACCCAAAAAGTCTGGAAGAAATGGCTTTGTCCTCTGATATTCTAGACTTATTTTATTAAATATCTATCACCATACCCACATACAGTGGAGATGTGACAGGGATCTTAAATGTTCTGCCAAGATTTTTCTTATCTGGGTATCTGTTATGATCTGGACCTTTGATTAACAACAATGACAGTAATCATATCAATAGCATCTTATAGAATTATCAAGAGTTTCATAGTCTATCTCTTGTCATTGGAATTTGATCTATATATCAATTTCCAAACTCTGTTGCATGGTGCTCTATTTTATAAGCCACAACGAAGCTTTGTTGCTTACCTGATGTACATAGAGGATTCTTTGTGAGGCAAAAGTCAAATCATCATTTGACAACCAGGTCTGGACTGTTGTCTACTTGTGCCATTGGCTACCAAACATCCTGAAAAGGTACTTGTTCTCCACAGCCCAGTTATTGGCCTTTGATGGCCTGAAAGCATTGTTTTTGACCCCCCTACACACACACACACACACACACACACACACACACACACACACACACACACACACACACTGGCCTTTCTCTGTTCCAATGATTGTTATGTCAGGGGAATGCCCCTCTTCATTTTTCTTGGATGATTTGGAACCCTCAGTTTCCCACCCATTCACATTTTTTGACATCTACATTCTTCTTCTTAGGGGCATTCTCTCTGTTTACCAGTGTAATTTACTTGAATCTAAGTTCTCCACGGCCTTCTGTAATGGTACTCTATTCCTTCCCATAAGTCTTTAACATCTGTAGGCTGTAGGGTTCTATTTCTCTATAGCCACTGCTGAACAAAGTGCCCTCAACAGGGAGAGTCTTAGAGGTGTCTGGTGGTGTTTGGTGATGGTCAGGCTTCCCTATATCCAGTTAGCAACTAACAAAGACATATCTGAGAAAAAAGAAAATTATCAGCAATTTAGACCCTTCATAACAATGAATGAGAACTTCGAAATGTTAGGCATGGTAAGGGCCTAGCTAGAGAACATTTCTTTTCTTGTTTTATTATTCTACAAATTGCTACTTTAGCACTCTGACTTTTTTTCTTTCAGATCTATTGGAGTAAAGCAATATTCAAAATTATAAAAAGATGTGTCGTCATAGTTTTAGAATCATTCTTTGATTCCTTTATTCTAACGAGGCCATCTTGTCCCCTGTAGGTTACGGTCTTTGGTCAAGCAATTAGAGCGAGGGGAGGCCTCTGTGGTAGATCTTAAGAAGAATCTGGAATATGCAGCCACAGTACTTGAATCTGTATATATTGATGAAACAAGGTAAGTCAGCAAAGAGATTAAGAAAGTAATGCTCGATTTTCTGTCATACAGTTCCCCCAACCCCCATGGCAGGTCTCTGGGTTGTGGTTCAGAGCGCTGACTCTGAAAGACCTTTGCCATATAGGAAAGAGCTAGAACAGTTGCTCCCTCAACTATGAAATTACTGACAGAACTTGCCACATGAACAATAAAATGGTGTCAGAGCAGCAAGGCAATTCTTCAAGGCCTGGCAAGGTTTTTCCACTGTGACAGTCACATACTCATTTTGTCAGTCTATAATGTGTGTTTGAATCCATCATCTCTGTCAGCAGCTGGAAGCTCCTGATGTGATAAGTCCCCTGTATTCCTCCTTCAGCAAACATTTCTGGTAGAATTATACAAGCCCCAGAGCAGTTGTAGGCACTGAGATGGATTTTGAAAGAAACAGAATTGCCTCCTTCTGGAAACTGTTGAAATGTCGACTGTGAAAGTCTCTAGTCAGACAGATTCCTCAGTATTTGTGATGTCCCTACTTGACCAAACTCAGGACTTCACTACTGTCCTGGGTTGTTGGGCTTATTCTTTTAACGATGTGGTTCATTACTAATTGCAGGAATTTTATACCACCATTTTCCCCCTTTTACCTAAGTAAATATATTTAAACACATGGCAATAATAAGCATCTTTATATTGATGGCCACTTTTACTGCTTATTTTTATTAAGGTTTAAATGGATGACACTCAATATTTTTGATTCTGTTATAACTATTTTTGTTCCTTCCTAGTGTTAGGTAAATCAGAAAAGCTTTAAGCTTAAGATGGCTTCAGTCACTGGGCTCAAATGATAGCTGTGCTATTTGGGGAAGTTTCCTTGCATTTAGAAGTTCAGGTTTCTATTATCTCCTCTTGAATTAAAGGAGCATCAGCTGGTATCCCTTCAAAACATTGCTTCAGAGTACTTGGTTGTTGTGACTTTTGCAAATTTTTTCTGTCTTTAGGCATTTCTCCCAAGACTGTCACCCGTTGAGTCTTAGTGTTTTAGAGGTCAGGCCAGATCCAATTTAGTCAAAGGAGACATATCAATGTGAGCTTTCACAAGCATTGCCAAAATACTATGACCCCTCCCCCATGTGTGTGTGTCTTCCACTTTATGTCACGTTTTTATACCTGTGTTTCAGGTTGGGTAGAGAGGGGCAACTGTTTCAGAGACTTCGATGTTGAGATTCAGTCTCTGGTTGTGTGTTTTATTTCCAGGAGACTTCTGGATACAGAGGATGAACTTAGTGACATTCAGTCAGATGCTGTGCCTTCTGAGGTCCGAGATTGGCTGGCCTCCACCTTCACACGACAGATGGGGATGATGCTTAGGAGAAGCGATGAGAAGCCCAGATTCAAGAGCATCGTCCACGCAGTGCAAGCTGGGATATTTGTGGAAAGGTAAAGGTGAAAGTCATTGGTACGCAAGGGCCAAACCAACCAAAGGACCACCAGGTCCTATGATTCTAAGCTTCCTTTAATGTAGTTTTTGATACATACTTATAAAAACTCAAATTTCTGAGTAGCAGCAGAAATTCAGTCTCCATGACATTATTAGAACAAGGTTTTCCCTTTGCTCAAAATCCTCATCTTAAGATTTAGATTAAGTTCAGCCTCATTTTTAAAATCAGAAGTCATCTGATCCATGTTTTTCAAGTACATGGATAGCATTAAAAACAATCAGTAGTGCTTTGAGGTCAATGACCCAGGGAGGAGAGTTTATTTGAAGGCTCTGAGTTCGCTGTCACATAGTTTACTAGTTTTTGACACTGAATTGTTCCTCCCTTATAAAAAATAGAATTTCTTCTTCTACTCCCTATTACATAGTTACATCCCTTTTAATAATTTAGTATTCAATATGGGGCATATAAACTTAATTTAATTTTGTTTCCAGTGGTTTGTGTGCTTGAGGTTGTCTTCATTTTTGTTTTGTTTATTATTTTTTTAGTTCATCACTAAAGGCACTAGAGTAACTTTGGAATTTAAAGGTCCTTGGGTCACTAGATGACCTGAATGCTCATCAGTTGTCAATATGTGTGCAAATTTGTGAAGTGCTAACCACCTATGTGAGCGATCATGTTTTACTTTCTTTGCCAGAATGTATAGGCGGACATCAAACATGGTTGGGCTGAGCTATCCACCCGCTGTTATTGACGCATTAAAGGTAAGGCTGATGAGATACATGGAAATGAATGCAGAGTACAGTTACGTTTGTTCTTAGAGGCAGAGATCCATGACTGAGCACTGGGCAGAGCTCCGGGTCCAGATGAGAGCAGGGGAGGAGAGTCTGTATGAGCAGGGGGACAGGGATTATGAGGAAAAGTCCTACAGCTATGGCTGGTTGGAGCTCTGGGGAGCTCACTGAATCGGGAATGGCCACTGGAGATCATCAGGAGGTGGGGAGCTGGGCCCTCCGAGGATGGGCAGCTTTCCACTGCCATGAGTGTGTGGAGCCACGAGGGGTAGGATCAGACTATTCCTGTTCATGGGCTGGCACCTTGGAGCCCATTCCCTGCAGAGGAACACCCAGCCCAGCATTGACTTTGGGGTGAGTGAATCAGACTTGCCAGGAGTGGATGTGCCAAGCTGGGCTGTCCCACCATGGGACTTCTAGCCCTTTTGGGGAAGGGGATGGGTGGATGGGGAGGGGCAAGGCTGAGGGCTGACTGGGAGGGATTGGGAGGAGGGAAGGGAGGGGGAGCAGAGGAATACAAGAAAACATAGTTTCATTTCTGCACTTTTCTGTTATTTCTACCTTAATCTTTCATTATGGTTTTCTTATCTGTTATAATAGTATAGCTAGGTTCTCAGTCTTCTAGTTTTGTTTTTTTTTTTTTCTTCTTCCAAATTAAACCCTGTGGGGATTTTGGTTTTCCAAACAATAATGAGACTCATGTGGCAGTAGCTACAGATCAGGTGCATTACAGCAAAAGTATTTAAATCAGGAAGAAACTTGTTGGTTGTAATTATATCAATACTTGATTTCTGGAATTGAGGCTTAGGCACAGTGGTCCCGGCACATAGCATGTTCTCAGTAACATTTCATGACACAGTTGTTTACTCCAGGTCCCTTGTCCCCTTGAGAGAGTCTGCTGGTTTCCCAAGACCTCCACTGAGC
Organism: Phyllotis vaccarum; assembly: GCA_033318265.1. NCBI lineage: Eukaryota > Metazoa > Chordata > Mammalia > Rodentia > Cricetidae > Phyllotis > Phyllotis vaccarum. The sequence continues at coordinate 83,593,650 of JARWLC010000014.1, read as the reverse complement.
CACGTGTCATTCAATACAGTTTTGGTTTAAGCACACAGAACCCTGAAAGGTAACTCCCAATCAGGCAAACTGAAAACTATGTAGATGACTTTCAAGGTCCAACAGAGTATTCTTTGAGGCAGGGATGGAGTCAGGAGTCTAACATGTTCTTTCGTTGCAGGTTGGGGTTGGCCAGGGCCCAATCTCTTGAGCTGGTTGGTATTATATGCTGTCTGCACTTAGCACCTGTCCCTTCATGCAGTGTCATCATGGAATTCTGACTTCTAGTATTGTATTCCTCTGAAACATGCACCAAGTACAATCTGATGACGTTTTCAGAAGATAAATTACCCCTTCATAGAAGTGGGGGTGGGGAGAGCTTCTTAAATAGCTTAATGGAAGAGACATGCCCCACGGGACCGTTCTGATTATACGTTCATGGCTTTCCCTCTCGTTCAGAGACATCCACTGGCTGTGTTTAAAGGATTCACATTTCTCTTTTTACTGTTTATACTTTTTTCTCCTCCACACATCTTAAGAGCAGGAAAGATACAATGAGAAGCCGCATGCCCCGTGCTAATGGCAAACCCATCAGTGTAGTTTACAGTGATGTTTCCCAGCTCACCCTCAGAGCCACTTCATGAGACCTGTTTCCTAACACACCACAAAGAAATTGCCATTGATTTTCATAATCGAACTGAAATACTTAATGTACATACATCTTAGGAGTATTAAAAGCCTATTTAAACCTTTATTTCTGTCTTTGTCATTAACACAAATACAATCTGGTTCATGGGATACTGGGCTGTTAATGAGAATTTGTCTTCCAAATTGAAATCTCTTCTTTTTTACGAAAAACTTAAAATTTAAAAGCACAACAACCTGTTTTGTGGACAAATTCTTATTTGACACTTAAGAAAGGGAAACCTCAAAGTCCACGTGATCTTCTGAAAGACAGGCACCAGTTTGCTCCAAATGGCTGCCCTCTCCATAGCTGCTGATGTGTGGATTAAGACCAAAGCTTTTGTCCTTGACCCAATTCCTGTTGATTCAAGAAAGTTCAAGCCCCTCTACAAAACAGTGTCTTTTCAGTTCTTCCCTTGAGTGCCAGAGGACTGAAGTAGGCTGGTGAGTTCAGAAATGGAGTCTCTTCCCATTGGACCTGTTGGGGGGAAGGTTATTTGGGCCTAGCTGCTGGCATTGATGTGGGAAATGCTACTGATTTCCTCTAGTACAGAAAAATTTCTCAAAGATGGAGAGAATTTGGTTGACTAAAATAACTCTTGTGGCATGCTATGTTAACTTTTGCAGTTAATGTAAGAACGTGGCATAAAATGTAATAAAGGCATAAAATGAAACCCAAGTAAGAGAATAGCAAATGCTCATTGTGAATTTTAATTGGGTTGTGTGTCACTCTTGGTGTCTTCTCCTCTTGATACACATTCCTTTCTGATTTTATTTTGTCTCTAGCCTTTGGGGTAGGATTCTTGAGGGACAGAAGTCATCTGTTCTTTAGAAGAGCAGTCGTCCTGTGGCTCAAGAACCAGAACCTTGGAAAGTTTTAAAATGGGAGGAAATAAGCAGTTGCCAGCTTCCTTAGGCTGTGCTAACCTGGATGTTCTCCATCTATCTTGAAGGGAATTATCCCTGAGCAAAATTTGGTAAAAGAGAAAGCACATCTAAGGCATTTAAATTGAGTCCTTCTTAAAATGCAAATTCCAGGCTCAGGATCATTCCGGGGCCTACGGCATCCTCTGTATTTTCAGAGTCTGTAAGTGGCTTGGGAGAAGAATAAAGTTCAAGACTAACAGTTAAGATTTCCTTGAAATGAAGACCCAGAGAGAACACCCACTCCCCTACTCATTTCCTGGAGCTGTCAATGTCCTTCCCCTCAGGACTGGATCAAACTGGCTGTGACTCATAGTAATCCAATTATAGAATTCCAGCAAAGCTCCAGATCATGGGTAATTTTGGTATCTATGTCCTAGGTCCTCACTGGCTACTTAGGAGATGAGGCCTGTGTCACAGTGTAGATTCAGGTTTACAAGTGTCATCTCTAGACATCAAGGTCACAAGAGAGGTTGCCCCTGAGATTATTAAGTAGTTCTGCTACTGTGTGACACAGGACCCTTTGTCTCTCCCAGGCTGGCTTGGGTAACACGGGGGAAAATATAACCTTACCTAGAGTTGGGAGATTAGAGGACTGTGTATTAACACTTCACATCACAGCTTTAATTATTTTAATGGAAGGGTAATTATTGCTAGAGGGAGTGAGGTTACTACTGTCTTTAAATAGAAACAATCTGAGACCCTCTGACTTTTTTTTAAACCTTATCTGATTGCTTCTATGTGACGTGGTTTCTACGGGAGAATTCTCAGTGATCTTGAACTGAACATAATGGCTGGAAGGGTAGATGGGACCGGAGCACGGGGATGGGATTGCAGGATCCTTTTAGGATACAGTGAGTTTCTCAATCAGATAGTTTCTGATACCAGAGGTACCAACCCCCGGCCTTCAGTTTTGGCGATCTCTCACAGGCCCTCATTATCAAGGGAAAACAATAAATGTCCTGTAACTACAGAAGGAGTACCCGTGCTCTAATGAGGACTCCAAATGCCTGTCGATTTAACTAGGATGCAAACAAGCACATTTGTTTATTAGGTGCACAAGTGGCTACCGTCGCTTTGTCAAACACACACGAGATAGTGTTTCCATGATTCTGGAGCCAGTGCTGTGAACAAATAGGAACCGCATGGTGGGACACGAGTGTGTGTGTGTCCAGTTCAGTTTTTATGTTACTTCTCTCATTCATAGTGTTAGAGTCATGGGAGAAAGGTGTCACCAGGTGTGTGGCGTCACCAGGTGTGTGACGTCACCGGGTTTGTGACGTCACCGGGTGTGTGATGTCACCAGGTGTGTGATGTCACCAGGTGTGTGGCTTCGGAGAGCATTTTTTTTATTTTTTCTTCTGTTTTTGAAATGAATGTTCTCTCTTTGGTTGCATCTTAGCCATTGAAATTGAAGTGGTTTTCCATTTTTGTCTTCAAAAGCATGATACATGCTTCTGAATACTTTTAAATGAGTTAACAGTGTCAACTCCGGACTCAGAAGATGTCATTACATAGTATGTTAGTGACTTGGAGAGCGTTTAGAGATGTGTTGGTTTGAATGCAGAGTGGTAGCTAGTGGGCTTGAAGGAAGGAGGCATCCATGTGGAAGGCATGTATCCTCACCCCCTTGTGTTCCAAGCTTATGCTTTCAACAGCTCTTTGAAGAATTGCATGATGATCCATTTTCTCATCTATAAAATCTACTAGTAATACCACTTATGAATTATTTGATGAATTAATTTTTACCACTCATGGTGCCTGTCAGTATTTCTGCTAGATCATAAAATTCTTTGGATTCTTTTAATAAACAGTGTTATTTTCACTTCCATACTGCAAAGCTCAGAGCGTTCTGTAGGGTCTTGAGCTGTTTAGTCACAGGTGTGGGCTACCAGAAAACTCACACTTGGCTAGGTTAGTGGTAGCATTGTGAACTAATAATAGTGTTTTTTCCCTGCTCTGTCCTGCAGGATGTGGACAAGTGGTCCTTCGATGTCTTTTCCCTCAATGAGGCCAGTGGAGATCATGCATTGAAATTCATTTTCTATGAACTACTCACCCGCTATGACCTGATCAGCCGTTTTAAGGTCTGCACCTCGTTAACAAAGAGAAACTGCATACGTTTGTCTATCCTTACATCTCCTCCATGTCAAGACCAAGGGAATCCTTTTAAGTAGATAGGAAACTGCTGTAGGTAACCATGGCCATTATTCTGGTGGGGTTGTAGTTTCTGCTTTCTGGAGTTCTCTTTTCTGTACATGCTGACTTGCTGGAAAGCAGAGTTTGGAGAAGTGGTGTGGAGATCCATCTTCTTAGAAGCATCAGCTGTAGTAGCTGAGGTCTGCCATAGGTGCTGCCCACCAGTGGGCACTTCATCTCACTTCATCATGATTATGTACACTATTGACCACTCCTAGCTGAGAGGTAACAATGGAGAGGGTGTGATATTAGCAGCTCTGATACCCCCCCCATGCCTCATTCAGGCAAAACTCTCACTTATCCATGACCGATCATTGATATTTCCCAGCTATCCATGCTTCAGATTAATTCTTGGCTTTAAATAAAGAGAATATATTATATGCAAGGTCAGTCCCCACACTGCACAGCCTTTTTAGGTCAAGTTGAGTACACAAGTGAAACTCTGTCCGGTTTATTTCCTAAGACTTCATCCATCAGATGAATGTGATGTGTCTCTCGAACAATGCAGCTTGTTTTATACACAAATGATGTCTCCAGACACAGTAAGTTTTTGTCACTTTCTGAAGGACCGTAGTGAAGCACATGCTTTCTTCATGGCCATAAATAACTTATGGCAGTATCCTTTGTCATTGTGCCTACATCAGAAATACTCAAGAAAACATGGGAACTAGAGATACTTTTCTTGGAATAAAAGTTGTATGAACACCTTTTATTAGCTGCTTGCTGGTTCATAGATTGCCAGAGCAGCCCAAAGTCCCAATCTCCCTCAATCTTCACTTTGAAAAAATGATAATAAGCTCATCTATGCCCTCTAGAAGACATTCACTTACTTTGGTTTCATTAGAAAGGAACTTGCAAAGTAACCCTGGTTGCTCTTGGACTTACAGTGATCCTCATCCCTTGCTCCTGAACTCTACAACTAAAGAACATAATTAAAATTTCAAAACTCCATTAATGGTTAGAGTGTAAGAGACTCACTATGGTTAGTATAGTTGAATTGCCTTAGTTTTTCTTCTGAATCTATTAGTCTCTCGGAACACACACCCTCTTTTTCACACCCAGATTTGGACTAGGGATTTTACTCTAACCATATCAATTATCTCACAACTAAAATGATAAATATCTGGAGGGTCCTCTTAATTGTATGTAACATTTGCAGATATTTACTTTGCTATATGGGAGAGCAATCTGTGTATATGACATGTATTTGAGCTGAAAAAGCAGTCAGGTCAGTTGAAAATACCATCCCAACAGACTGGTAGTTCTGAGAAAATATTCACATCATTATGACATAAGAAAAAAGAATATATACTAGGCAGCATAGTTAATATAAGAAAACACATCAAGACACAAAAAACTTAAGTTAAAGAATGGTCTACTTAACATATGTAAACTGCCATGGGTAAGACTTCCTCAATGCCATACTCTTTGAAAGGGGTCATTGTATGCATTAGAAATATGGAATACAGTGTGGTAGTGTATTATAGGAAAAAAATGTCTTTTTATCACCCAGTGATCTATTATTGGTGATTTCAGTTTGGAAAGTCATCTTCCGCTGGTAAAGTGTTACAAATGGGTAAGTGTCCAAAACTGCAGTAATTCCCAGTGGTATTTGTAAGTTCCTCATTACAGTTTATGGCATTGGTCCTGCATAGCATCTCTTCCCGCTTGGGATCAGAGAAGAAGACTAAAAACAGATAAAAAAAAACAAATAAATACAGGGCTTTAGTAATCAAAAATAAACAACGGAGTTGCTTGTGTGTTCATCAAAAAATATTGGATTGCATTTTAAACAAAGTGTCTGAGATCAATTTGTACATTTTGGTTGCCTGAGCTGAGTAACAAAGGCAGTTTGTAAGACTGACTGTCCTTCAACCAGGGACTTGGTGTAAGACTTTCAAAGTATCCGACAGTGTCACCAGGGGATTTTATTAACTGTTAAACATTGGTGCTTTTTCATATGATCTAATGGACAAAGATGAACAAGGTGGGGACCTTAATGTTTCTCTTAAGGTGAATCTGTCCTTTGGTGAGTGACACTTACTGCTCTCTTTCAGATCCCCATTTCTGCACTTGTCTCATTTGTGGAGGCCCTGGAAGTGGGGTACAGCAAGCACAAAAATCCCTACCATAACCTGATGCATGCCGCCGATGTCACACAGACTGTTCATTACCTCCTCTACAAGACCGGAGTAGCAGTAAGTGCAGGCGGGGACTCTTGTTTATGCTGGAGGGTGTTCCAGATGTGTTGAGGATGCAGCCAGGGTGGATGAATACCTTGTGATCCCATGATCACTATGGAGAACCTTGGGTGTTCTGAGGGGTTCTCATAATCATTATGGTGCGCCTTGGGGGGGGGGGTCTCTGGAGTATTCCCCTGATCCTTATGGAAAGTTCTCTGAAGTGGCCCCTTGATCACTGTGGAGAACCTAGAGGGTCTCTGAGATGTTCTTCTTGGTCCTAATGAAATAAATAATGGTCAATTAGAGAATGTTGCAATAACTAAATATGTATTTCTACATATAGAATACATATCTTGACCCTTGGCAACTGTCAATTAACAATGATATTCACTTATTCTGAAATTCTATTCAATGGATTCATCAACCATTGCTCTACCTCATATTTGGCTTAAACTTCTAGGCCCTTTTCTGGTTATTCATATATTATGCCTTTTTTTAAAACTTAGCATTTCTAGTCATTTGAAATATCATTACTATAGTTTGGCTTTTCAGTTATTTATAAGGCTTTTCTCTAATCCATTTGATTAATTAGTGTTCAAGTTTACTGTACCTTTGAATTCTTAAACTTTTATTATTTTTTCATCTATTTATTGTGCTATGGGTGTGGGGACAATTATCATGTGCTACAATATACCTGAAGATGTCAGAGGACAGTTTGTAGCAGTCAATTCTCTCCTACCACCTTGCAGAGGCCAAGGATGGAACTGAGATTTTCTGGTTCATCATGAAGCACCTTGGTCCACTGAATCATCCTCCCACCAGCTCCTTTGCCTCCTTTGCCTCCATATAAGCCATCAATTTTAATTCACATAGATGTTGGTGGCAAAAGAAAAGCCAATGACAAATGAGCAAACGAATAGCACGGTTTCGTTGAGGTTACCTTCAAAACACCTATAGAAAAATTTTCACTTTGATTTGAATTGATTGTGTGCTGAACGTATCCCCATGCCATGTGTTTTGTTTATGCAGTTTTGGGGGTATCGCTTTCTTCTGTGAAGTCCCCTCCTATGGTTAGAAACAGTTGTTCCTTCTCACTGAAGATCACCCTACTGTGGCATGGGTTGATCTGAGCATGAGCACTGTATTTTTGTCTCTCATCTTGTTGACCTGGACATATTCAGTAACTAGGGAATCTGCATCTAAACCTGTAACCTCAGATGAAGTCTCCTCTTTTTAAACACAAGCATCAAAAATTGAGCACCGCTTTTGGGTCAATGACCCCAAGTTTATTCCCACTTTGTGGACATGAGCACAGCTTTTGGCTCCATTGGCATGTGATGCTTGAACTCTAGAATGACATGAAGAATTTTTTTTTTTTTAATGAATCTCAGGGAATGCAATATGCTATTTTAAAAGTTTGAAATACTGAGAAAGTTTGGAAATAATAAACTCAGTTCATGGAAAAACTCAACAAACTAATCACAGGAATGGCACACACAGCTTTTATAGAAGCTGACTTTCAGATGCTGGTAGTGTTTCAGATATCCACATACTCGATGGCCTGAGCCAGTTGATGAATATATTTAAGATGGAAACAAAGATTTGACTCTCTTGATATGTATGATTTTCTGGGCTAAGAGAGTGGCAGTCCATTTTCACAGGTCTTGCCAGGTCACTTTCAAAAAGAGCAAGGCAGAAATTGTTTGGGCATGGCAAATCAGCCACAACCAAGAACATACTTGTCTTTCTGTTGATTGGCTGGGTCTACTACCTCACTGAATTAAATTTAGAGGAAATAGTGAGTCTTTAAGATAGATATACTACATATAAATCCCTGTTTAATTACTTAGCCTGTGATAAAACATTGAGTCTCCATGCAGGATTTCTTCTCATCAGAAACACGAGATTTTACCTTAAAGAGGGCCAGGAATAAAATACCAAAAATATTGACTATTCCCTTTCCTTCAACTTAGAAAATATTACTGCATCATTCTAGAATTCCCCAACCCCATTGCTATGTTTTTAGTTTTTATTAAAGGGCTCATTTTGAAAAAAAATACTAGTTAAGAAGCCATTTTAAAGTTATAGAAATATTACAGAGAAGACTCATCTTATGAAACAAAGAATTCCTTTCAAAAAACTCAGACCAAAAGCCAAATGATACTGGTATCAAAAACTAAATGGATAATTCCATGAAAATATGGAATAAAACAGAATTTCTCACACCAACACAGACCCATGAAGACACTGATATAGAAGTGTCTACACAAAGAGAAATCTGTAGGGGCATGGATGAGTGAAAAGGTGTTCACACTAAGGCCCATGAAGTTGTAGACTGATGCAGAGGTGTCTACATGAAGACAGACCCATGGAGATGTGGATGGATGAAGAAGTGTCCACACTAAGGCCCATGAAGATATGGATAGTACAGTTGTGTTTACAGAAAGACAGAGTCAAGAACTGACACACTAAGGTGACTGCTGAACATTTTTCTACAGATCCCATCAAATGCAATATGCTATTTTAGAAGGATAAAATGCTGAGAAAATTTTCAAGAGCTTTTCATGTGCTGAAAATTAATATGATGTAAAAAAATACATTCTCAGCAGTTGAAAAAACGTACAGTTATCTATAACGAACTTCAAAATAAAAAAATTTAATACATAACTTGATAAGTCTGAAATCATATAAAATGTATGATTTCCTGTGTTAGGAAAGGTAGTTTTGAAAAGCAACATATATAACAAGAAAATAGTTCTTATCTTACTAATGCTAAAATATTGTCAAAGCTATAGAAAGACATTAGGTGATTTTAATGATAAAAATGACAAACATGTCAATGGAGTTTCAGTTTCAAACCATACACTCAAAGGTTTATTGACACAAAAGGGGATATGTGGGGATACGTTTCAAATTTAATAAAACAGCCTGGGATATCAGCAGAATCTACCCACAGTCAGTCTAGGAGGATCAGACAGTGGTAACTCACACTTTTAATCCCACCACAGGGAATATCTGGGAGTGGTGACCTATATCCTTAATCCAATCTGAGCTTTAGGTCATCTTAGTTTACAGAAGGAGTTCCAGGCTCCCAGGCAGGCAGTGGTGGTACCACACCTTAACTGAACAAAGAAGGTATTTAAGGCAGGCATAGAAAGACAGAGCAGGCAGAAGAAGCTGTGGCTAACACTGTTAGTCCCAGCACTTGGGAAGCAGAGGCAAGAGAATCTCTGTGAGTTCGAAGCCAGCCTGGTCTTCAAAGCAAGTTCCAGGACAGCCAGGACTGTTAGACAGAGAACTCTGTCTCAAAAAAACAACAAAAACAAACAAAGACTAGAAGAGGTGGATCTGTCCTCTGATATCTCAGGCTGTTTTTATTAAATTTGAAACATATCCCTACAAGCAGTTGATTAAAAGTACTCCACAGTGATGCTATTAGGTGGTGAGGACTTTGGGGAAAGTAAGGTGATAATAGAGGCAGAGCTCACACGAATAGGATTGATGTCCTTAAGAAGGAGACCCAGGGTTCTCTTCCTCTTTCTTCCTAGTCTTTTCTCTTCCGCTAAGAGTACAGTTTTGTCCTGGTACATGATGTACCACCACATCCAAAACAACTGTCAGTCAGTCATAGACTGGAACCTTCAAATTCAAGAGTCCAAATCAACTTATCTTTTCATAATATGATCTATCTCAGGTACTTGTCATAGTGAGTGTCCTAGTTTGGATTTGCGTTTGCCGTGGAGAGACACCATGACCATGGCAACTCTTATAAAGGAAGAACATGTAACTGGGATTATGCCTTACAGTTTCAGAGTTTACTGCATTATCATCATGATGGGGAACATGGCAGGCAGCTATGGTGCTGGAGTTGAGAGTCCTACCTCTTGCAAGCAACAAGAAGCCAACTGAAACACTGGGCAGTAGCCTGAGCACCAGAAACCTCAAAGCCTGCCCCCAGTAACATGCTTCCTCCAATAAAGCCATACCAACTCCAACAAAGCCACACCTCTTAACAGTGCTACTTTCTATGAGATTATGGGGCCAATTACGGCCAAACTACTACAGTAAAGGAAAACAAACGTAAGGAATCGCTGCAAATTTCTTCTTAATTGTCTATACAAATATACTGGCATGTACAATAGAATACAATTTCCTGTAAAGCAGTGGTTCTCAGCCCACGAAAACTGTTCCTACCCCTACAAAATGAGTTTTTATCGTATTTTGTTATGGTAGCCGTAGCAAACTAATGCAATAGAATACCCAAACTGGCCCCAGGTCTGACTTCTTTTCTGTGTTATGTGTTTTTTTAAAAAAAAGTATGAATATTTGACTGCATATTGTTATGCAAATAATGCCCATACCTAGTACCTGTGAACTTCAGAAGAAGGCTTCAGATTCCTGGGAACCAGAGTGACAAAAACTGTGAGCTGCCATGTGGGTGCTGGGAACTGAACCTGGGTCTTCTATAAAAGTACGAAGTACTCTTTAATAATGAGCAATGTCTCTAGTCCCCCAGATCTGACTCGAGTGCTCATGCATTTAAGTATTTGGCAATATCTCTGGTGAAAAAGAACTCCTTGTACCTCAGAATCTCAGCAGCGAATACTTAATAACATAGAGCAGCTTAAAGAAAAGACAGAATAGTGCTCTGAACTCATCTAGTCAACATAGTTTTAATACCTATTGAGCACAGTATCCTTTGCAATATATACATGAATCTAACATCTTCATCAACCCTAAAGAAAAACTCTGAAGCATTTATGTTAATGCAAGTTACCACTAGCGTCAATGGTATAGCAGCAATGACATACTGTGCTGAGTTATTTGCAGTATATGCTTGTATATACAATTTATGTGTTCAGATGCATGTATATGTATGAGCATGTGGGCAGAAGACAACCTTAGGTGTCCTTCACTTTGTATTTGAGAGAGACTCTCTTCCTGGTTTAGAGCTTGCCAATTAGGCTAAACTGGCTGGCAGTAAAGCCCAGGAAACTGCATGTTTCCATCTCTCTAGCCCTGGGATCACAACCACCACACCTGGATTTTTATATGGGTTCAGGCAATGTAATGTAGTTCTTTGTGTTTGTTTTGCAAGCATTTTATCTGCTCATCCATCTTTCCATGGCCCACCCCTTTGTGTGTGTGTCTGAGATGTTCTTCAACTGTCTTTTTGAGGTGATTTCTGAAGGCAGCAACAGAACAATGATGTAGAAATGGTTGTTCACACAGCAACGTCACAGCTCACTTAGAGATATGTATCCTGTAGCAGCAGAAAATGACCCATGTCTGTTTCCTTCAGATTTTAGTTGTTTACAGTTATCCTCACCCATCCATACACCTCAGCACGTAGTTTGCTTTTCTGAGTCGTGGGTGTCACAGTCCAAAATACACCGTCTTTGGGTATCAAAGCAGCTCTCTTGGTGAATTAGCTATGACACACCAATTTGGGAGATAGGAAAACATCACAGTCAGATAATCCTACAACAAAAGGCCTATGGAACTTAAATTTCTGATTGCTTATATTTTGATATAAAAAGCATTCACAGTAATTAAGTTGGAAAATACGAGGAAACTTGAGCCACATGCAAAAATGAATCGCACCTTTCCTTACAATGGCTTCTTCTGCCTTCCCATCTTTCCTTACACTATGGACGCCATCTGATACCACCAGGAAGTGTTTAGTTACTGGCCCAGTGTTTGGACTCCATATGTAATTCTCTGTTCTCTTGACTATAACTTCTTTGTATCCATACCTACCAAACATTCAGTTCTAAGTTCTTATTATTCACACATGCTGTAAGAACTTTTCATCCCTCCTCTGTTCAGACAAATGTTCTCCCTGGCGTGCTGGACCAGCTCTGCTACTCTGGGATGTAAACCCCACTGCCTGTTTGAGTCAGTTTACATTCCTCACTCACTCTGGCTTTTAACGCCCGATGTTTGAGGCCCCAGTCTACCCTGATTCCTGCTTCAGTTTAGAGATTCATTTCATTACTCCAGATGAACAGGTGCTTCTGAAAATGCTCTCCTCTGCTCTATGCCATTCCGTTCACCATCACCAAGGCTTGTCTTTGTTGCCTCTTCTCTGTGAAGCTGTTTCATGGTCTTCCCCATTTTCTTCCCCAAGTATCATTTTTTTTCCTTTTCTTATCCCCAAGCTAGAATTCTCACTGATCATCACAAGGTTTGGGTTTTAAAATGAATTTCAAAGGTGTAGTTTAGATTGTGCTGTATGCCTATTTGATGCCTTGCTGTTGGACTTATTAGAAGCTAAATGACAACTAACAATAGCCATTACTGTGTTTGAGCAGGAGGAAGTCTGCCTGATATTTGCAGTGTGTGAACTACTCTCTTGAAGGCTTTCTGATGTTTAGACTACAGATTTCTGTGACTTGGATTTGTTCAAGCTCTATGCTGATTCCCATCTACTGTCTTATTTTAAAACATTACATTGACTTTGTATAGGATTAGAACAAGGCTTGAATACAGGAAATAGTTTAAAAGCAGTGTTACTATGAAGTTTCTGGCCTGTCTTTTCCTGCCTAGCCCCAAGGTTTACACCTGCTTGCAGCCCCACTGCTGCTTAGCCCCAAACAATCACACAAAGGCTTATGTTACTTACATGCTGTTTGGTCTATAGCTCAGACATATTGCTAGCTAGCTCTTACAACTCAACCCATTTCTATTAATCTGTCTTGCCATGTAGTCTGTGACTTACCTGTGTTTCTTTACATCTTCCTCTCTTGGAAGCAACTCACAGCATCTTTCCTTGACTCTACCCTCCTTCCCCTTTATCTATACTTTGATTTCCTGACTGCCTATAAACTGATTTACCATAGGACAAAACAGTTTCTTTATTATCCAGTGATAATTCAGAGTATAGAAAGACATCTCACATCAGGGCATCCTTGGGGGAAGGAGTGAGAAGGTGCAGTGTCAAGGAAGGCACTAATGACTCAGACACCTGGAGTCAGGTGAGAAGCCAACAGCAGACTCCTTCATTGTGGATATGGGGCAAACCTATATACCACCTCCTGATTTCCCATTGGCAGCTGGAGACTCCTAGCTGTATTGTCTTTCTCTCATTGGACTCCAGCAGCTCGATGATCATGCATCACCAATCACTAGGTGCAGCAGCAGACTCCAAGCTGGCTCAGCAGGAAGTAGCCGGTATACATGCCTATGCACACAACCCATAACAAGGGAACTGGAGTTCCATCAGGATAGCTGGCTTGTTCCCCCCACAAAGCAGATTAGTAATAATATGGTATTAAGGAATACCAATATAGAAAGACGCAGAAGGGCAAACCTGTAATTCTAGCATCCAGGAGGCTAAGAAAAATTATTTCTGTGAATTCAGGGCCAGGCTAGACCACATACTGAGTTTTGAAGTAGTATGGTCTATGAGATCCTGTATCAGAATATAAAAGGAAAAGTATGTATTATATATTTGGACAATATCAAGAAGCTATGTCATATAATGTTATACATACATAAATTCACACAAAGATTAAGTGGACACAGAATAAAAACATAGGAAATTTAACCTTCAGATGACAGGTGAGAATTCTGGAGACATGTTGTATGGCTTGTCACATGAACAGCCGTGTGACCGGATACATCCTGAGTTCCCTCTGGTCTCCTTTTCTGAGTTTGTAAAGGGATAACAACTGCACATCTAGTTCCTTTCTGGACATTTGAAAGATATGTGAGTTTCTACATTTAAAGAGGACATGGGGCCTAACCTCAGTTCGTAAGAGCATAAGCTGCCCTTCCGGAGTGGGGCCTCAGGTTCAATTCCCAGCAGCCATGTGATGGCTCACAATTTCCATAACTCCAGTTCCAGGGGATCTGATGGCTCTTCTGGCTTCTGAGGGCAGTGCATGCATGTATCACAGAGACACACATGCAGACTAAACATCTCTCTCTCTCTCTCTCTCTCTCTCTCTCTCTCTCTCTCTCTCTCTCTCTCTCTCTCTCCATATATGTATATGTATATATATGTATATATATATTTTAAAAACTAACAAGCAACAATGGCAAAAACAAGGACATAATAGTGGGAGAGAGAGACAGTGGAAGGAGCTGGGGAGCTGGGAGGAAGTGTTGATAGATGGATGTAATCAAAATATGTTGTATAAATGCATGAAACTTTCAAGGAATAAAAATAGTATGTTTAAAACACACCCAAGATCGGCTCTGCTGCACTTTGAGCCTTTCTACATGAGGCGGTGACAGGGTGACAGAGCTCTTGCTACCTATTGGAGAGGCAGCTTCAGCTTTCCTGCAATCTTTCCTCACCTTATTTAGCTTATTTATTACATTTACTATTTACTTACTTGAAGCAGTGCATGTGCTGCTGCTACTGCTGTGTGTGTTGTGCGGGGTCAGCGGATGACTTCCCCTCTGTGTGCGGGGGGGGGGGGGGTGTCAGGGAATGACCTCCCCTCTGTGTGTGTGGGGTGTCAGGGGATGACCTCTCTTCTGTGTGTGTGTGGGGGGGGGGTCAACGGATGACTTTCCCTCTGTGTATGTGGGGGGGTCTGTCAGAGGAAGACTTCCTGTGGGTCTCAGAGCCTGAGCTCCTGTTATCAGGTGTGGCAGTAGGCAGTTTCACCCTATAGGACATCTCACTAGCACATCCCCATCTCTCTCTCCTTTGTGTAATGAGTTTTCTCTTAGCCTCTTGTCCTTGTCTTCCCATTGCTTAAACTGCAGTTTGTAAATTTCAGGCACATTATTGAGTACTGGAAAAGGTTTTTTTTTAATTTCATGCTAGAAATTGATATAAATAATTTTTAAGTACCAATTTCCACTCTTTATTCTTTAATGTGAAGTCATTTTTTCAGAGATTGCATAATTCGTAGGGATTTCTTTAGTTAATAACCAAAATTAGCAAATCACTTGAAAGAAATAATTTGAGAATTATAAACTGTGTATGATTATTATAAATTGCTTTGCATGAACTGAAATCATACAAACACATCTTATATACTCATGGTAAACTTAGACCATGGGCGTTTTTCTCATTTGGCTGATGTGGGTACTGATTTTCTCTCCAACCAGCTTTGCACCCACATAAAAACCTGGCTTCATTTTGTTTAAATAAAGTAAAGTGGGAGATTTAAAATAGTGACCAGGTACCATGACCAGCAGCAATTTAAGGAAGAAAGAGTTTATTTCAGCTGATAATTCCCTGGGGATTGCTGAGAATTTGCTGATTGCTGCAAATCTCTCTTTCAGAACTGGCTGACGGAGCTGGAGATCTTTGCAATCATCTTCTCGGCTGCCATCCATGACTATGAACATACTGGAACTACCAACAATTTCCACATTCAGACCCGGTGAGGTGGTTGAAATGTTTGTAGAACAGGCACAGGAAGCAAGAATATAATTTTAGATGTCAGTGAGCTGTTTGTCATTTTCCCTTTATGTTATGTGGTTGCTCCATTTTGAATTTTGAACAGATTAACTTATAAAGAAGATAGGAGCCTGGGCGACTTCATTGAACACGTAGCATTTTAAAACCACCTGCTGCTATTTCTCATGTTTTATTCACAACTAAAGTGGGTCCACCTGTCTTCACTATTGTAATGTTCACTCATTATTTGTGTATGTTCTGTGCCTCCTCTACCTGTTTCTAACAGGTGTGGTGCAGGTTGCATAGAGCCCAGATGTCATGCAAATGATATCACTAAGTTCAGATAATCATTGGAGGGCTTCTGTTCTGCTAACAATAATGGCACCTTTTCACCCTCTGGTCCCTGAGCTTCTGGTGAGATACTCTTTCTCTCTGCTCTTTCCTCCCTTGTGGCATACAGAAGAAGGTGGTATTTTCTGTGCTGCATTCAGAAGGGGGGAGCAAAGTAAAGGACTTAAGGTCTTCTCTGTAGTTCTTACTCCTTTCTCCCCAGCTGGAGTGGTCTGGACTCCTGCAATCAAAATTTTTTTGTCATTATTCTAGGCTTTTATATATAGGCAGACCTCTAGAAGACTACAGTGGCTCACAGCTGCCTAAGGAAGAGGGGTGGGCGGGGCAACTGCATGGAGCTTGCTCAGAGATCAAGAACAAATCGAGGCAACCACTGTAAAGCCTAATGCCACAAGTACATACATCTGCCAATATTTAACTCTGGAACTAAATTCAAACATTGACACGCTGGCCCTCAGCAAACCTTTGTCCAGTTCCCCTGAGCACAAGTTATTATCCCTATTTCGAAAATTCTATGGCCAGATACTTTCTTCCTGATAAAATGTTAAACCTAAGACTTTTAAGATGTATTAGACTCTCCCCCCGCCCCCCAGTTTGGTCAGCAGTAGGAAGATGCTGTCTTCAGACATACCAGTCTTGTTGTCAGAAGACCCCTTTCCATCACTGTCTTGTGACTTGGTTGTTTGGGGATTCTGAGATGACGCTTCCCATCCACAGGATGGTACCCTAGCTGAGAAACAAATGGCTTCTGATAATCCAAATTTCAATTAAGCTAGAGATATTAAAACAATGTGCAGCCCTACGTTAGGTAACATTCAGCTACAGGATAGTTTTTGAGGCTCTATAAAAATTATATTCTCTGTTTTCAACTATATATGTGTAGCAAAACAACTTAGGATCAAGTTATAGAAGCAGCTTTCAAATAGTAACTGCCAGGTGTCATGTGCTCAGAGAATTACAACCGAAATAAATTAACTAGGATATTGATTGAATTAAACAAAAAATTAAATTACCCTAGAAATCTTAAGAAAGTTTAACACATTGACAGTCACTTTTGCTGCCAGGGCAGGTAATTGAGGTCTTTCTACAAGGCAGGTTTTAGCATGTGCAGGCTGAATGTCACACATGGCATACCATGTATCAAAAATAAAGTCTCTTTCTTATATGTACTGATAATATGTAATGTTAGCTAGGGCTGCTGGTGACCCAAATGGCATGGGGACAAGATCATTTCTGAAAACAGGAAAGAATAATAGCACACCAAAACTTGTCAGAGTAAGCAGAAGGGACCTCAGCTATGTCCCAGCCTGAAGGAGTTTGTGTGTCTCTCTGCCCAGGTCGGATCCAGCTATCCTGTACAATGATAGATCTGTCCTGGAGAATCACCACTTGAGTGCAGCCTATCGCCTTCTGCAGGAAGATGAAGAGATGAATATTCTGGTCAACCTCTCCAAGGATGACTGGAGGTAATGAGATGACAGATTTGTAAGTCAGAGAGGGGAAGTGTAGACAGATGGGGTATGCTGCTGTGGAAGAAATACACCCTGAATAAACTCCATACTCTCTCACATAAAATGCCCCAGAGCTTACTAACTTAGCTTTTTAAATCCTATATCATCTCTATCTTTATTTTTGTTTTGTGTTTTTTAAATTTTGTTTGGGTAGGATTTTGTCAGAAAAAAAAGGTGGGTGATATTCTTTTTCCTTTCTGGGGTTATCTAAAGCTTCCTATGTTCTTTTTATCTTCAGCTGGGTCAGAGCTGCAGTCAGGGTCTGAACCTCTGGGACCTGGAATAAGGCAGACCTATCAGTTGATACTAGAGCATATCCACACACAAACACTGGCATCCTTATTTGCCTTTAACCCTGGTGATCATGTGCAAAGTAACACAAATAATAGCATAGGCTTAAACCACTTGAATATAGCCTCTGATTAACACGTTATAAAATTGAGTGATTCAAACTACATAGGTGAATTAATGTAAGCACAGTCAAATTAGTCTTTGTTTAGTGAAGTCTGTCTGTGCACTCACTGTCTCTTGTAGGGTTTCTATTGCTGTAAAGAGACACCATGACTATGGCAACTCTTATAAAAATGAAACATTTAATTGAAGTAGCAACTTATAGTCCATTATCATCATGGCAGGGAGCATGGTGGCGTGCAGACAGATATGGTAGTACTGGAAAGGGAGCTGCCAGTTCTACATCTTGCAAGGGCAACAGGAAGTAGGCTCAGACACTGGGCATGACTTGAGCATATATGAGACCTGAAAGTCCACCCTCACAGTGATAACTTCCTCGAACAAGGAAGCCACATCTCCTAATAGTGCCACTCCCTTTAAAGGCCATTTTCTTTCATACCACACATTCCATTCCCTGGCCCCAAAAGGGTTGTAGCCACATCATAATGCAAAAAATGCTTTCAGTCCAACTTTTGAAGTCCCCATAGTCTGTAACAGTCTCAAACTTATTTAAAAGTATAAAGTCTCTGGTCCTTTCTGAGATTCATGCAATCTCTTAACTGCAATCCCCTATAAAATCAGAATAATAAAACATCACATACTTCTAACACATAATGGCACAGGATGTACATTGCCATTCTAAAACATTGGGAAGGGAGCACAGTGAGGAAACACTGGACCAAAGCAAGACAGAAAACCAGCTGGGCAAACTCCAGACTCTGCATCTCCATGTCTGATGTCAAGCGCTCTTCGGATCTCCAGCTACTTTCAGCGTTGTTGACTGCAACACATTTCTCTCTCTTGAGCTAGATCCACTTGACATTAGCAGCTTTCCTTGGCAGGTATCCCAGGATTCTGGCACCACCAACATCTTGGGGTCTCCAAGGCAATCTTTAGATAGTTTAAATCAACTTCACAGCTTCACACATGGCCTCTAGTCAGGGACACCCCTGATTCATGCCTGACATCAGTGGCTTTTCCTAATTGTGGAGGCAAATTTCATAGCTCCCTTCTTCTAACCTTGACTCTAAAGCCAGAACCACATGGCTGCAGCTGCCAGATTCATCTGCTTACTGGGGCTTGAACTCAGCTTTCTGTTTTCCACGGTTTCCTTCACTGCCTAAGCTTGTCTTTCATGAAACTTCCTAAGTAGACCAGTCTAGCCTTGAACTCACAACCCAATAGCCTCTGCCTCTAGAGTACTGAGATGTGGTGCCACATCTGGCTCTAAACTTTTCTTTAATCCATTTTCACAAGTTGGAAACTTAGCTGGATGGGATCTTGCCCTGAGGACGCCACTCCCATTTCTCAATCCTATCTCCTCAAATATAGACTTAGCTTTATTTTGTTTCTTGGTACTCTTCCTTCTTAAATTTTACATTTTGTAATTTATCCTGCTCAGCTTGTGCCTTTTACTGTAAATCTTCATTATTACACTCATAACTATACAGCACAGTCTATCCTAGACTGTTTTGAGATTTCCTTGGCCAATAGAATTAATCCAAAACTCTTTAATTTAGCCTCAGGCAGACTCTTCAAGCAAGGCAAAAGGCAACCAATTCATCAAAGTATCACAAGAATGGTCTCTAGGCAAAGTTCTAAAATTTTCCTTCTCTTAAATTTCTTGAGCCACTCTCCCTCCCTCCAGTTCAAATCATCCTCAGTAGCTCCTGCCAATATGGCCCAATAAGCAGAGCTTAAAGCATGTCACTGCTTTCCTAATCCAAAGTGCCAAAACCCACATTACTTCCAACTAAAACATGATCATGCCTATCACAGTAATTCCTTAGTCCCTGGTACCAACTTCTGTTTTAGTTAGCATTCATATTGCTGTGAAGAGACACCATGAGCACAGCAATTTTTGTAAAAGAAGACATTTTATGGACTGTCTAACCGTTCACAGGTTTAGTCCATTATCAACATGGTGGGACATGGCTACACGCAGGCAGACTTGGTGCTGGAGATGAGAGTCGTCCAGCTTGACTTGCAGGCAACGGGCATATATGCCACCTCAAACCATACCTCCACCATAGACACACTTCCTCTCAAAAGACCACATTTGCTCCAACAAGCCACACCTCCTGGTAGTGCCGCTCTTTGGGGGCCATTTCTTTAAGACCATCACATCATCTATATCTGTGTCTCTTGGCACTGTTACCACAAAGAAAATAAATATTGAAGGGAATGAAAATACTTATGCATTTGAGATAACGGCATGTCTGGTTGAGATACCTTATATAAACACAGTAATTGTGGAAGGCGAGAATATGAATAGCATAAACAGGAAGACAGAAACAGTAATTTTACTGAGGAAACCCATAAAGTTACCAACAACAGAAAAAATTAACAAAGATAAAAATCTAGTTTTCAAAAGAACCAAAAATATAAGCTTCTAACTTGACTGAGCTAGAACACATATTGCCACTGTCAGAGTCTACATATTTCAAATATGTAAGAAAATATTACCGTATTATTTCATCATGTTTGACAACCTTGAATAAATAAATACATATTTTGCAAAATATAATTTACAAAAACCTCACAAAAGATGGAATTAATAATTTTAATATTCCTGTATCTATTAAAACAATTAAGTTTGCTATCAAAAATCTTCACACCAGGAAACCGCCATGCTTGAATAGCCTTTAACAAAGTCTTTGAAAATACAAAGAAGAGATTATCACAATGTTAGGCAAATTATTTGTGAAATATTAAAAGAAGAAATTATTTTCTAATTTGTCTCATGAGACATAGTTTTAAACACTATACTTTTCTAAAACCATCACAAAATGAACCTTGGGGACTAGTGAATCCCACGAACATAAATACATCAATTCTTGTGAAATAATAATATAATGTTACGATGCAGAAAGCCTGGTTTGGATAGTGTGGCTAATTTTGCATCAATTCAACTTGGCCACAGTGAGCCCTGATATTTCTTTGAACACCTTTCAAGTTCCTTTTATGAGTGTTTTTAGTTGGAGCTAACTTATAAATGACTGTCATTCCTAACATTAGTAGGCCTCATTCAAGGAACTGAGCGTTGGACTAAGTACTATTAAAAGCTCCCTTCCTACCCAAGTAAGATCAAATTCTCTCCACCCAAGTTTGAACTGAAACCCTCTTCCTGAATCTTAAGTATATTGTCTTTTGACTGGAGTATATCATTGACCCTAAAGGTCTTTAGCTTGCTGACTTCCTCATCTGACCTTGATCTTGCCAACTTTCGTATGTCTATGGGTTAATTCCAGGGCTGGAGATTTAGGTCAATTGATGGTGCTTTCTTATCATGCATGAAACCCTGGGTTTGAGCCCTAGCACTGTATACAATTGAACTTGTAGTATATGCCTGTAGCCTCAGCACTAGGAATGTGAAAACAGGAGGCTAAGAATTTCAAGATCATCTACCTCTACATAGAAAAGTCACAGATAGTCTTAGATGCAGGAAACCCCATCTCACAAACAAATATAAAATTTATAATGTTCACATATGTAAACATACATAAATATATTTGTGTTAGAGAACTGTGGGGATATGTATCAAATATAATAAAAACAGTCAGTCTAGGAGGATCAGACAGTGGTAACTCATACCTTTAATCCCAGCACAGGGAATATTCCAGGAGTGGTGACCTACTTCCTTAATCCAATCTGAGTTTGAGGTCATCTTAGTTTACAGAAGGAGTTCCAGGTTCCCAGGCAGGCAGTGGTGGTGCCACGCCTTAACTGAGCAAAGAAAGTATTTATGGCAGACACAGAAAGACAGAAAGACAGAAGAAGCCATGGTTCACACTATTAGTCCCAGCACTTGGGAAGCAGAGGCAAGAGAATCTCTGTGAGTTCAAAGCCAGCCTGGTCTTCAAAGCAAGTTCCAGGACAGCCAGGATTGTTACACAGAAAACTCTGCCTTAAAAAAATAAACAAAGACTGGAAGAGGTGGATCTGTCCTCTGATATCTCCCACTGTTTTTATTATATTTGATACATATCCCCACAGAGAACCCTCATTAGTATAAAGAATTTATCTCAGGATGTACAGTTAATTTTGCATTCAAAAATAAAATAATTCACCATCTTAAAAAGCAAATCAGCAAGCAAAGAAAGCCAGATATTGTTGATATATGCCTGTAATTCCAGCGCACTGGTGACTGAGGCAGGAGAATCCTGAGTTGGAATCCATACTGAGATATTTTAGACCATCCAAAGCCGTATAGTGAGGCATCCACTCACACAAACGAACAACTAAACCCCAAACAAAGGATGTCATCATTTTAATAGTTAAATACAAAACATTTGACAGAAGTTGTTACTTATCAAACAAAACTCTCTTCCAATGAGAAACAAAAATGAGGCCATAGCATCTCCATCTGGACAAGGCAGCAGTGTAAAGTCATAACTATATCTACCTTTGTGGTGAAATGCTGAATCCTTCCCACTGAAGACTGGGAACAAAATGAGTATGTGTGATATTATATTAAACAGTGTTTCTGTAAGCATAAAGCCTTAAGACTGTTATGGCAACTACTAAAACTAATAATCAATTTTATGAGGTCACTAAATACAAATTAATATAAAAAATAGTAGACAAGTTAGCCATTAGGAAATTGTATTTAATTTTGCACAGGGTAGGAGATAAAGAATTGAATTTGTTGAAATCAGTGTGCAAACGTCTCAGAAAGCTAAGAATAGAACAAGCATATGATTCATCTCCCCAACCCCTGAATGCAGTCTTAAAGAAACATATGTGAATAACATAGAGATACCTGCACACCCATGTTTTGGGACCATGTTCACAAGACATAAGCTATGAGTGATCTCAACACCCATCTTGGATAAGTGAGTAAAGAAAACATAGTCCATGTGCCCAATGGACTTTTTCTGACATTAATTTGTGGGAGGGATGGTGTATACCTACATGACAGATCCACCATGTTCTCTCCTTCCGTAATGTGGAATTAAACTCAAGTGGTTAGACCTGGTGGCAAGTGCCTTTACCTTACCACCAAGCTAGGGATTCTCACCATGTGGGTATTAACCTCTTGTGGGGTGGAATGACTTTCTCACAGAGGTCAAATATATCTTCTGCATATCAGATATTTACATAATAATTCATAACAATAGTAAAATTATAGTTGTGAATTTGCAATGGCATAAATTTATGGTTGGGGCTCACCACACATGAGGAACTGTATTAAAGGGTTGTAGCGTTAGGAAGCTTGAGAACTGCTGATCTATCCGAACAGAGGTTCAGAATGCAGCATCTGATAGCAATTACAGTGGCAAGGATTTTACAGGAAAGCACCAAGATGTCTTCGGGACACATAGAGTTCTTAGAATAGAAAAGGCAAAAAACACTTTTTAAATAGTAAATTTAATTTAATGAAAGCTAAACTTGTTGGAAGGTACTGAATTGATGCAAGCCAAGAGACTGGAGAAATGTGGGTACTGTGCATATTCTATTGGGGTTTGTGTTCAGAAGCATAAAGTACCTTGATTATTCAATAGCAAGGGTTTTTTTTTGTTTTTTTTAAAAAAAAAACAAAAAAAAACCAAAAAAAAACTCTTCATTTAGCAAGTGAAAAATAATTGAAACACAGTTCCCTAAAAAATGACACACAAACGGTAAAAGTATATGAGAGGTATTTAGCACTAGTATTTGGTCAAGGAAATGCAAATTAAAACCACAATGATACACCCCTACATATCCACTTGATGGTTGGAATTAAAGGCTGACAGAGGCAAGGAAAAAAATTAGAACTTTAACAACTTGTCAAAAATGTGAACTTAAACAGTCATTTTTCAAGAGGTTTGTCATTTTTGTACAAGAAAATGCTCAGGTGCCTAACAAAACAGCCATTATATTTCTGGATATTTGTTCTAAAGCACTAAGACCATGTCCATATAAAAAGGTGAATAACTTATTTTCATCACCCTAAACTACTGTAGAATACACCAAATATACACCAGCTGTTAAGCAGATAGCAAACTGTAATAACTGGAAACAGCAAGGAACTATGGGGGATCTATTCTACCCTAAGTGGAAAGTCCTTATGTCTAATAAATGAATACAGACAAAAAGAGAACATTTTGTTTTAATGTATATATGTATGTATGTATGTACGTACGTATGTATGCATGTATATATATAATGCATGTAAAATATTCTGCATATGTATATAACATGTTTATATGCTTGTCATCTCAATACATATTCATATACATTAACATCACAAACATACACATGCTGTATATATATATAGATATACATATATAGGTGGATAGATAGGTATAGATATATATAGTAGAAAGTGGGACTGCTTGAAAGTGATGAAAGTATTTGTTACCATGGATGCAATGGTGTTTTAAACTGGTTGAATCATTCCTATAGGAGCGGATTGTTCTGAGGTATATTATACATTAGTGCAGTGGTTTTTGTTTTTTTCAAGACCAGCTCTCTCTGTATCATCCTGGCTGTCCTGGACCTCACTCTGTAGACCAGCTGGCCTCAAACTCACAGAGATCCGCCTGTTTCTGCCTTCCAAGTGCTGGGATTAAAGGTGTGCGCTGACCCTACTAAGCTCATTTAATAAATGTATTGACATTGGTTTATCAGTTGTAACTCGTGAACCCCACAGAAGCACAGAATGATTGTTATTAGGGAACTAATGGAGAAGAGATATAACCTGCTCCATTTGTTGATTTTTTTTAAAAAGCTTGTTTTTAAAATGTAGAATGCAGAAAGTACCCAATAGATTATAAATCTAATTTCTAGGATTATGTCAAGTTAGTTTTAACTAGGAAATGAGTTCAACTGAGAGAAAATGCCTTAATTAAGATTTCAGCCTCACTATAACATACCCTTTAGGTTAATTTTCCAAATGACGGGTGTATCATATTCTTTTGCAAAAACTTATTTTATTGGTAAATTCTGTGCATGTTATGTGTGTCTGTATGTGGACATGCACACACAAATGTTAGAGTTCAACAAGGAGATATACTTGATGTGGGTGCTTAGAATCAAACTCATGACCTCTGCAAGAGGATTAAATGTTCTTAAGGACTGAGCAATCATTCTATCCCCCTATATCATTTGCCTAATAAAAAGAAGATTCTTTAGCTCTCAACCTTCATTTATATCCCATTTCATAAAAATTCCACTAAAATGAATGGTGTTAGATTTGAAATGTCTGAAACAATTAACTAATCTTGACTAAATGTAGCAAAAAATAACTCGGATTTTCTTTTCCTTTGTCTGCATGCCTGTTCTTCATGGCTGTCTCCAAAAGGGAGTTTCGGACCTTGGTAATTGAGATGGTAATGGCCACAGATATGTCCTGTCATTTCCAGCAAATCAAAGCCATGAAGACGGCCCTGCAGCAGCCAGAAGCGTGAGTAGCTTGTGACGTCATGTTCTCATAGGGCCTGGACTGAAATTTGCACGTGTTATTCGTTGAAAACACATCACCTTCAGGATAATGGTTGAGTTATTTCAGAAAGCAGTGATTTCTGGAGCAAAGAGCTTACACAGCAAGTAGCATCTCACAATCAGTTAGAGGTGTATCAGAATCAGAGTTGGAGAAAATATAAGACAAGGTGCCAGTTTGCTCCAATTACCGTCATTAGAACTAAAGAAAGAAATGTTGGCTAAATTTCTGTTGTCTGGTTGAAAAATGCAGCCATTGTATAAATTGGTTAAATGAGAAGCACTTGCTTGGTAAATATTTAAGTGTTCATTCACCAACGTGGTAGTAGTACTTAGAGATGTTTTGCCCTTTCCAACTGGGATGCAGACAAGCAGAGGTATTTTAAAGATTTTTGAAACTTTCAGTGTTTGGGGTGTGTGGTCACTGTGTTTTGCATGTGTTGGGTTTGCAGAATTGAAAAGCCGAAAGCCTTATCCCTCATGCTGCACACAGCAGACATCAGCCATCCTGCAAAAGCATGGGACCTGCACCACCGCTGGACCATGTCTCTCCTGGAGGAGTTCTTCAGACAGGTACCTTATCTTTTCTGATCACCAGGGCTGGCACTGGAACATGGGGACTTGAATGCTTCAGCACTCTCTCTGGCAAGAACTATGGAGAACATAGTTGTTTTCTTTGGAGAAAAAAGCTTTTCTCGTTTTTATTTTTGTTTTGCTTTTTTCTGTATGCATAATGTTTTAATTTTATCTAAATTCTGATTCTCAAGACATTTTGAAATACATTCTTACCATTCTTGCTTAGAAGAGTGTTTCCTTGTGGTAATCTCTTTTCTAAGTGTCACTTGAAGAGGACTTTTCTGATTGTTTTTCTTTTTTGACTAATCAGTTACCAAAAACATTATTTTGGTATCTCCTGTGGGACTGTTGATAATCTTTGACTCATGCCTCTTATTATTAGGTAGATTGTTTCCTTTGATGGATGAGACATGATACAATTTTCCAAAACTAAGATATGGCAACTCTGAGTCAAAAAATCCTAGGAGTTATTTTAAGTGCACTTAAATTTAACTATACTTTTAATCCAGTGTCATGTTCTCTATAAGAATAGACAGTATTTAATGAGTATGCACTGCTTTATGACGAATACAAATGTGTAAGAGAATAAGAGAAACAGAATAAGAGAAAGAATTCAAGCGCATGTCACTAAGACAGGGGTCTTTGGGTTACCGTTTGGGTTGGTTAGCTCTCAAGGCTGACACAGATGCTGGCCTCGCCTTGAGAAAAGCTGCCACACAGACATCTGCTTAGAGACATGAGACCCCGAGGCTCGGTCAATGAAATGTAAATCCCAGACCTCAGTTACTGTTAGTTCATATTGGTAAATGAACTCAGCTAATTCTTGTTCATTCAACATGGGTTCTGAGAATTCTGATCCCATAAAACAGCCTTTACTGTCATGAGTTACCATTGTCACTCTAATGATGAGGGATAGGTTCCTCTCCAGCTATAGTTCATTCTCTGTTGCTATAAAACCATACCTATGACAAGATGATTTATAAGGAATAGAGATTTATTTAGATCATGGCTTTGCAATATAGAATGACATTAGCCTGGCATTGGCATCTGGTAAGCATACTTGTTGGGGGCAATACAGTGTTAGCTCTGGTCTCTCTGTTTTAAAGTCACTAACGCCTTCATGGGGTATCAGACTGACTCTCACAGTCTTGTCTAATCCATGTTATCTCCCAAATCTTCTAAATACTGTTAACATATGACTTTGAAGAGTAAGTCTCCACCATCTTAACTGTGGAGACACACTGATTACCACGGGCTTGGGCATGAAATTCTCCTGATGATCTTAGTTCAAAAGAAAAAATATCACACAAAATGTTATGTGTGTATTTTTTTTCTTTGCACATGGGCCTTCACATGCATCTCCATGGGCCCAGCCCTCACTGGCCTCTTGGAGTTGTCTCCCTGGTCTGGTAGTAAGTGGGACAAGAGTTAAAAGCTACCAAATCCCCAAGCTGCCCATCGGAGCGTTATTCCAACTGCTTTGCAGCCCAGAACTAATCAAGTCAACCTGTTAATTCCCTTATCTTTTGCATTGTCAAGATTTGAGAGAACAGAAAAGATTTAGGGTACATTTAAACAAATATTCTTAAGAACCTCTCTGTACTGAATACCCTAGGTTCTCTCCAGTGTGCGCATGGGTGCAAGTCCACATATGCACAACCATGTAGGTGGAATTTTTCTTAAAATGCACCAATCTAAGATTAATATTTATTAAAATATAAACCAACACTTATATAGGTAACAGCTTATATTGGCACCTGATAGTCTGGATTATCTGAGTGGAGAACGATGGATGTCAAACTGGTCTCTCTAGCAGTCAGGAACCAGGAAACGGGCCTTCCCAGGGTCCCAGCAGCCCCTTCAGGAGCCCGGGAACCTGGATAAGCATCTTCGGACCTTATCAGCTGACACCTGAATCTCACTACACAACCACATTTAGAACCAACCTCATGTGCCCTGCCTTACATAAGAAGGCTCCTCCTTTGTACACTCATCACCTGGCCTCCGGAGTAATTCTCAGGCTCCATGATGAGTAGAGTGGAATGAAGAGTGGGTGGGGGAGGAACCTGGGTGTCATGGGTGTGATCCTGATGTGCGCGCAAGAACAACTGACCACAATGAATGTATTCTTCATTGAGGGCTTACATTTGGCAATTTTCAAATATCTGTTTTTCTATATAAGTGTGAGACCTTTCTCTAAATATCCACCCACTCCCTTTCCGGTGCCCCCTTTGATGTAGTTTTGTAAAAATTCCCCCATCTTGCTAGTAATATTCAGTCTGTGGCCAGTGGACAGATTATGGCTAACTCATGTAACTTTGATGTATTGAAGTGATTTCTTCTTTTGAACTAGAAGAGTGTGTGAATTGCTCCATTGTGTGAACATTATTTCCTCGCCATGAAGGAAACCTTGTTTGCATATATACACACATAGGTTCAAATGGAGTGAAAATGTGCTAGGAGAAATATAGAAATAAGTATATTGGAATTCTCAGCCTGTGGGACTGGGCTTAGCCCACGGAACTTGAACTAATTTTAGGGAATGTAATTTAGTAAAATATTTTTATTGCCTTAGCCCAGATTCCAGAGCATAGCAGGTAACTCGTGGAAAGAGTAATGCTCCCCCAGCTCTTAATGATAGCTTTAAAGTCAGACAGTTCACATGGGAAATCCCCATGCAACCAGAGAGCCTTTTGAAAATGACATTTAGAAAGTTGGTCCATTCAAAATAAAGGGATAGCTAGCCACGGCAACGATGGTTCAGGACTCCTTGCTCTTCTGAAGGAGGAAGTGCCATCTAGAGGGTTCTCCAGAATCCACGCCACAGCCTCGGGGTACTTTTAAATGAAGCACTGACTTGGAAAAAGTATATTTGCCTTGGTAAATCCACCTTGTTCTGAAAAGTCTCCGGGTTTGTTTTCTTTGTATCACTCTGCACTTTTCACATTTTGGAAACGTCTCTGGAAGTTCTTTCCTCTTCTGTCTGTGGGTGTTTCCTCCTCTGTTCCTTTTATTTCATATGTGTTGTTACTATGTTACCGCTTCTTCCTTCCTCAACCATACTGTTTCTGTCTTTGTTCATCCCATTTACTTTTGTTTTTCTGCCACCCTGAGTTCAGTGCTCCCTTGATTCCCTATCATCTTCACTTGTTTAGAAAACAGAAACCAAGAGGTGTTTGTTTATTGTTTCTGACACTCTGTGCTCCAAAGCTGTCTTTAGGAAGAGAATAGTCTGTAACTTTGTTTTTTTGTTGTTTCTGTTTTTAACCAAGAGTTACCTCAAATTGAGTATTTTCAAAGCTTTCTGTAATTTTTAGTAATATTTTCTTTACTTAATAGATTCTAAATTGCTTTGCTTTTATTGACCAAGTAATTTGCTAGTGTTTGGAGCTTAAATTAAATATACACATACAGCCCCTTCGGGAATGTCTGTGAATCATGGAAGAGCTCTGTGTCTTATTTTTCAGCATACAGTCAAAAGAATATCAGATATCTCTATGATAGCAAATCTGCTACTGTGCTAACTCACCTGAGAATATGAACTTGAAAGAGGGAAGATTTATGTAGGCTCATGGTTGCCGAGGTTCAGCACATGATTAGCCTGCTCCATTGTTTTAGGCCTGTGGTAAGACAAAACACCATGTCAGGGGAAAAGGATGCTGCTCCCCCACTGGCGACCAGGAAGCCAAAGAGCCAGAGTAGAAAGTTCTGAGGGCACAAGATCTGCCCTTTAAAGATAAACCCTAGTGACTTCCTCCAAATCCCATTCAGCCATGAACTCATTAGGACTGACCAAGTTGTCAACACATTTTGTATTCAATCACAGCAATTTACCTTCTAATTCTGTTGCTTAATAACTTAGATTTTGTATGTAATTTTTAAATGTGTGAGCTGGCGGGTGTTTCTATTATTCTTTCTTTCTACGCATTAGACTTGCTCCATACATGCTGATTCCGCATCATTTGGTTCTTGGCTCTTTGTTGGTATTGGGCTCTCATAGTATGCAATAACTCTGATCAATATAAAGTCTCTTTTAAAGTCTACCTTATGCTTCTGCTAGAATTTTTATCTGACTCTTGATGGCATTACTTAGAAATAGCATTTAGATGTTGGGACAGTCTTGCCTGCAGGCTATGAAGGTTTCTGAGTGTGACTACTATATTGGTGATGTTCACTACAATTAGAGTGTGCTAGCTGGAGCAACTTCACTCCATGTTTCTCAAAGATTGACTTCAAATATGTCTCTACCTCTTTGGTGATAGTAATTCCTTCAGTAGTCTATTATTATTATTATTATTATTATTATTATTATTATTATTTCCTATATTTCTTTTTGTCATTTGCCTCATGATAGGCCCTTTAGGTTTGGACTGTTATCCCACATTTAGCAGATGGAAAGTTGTGAAATAGCAAATGACAGTGACCTTTCTAGGACCATACACCCTACAGCAACAAGGCAGCATTCAACCACAGGCCGGTAGCGTCTGGAGTGAATTTCTTCCTACAAAAATAAATAAATAAACAAGGAAGAACACAGTCCATTGACATGAGATATATTCTCTTCCCTCCTCTGGGCATGACAGAAAAATTGAACTTGTGTTTCATGATTTTTAAAGTCCTCTATATCAACAGTTAGGTGTCCCATGGCTCCTATATTTGAGCAATATTGTTGTATGCCATGAAGAATATTTTGTCTGAACAGTTATGCTGTATTGATGTTTAATAACTGATTCTTTCTATTTTTCACTGTAGATCAAGTAAGTGTTAGGACAGAAAACAGATGCATGTACTCTCTCTGTGTGGTTTTAGGAGACAAAGCCACATCAGTCAGTTTGAATTTCTCTTTTGAGCACGCTCAGGGGTTTCTGTGGCTAGAAGAGGGCCACAGGTAGCTGCAGAAAAACTGTGTGGGAGCACTGCCATTCTGACCTGATGTGGGCTCTAGGCCACAAAACATATGGACTGCTGCCTAGTTTTCCATAGGGAACCTTCTGCTGCCCAGTGAAGCTTTCTTTGGGACAGCATGAGACCTTGCATTCAGAGGGAATGATTGCTCTCCAGAAGCCACCACTTCTTGGTGTCTTTTGTTTAGAGAAGCGGCCCACAGGGACTTGTTACACAATGTAATTGTCATAATTAAAATAAAGATTAGTGGCCTAAGTGGTAGCTGGGGTTGCTAAATAAAATTTAGGCCGCTCTGTCCAGTTCTTCTTCTTCTTTTTTTACCATGACCTTCTGTTTTTCTAGGGTGACAGAGAAGCAGAGCTGGGGTTGCCGTTTTCTCCTCTGTGTGACAGAAAGTCAACCATGGTTGCTCAGTCACAAGTGGGTAAGTATTTGCCAGCTGCTTGGATGGAGCATCAGATGCCATGTGTGTGGCAGGCAGGGCACTGTTCTCAGAGATCCCAGCTGGGGCTCAGGGTAAAGTGTTATCATTCTCTTTGGAGTATGGCTTTTTCTTGGGGGCAGGGGTAGTAGAGAAACTTTGGGGCTTTGGAGATTAGGAAAGATGGCTGTAACTTCTTAAGGAAGTGGCTGTACATACTGTAGTTGGGGAGCCCATTTTGCCTCTATGGTGCTTCAAGTCATCTTATTGTCTCCCCTTTTTTTTCTTTGGGTTTTTCAAGACAGGGTTTCTCTCGCTAACAGCACTGACTACCCTGGAACTCACACGGTAGACCAGGCTGGCCTTAGACTTGGAGTTCCACCTGCCTCTGCCTCCCACATGCTGGGATTAAAGAAATGAGCCACGACCACCTGGCCATCTTCCTTTCTTGATGCTTCTGTCCAAGTTCAGGACGTTCCTTCTTCCTAGAAGGCCTCTTTTAAATTGTTTTGGTTTTCTCACACCTTCTCTTCTGTACAAAAAAAAAAAAAAAAAAAAAAAAAGGAATTACCATAATACCATAATACATCTATTACAAACTCCCTGCTGAGGGAGAGGGAAGCAGTGTCATACATCACACATAAAATAAATGTTGTGAGTAAACTTTATTAGAATCTATGATCACTAAAAACTCAATTTAAGAAGGAATTACTACCTTTTCTACTCCTCCAGTTTGGAGGAGAGATGGGGTCTCCTGTAATCCAGGCGGAGCAAAAACTGGCCATTTAGCTAAAGCAAATCTTGAGCCCAGGCTGGCCATGAATTGACCTTATACCTAAGGACCTTGACCTGACCTTCCTGCCTTTGACTCCAAAGTGCTAAGACTGAGAATGTGTGCCACCATGCTTGGTATCTGTTTGAATTTTATGTGATCATTCATTTTTTTTTTATCATGATATGTTTTGGGTTCCTGTTAGGTACTGGGTACTGCTAGCAATTATCATAGATATTATAAAGTCGGAAATTAGCTATACATGTTACCTGCTGTTAAAGATATTATTAAACAAGTATTAGACAGTAGGAAAGATGTTAGGAAAACAAAGTATCCTAGAGCACTGTGCATGTTAAAGGTAGAATTCTTAACATTTCATGATGGAATACATAGACAGTATGAGAACCATCAGACTCATGGTCCTCACACACTTATTAAGGGGCAATATTTGAGTTATATCTGAGGAAGTATTCAAAAAGTGTCTCTAGGCAGGCAGTGCCAGAAAGTGGTCCACGTTAACAACGGCTTAGGGGTAGATAAAATGACATCACAAACAGGAGATAGCTAAGGAAGAGAGATTAACAGCTTCTTAATATGCTCAGTGAATTCTCAATGGCTCCAATATGGCAGGAACAGTGGAGACTTTATAGAGAGAAATCAGGCTGGGATTTTACATTGCACCAAGAATAGCGCATAGGCTTATACTTTCCCATAGGAAATGAGGGCCTCTCAGAAGAATTCCATGTATGATCAAATGCTGAAGTTTGAGCTCAAAATGAAATTGTAGTGAACTGCAAAACAAATTTTGTTACCAGTGTTTCCTTATCAGATAGACAGTCTTTAATTTGTGGGTTACACGGCCATTTGTGTAGCTTCCTTCGTTCAGCTCCAGTATGGCTATCCACTTAGTAACTGGGAAAACTAAATATTCATTTCCAGATATCCATCCACTCAGAGGATACGCTCTGAGGAAACCTTAGTGGGATGTGTTTCCTTCCTTTTATGTGACTAGGGATGACTGTCCCCAGTCCTGGTAGTGCCAATGTATGTACTATTTTAATAGTGTGTCACAAGAGCTCAGCTAGTTCATTCTCTCTCTCTCTCTCTCTCTCTCTCTCTCTCTCTCTCTCTCTCTCTCTCTCTCTCTCTCTCTCTCTCTCTCTCTCTCTCTCTCTCTCTCTCTCCAACTCTCCCCATGTGTTTCCACATCCTGTATCTCAGGTCAACAGCTTGCAGCCCATCCTCCTCTTGTCTTCTCTCATTTCTTCTGCTGTGTTGCTAGAGCCTCCGGGAAGGATCCCTCCTGTGCTGTGTGCATGTGTGCCTTTGGTGCCCTGTCTATAACAGCTCTGGTTGTCAGCTCCGTACCTTCTGTTTGAGCAGTCGCAAAAGCTCCTAACAAAATTTTCCCACCCTCTGTCCTTCTTCCTCACTGCCTTTCCATGCCTCTTGCTGCATGAACTGGATCAAAGCTCATTTAAATATATTATCACAAAGTTGCCTGGACATTATCCGGCCACCCCAGTTTTTCTCCAGTTCTAAACCCCAGGAGCTGTGGACAATTGACTTTTCTGAACCTTTTGTTCAACTTCAAAAGCATTCCACAGTCATTCTGCAGACATCTCCTGCACACCTTTCTACCTCTGAAAGACCTTCTACCCAACACTCATCCTTAAGAGCTCAGCTCCAACACAAAGCCTTCACACAACTGCTCACTGATTTCTATGTGAGTAAAATGTCTCCTCTCCATTCTCTTGTATTTCTTTCCCAGGACCCTTCACCTGGGCTTCTCCTCTAGCACTGCAGAAACTCTAGGGGTCATTTTTGTGCTCATTAAATCTTACCTGTAAATACTTTAAGGGCTGTTGAATTGCATTATTTATCTTCAGCCTTTTATAAAACACATCACTGTGCTTATTGTATAGCAGGTATTAAATTGCATTTTTAAGCATTCCATGGAGTCATTTATTTAAAAGTCCTAAGGAAATTGTATAGGGGATTGAAACTGACTCATGACATTCAGGAAGAATGAGGCCAGCTAGCTCTTGGTAGATTTGGAGCTCCTATGTAGATGCAGTGTTTTGTTTGATTGGTTAGTTAAGAAAAGATTAACTGGTTTCTGGTGATAAACCTACACTGCTCCCTATTAGTGTACTGTTACCTGAGTCGCTGTTGCTTCTCTGTAGGTTTCATTGACTTCATTGTGGAACCCACTTTCACTGTGCTCACCGATATGACTGAAAAGATTGTGAGTCCGTTAATTGATGAAACCTCCCAGACTGGTGGGACAGGCCAGAGGCGCTCAAGGTCAGTGCAGAGTCTGAGAGCTGGGTGGGGATGGAATTCTCTTTGAGGGGGGTACATTATCTCAAAGGTTGTACTTCTCTTACTTGTTCCTACAAGACATATCTGCCTTCTTTCTTTGAGAGAGTGTATAATGATACTATCTGTGTTCTCTAGGCTGACCCTATATAATGAGTGGTCCAAGGCCAGAGTGGGAGGCTCCCACTCTCAGAAGCCTTTGTTTCCAGCAGCACTGACCACTACACCTCTCCTGCTGTGCACAGAAAGCAAAGTCCTTGTTCCACCTTAGGCAGAAGATCATGCTTTTGATCAGAGTTCTTACAAGAAATGGGGCTGGCTTTCATTTCATTTCTCAATTCAAGAAGAAAGTAGAGTATAGTTTTTTTAAAAAATTGGAACAGAACACCTCAAACTTAGGGTTTTCAAGTGCCATGCATCACAACATAAAGCATGAAGATACTAAATGTAGGTCAGTAAGAGGGCAGACTACAGCCAGAGTTCAGGCTTACAACCACCACCACTACACCTCTACCACCACCACCTCCATGGCTTCACTGTTCCTGGCACGGCTGGTAGCTGTTACTAAACCCATTGTAATGATATCTTACCTCCACATGCTCACAAAACTTTGAGCTTCGTTATAAAGGATGTAGGTGATACTGGCTTTTTAAAATGAGAAGGAGTGACCAGAGACATAAGTAAATAGGGAGGAAGCAAAGAAAGAACTCAAGGTTGCTTAAAATGAATGAACTCACATTGGAGATGCTAAATACAAGGACAGAAGCCCTTGCTATGTCCACACACTTTCTTAGCTCTTTGAGTAGTTCCTAAAATAAACTCTAGTAATCCTTCATTATCATTTAGTGAATCTGACTTATGACAGTAACTGGTATAGCTACTTAGGAACATATATCAGAAGAATTGTACCATCTGATATTTGCAACATATTCCATGTTTAAAGCACAAAGTAGAATTCATTTAAAATTAGAACTTTGGCATGGTTTGGTCATCCACTATCCCTAAGAAATTTAATGAAATTGTTTTTTTCTGAGCCTGGGGAACACAGATAAAAGGAATTCTAAAGGCCGTTAAAATGGCTCCATAGGTAAAGGTACCTGTCAGTAAGCCTGAGTTTGATCCCCAGCACCCACATGATCAAAGAAAAAAAACACTTCCTAAGTATTATTGTCTTCTAACTTCCACATGTGTGCCCTGGTAAATGCAAATAAGTGAATAAATAAATAAAGTGAAATAAACATAAAATTAGAAGGATCTTGCATCCAGGAAGGTAGAACTGGAGAAAAGGGAGCAGTTGGCTAAGTAACTTGGAAAGTTCAGTGTGCTAGCAGGTAGAAGCATTATAAAGCAAATACAACTCCAAGTTTAAATTTGTTTATTTCAAAGGCTAGAACAGAAAAAATAAATTCCAGAAGTCCTAATCACCAAAACAATGAATGTTCATTCAGCATAGAAGGATGTACGTGACACACAAAGGTGCAGTGTTAGTAGTGTTTTTCTGCTCAAGCTTAGAATTTCCTACCTACATATGTGAAACTGCATCTCCATAAGGCTCTGGGCCAGCGGTATCATGACAGCAACTTAGCAAATCCTACCCAGTCATTTGTGGGCTTCCTCACTACCTGCATGCTGCCGACACTGTCAGGAACACTCATCTTCCATATGATTTCTTTTGTTCTCCAGTTTGAACAACATCAACTCATCAGATGCAAAACGATCAGGTGTCAAGAGTTCTGGGTCAGAAGGAAGTGCTCCCATCAACAATTCTGTCATCCCTGTTGACTACAAGAGTTTTAAGGCTACTTGGACTGAGGTTGTGCACATCAATCGGGAGCGGTGGCGGGCCAAGGTGCCCAAAGGTAATGTGCTCTTCAGGAAGAATCTTCTAGAATTGTCCAGACAAACTCAGGCTCTTCTTGCAAAACAAGTGGCTGCCTTCTGTGATTTATGGACCTTTCAAGTAGAGTACATTGCTTCATGGACTGGAGGTGCTGAATGCTGAGTACTACCATCTGCCAATTTTCATTCTGTTGAACCTTGAATGCATGATAGAATGTGATAAACCTCCAGGCCTCTCCCTTGTGTGCTATGCTAAACCTCTTCTATCACTGTAGAGTTCTGTAGGTGCCAGGTAAGCATTTCCTTGTCTCTGCTAGATTACCACATATTACATTTCATGTCAACTGCCACAGCTGTAAAACCTTTCTGCCCTCATTTACCTAGGTAAAGTCTTGTCAACAGCTACCTGCCTTTTGCGTTAGGGTATGAGGAACTTTAATTTCCTTCCAGAAACTTTAAACATCCTATCATATTCTGAGTTTTCCTTCACTCATTGCTTCAACCATGGAACTGATGTTTTGTTTGTTTTTGAGTTTGTAAGTAAACTGAAGTTTCCTGAAGCAACTCTCATCAAAGTTCAGAACAGAAAAGCTGTGACTCCTGCTAGTTATTATGCACAGAAAAATATTTAAAAATTCATGCTTTGTAGGGCTTAATGCATATGTTCATGTGTTTGTTTGCATTACCGAGCATGATTGGCACATATGACTTGATAATACTGTGTAGGTGGAGAATCACTTGCACATAGGGAACACCTGGATCTGTGATGCCAAATCTCAGGAAGGTCATACATGTGAAATGGTTCCTGTACACGGACTGCAGCAGGCTTTGCAGAGGTGAAACCTTCAATAGCACTCTCATATCTGCTGGCACCTGTTGTTTGCTATCTAATTTTTAGACTCAATACCCAGGGCAATGGTTGTTATGAAGATTCCTATGCTCTAGATTCACAGGAAGGGATTCATGTGAGTCATGACCCTTTGCGGAAGGCAAACAACCTTTTTATAGGGGTCATAAATCAGATATTCTGCATTAGATATTTACATTATGATTAATAATAGTAACAAGATTACAGTTATGAGGAGAAACAATAATAATTTTGTGGTTGGAAGTCACCACAAAATGAAGAACTGTATTAAAGTCTCACATTTGGAAGGTTGAGAATCACTGTTTAGAGTTTGATATAAAGATGAGTACAAATTCAATCAAGACCTTGTACTTATTATCAACATCCCTAAGCCCCAAATCCTCAGAGCAGCCAAAGTTGTTAACACTTTGTCCTCAAAAAACACCTTTACTGTTACTCTGATTGTATCAGCACATAAGGAAAGAAGGTAGGATGGTCAATGTCTTGAGGTATTTTCTATTGCTATAACAAAATATTTGATCATCAATAATCTACAGAGAATCAGGGAAATGATGTTGACATCTGTTCCCCTGGCTACATGGTGAAAGGCATCACATGAAGAGGCAGAGTCAGTATGAGAACTTGAATCTCTATTCCTATAACCCCACTAATGGCATTATGGAGGCCTCACCCTCAAGGTGTGGCCTAGTCTTTATTGCCTCTCAAAGCCCCCAGTCAACATTTAAGTTAATAGATTGATGCTTTATTGAATGAAAGCTAGGAGACAATGCTAAGTCCTAGCAGAATGAGGTTTCTAGCCCCCACACTGTGTGTAGAGAAGCACCCTTCAGCTGGGTTGTTTCAAAGGCCCAACACTGACTTGCCAGCAAAACACTGCAAAAACCATTGCAGGTAAGGCAAGGGGATTAGATTTATGGTGTTCTTGAGGCAAAATTGAAAGATTATCATTTGGGGACAGATGTTGCACCCTGAGCTATGGAGGGAGCCAACACCTGCTCTATATTTTAATTGAAAGCACTCAGGGTCCATTCAAATGTGTCAAGCATTTTAATCCTCCAGGTTGGCAGGGCTACTGCACCATCAGAAGAACACTCTCTCATGATCACTACACTTGAACATCCAATTTCTGAAAAAAACACAATTTAAAGAGGTCACTGAAAATCATTTGTTTGCAATTAACTTTGTTACTGAAATTACCTTCTGAACTAATCACCTGGGGAAATGTTAGATGGCTTCTTTCCCAAAGAATAACTGGTCCTTTCAAAAGGGTGGATAAACACCTCATCATTTTAAAATGCACTAGCTTTGCAGCTAGAGATACAGAAACTATTTTAAGCAGCATGAGCGGACTGATCCTTAGCTGTGCTTGGAGCCTTTGGGAAGGCATCCAGTAGGAATAATTTGAAGGACACTGGGATTTGCCTGACAGTGTTAGAAATGAGAGCATGAGTTGGTGGTGGAGGGGATAGCCCATGTGGGAACTCACTTGCAAAGGAAGCCTTCACAGTGGTACATATTTGTTATCCCAGTGACGGGGAAACAGACAGACTGCTCACTTGAGCTCACTGTCCAGCCAGCCTATCCCACATAAAGAGCTGTAGGTCAGTGAAACACCCTGCCCTGTATGTGAAAAGGTATGTAGCACTTGAGAAACACACACATACACATATACACAAATGCATGTACACACACAAAAGAAAGAGTATAATGTGCACACTGAAGCAAAGGGAACAAGGCATAGCCCCTATATATGCACACATAGCTTAGTTATGGAGGACATATTTAGTATCAGAGAAATAGAGAATTTTCCTTAAGACTCATTCTAGACATGGTGCTGTACATTGCTGCATTATCATTAAGAAATGAAGAACATATGAAAAACCATGGGAACAAAGCTGGCCTAGGTGATACTAGGCAAGAGGGAGCTGCTGATTAAACACAGTGGGGATAGATGTTGGCCATGCATAGCAGGGTTAAAACACTGACTAAGACAGTGTCACTTAGTGAAGCTCACATTTACAGTCTCAGGGTTGTACTGTTCATGGACCAACTGATGTGATGGAAAAATCTAGTTTGAGGATATTGGTAATGGTCAATTTGAGTAAATGATTCCAGGCTATTTCTCTCATTGGCTTTTTTTTTTTTTTAACCCCAAAAAACTCTAGTTTTGAGAAAAGCTGCCTTCTATGGGCATTTGAATACATATTGTTGGAAAACAAGATAAATATGTTATATAACCTAAATTATAGAGTTCTGTAGAGTTCATGTTGGCTAGGAAAGATTTAATCAATACATTGTTTAGTTTTCTGAGTCAAGCACCATTTCTATCCTAAAATTTAAGGATATAACAATTGATAAGTAGGGTCTATGTTTAATTAATTTTCACCCATTGTTTAATACTATTTACATATCCATTTCCTGCTAATGGAATAATTAATGTATACAGATTACAAATGCTGAACTATTTAAAATATATATGAAGAAG
Source organism: Phyllotis vaccarum (assembly GCA_033318265.1). Lineage (NCBI taxonomy): Eukaryota > Metazoa > Chordata > Mammalia > Rodentia > Cricetidae > Phyllotis > Phyllotis vaccarum. Next base: position 83,554,395 of record JARWLC010000014.1, on the reverse strand, counting down.
GGGATACATTTATTCCACCCTATTTAGATATCAGTTACTCTTGCTAGTGCTGGGAGCCACTCAATCCTTTTCGGCTCAGCTGTGTGTACATGTAGTAAACTTACCCCAACACATCAGTTTTATAATGCAATGCCGTTTACAATCTACTCTTTTTTCCTACCGTAGACATTTTTTTTTTTCTGATGCTGAATATTCTGATGTAATGTCTGGGATACAGTCATTGAGATATTCCCTCATTACTGAGTGTTAGGGATCGAGGTCATTACTGCATGCAATAAAGTCATAAACATGAAAGTTTAAAGGACTGTATGGGATTCTTCTGATAACAGTGATAAGAACTTTAAAATTTTTGTTGCCAAATTACTCTCTAGTCTTTTTTTTTTTAACTAAATTTTTTCTCTCAGATGCAAGAACAATGAAGCTTCCCATTTCTTTCTACTATCATTTTCTTAGGATATCTGCATTCTTAATTGTTGAGTTATAATCATTTTTACATATTAAGGATAATATTTTAGTTGTCAAAGTATCCTGCCCTCATCTGTCATGTGCTAGTCACTCCACTGGGTTTCTATTTATACCATCTACATTTACTTTCCACAAAACTTCCTTAGGTTTCTTTTTTGGACAGTGAGTCTCAATAAATGTGATAACATATCACATATTATATATAGTGAGGATCTCTGCACTTTTTGAGAAATCTACTTATGCCTGCTTATCAGCACTCAGTTTTTATCGAATACTATGCAGTTCTCAGCCTAGTGATTAGAAGGGTGTTGTTTCCCATTCAGCTTAACTTTGCACATCATTTTTAAATTTCTTATTTATTTTTGTACCTGAGTGCTTTGCCTGTGTATATGTAGTTGTACATGTGTGCCAGGTGTCCTCAAAGATCAGAAGAGAGTATCAGATTCCCTCTGTGAGAGCAATAAGTGCTTCTAACCACTCAACCACCTTTCCAGCCCAGCACATTATCTTTAAATCATTCCCCAATTTTTATCTTTAACATTTATTTCTAATTTAACAATAAGCTTTGCAATTTTATTATGTACATTCACATATTTTTCTAAATTTTGGCTTTTTGATATTGACATTTTCTATCAGCTGCTACACATAGGAAGATGCTATAAGGACCCCTTCTGAGCTCTTCGGGGGGGGGGGGCGTCGATGCTCCCTATGCCCCCAGTGTCCTCCTTGCTTCTGACTGAAGCATAGCTGGGAGACTATATATATGCTATGTCAGCCCATTAGATTCCTATCTCTTGGCTCATATTGCGATCCTCTCTCCCCCATCCCTTTCTTCTCTATTTAAGTCAACAGTTTAGAGTAGATCAAGGGATAAGTAGCCCAGTGGTATTTCTATTAAGAAGTCTATAGGGTCATTACTTACAAAGGAAATTGAATAGACTCGGGTGCATTTTTGAGACTGTATAGGCATCCAGTATGAGCAGCCCAGATCTTGTGTGAGAATTGTGATTTACAGATCTGAAGGACTCTGCCACACCCTAACCCTTCAGCTGTTTTCCGTTGGTTATTTTCATGATGAGTCATATCAACCCAAGAAAGGTTGAAAGAGGAACAAAAGAAAACAGACCATACAGTTTACAGCCTACAAGTCAGGAAGCCTTGGAATGTTAAGGATCTAGATCTAAGACCTGGTAAATGACTTCTTTATATCAGTGCCATCACCAGAACATGTGGGTTTGTGTAGATTGACAGTGTCTCATCATCAGAACGTATGGGTTTGTTTAGACTGATAGTGTCTCACTGACCACTGACCTGTTCTCACTGTAGAGTGATGATATCTATGCCAATACGTTCACCCTAAGACTCTACAGGAATCTAATTGCAGTGGAAGAGAAATCAGTCTCATGTAGATGTGTTTTTAGCTTTCTTTGTGTTTGCTAATGTCTATCTGTCATCAGCAGCAACCGATTGTATATCCTGTGGTTGATGATGCCCACACAAGCCAGAGGCAGAAGGTGTATAGACAAGCCAAAGAGCATTGTGGAGCTATGGCTAGAATTTACTAGAAGGTTGTTACAGAGAAAGGATTTATACTGTAGGCCAGGCTCACATCTGATTTGGTCATGATGTTGTAGTAAGAGTTATCGTTTGTTAACTTAAACTAACTTTTCCATGCCAGCTACACTTGAGCAAAAGCAGATTTGCCTCCTAAATGTTCCCTACTTCTCAGTTGTTTTTTCACATCCCCCATGAAAAATTGGTCTGACTCGGTTGTCAAATGAGTTTTCCTTTCTGAGATAATACTGTATGGTCTTCCATAGTAAAGTACAATTTAATAGCTTCAGATTTTATTTAAATGATTTTCAACCTGGAGATATTTTGAGTGTTGGAAGTTGGCCATGTTCTTATTAATGATTCTGTGAAGGTGGCCATAGCTAATCTTCTCTGATAGTGCATTCTAAATATGAATGACCTCTTGTCCTCGCTTCTCTTTCCCTTTGTAAAATGAAAAGTCATCTTCTCAGAAGTATAATAAAATAAAATATGATATGATAAAACAAAGTCTATCACATTGGGGTTGGTCAAGACAAACAAGGGGAAGGCAGAAGCATTCGAGACCCGCTGTTTCTCACCTTCAGGAATCTCATAACAGCACTGACAGGAAGCCATGATATATATGCAGAGAACCTGGGACAGACCTGTGCATCCCCAGGCAAGCTGCGTCAGTCTGTGTGAGCTCATATGTGCGTTGGGTCTTAGTGTCGTCCATCCTCTCTGGCTCTTACACTCTTTCTGACTCGTGCTGGTTCCCATGAGCCCCGAGGGGAGGGATTTGATGGAGACATCCCTGAGTATTTCAAGGTCTCTCACTCTCTGCATATAATCTGGCTATGGGTCTCTGTGTTCGTTCCAAAATACTGCAGCAGGAGGCTTCTATAATGATGGCTAGGCAGGGCACTGATCTATAACAGGAAACAAAGTCATCTTTTTACTTGCCTGTATTATAAATCAAGGAAGCTAATGACTGCCAAATATTACTTTCAGAATAGAGCCAGAGAATCCGTATACTTTGGTGTGGTATCAATATAAGGTGCAAGGATGCACTGAGGGCTCATGAAAATTGTGTGCATGGGCAGCATCTCATGGCCTTATCAAAACCTTCAGGAGCACATGGTGTGTGCTATGCACTACGCCGGACAGTGATGAGTGTGACATTTGCTCTATCCTTAAAACATCTTTGGATATAAGGAAGCCTGAATGAATGTCCTAGGAACACTCCTCCCCCAGGGCTTGGCAACCTACTGAGAATGTCAACCCACTATCTTTTATAAAGACATTCTTCCACTTTTTAGTTTATATTGTTGTGAAAGTCAAAAGTTGTATTTGCTAGTTTTGAAAATGATTGTTATTTGTAAAGAAATATTTTATACTCTTTCATTGTAAATCATAAATATATGCTGTTGAAGAAAAGAATGTCATAACACACTGAGTGGCAAACACTTGGACCTTATATCAGAGCTTTTTAGTATTTGCTGTGTGCCAAAATCAACCATGAAACATTTGAAATATTCTATCCCATCCCTCTCCTTTTAGAATCTGATTAGACTTGATTGGGATAGGGCTGGGTTATTGATTTGAGTGACAGAATGAATGTGTTAATGGATGGATTGCTGGATCAATAAAATGATGAATAAAAACGTCATGCTGTATTAAAGAAGACACATGGGATAAGCAAGTATGAGGGCCTGGAAAGTAAAAACAAAGCTAGATCATGAACATTCACAAAATGCATATCATTGAGCTGGGTGAATACACCAAACTGGGCCAAAACAGGAGGTGTCCATTAGACTAAAGAATGCATACTGTATTAAGACAGCTCAAAGACCAACACTAACCCAAGGGGAAAACAGAGGGCTCTTAGTAATGAGAGGAAAGGAGTTTTTCACTTGTCTAGAAAAAAAATGAAACAATGCTTTTCATAGAGGAGGCTGATAATGTCAGAAGTCTTTAGGGTGAGCTCCACCAGGAAATCCCTAGAACTTACAAGGGATCTGGCTGTGTAACGGGCCTTTCATATATGTTGTTCTCTGAAACCCAGACCTGCTATTTGGCCTCCATCCTCCATGATCTGTTGCTGTCTTGGTCATTAGAGCATTTTATCTATGACTAACTCCTTGTCAAATCTCCTTTGGGCTAGTTCAACACAATGAGCATGTTCCTCTCATGGCCTCCATATTGTTTAATTTTTTTGATGAATGCTATAGTTTCTACAGATGATTTTCTAGCCAGTTTCTTATCACTCAGGACTTGGTTAAATTCTATCTTCAAGAAAACTTTTCCACCCCTCTATTTCAGGCCACCTCCTGACCTGTGCTGACTGTGTCCCATCCTGCCCTGTCCCTGTTTGTTGAGTTCTTGCAATAGGCTTTCAATATTCAAAATTATCTCAGACATTTGTTTACTTAATTATTACCTTCTCCAAGGTTCTGTCATATGCTTCTTGTTATATCTCCAGGATCTAAAATTGTTCTTGATAGCATAGCATAGCTGCTCAGTAAGTACCAACCGAATGAATGAGCCAATATTTTTATAAATATTTGATATCTGCACTTATACTATATTTTCATTAAGCACAGAGTCATTGAACTGCATTAGAAATAATATGGATACTCAGTAAAGAGTAGGACCCAGAGCAGGTTCCTACCCAAAATGAAGGGCTACCTCTCATCCTGAGGACAACCGAGTTCCTCGGGATTTGGGGCTTGCTTTTAGTTTTATGAGATTTAACCCCTCTCTCCCTAGTTTCATATTTACAAACTCTGGCTTGACTTTGTAGTCTTCTAATGATGGTCATTTCCCCTGACTTTTTGTTCCATTATTGGTTGCTAATGTTCAGGCTGTAGGTGCTCAGCAAACCTCATAGAGCGCCATTTTTTCTTTTCTTTTACTGTGATTGGCAGAAAGTGTGATCATGTCTTTCAGCTTCAATTTCCACACTCACAAAATAGGGTCATAAAATAGTTTCAGGAATGACCAGAAACAGCCTTTGGAAACTGTTGAGCATAATTCCAGGAATGAAGATATATTCATTAGCAGTTATCAGCAGTAAGAGCAGCAGTGTGCATACCATCACTGTTACATTGCCGTGATTATTTTCTTTGGTGCCCCCAACTCAATACTTTCAGTCATAATCTGTCTTATTGATATCCTAAATACACGTCTGACTTGAATTAATCGAGAATACATCCAACAGTCTCAATAGACCCCTTAGGTCATTTTAGTGTACTAGTTCCTGTGAACATTATTGTTGTTTAGTTTTTCAAAAATGCCGTTTCCTAATGGTAGATCTCTCTTTCCATTTCCTCATGGCTGTGGATCCAGAAGAGAAAGCCAAGAAGGAAGCTGAAGAGAAGGCTCGCCTAGCTGCTGAAGAAAAGCAAAAGGAAGTAGAAGCCCAAAGCCAGACTGAACAAGGCACATCGAGCAAAGCTGACAAAAAGACAGCAGGAGAAGCGAAGGGTCAAGCCAGTGGCGCACGTACAAACAAGGGGAAGAACCCCAAAGGAGACAAGGCAGGCGACAAGCAGCAGAATGGTAAGAAGGGGCTGCCTGGGAAATGCTCTCTTTGGGATGATAATGATGTGACAAGCAGAAACTGGCAACCTACCCCCTCTCTTTGCTGGCTGCTTGCAGGGCTCCATGTTCTTCTAGAGATCCAGTCAGGATCCCATTCTATGGCCACCAACTTAACTCTTCCTTTCTCTTTGAAATGGCACACACCTCTTTGGCCTTTTCCTGATGCCCTAGAGCCTCTCACAAGCGATGCAAATTTCTATTTTTAAAAAAAAAAAAAAAAAAAAAAACACCAGCACAGCCTGGATTGCAAAATTCCAGAGCAAAGTCAACCTCCCAAATAAATTTTCCATCCTTTTAACCAGGCCAGGCTTTAGTCTGCAGGAGGCCTGTTCCTAAAGCATGTGTTTGTACTTTTACATGGGCCTAAGCACACATATTAGGTGACCAGTGAGCCTGGGTTGACTGTAGAAGAAGCCTTCCTAAGATACAGGTTTTCAGTTCTAAAATCAAAATGGCCCAGGCAAACTCAGGACAATGAGCCACCAACCCTTTCAGACAATTGCTGAGTTCTTAAATTTAATGGAATAAACATTTATTAACAACTTTCTGTCAAACTCTGTGTTAGGTCTGGGAAATTTAGGAATGGAAAGCGGGCTGGAGAGATTGCTCAGCCGTTAAAGGCTAAGCTCACAATCAAAAATATAGGAATGGAAAGGGTAGGAGCCTCTGTTGGGAGTGGATACAGACTCCTTCACATACAGTCCTGAAGGAATGTGTACATGATGCAGAAATGAGGAAGGGTAAGGTAGCAAGCACAATTCCCTAGAGTCCTATGCAAAGGAAGAGAGAGATGTCTTCAGAAGGAGATGTTTTCTGATTTTTCAAAGTTTTAGTTTGTCAGTTAGTTCAGGGAGAAGCATTTTAGTTGGAGAGATTAAGGTATATGACACGTGATGAGGCATGGAATCAGCTCCCCTATTTACAAACGGGCAGGAAGTTTTGTTTCTGGCAGCTTACAAATATTAGACTCCAGCTACAAAGCAGAGAAACTTTGCAAACAGATCTGGATTCAAGTCATAATCTCCCTGTTTCTCTCATTTCAGAAGCCTTAGTTAGAATATATAATCTTTCCACCTATATATAAAATACATATAAGATCTATTCAGAGCCTCAGTAATAACTATGATAGTCAAGCCAGTGAGAGACTCTGCCTCAAAACACAAGATTGATGGTGCTAGAGGAAGAGCCAAGGCTGAGTGCTGGCCTTCTCAGGTATATGTGCACACATGTGCATCCATATACATCCATGCACACATACCATTCACACAGGTAAATTTATAAGTTCTAACATTGTAGACATAGTTTCATGTTACAGATGGAAAAATTGAAACTCAGAGATTAAAAGACTTAAGCAGTCATCAGGAAGAAAGTCTTGGCTTTGGAGAATCCCCACTCTGTGTTCTATAGCCAGATCTATTTGCCACACCCAGTGCTTCTAGGAAAAGGTGGGAATCAGAGGAATGCCAAGCCCTGCCTACTGTGCAAAAGACAGGATATTACACCCTCTCTGTAATGGGCTGAATGCTAAATAAGTCCTTTGACCTTGAAGCCCATGTACAGCTGCTATTCCACATAGTCCTCAACTAAGGACAGACACATAAGGGAGGCTGCAGTCCAGTATCTTTGGCAGTGGAATTGGAATACCATCTAAATTCATATCACATACTCATTTGTAGTCAACTTTTGTAGGTGTAAAAGTCAGTCTTAGTATGTGGGTCATGCAAAACCAGGCGGTGGTTTCATGACCACTAGTTTTCCAGCCGTTGGTTTAGTTATTGAGAGGAACCAATGAATACAAACACCTCCCCAACACACACACACACACACACACACACACACACACACACACACACACACACACACACACTGTTAATAGGTTTTCAGCTCTACAAAGACTTTGGGAGCAGGGGGTATTTTAATTAATGCTTTTTATTTGAGGAGAGAACTTGAAAGACTCAAATCAGGAGCCTGAATCTTGAATAAGGGTAGATTATTATCACAACTATGTTGTAAAGTGGGTGGCAATCAAATTGTTCTTAAAATTTAAGTATGAAATAAGGAAGGGGGCAAAAATCAATTTAGAGCAATAATAAGAGTGGCTGGAGTAGTGTAGGGACTTAGCCGCAGTGATTTAGAACTGCTCAAAAGGTGCCTTCATCCCATTTATTATCAGCTCATATTTGCCACTGTTCCAAGTACAGCTCATGGGAAGCCATCTAATGGGGCCTGCTCTGCAATTATTAGCAAATATGCATGTGTCACTTTCTCAGCACACTTCTCTGTGGACCACAAAAGTATTTTCTAGGTGAGGGCTGAAGAATATTGACTAGAGATTCCCTTTGAGGACAAAAGGAGCTTCTAAGCCCTGGTTTCTACCAAGGCAACTTCTTTGTGAGCCTTTTCAGCCAAGCTAAGAAGACAAGCTGTATGCTGCTCTCCTGCCACCTCCACACATTAGCCAGCTAAAGCTCTGGCTCAGCAACATGGCCACCCTGACAGAGTAATGAGGAACATGGAAGTTCATGTGGGGAAGACGGACTGTAGAAAACTGTCAGCAATTAATTTAACCACAGGATTGGAGGTGCCCAGCCCATCTGTAATGTTCTTAAGCAGGGAAAGCCGGATTGTTTCACAGAAGTTACAAAGGAACTCTTCGGTTCACTGGTGATTCAGAGGATATTAATCACGTCCTATACCTAAGCCAATCCTGAACAGACCCTAAACATCCTTTCTCAATTCTTGTAGGCAATCTGATCATCCCATTTCAGAACTAAGAATTAAAGCAAACCTTAAAAGTTAGTTGATTTCTAATGTAATCAGTTTGTCAACTAAATGTATATACTCCATAGAATTTATCACAATCAAAAATGGCCTCAAATTATCCTATTTTGCCTTTTATTCCTACATCTATAGGCAAAAATGCCTTTAAGTTGAAAAAGGCACTAGAGAGCCTGAAATCTAAAATGTGAGTGTCACAGGAAGGCTACAGATACAGTAGTGGAGAGCTGGGTCTAGCCTGTTATTGCCTCACTGAAACTGATGAAATGTGCCTAGGTCCAATTCCCTGCAAAACAGCTTGAGGACAATTACTTTGTAGGAGCATCATTGGTTACTTGCTCAAAAACATTTTCAAAATGGTAGCTTCAAAGAGATCTATGGTAGCTGTCAGACATAGTTATAGTTTTCTACCAGATACAAGGCTAGGGTAGAAGTTGAGACTAGAGTCATGTCTGTAACATGCTGGTGGCAGGCCACCTGGCCAGCATTTGCTCTTCTGACTACAGTACTGTCAAGGGCTGTCTCCATGTGGAAACATCCTCCAGCACTAGGTGAGATGGTGGCTTCCCAACCTACTGAAGGCATTTGGATGCATCCCTCCACTCTCCACTACAGCTCCTTCACAGTGGGGTTGTTTAAAGACTTCAGTGCAGAGATTATGTGCAAAGCACTTCCACACTGTTGCACACATTGAAAAAAAAGATAAAGTTCTTCACTCCTACATAGCCTGCTACCTCAGCTCACTACAAAACTTATCGCTAGGGTCTTCTCTACTCTGTGACTATGTAGTATCTGAGTAATAAGATATTCCTGGCTGCATGTAGGTGAAAAAGAAAGGTGCCATTAATAAAGCTAGTAAGAAAAATATCAAGAACTTGAAAATGAGGCTGTTACAAAGCACTCCTTCCCACTACTCCATTTATGAAGCGATCCACCAAGGATGTCTATCCTCAACAAAGACTCTTTGTACTGTAGCAGTCCCTATAGATAATATTCAAAAGCTGTCTGTCTCTGCCATACCCATTCAGCTATGTTGTTGCAAAGTGAAACTACCACAAACAATATGTAGATATAGCTAAGTCATTCACCAAGTCCAGTAACATGTCATTAGTTCTAAAAGATGGCTGACCAGATTGGCCCATACCTTTCTGACACATAGTTCTGGGGAATAAATGTGTATTTAAATTTGCTAGATAAGAGATTTTGACTTTTATAGACGATTCCCAAAGGTCATGCACATTATTCGTTGGTTATAAATACTCTGTCTATTACATAATAGCTCTGTTTCAACACACTTCTAAAGATGCTCATAAGTAACCAGTTCCTTGGGTGCTTTTAGGGCCATTTTGCTTTCTTTCTTTCCATCATCAATGAGTTATACATTCTTTAGATATGTTGGCTCACATTTTGAGAATAGTGCTTTTAACTTTGGAAAATGGTATATTGACAATCTCAACACTTAGAATAATACATGTCTGTCGTAGGGTAGGGACCACTGCCTTTGAGTAATACACCGTGTGTTACATTTAGCACTTTCAAGGTTCAGGTGCATCTGCCCACTGGCCTGTATGTAAAGTAGACATAATTATCCCTATTCTTCAGAAAAGAAACAAAAATATAACTACCAGTTAACATAGCTAGTATTAATTAGTATAACTTGCATGTGTTCCAGATTTTCCCTGACTTCACAGCCCAACAACAAAACTGAATTGTCTTTATATAGTCTGACGTTTCTGTGTCCCATCCGGCTGGTCTTGCAAGAGTTTAGTCTCAAATAAATACTGAGGCTTATATTAATTACAAGCTGTTTGGCCTATGGCTCAGGCATATTACTTGCTAACTCTTACTCTTAGACTAATTCATGATTCTACCTTGTTTAGCCATGTAGCTTGGTACCTTTGTTCAGCTCAGCATTCACATCTTCCTTCCTCTGCATCTTAATGTCATCTGCCCCTCCTCATTCTCTTTCCAGTTTTCTTAGTCTGGTAGCCCCGCCTATACTTCCTGTCTGCCTTCTGGCCAATCAGAAGTTTATTAAACCAATAGGAGTGACAAATATTTACAATGTGCAGGAGTATAATCCCACAGCATTTTTTCCTAGAAAAATAGCTTTGACTCAAGTACAACCCTGTTGGAGCAGATATTTTTATTTTAATTTCTGAATGTAATCCAATTTTCAGAACCTATCATGGGGCTACAGAAGATACTGATGTCAGAGTGTGTGCTTCCTCATGCCTCTGTGCTTCACTGTGTCTCGTTCTGACAGGGTTAAAGTGTTTAAGCTCAGTTAAAACTTTCCTTTATAACTTTACCACCTCCTTAGCTGCACACATTCAGTTTGCCACACTTATTGTTTTCAGGTGACTTGAAAGATGGTAAAAATAAGGCAGACAAGAAGGATCACTCGAGCACCGGAAATGAGTCAAAGAAAACAGATGGTAAGAGTGTGATTCTCATCATGACTTCCATAGAGTGTGCAGCTCCTGCAAACCTGTTAGCATTGTGCCAGGAGGGAAGCAGTGCTGTCAGTTTGTCCTCACATTCTTCCCTGAATGAGGCCTCATTGCACTTAAGAGCATTATCCTCTCTCTCTGCAGTAAATTACAAAGTCCCCCTGTGTCTTATCCTCTCCAGCATACTTTCTCATCACAAATGCCTTCTATATAACTCCTTTTCCTGCCTGACATTTTTTACTACAAACTTCATAAAAAAGAAAAAAAACTTGATTCTAGACCTGCTGACTGCAGTTCAGTAGATTAACACACTGCAAATATGTGAGCTTGGAACCACTGACTGTACAGCATAAGTAGAATATGCACAATGTTTTCAGCTTTCACATTTTTTTTATCTTGATTACATTATTATTTTTGGTAAAAAAAATAAACCTGAAAATCTATTCAGTGTTGGGTTGGGAATCAAAATACAGTTTCTTAGACTCAGTTTTCACTGGAGTGAACAAGTATTGAAGACAGAGACGATGTAGGCTCAAATGGAATGAAGCTACAATGTCATGAGTGGCTCTGCAGTGTGATGTATATCATGAATGAGGTTGTAGTGTAGAACAGCTTCATGAGTGAATGGGCCTTCAACATTAGAAATAGGCCTACAGTATAAGGCATCATCTAATCAGTGAGCCTGCAATGTCATGAATAGTCCTGCTGTATATTTCACAGGTACAGCTTTAACTTTACATCGACAAATTTCCACTCATATAAAAGCTGGGAGTTGCAATTATATTACCCTCCCCACTTGAACTCTTACATAATGCCATCTACCCTCATCTGTTCTACAAATTTCATTGTTTTATTTGTAACCCTGTCTCCTTTCTGGTCACCTCTCATGGGCATGACATTCAGATAAAGCAAGCTTCTACCAACTGATTTTTGTGAAGGGTGCCATATTTTCTCTGCAATTTGCCCCCGATGACAACCTATTTAATGGTAAGCTGTTTGTTGGACAGTTTGGATAGAATGTCTTTGAAGAACAAATGCTGAGAAATCAAACTGAGGAATAAAAAGAAATTTAAGGGCAACCATTTTAATACCTATTAAAAGGAGGTAGGAATGGATTTGATCAAAACACATTGTACACTTATATGAAATTCTCAAACAATAAGTAAAAATATATTATTTTGAAGAGGAAATAAAAAGAGGTTCAAGGTCATCCTTGGGTTCAGGATCATCCTGGTCTACATGAAACTAAGTTTCAAAAAATAAATGGAGGCTGGATTGATGGCTAAGCAGCTAAGACCACTTGTTGCTCTTGAAGAGAATCAAGGTTTGATTCGCACCACCCACATTATGGCTCACAGTCATATGCAATTCCACTTCCAGGGATAAGATATTCTCTTCTACCATCTCCAGGTACTGCATAGATATGATACATACACATATATGCAGGCAAAACAACTATACACATAGAATAATAAAAATAGAAATAAAATTGGTGGAAGGTGTACACTCCTCTTACTGTAGCCATAATGACACCTGTCTTTACTTTCATATGTAAAATTTGTTTTTAAACTGCTCCTTTAAAAGCAATCAAAAAACTCACTCCAGGTGTTTTATCATATGATAACTAGGGAACTAACACCTGTAGTTTCTTACCAATTTGCTCACACATACAGAATCCACTTACCTAATGAGTGAGGCTTCCTTGAATATAATTGTGTCTAAGAAGTGAATTGTGCAGAAATAAAATGCAATTCAAAATGGTGACTTACTAGCTGTACTCTCTAGGAGAAAAATTGCTCAAAAACTGGAGGCTCTTTGTCAGACCAAGGCAACCCTCCTGAGAAATTGCTCTCAGAAAGGAGAGCAGTGTCTCCTTAAAGCCAGCATTCAGACCCCTGCCCGTGATGCATTTTTACAACTGACCATGCTTCTCCCATATGAGTTCCTATAGCATAAAAGTCTGAAATCAAGTCAAGCCCCTAATTTTTAATATGGAAACTTGAACTTCATACGTATCAGCAGCCGCAGCAGCATCAACACCATTATTATCATCCCATTGTCACCCTCATTGGTGAGGATCAAACCCAGGGCCTGTGCATGCTAGCCAAGAATTCTAACAATGGGCTGCCTCTCAATCCTTATTTAGTTGTTTTTCAAGAACTGGCATGATGCCATTACAAGTGCATTGTGGGTTAGATTTGATCAACTTCATAAAGCCTTCTTATTTTAACGTGCCCTTAAACTAAATTATTCCCAAGTATTTAGAAGAATTCAATTGATTGGTGCAGTGATTAAATAAGTGCTATGTTCCCTGGAGTGAATAGCAGAAAGGTGATTGTTTTATGAACAGGATTCTTGATCTGATGTTACAATGAACTGGCTGCGGTGAATAATGGACAAGCCCTACCCTCTGTCCCTGTCATCCACCTGTGACATCAACCTACCACAGTGTGCCATGTGCTTGTAGGAGAACAGGCTGAGAGAGTGTGAGTTTCACATCCTTTGTCACTGCTTTGGAATTGGAAACAGTGAAAACATTATCTTTGGGGACTTGATGCTATTCTAATTCAAAATCCTTATCAAGAATTAAGCCATTTCTTGGTAGGATGAAGGGGAAAAGAATTTAAAGATTTGCACATATGCATTCCTTTTGGTCACTAAAGCCCTCTAGAGAATCAATTGAAAGGATCAGTATAGTATAGGTACTGATCAGTATAGACTAGTACTTTGGTTGACTTAAAATATGGAAAACTTTCACTTTAGTGGGTCTTATTGTATATCATAACCAGGGGGAGTTGATTGAACTTCTCCATGACCTTCCTTCCATCCTTCTGAGAACCACCAGAGGCTGTGGATGCAGTATCCTGGTGTCTGTCTCTACCTTTGAGATATGCTTACTAGAAAGAATGAACCTGGACCATCTTGTGTGTCTAGTGTCCTGGCAATGAGGCTCCTTTGCAGCATCCTTTTGATCTTTTTGGACAGATGTGTTGCTATCTTCTTTTAGTCATTTTTTATTGTTTTCCTGGTTCTTAATCTTGATGAAACTGTGCTATATTTAAGGCAGATGTTCTCAAATGTTTTGATTCTCTTGAGAGTTTTTCTCCACCATATTGTCACTAACTCTGTACTCTGTAAATTGGTCTTTAGATCATATGATGTGTTAAAATATATCAAAATGACAGAAGTCTGGAAACTCTGCTGTTGCCTGACCTTTTCTCCAATACTCAAGTTGGCATTGGATCTGGAATTCTTTCTAATTACTTTTAAATTAGCCCTTATTAACTTTGTGCTCTGCTTATTTCTGTTCTCTACACTATTGCACATTCCACAAAGATAAACATTCTGAGGTTATTTTCCACAAATAGCTAAGCCCATCCCTATAATTTTTTTTTCTTTTTTACAGGAGGGAAGTAAGCATCCCCCTAAGAGGGTAACTCTATTCTTAATTTAGGAAAGCATCTTGCTGTAGCTTTCTATGTATTGGAAGAAAAAGTAGATATTTCTTTAATAAATGCATTGCCCTTAGCATGACAATTGAGCATGGGGTTGTTTTTCACGAGTGCAGAGGTTCCAACATCTGGACTGCTCTGAGTCCCCATTAAGATAACTTATTATGACAATGCACGTTCTGATTAACATCCTTTCCGTCAGCCATTTGTACACGGAAGCTCCTTGGGCCTAATTAACAGTCTGACAGTAAGCACAAAATGTTAGTTTTTTTGAAAGCATTTTGCAATCTTGCTTTTTCAAGTACTTTACCTAATATCTACACATACTCCAGTGTCCTTGCCAGTGAATGGAGGGGAGAGTTTCAGTGTGATTTCAGGGGCTTGCCATGCACCAGGACAGTATTTCACTCCTGAGACTCTACTCACTGTGTGGCCTAAAGTCTTTTATTTGTATACCTCACTATTGCTTTCTAATTAATTTTGGAATCTACGCTGTACATTGACCAAGCAGTAAGAGTTCCTGTAGCCTCAGTTATGTAGAAATTGGCTTTTGTTGGTTTGAGAATGACTTTTGGGAAGCCTATGGACCAATATGGATGTTGGTGGGCAGGTGGAGAGTTGGAAAACCTCTTTCCTTATTCTAGTGATGGACTTTCCTCAGGGAGACACAGGGCAGTGCTTACCCATGGCCTTAGCACTGACGAGTCATGGTAAATCAGGCCCATCAGTTCTTTATGAGCTAATATCCACCACAGATCAATGCATCGTGAATATGATTTTAGGCTGAACAATGGTAGATTATGCAGCAGAAGGTGGTGTGTGGAACCCATTTACTGTTCCCTGTAGATTCTTTGCTTTGAAAATTTATAACCATAGTGTATATGCACTGTCTATATGTGTGGAAGGCTGGAAGATTAGTAGGATTAAAATTTTAAATTGTGTGACAGGAAGGAAAATATCTAATATCCATTCATGCTTTTGGCCCAAGTACCTAGTACTCAGTCTCTTATCAAATAACTGTGTAGCTAAAATGTCAAACAGAAGCCTATTGCATATTGTTTCTTAAAGATAAAATTAAATCTTTTCAACAAGTTTACCTTACAATTACTGATATATAAACTCTCGTTTTATTTTTTTTTTCTTCTTGGCATTTAATTTCATTCTTGATATATCATTATATTTGTTAAGGAGCCCGGCTTGACAGAGAAAATTTTAAAAAATTATATTTTTACATTTTTAATTAAAATATAACCATGTCAACCCCCCTCTTCCCTCTAACTCCTCCCATGTCCCCATCCCACTCTCAAGCTGATAGTTTCTTTTTCTTCGATTATTAGTGTTGCATATATATTATATGTGTGAATATACATATGTACAAATATATAAATACAACCTGCTAGGTCCATTTTTGTTCATATTATACATGTACATGATTTCAGGGCTGATAATGTCATATTAGTCTGAGAACTCATCCATGGAAGGGCTAGTTCTCCATCTCTCAGCAGTCAAGAGTGGCCTGATGGTCTTGGTCCATGAATGGGGCCCCATGATCTTGGAGCCTTTCAGTAATTGCATTCCTGTGGATATTATCATTATTCAGGCCTTGCTTATGTATCCATTACCAATAGAGGCAACCACACTGCAGACTTCCTGGAATTTCAGCACTTAAAATATTTCTTTTTACCTTTCCCACGATGTTCTCTAAGCTGTAGATGCAGGAATTGTGCTGCAAGATATATCCATTGGAGCTAGATCTTTGCATTATTACAGTTATGATTTTCTGAGGATAGTCTTTATCCACAGTGAAGAAAACCTTCTTTGATGAGTACATGTAACCTATAAAAATAGGATTTAGAATATAATCAAATTTTATACTGGTGTAGAAAGTGGCAAATAATGCATTCTCTTCTAAGATCCATGATCTAACTAGCCCCAGGTAGTTGCCTAAATATCTACGAACAGGCATTATTTTCCTGATGTTACATAGGCTTCAAATCCACATAAACAGCCATTGATTATCATCAATATGTGAGTGCCACTACTTTATGAATATCTTCCCATGTGGTCATTGTTGTGGTTCATAGGTCTCACAAGACGGGTTGGACTGATTAATTACTTCCATGCCTTGGCAGCTTCATAGTACTTTCAGGAACTGTGGAAGCTGGACTGCAGGAGGTAGACTTTCAGATTATATCAAGCTTGAATAATCTAAGTCCCGTGTCCTAAGTGTGTGCTCTTTGTTCCCCTCCTTCGTATTGACCTCCCTCCTACTTAGGACCCCTCCTCATTTTCCTATTCCCATTTAATATCATCTGTATCTTCCTACTCTGCTCTCAAGCATCTCCATGGTCTCTTTCACTTTCTTGGCTTTTGTGGTAACTCCATATAACATACTTCCATCTGAAGATTGAAACTAGGTACCATAGATGATAGAGAACATGTAGTGTTTGTCTTTCTGTGTCTGGGTTATCTCATCTAATATAAACATTTTTAGCCTATTTATTTAAGTTCAGATTTTATGGTTTCATTTTTCTTTATAGCTGCATAGCATTCCACAAATGTATAGATATTGCATTTTCATTATACATGCATGTGCTGAAGGACATTTAGGTTGTTTGCATTTCTTGGCTATCATAAACAGGATGTCTATGAACATTGATGAGCAAGTATCTGAGGAGGACGATGTTGACTCTTTTGGGCACCGGCCAATCCATAGGTTGGATCATATCATAGGTTTATTTTTAGTTTTTTGACCATTTTCCAGAAAGGTTTCACCAGTTTGCATTCTGACAGACAGTAGAAAATATTCTTTTCCTTCACAGACTCATTGGCATTTGGTGTTGGCTGTTTTGTTTATCTTATCGATTCTGAGTGGGGTGAGATGAAATCTCAGAGTTGTTTTAATTTGCATCTCCCTGATTGCTGAGGATGATGCTACTTCATAGACATTTTTCTTTCTTCTATTGAGAGAACTTTCTATTTAAGATCTCTGTGGTCGTTTGAATGTAATTAGCCCCCATACACTCATAGAGAGTGACACTATTAGGAGGTGTGGCCTTCTTGAAATAGGCATGGACTTATTGTAGAAAGCGCATCACTGTATGTATGTTAGGTGAGGTCTCCTATGCTCAAGATGTACCTAGTTCAGTTTACTTCCTTGCCTTTGGATTAAGATACAGAATTCTCGTGTTGTTCTTCAGCACCACATCTGCCTGCATGCCACCATGTCCCACCATGATGATAACGGGCTAAACTTTTGCCAGCCCAATTAAATGTTTTTCTTTGTAAGAGCTGCTGTTGTCATGTAGGTCTTCACAGCAATAGGAACCCTAACCAAGACAATCACTGACCCATTTCTTAATGGGGCCATTTGTTTCTTGCACTCCTTGGTTTTTGAGTTCTTAGTATGTTCTGGACATGAATCCTTTACCAAATACCTAATTAATAAAAAGTATCTTCCATTCTGCGGTCTCTTCTTTATTTTATTGAATTTTATTTAGCTGAATAGAAGTTTTGTGGTTTTAGGAGTTCCCATTTGTTAACTGTTGGCCCTGATCTCTGAACAACTGGAGTCCTGAAAGTCCTTTTCTGCACCAGTATCTTGCCTCACATTTCTTCTAGTGGTTTCAGCATTTCGGGTTTCAAATTGAGGTCTTTGACCCACTTGGAGATCTTTTTTTTTTTTTTTTTTTTTTTTTGTGCAGGGTGATAAGTATGGAACTAAATTCTTTCTTTGGTCTGTAGGCATCCGATTATCTCAGCGTCGTTTGTTGACAATGCTTTTTATAAATATCAGGCGTCTGTAGTTTCATCCACTAATGGTAGGATTTCCATTGATCTACCAGTCTGGTTTTGTGCCAGTACCATACTGTTTTTATTACTATAGCTCTATAATATGTCTTGAAGTTTATCTCAAGATATTTTATTGTGTTTGATGCTAACTGAGCTTGCTGATTATTTCTAGAAGTTACCTGGTGGAATTTCTTGGATCTCTTATGTATAACATCATGTCATATACAAATAGGTATAATTTAACTTTTTTCTATCTGTATCCTTTAATTTTCTTCTGTTTCCATATTTCTCTGGCTAGTCTTTCCAGCACTATATTGATAAAAAAATGTGAGGATAGTGGATAGCACAGTCTCATTCCTTATTTTAATGGGATTGCTTCAAGTTTTTCTGGGTATATAATGATATTTGGCTGTGTACTTATCATATGAAACCTTTATTATGTTGAGGTATTTTTCTTCTGGGCCTAGAACTTTTTCATGAAAGCATGTTGGATTTTGTCAAAGGCTTTTTCTGAATCTATTGAGATGACCATATGGTTTTAATCTTTAAGTCAATTTATATGATTGCTATGCTTATTGGCTTGTATGTGTTGATCCATCCCTGCATTTCCAGGATAAAACCAGCCTGATCACAGTGGGTGATCCTCTTGATATGTACCTGCATTCAGTTTGTTAGTATTGTATTGAGGATTTTTGCATCTCTGTTCATCAGACATATATGTCCATAGTCTTGTTTGCTTATTTGTTTGTAAATTTGTCTTTCTTTGTTTGGCTATTAAAGTAATACTGACTTCATGAATTTTCAATTGTTGCTTCTGTTTATAGTTTTCGAATAATTTAAGAAATGTCAATTGTAGTTCTTTGAAAGTCTGGTAGAACTCTGTTGTATGAATTTATCTGCATGTGAACTTTTTCAGTTGCAAGGATTTTATTACTTTCCAATCTTTTGCTGTGGAAATAGGTTGTTATTATCTTCTTGGATTAACTTGGGTAGCTTGGAGAAATCAAGAGATTCATCTATTTCCTTTAGACTTTCTTATTTATGGGAGCACAAGTTTTAAATTATTCTCAAATAATATTCTTTCTTTGGTGTCTATTGTAATATTTCCCTGTTCACTTTTAATTTGGTTGATTTGGGTATTTCTCTTGGTTTGTTGTACCAACAGTTGTTGGTCTTATCCTTTCAAAGAACCATTTTCTTACATTCAATGATTGTTTGCACTGTGTTCTTTGCTACTTTATTACTTTCTACTTTGACTTTATTATTTCTTGCGTTCTACTGAGTTTGGACTTGGTTTGTCCTTGTTTTTCCAAATTATTGAGTTTATACCATTAACTCATTTATTTGTGCTTTTTCTGAATTTTTTTTTAATATGTAGGCACTTAGGGCAATGTTTCCCTTGTATAAATGCTTTTAATCTGTCCCCAGAGTTTTATTGTTTGGTGTTTTCATTTTAATTTAATTCCAGGACTATTTTGACTTATTTCTTCGGTAATCTAGGCATCACTCAGTGATGAGTTGTTTAACCTCAATGAGTTTATACACTTAATAAAATTTTGTTTCCAGATGATTTTAGGTTTACTTCATAATAGTTGGATAGAATACATGGAATAATTTTAATTTTTCTACACCTGTTAAGGTTTGTTTTGTGTCTCAGAATGTGATCTATATTAGAGAAGTTTCCATGTACTGTTGAATACAATGTATATTCTTCAGTGTTTGGGTAGAATATTCTATAGTTATCTTTTAGGTCCATTTGATGTAAACGGTCATATAATTCTGAGGGTTCTCTGTTGATTGTTTGTCCAGATGATGTATTGGAGATGGTGGGATGTTGAAGTCACTTAATATTATTGGGTTTGTGTTATTGCATTGTTTCCATTAATACGCTTTTTTTTTTAAGTGGAATGCGCCAGAGTTTGTTACTTATGTTTAATATTGTAACTTCTCTTGATTACTTTATCGCTTCACTGGAATGAAGGGCCCTTCTTTGTCTCTCCTGATTAGTTTTAGTCTGAAGTCTCTTCGTTAGACATTAGGATGACATTCCTGCTTCTTCTTGATCCCATTTGTTTGGGATACTTTATCCTATGCTTTTGCTATAAGATTGTGCCTATCTGTAAAGCTAAGATGGATTCCCATGGAACAGAAAGATAGATTTTATCTCCTGACCCATTCAGTTACTTTTGATTGGAGAGCTGAGGCTGTTAATCTTAAAGTTTTATTGAAGGTGTATGTTGGTGTTAGTTTTTTTTCTCTGAGTTCTAAGGTCATGTTTCATGTTTCTTTAGTTGTAGCTCTGTCTCATTGTCTTTGTCGTAGAGTCCCTGGGCTGTGCTCATTCATCTCTTAGTTCAGAATATTGCTTACTGTCTTCTATTTAATGTTTTCCTTTGGTTAGATATGATTTCTTTTAGACTGTGCGAAGGTTTTATTTTTTATTTAACTATGGCAGATAGTTTTTCTGGATACCGTAGTCTAGGTTAGCAATCCAAGTCTTGTAGAACATGAAGTATATTGCTCCAGGCTCTTCTGGCTTTCAGCATTTCCACAGAGAAATCAGCTGTGATTCTGGCAGGTTTTCCTTTAGATGTGATTTGTGTTTTTTTCTTATGCGGCGTCAAGTAATTTCTCTTTGTTCTGTGTACTTAGTGTTTTAACTATGAAAAGCCTTGGTGAGTTTCTTTTCTAGTATTATCTAGTCAGGGTTCTGTCTGCTTCGTCTATCTATATTGGCATATATTTCTTTAATTTGGGCAAGTTTCTTGTTAAAGATCTGGTCTATGACATTGTCTTAGGATTCTTCTCCCTCATCTATGTCTCTAATGTGAAGATTTGGTCCTCGTGTCCCACATTTCCTGAAGGTACTTTTTCTGTTCTTTCTAATTATTTTTCATATTCTTCACCTGCTGGGTCTAAATCTTATGCTCTGTCTTTGAGCCCTGATATTCTATATTCTGCCCAATTCACTCCCGTAAGATTTTTCACTGAGATTTCTATTTGGGACACTGAGTTGTTTCAATCTTGTCTTCATTTTAGCTTGTGTTCTTTTTATTGTTTCTATCTCTTCACTGCATTTTGTTTGCAGATATTTAATTATTTTCATCATTTTATTCAAGTGTATACTTATATTTTCTTGGATATCACTTGGGTGTTTATTATTATCTTCTTGGAGTTCTAGAAGGTATTTGTTCATGTCTTCTCTAAAGTTATTTAATTCTTTAATATTTACAGTTGTCCTTCTAAAACCAGTGCCCTAGTATCATCTAGGTAGTTCTCATTAGAGAATAATTTCATGGCTCTACTGTTGTCTTGAACATTGATACTGTTTTTTAAGATTTGACCTGGGCATGTGGACTTCTTTTTTTGTTTGTATATCTGGGTGAGAATCTGTCCTACCTTGGATTGAACCAATGCAGAAACTATTTGATTGTAGCTAATCCAGATAAAGCTGCTGGTTAAGCTGTTTAATTGAATCAGGCAAAGATGGTTCCTAAAGCATAGGACTAGAGCTTGACCTCTGTGTGTAGAGATGGCATCAGGCAGAGGGAGAGGAAAGGAGTGTCTCAGCAATCAAAGGTGGCTTGCAAACAAAGCAAGTTCAAAGGATATGGATCTGGAGCTAGGGCTGTGGATATAGAGATGGCAACGAGTGGATTGAAGGATGGGTACTGGAAGAAGCAACTTATCAGGCAAAGGTGGCTGGTGAACAAAGAGGCTTCCTAACCTGTGGATTTTGATGCAAACTTCTAGGTATGTAGATGGTAGTGGGCCATAGTGGGAAGATAAAATATTGGTGGAGAAAGTGATTTTTCTTTCTTTTTTGAAGCTAATATTGGTGCCCAGAACATGTAAAAATAAAACAGCAATAGCAAATTGCATGTTTATGTGTTTCTTTCTATGAAATGGTGCATTTGTCAGATTCTGTGCAAACAATTAGAGAAACATAAATATGCGTCTTCTGAGGGAAACACGACTGGTTTGATTAAATTCTTTGCAAGAACAGCTTCTTTGAAATAACTTACACTGACCCAAAGCTGTCTACATTTTAAATGCCATGTCTTGACTAGATACCCACATTCTCAAGGCCTGTGTTAATAACCAAGCCAGGTTTTCTTAGACCTCTCACAGGACGGGAGTCCCTGATTTCCCAGGGAGGGCATATGTGTGTCTATACATTAGATTACTACAGTACATGATATTTTTATTCTGAATGTTGGAGCCATCAGGAGAGAATCAGATTCTATTTCTTTGTCTTCTATCCATGCCGAAGCATCTGGTGATCTCCTGATCTAAGAAACCCAAGGAAAAGATTGAGAGCCACCAGGCTGTTCCAGGTCACGATTCTGTGCCTCCCAGGCTTCTTTACAAGGGCTTTTTTAAAATCTTGGTCTGTGTGGTTTTGGTTCCATCTTGGCTTCTCAAATCCACAGACTAAATAGACTGTTTTGTGCAAAGGTTGCACCTTACCCACACCAGTATGGATTCAGGCTGCTGTAGGACTTAGAGGCCCTGGCAGGGGTGGCTGGAGACCTGGCAGTTGGATAGGTGGTATTTTGCAGAACCTATTGAATCATATGGGAAGGAAGAGTGAGCACAGCAAAAGGAAAGGAAAGGTCACCACCATTATTATTTACAGTAGTGTGACTGGTGACATGTGTTAAAAAGAAAGACAGACCGAGGGTAAGCATGAGACCAAAGAACCTGCCATGAGTATGAACTACAGCATCTTATTGTGTTTGTGGTCAGATGGGAGCAGCCTGTGAGACAATGGCTTGGTCGGCCTTTTACTCATCTATCCTCTGTCCATCTGTATCTTTTTCTACCATCTATTGCTCCATCTATTCACTCATCTGACAAGCTGTGCTAGGATACGTGATCAGAGCACTTTGTTTGAACAGTGGTGTGATGTTAATAGTGTATGCAGTTGAATTAACTTAGAATAATTCTTCTACAATATTACCTTTTACTTGGGGGAGGTGTAAGTGAAAATCCATACATTGAAAAGAACCCTTTAAAACAGCTACTTTGTCCTTACTCTAAGACTAGAACAACAAAATCTACATCTAAATAGAGTCTAATAAATATCTCTAAAATAATAATTTTCTTATCACTAAAATATAAAATAAATGCTTATTTATATTCCAGAAAAATTCTGTTTGACAATTAAAATTATGTTTTTTGTTTGTTTGTTTGTTTGTTTGTTTGTTTGTTTGTTTGTTTGTTTTACAGTTTACCCTCTTTGGTTTTTTTCCAGTTAATGTTTTACAGATTTTTGAGTTACTTGCTATATGACTTTGATATTTTTGTTGATTCCATATGGAGGCAGCTATGGTATTTTTCTATTTGCAAGTATGGACTTGGACACTCAGCCAAGCCAGTTTACTTCTTTGAGTCTGAAAAGTAGTTGAATCAGGCCATTAAAAAAAAAAAAATCCAAATTCAAGAAAAATGAACAAGAAATATGTTTGCAACAAATTAGGTTTAGAGTGTTTTGAGGCCAGGGCCAGATTCTTATGACATCTGCCTTCTTGGGGCTCTGCTGATGACCTGAGCAATATGAATTTTAAATGCATCTTAAAAGCTATATCATACTCACTTAAGCTTTTACCATTTCTTAAAAGCATAACCTTTAACCTAGATGCTTATAGGAGCCCCACTGAGCACCTCTTGCCTGCAGGACTGTATGGGAAAGGCAGAATAAGCAAGGATACTCGGTTTTAAATCCATCTCCAATTTCTATAAGTGAAGTCACTGGGATATCATTATTGATGGCCAAAAAGCAAATACACCTATGTAGATTCTTGTGGTATATGCTTATGCTTCAAGATTCAAAGCTGAGAAAACTCCCCCTTGTTGGATGGAAGAAGCTTTAGATCAAGGAGCAGGTAGGAAACACTTGCCTAGGTATTTTCTCTAATCATTCCAAGATGGGCATGGTTTCCATTTTTAGTTTATGAACTATTCCGTTTAAAGCAAATGAATTTAACAATAGTTTGTTCAGAGTTGACCATGGATTTAGAATCAATGAAATTTAAAGCAATGATTGTTGCAATGTTACAATGTACTACAACAGCCTCTTATAGTTTGTCTTCAGGGTCTTTGTGTTTACACAATCTATGGCCCTGCTGATGTTTGCTCAATTTCCATGTAACTTGAAAACCAATACACAGACCTGAAAAGCATAAGCACACACACGAAGTAGAGCTGGGAGAGGCTCAAGCGTGATTGACAAATCAGGCAAGAAAGGCTGTGTGGCAGCCGTCCCTTCTCCAGAGATTAGGTGCATAGACAGTCACCCATATGAGACTCTATAAAGGGAATATGAAATTTTGCCATACTGCATTATGTTTTGCATATCGTGCAGTAAAGGACAGAAGGGTGGGCAGAAATAGGTTTTATTCATTCTACCTTTTCCATATATCCCACCTAATACTTATTGAGTTCACTTCCTTTGGATTAAGAAGTTACCTGTGGAGTATGTCCTATGTGTCGAGTGTTGCTAGACACTCATGAAATATTAGAAATATAGATTTCAGAGTGAGACTTGTTCAGAAAACACCATCCGCTCTGAGTAGCTATAGAAGTGGACATCGCAGGGTAAAGTACCCTAAACCGGTTACCCTAAGCAAGCATGTGTTTGCAGAGGATGGGATGATGGCCAGGGGCTGTAACTTCTTGTTATTTGGCTGCTGATCTCATATAATGATAATGAACCCACTCATAGCTTAAACACACAGTCTTTCTTTACTGTATTTGTGGGGGGAAGGCGAGTAAAGGAAGCTGGAGGTCCAGAGCCTGAGGGAACATTTATTCCTCTGTCTCACACAATGATAAGAAAGATTTTATTGTTCTTTTCCTAGTGAACTTTGAATTCCTCTAAGACACTGAGTTCCATCTCTGGGAGAAGTCTGGGTAGCACTGATAAGCCAGGCTACCCAGGACTTCAAGGGGCTGTCACATTCCTTGTTGGCTAACCAGATTTAATAATGGGGCTTTTGAACAAACTATCCTCAGCATCCTTTCAACCAAAGTGTAGTATTTAAACAAAACAAAACAAAACTCATTAAGTTCAACCTTATATCATCCATCGTAACAAAACTGGGTTTTGCAGAAGGCCCAGTGGTGCATGTGAATGTGATGTGTGCTGTGAAGACCATCATTACACATGACCTTAAGCTAGTAATGGCAGGGCCTGAGCCCTAAGAAGAGAGATTCAGATTTCAATTCCCTTGTGAACCAAAATATGTGGGCTAAGGAAAAATTCTAATCCTCCATGCTGGTGTTTTAGCCTTTGTCCTGTGTTAGCCTTTGTCCTGTCTCCTTCCTGGACTGCCAAGTCTTAAGTGCCACTAACAGAGGAGAGGGACTGACCCAAGCTTTCCTTTCTTCTATTATTTTTCCCAAATGAGTGAAGTTGCTAATGGCAAACATCAAACCCCAAATAGAGAGGAGCGGCAGGAGGTCTGGATCAATGGCCCCAGGAGAACTGAGAATTGGCTGTAATTATAATAGACCAGAAGGGGCTCTCCTAGTTCCTAACTAGTTTTCTGCCTAATTTTGGCTAAGTTTTATTTAGGAAAGAATCTTCACAGTTGAAGGGGAAGCTTTCCTTGACCTGAGATGCCTCCAAAGCCTTCTGTACATGAGGCTGTTACCCTTCCTGAAGACCAGAACCCTGCACTCCTTTGGGGCCGCACACAGAGGCAATGTTTCTTTTTTACACGGGGAAAGATGACGCAGTGACCTACCATTGTCAGCAAGGCTTTCGGGGGCTGTTGTTTTGAATTCCCTTCAGGACCCATGAGGTCACATGGGATAGAGTTCACCAGGTGGAAAAAATTCCAGTGTTGGCTATATCCGTCCATTCAATACTGTTTCCATTTGTTTTTTTTCTTCCTGGGCTCTGATTCTGAATCTACCTGCATGATGATTTAGGCTGGGGAATGTCTTGTTTGGAATGTCTTTAGGACCCTCTGTAAGTGGGGCAAACATCCTAGAAAGTTTCTCTTTGCATAGAAACAAGGTTAGAACGATCTGATATTTTCTGATACCCCTGACCCTTTGGTCAGGCCATCAGCCACTGTCCTCTTTATTTTGTTACAGAATAAAGTGGCTTTTATTAGTCCACATTGCTCCAGCCGAGTTCCTACAGACCCAGTTTAAAGAGCCCTTATGTTTGTACCTGTGTCAAGGATTGAGGTTTTCCACTGAGATGTACCTTGTGAATAGAATGAATCTTGTTTTGGGGAGAGGAGCTATTTCCTACTTCCACTGATCTCCTTGACTTTTTGATCCCCAAATTTTCTCCTCCTGAGGCCTGAGGGTGGGAGGGAGGGAAGGCGGCATTGACACCTTTCTTTTTCTTTCTTTCAGATCCAGAAGAGTAGAAAGACCTCACATAGACTGAGGCTGCCAGTGTCTCCTGCCATTTTAGCTGAGCTTCTGCATTCTCCTCCTTCCACAAAGACCTATATCTGGGGAAGGTGTACAGCTTTCAAACCCGAGTCCCACATTTGGTCTTCTCTCATGCTGTCTCTTCCCAGGGGCCTCTGGGGTTGACTTGTCTTAGAATTATGGGGGATTTTTCCCCTAATCACACAAGCCCCGCTTGAGTTGTTTTTTTCTGTTTTTGGTTTCGTCCAATCCCTAAAGCAGCAGTCAAACGTGAGAGGCCATTTTACAATCCATTACTAATAATTTGGCTTTCACAGCACCTGCTGAGCCTGTGTGAAAAACTGACATCCCCAATGTGCTGAATGAGACTTGGAAAAGTCCCCAATACAATGACTGCCATTTTGGTTTTGTGAGTGCTGTTAACTTAGAATGTTGCCTTTCATATTGGCTCATGATGGTAACTATAGCCATGCTGGCCTTCAGCACAACTAAAGTGAAATGTCAATCTCTAGTTCTTTTTTTCCAGTTAAGAAAGTTTATTTTCTCTGGTTATTTAAGGCTTAAAATTTGTTCTTATGGGTTTTTTCCTACTTGTATAATATGGAATTGTCTTTTAAGAAGAGATTATTCTATAGGAATATGTGTTTGTTGCTTAATTTATTATATGTAAATTCATTAATATAAAGCTGAATATGTTAGCTGATGGCCATACTGTCAGTGGAATCCCCAGTGTTTTCACTGGGTAGCATCCATCACTAAGAGGTCACTGAAATGTTGACCACTTCCTGGTTCTCTTCTTTTGGGTATCTGTAAGTTGACTTCATTACTTTATGAACTTTTTAGGAAGAGAAGTGATAAAGGACCCTGAATCAGAGAGATATGTTAGGTAATAATTTTCATTTTAGTGAGATTTTAATACCATGAAGGAGTTGATTAATAGCACAAATAGAAAATAAAATTAATAGATTTGTCATGGAAAGAGGATAAAAATAGGTTTATCCTATTTTTATTATGAAGCCAAACAGCAAATAGGAGTCAGTAGAGTGCAAGGAAAGTATGATTTTTCTCTCCCATGGTGTTATTTGGATATGAATGTTTTTATTGTGTAGTTTTAGGTCCCTTCTGAAAGCAAAACATGTCATATTGAATAATAACAGTAAGAAAGCAAGCTAGATAATGGGATTGAATGGATTCCATAGATTTCATCTCTAAATTAAAAGTATAAAGATAGATATTTTAAAGTATCTGTATTGTTAAAATGAGTTATTGGTATTTCCTCAGTAGTTAAAGAAGAATGTGTGTGGTCCTTATGATCTCTCGACTCACTAAAACAGACTTCAGCAGGAAGATGTGAAGAAAGGTGTTGCCTGGAACACACAGTAGCTGATGTTTACACAACTTTTCTGTTGGTTGTACATTTGGCCTCATCACAACACCGGCACTTTTCCACTGGCCTGCTCTCCTTACAGTAAATCATGAGATTTCAGATTTAAATGACTTTGGGGACATATCAGGTCAAGTGTATGAATAGAGCAAGCTATGTAATATCTAATTATTATAATACAAGGCAATTTGCTGGTCTTTAATATCAGGAGGCAGTAAGGAAGAGTAAATGTTAGGGGATTGCTGAGGGTGGTTCTTAAGGAAAAGTGAGGGTGGTCAGGTATTGGTGAGGCAAAATGGTAGGAACTGTTGAGGTAGATGCTGCCATAAGAAGGCAGGAGTTCAATATCATGGGTTATTTTTGTACTGTCTAAGAACAGGGCATCCTGGGTACCCAGGGTCTGTAAATCTCCAAAGTTGTACACATTGACATCTAACTCAGATGCTTACACTGCACCAGTCAGACAAAATGTGCTCGTGAGCTGCAGGCAAACCAGGAACTTGCAAGTTGTGTTCTTGAAGGTAGAAAGATTCTGATGTCATTTAAATGCAATCAAGTATATACCTATGTCCTTAGAACATGGGCCTTTTACCTCACATCTATTCTGTAATTTTTTTTTTTTATATGAAGCATTTGGGCAGTTGATACAGAAGGCCTACTGCTTCATTTTATAATCTAGAAGACAATGCTAAACAATATTTGAAAAAATAGGAATATAGCCATTTTTTCTAAAGCCAATAAAGATAGAAATGTTTTACATTTGCTATTAGCCATTAATGAGTTGACAAAGAGGCGGGGGAGAGCTTCATACCATTCCACTTTTCTCAGAACACTCAGGAGATACAAAAGCTCTGCTCACTTAGGCTTATGCTTTAATTTCTCAAGCGTTAAGGCACATTGAATAAAAACAGTCATTTGTTTTTAAAACATGCAAAACACATCACTGCGCTCTGAACTGATCCTAGACTTGATAACACACTAGAATAATTATTCCAGGTCTGTATTCACGGGGAGGGTGGGGGGTGGGGTACTATTTCCAAAGCTGGAGCATGTTTTTCATGGGTTTTACTATTCTTGAAAAGGCTTCCTTCAAGTTTTGCATTAACATCCCACCAGGATTATCCAACCGGCCCAATCACTCATCTTGCTCTGGCTTAGGCACACAACAAGCAGTGCACACCACAGCTACAATGAGAAACTGTAGACACAACAGTGGCCTCATGCTCATTAGTATATAACAGATCCAAGGCCTTTCATCTTCTGGGTGTAACACAGTAACTGGAGCGACACTTGAGCTGCATCTCCCATTAACAAAACCAGCCCATATCGATTTGTGTCATTGTGGGTGGATCTTAGGACAGAGTAACTGATTCTTACAGAAGTCAGTATTTTATTTCTCATTCACAGCTGTCTGTCCTAGTTGGTAAGTTTCAATAGCTTATGGAAGCAACTAAAGATGCATGTCTAACCATAAATGGGCATTCTTCTGCTAGCCACTTGTTCTTGGAGTTTTAAAAAAAACATCTGACAGGATTCCACACACTGATAGCCTTAGCTATTAAAACCATGCTGCACACCAAAGCCAGACAACCTAGTGTTACACATTCATCTCATTTGTGCAATCTCCAATGTCACGTTATCCACCTCCAACTATGCCTTTAGAAAGTGTAAAAAGGAGAAGAATAAAATACTGTTATCATGAATGTGTGTGTGTGTGTGTGTGTGTGAGAGAGAGAGAGAGAGAGAGAGAGAGAGAGAGAGAGAGAGAGAGAGAGAGAAGAGGAGACTATTTTGTGTTCCACATTATAGGAGTGAGGAACTTGAACTGTCTCTTATCTCACAGATCACTTTTCATTAGACATATTGATAGGGTGGGTAGGTAGATGAATGGAGAGCTAATATATATTTTCTTCAGATTTTTTAATGTCTGAGTAGAGATTTTGATAATGAGAAACATTTTCTAATGTTCTGCCATTAAGTGTGAGGAAAGCAGTTAATAAAAAGCAGAAACTCCTGTCTCATAGTAAAACAGAGAAGATTCCAGAAATGGAAGTCTGACTGTAGCAACACTTTCTAAATAAAAGTGATTGGAGAAGGTTTTCTCCCAGTCAGACACTTTATTCTGACTTTGAGATGCCCCCCCCCCCCCCCACAACACACACACTGCCAGACTTACATTCAGCCAACACTCAGGAAGCATGAGCAGAACTGTTAGGTGGGGTCTTATCGCCCCCTTTCAATGCAAACTTTAAATTTCCCTCACCAGATGTTCAGCATCTTCATCATCCACAGGGCTGCAGTCAGGAGACTTGGAGACTTGCATTCTGGGTAAAGGCAGACGTATTCTGATTACACCAATAGCTTATCACAGGAGAGGGGAAACATCAGGCTATTTGGGGAAATTAGTAAAACCACCAAGTGCATGAAAACAGATTAAAATTGTTTCTATGGTCTTACAATTTGAGAAAGAATAAAAACATGAAACCAATGAAATGAAGTTTTCCAGGGAATGATGGATCAAGTAGGATGATGGCACTGACCTCCCTCAAACACTCATGACTCTGCTTAGAACCCAGGTTGAAACTTGGACTTTCTTGGAGCAAATAGGAAATACGATTCGTGAAGCATGAGGAAGCACCACACAGTCTATTCTGCCAGCAGCATGGTGGGCACAGTGCCGAGCTGCAGCAAAGCCAAGTGTTACAGAGCATAATGTTTCGATAATGATGTTACATTGGTTCTTATTCTTGAACAAATGAGAAATAATACTTGTAATTCATCAACAGCGATCTGTGATTAAAGGCCTCATTATCACTTTGAAAGTGAGTACAATGAGAAACCAGTAATGACAGAAACAGTGTTTTTGTGAAACCAGGAGATTCATTACCCTATGTCCAAGCAGGGACGCTAGTGGGCACAGAGGTGGCATTGGCATCTGGATGCAACCAGGGCTATCTATAGATTTTGCTAGATTGTTAACAGCTGTGAGTCTAGTGAGGTTGGAAAATGGAAGGTTCTCGGTGGACATTCATATGGTGAAAGTGCTCTCTCTCCTTGAGATCATCAGTGTTGAGCAAGAACTGCTTCTTATAAGGCAAGAAGCAATGGTGAGGAGCAGCAGGAAACCTGGATGGAGAAGTTGATGGTTAGCTCTGAAGATTAAATCCTAGTTATCTTCTATATCATGCTCCTTCCCATCTTCAGTTAAAATATTGACATATTAGAGGTGAATGCTTTTGATCAAGTGGAAGCTCGTTAACCCTGGTAGTGGAAGGCTTTCATGATATGCTCACTGTTCCCAAACTAAGTGGTCATTGCCGAGCCTGAAGCAGTGGGATTGGTGAGATATTTTAGCTTACCCAGGGCACACTTGTCCAGTTTTCCCTAGGGATTCCTCTACCTTCTGGGTGACTGTTGGCTTTAACAGTCCACACTCAGTGTCTTTTCTGGAGTGGCCAGCTTCAGCCATGGCCTCAGAGACTCCCACAGGCATTCTTCATGGGAGCTGATATGTATGCTTGCAAAAGCACTCCCAGGCAAGCTCACTAGAGCCCTGTGACTGAAATGGCTTTTAAAGACGTGCTCAGGAAGCACAACTTTGTTACCTTTGCTCCTCTTGTGTGTTCTAGTCTAGGGAGAGGGCTTTGTATACTGCTACCCCTGTCTTCAAATAGGTATATGTGTGATGTGTGTGATGGTATAAAAGTATTCACAGATTAATACATATAACTTTACAGTGAAAAATCTACAGCCATACATACCATCCAGTGATGGATTCTAGAAACAGACTGTAGAGAATTACTTTCCTTTTTTTCTTGCCTGTATGATATTTTATACAATTTTATATACTGTAAGATTTTAAAGTATTTTTGCTATTTTTATTTGTAGACCTTGGCTAGGGTTTTATCAGCTCTTGTGCTTCCTGTAAAATGACAGCCCTTGCATCACTTTTAAATATTCTCTCCCTACTCCATGTCTTTCCCTCTGTGGTTCCTTTCTTGTCTCTAATTTTTTGGAATTTCCCAAATCTCTTTTGTTGATTCTACCCAGATAAACCATTCTACTTGCAATATCATTTGAGCATACAGGAACACCAAATAATGGGGGGTGAGACACATTTTCCAGTGTAATCTGAGTGAGGAAGTATTATATGTTAAAAGGTAGGTAGGAGTAGGTATGTGAGGAAGAAGGGGTATATTGATGAAGAGAAGCAAGGAACAGGGAATCTAAATGAGAGGAAGTGATTCAAAGCAAAGTAGACCACTTCTAGGGTAAAACAATGCCATTGTTTTCCTTCACTGTAGGACAATTCTTTTTTTTTTTTTTTTTCTCCCCTGGATTAGACTCATTCCTTGTAGGGAGCTGCCTTGGTCCTGGCCTCATAAGAATTGAAGGTGGAGATGCTAAGCCTTCGACTCTGTGGCCATTCAGATCCAGAGAGCTAGGTTTGTGGGAAGTGTCTGAAACAGTATCAAGAACACTTAGCAGAACTCTGAAGAAGGCAGGAAGCCAGTCTTCCAGATAATGCTGCGTACATAGTTGTGAGAAATTAAGAAACTTATTGTTGTGTGCTGCAGATGCCTTTTCCAAGACGGAAGATAGAGAATGGCCTGTCTGTACTTTGTGGCATAGTATCATGGACTTCCCTGATGTGAATGAGTCTCATACAGACAGACTGTGGGTTTAAGCTTGCACTTATGTATCACAAGGCAAAGGGATGACCATCTGTTCTAAGGAAGAGCATTCTGTTCCCTATGGTGCTGCTGCTTCATGCTAAAACTTATTCAAACACTGTAACATCACACCTCCAAATGCAAAGTCAAAGCATGGGATTCATGTAAAACAGAGTGCCAAACTGCTGTTAAAAAATTAAAAATATGTTTATTGTAAATCTTTATTGCACAAAAGAGCCTGATAATCCTTCATGTCTAATTCTCCCTAGCATCTACTAATAAATAAGTAATTGTATGTTCTTCTAATTGTCAAATAAAAACATGAGTTAACCTCTTAATCGGAATTTGAAAAAAATGAAAAGGCTGCTTTTTTTTTCTTGTAATTGTTGGTTTTTGTGGTCCACATTTTATGCCAAATTGGTGGCTGCCAGAACTCGCTCTACCATCCATCACTTGCACTCTCCTGGGCAGTGCTCATGTAGCAGCTACTTCTACTGCATAGTGGTGGATATTCAGAGAGCATATCTGCCATGTTCGTGTAGATATTTTGGGCTGAAGCATGTGTTAAATAGATGATCAGAAGCTAAAGTTGCTGTTCCTGGAGTTAGGCTGGCTTTTTTTAAAAAAAAAAAACAAATCCAAACACAATGATATTATACTCCTGGATGCCAACTTTCTAAACTGGTGTTTTTTCCTCCATTCTTGGAAATGTTTTCCTGACCTTCAGAATAGACCAGCATTAATCTAGTTTTTCTCCTTATCTTTGAATAGAAGCCCTTTACTATCCCAAGATCGATACCCAGCTGCTAACTTCAAAGCAGCCACTAAGAGGCACACTCTTGCGGAGATGAAGTGTGCTACACAATTACTCGGCTGTGGCTCTGCGTGTTATTCTAGCACAGGAACTCTGTTGGATTACTACCCGCCTTGTAAATTACAGCCTTCAGCAATGCATTTCTGCCTGGGGATTTTGGTTGTTTTATAATAAAATTGCTGTTACCAGATTATGGATAATAACTTAGAGTCACTTGTACTACCCCATCCCACAGTTAATCACTGTCAGTATGTCATTGTGTTTCCTAAGGTGCATGTTTACACAATTAAGGTCATACAGTGTACTCAAGTAATCATTATGGCTCATTCATATGAGTGTGTAAGCATTTTTCTGTTTTTTTTTTTAAACCTCCTCATTAATATAACTTCAGTGCAAGCATAATACAACATTTCATCTTGCAGTTCTGGTACAGTTTACCACCTCTGTCCTGTTGATCAATAAAGTTTGATACTTTCAGTTTTACATCTTAATTTTAAATAACAAAATTAATCCATTTGCATAATAGGTATTGTCATACTTTAGAATATCTTGACTGGACAAATTGCTAGGTGTAGTTATAAGGTCAAAGGTTATACATATTCTGGGCATGTCTAATGCCCAAAGCACATTCAGTTGTTAAATGAGCTATATTTCAACATCATAAAATGCTAATATCTGAAGACCTCTTACTGTTGGTTCTTTGTGATGAACAGACAGTTAAGTCTCCCCAGGGCAAAGAGAACTGATGGTTTTCTGTGGGGAAAGTGCATGTAACACTCAGGTAGGTGCAGGTCTATATAGCTAGAGGACAACTCTTTGGGAAGTTCAGTTCATGATCTTCCACACGTTCAGTGATTCCTCAACTGGAGGGAGACCCTGATGCCCTTTCTATTAGTATTTAAAATGACACACAAGATCATTTGTTCTGAGACATCAGCCTGCTACCATAGGTCACTTGGAACACAAAGATGTCACCAGATACACTTAGCAACAGTGACCAGAAAGCTATGACCATGATAAGGGCAGACATTTATAACCTGCTTAAACAAATTGACTTAAACGCCTCCTATGTCAACATTTTTCCCACCATGGCCTTTCTATACTCATGCCCTGTGACATGTGGTTGTATTTATTATAATCTGGCTATTACCAGACTGTTCATATTGAAGATATTTGGTCCCATGGGGCTCTTAAATCATTACTTTTCATGACAGGCTTGTGCTTGGCCATGCTACCCTATTTTGTAGAAAGGAAATGAATTGTCTGAGTTAAGTCACAAATCACTTGGGTTTCTCACAAACCACAGGCTGTCCTGTCTCAAGTGTGTGTGTTCACCTTGTAGGTGGCAGCCTTGGTGGTCACTTCCATCTCTTTTCCCTTCCCAGCCTCCTGAATAATTGGATTCACTGCCTTTTGGCTGAACTAGCCTAGTACATTAATTTGAAATAACTGAAAGCTATTTGTTTGTCAAAGGACACCAGTCACATATGCTGCCCTGCTGACATTTCTACTCTGAGCTGACTGATTATGTTGTTTATTCTCTAAACTTTTACAAGGGCAGTTTAACTTTTGATCTTAAAGTTCTCATTTCCCAAAGATGACATATTTCCATCTCTGTGCATTGTATTCTCTCTCTCTCTCTCTCTCTCTCTCTCTCTCTCTCTCTCTCTCTCTCTCTCTCTCTCTCTCTCTCTCTCTCACACACACACACACACACACACACACACACACAATTCCTTTAGAATAAAAATCAAACAATAATGAACTTTATTACACTTCATTGTTTACAAAGCACTCTTATATGACCATCAAAATTATTTCCAGAAATTAGTATTTTTTAAAGTGTAATAGTTGTAGAAAGTAAAATTTGTATTAATATACTTGCTTATTCTTTGGTATATCTTAAAACTAAAGTTTCATAAATTGAATATGCTTTTTAAGAAAGCAGAGTGAGAACTGGGAAGATGGATGGCACAGTTGCTAATGTGCTCACCCTGAAAGCGTAATGGCATGAGTTTGATTTCCAAAACCCACCTTAAAGAAAAGCTGGGTGGTATGGTACATGCTTTTAACTCCAGCACTTGAGAGGTGAAGATGGGTGGAACTCTGGGACTTTCCGACCAGCCACCTAACCTCCTGTCTTACTCTTCAGTTACTGTGAAGAGACACCACAACCAAGGAATCTTGTAAAAGAAAGCATTTAACTTGGGTCTTAAGGTTTCTGAGGGTAATAGAGTCCATGATCAATTATGGCAAAAAGCAGACAGGGATGGCACTAGAGCAAGGCTGAGAATTTTATTTCTTGATACACAGACAGCAGACAGATAGGGGGAGAGAGAGAGAGAGAGAGAGAGAGAGAGAGAGAGAGAGAGAGAAGAAAGAGAAGAGAGAGACCTGGTCTTGTATGGGATTTTGAAACCTCAAACCCCACCTCCAGTGATAAACCTCCTGTAACAAGGCCATACTTACTCCAACAAGGCTACAGCTCCCAATCCTTCCTAAACGGTTCAACTAACCAGGGGACCAAACATTCAAAAATATGAGATTATGGGGGCTATTATCATTCAAACTGCCATACTTACTCAATGAATTTCATACCACTAAGATACTCTGTTCTAAAGACAAAGTAGACAGTGACTGAAGAATGACACCCATGGCTGCTCTCTGGTGTCTACACTTATATGTGTGCATGCACACATGAAATAGATACATGTACATAACAAAAGACCGGACCAGAGGGAGGAAAACGGGAAAAAAAGAATAAAAGTGGAGTCATAAAATATAACTAATAGCCCAAGACACTTTCTTTATGTGCAAATGCATAGCAAAGAACCTCCCCAGTTCCCAACAATAAGTCTTAAACTCTATCTGAGTTTCTTGGAAGCCTGAATATATATGGGCAGAAATCACTTAAAATTTCATATCATCTGTGTGGCTAAAGCACATCAGTGATTCAGGAAAAAGATGGCTCCCTAGACATCTCAAAAAGTGTCTTCACTGAGTATCTGCTCTCAAAGTGCCAGGGGCTGTCTTAGAATTGTTGTTGGTATTATCATTATTATCATTATTATTACTATTATTATTATGTATTGCTATGAAGAGTCTCCATGGCCATGGCAACTCTAATAAATAGAAACATTTGAGGTGGCTCTCTTCTAAGTTCAGCCCATTACCATCATTATGGGGAGCATAGTAGTGTGAAGACAGATGTGGTTCTGGAGCTAAGAGTGCTACATCTTGACCCAGAGTTAACAGGAAGTCAACACACTGTGCCATATCCTGAGCATAGGAAACCTTAAAGCCTGCCCCCACAATGATGTACTTCCTCCGACAAAGCCACACCTTCTAATAGTGGCACTCCCTATAAAAATGTAATAGTGGCAGTTACATTCAGACTGCCATAAGGGCTCAGGTTTCTGCATATAGCACTATGATCCTAAGTCTCACCAAGATTAAAATATACTATCAGAAATGAATATGAAGTCCCCAATGGAGCCATAATAGGTAATCAAACATTCAAATATATGAACCTATGGGCCTATTCTTATTTAAACCGTAGCATTTAATCCCCTGGCCCCTAGATGTTTATAGCCATATCAGAAAGCAAAATGCATTTAGTCCAATTTCAAAAGTCCCCAGTCTTCATTAGTCCCAAGATGATTTAAAAGTCTAAAGACTAAACCCTCAAATCAAAGGGCTTAGAGCTCCCTCTCCTTCCAGTTCTGTTGACTACGACACAATTCTCTTTCTTGGTGAGGTTTCTACACCCTATTTGAAGCTCTTAATAGTTATCCCACAGCTCTGGCATTTTCAATATCTTGGGGTCTCCAACACAATCAAGACTTTAACAACTTCAGGCAATAGCTTTTCTAAGCCTCCATGCAAGGGACTCCCTTCTGCAAGCCTGGCCTCATTTCTTCCCCTAACTGCAGAAGAAGATCTCACCTCTTTACTCTTGTATTCTTGACTCTAATGTCAGAATCATATGGCTGAAGGATGCTAACTTCTGCTTGCTTGGGGTGGGACTTGCCTTCCTTCAAATATTACATTTGTATAGCCAGAATTTTCTGGCCTGTTCAGCCTGAGATCCAGACCTGCAATTCCATAGCTGCTTAGCTCCAAATAATCACACAAAGGCTTATACTAATTACAAGCTGTTTGGCTTATGACTCAGGCTCATTACTTGCTAGCTCTTTCAACCTAACCCATTTTCAGTAATCTGTGTATTGCCACATGTCTCATGCCTCTGTTACTTTACATCTTGCTTCCTTGGGTACCAGCTCACGGAGTCTCCCCTGACTCCGCCTTCCTTCTCCCTTATCTATGCTTATAATTCCTATTTGCCTCTAAGCTGCTTTGCCATAGGCCAAAACAGTTCTTTTATTAACCAATAATAAAGCATATTCACTGAACACAGAAAGGCATTCCATATCACATTTGTATCAACTTTTATTTGTTGATACTTTGTTGCATAGGCTTTCCTTAAGTTCCCATTTCTGGTTGGAAGCTTAGTGAGATTTTGCTTTGAGGGCACCCCCCCCACACACACACACACTATTCCATTATGCATCAGACTTTTCTTTTAACTTCTCACCTCTTTGAGCACAAGACTTACCTCCAACATTAAATTTCTTGGTATTCAGTTTACTCCTCAAACTGTGCATTTTATATTTCTTTTTGCCCTGTTAGCTCTTTTTCATTGTAGATCTGCTTAAGAGTGATCATTAATAGCCATATGACACCATGAATAATAGGCTATCTTGAAATTTCCTCTGCTAGGGAACTTAATCCAAAAGTCTTTCATTTAGTCCCCAGAGATCTTTAGGACACAGGTGGAAAACAGCCCCAGTCTTTGACAGAATATTGTAAGAATGGTTTATAGAACAGTTGCTAATATTATTCCCCTATGCATTCTCTTGAGCTGAACCTCCACAATCCACATTGCTCTCGGCACAACTATCTTCCAAGCTTCTATAAGAATGGTCCATTAAGTCACACTTATAATATTTAACTGCCTTCCAAATCCAAAGTCCCAAAGTATTACAATAAAAAAACATAATGTTGTTATTCCTCTTACATAGTTGGGTCCTGGCCCTTACCCTCCAATCCCTGCTGTGCAGAGTCAGTTATTGCGAGGGGTTTTGATGAGACATATCTAGAGTTTGCTATCCTGGTTCATAAGTTACACAGCATGTCTGACCATGCCCAGGGATACTGAATGTTTGGCAACAGCTGCCAGTGACCTTTATTGGAAAGAGGTAGCTGAGGCCATAAGGTCAGGCTATCCAGAGGGAAAGGTACCTGGACAATGGGCTGAATGAGTTTTGCCACCTGCTGCTATCAGTCAGCGTCTGAGGGAGATGTGAGATGCCAAGGGGTAGACAAAATGAGCCACAACCTGTGGCTGTCCCACCACACCACATAGTGGAGGAAATAATACCTGACATATGCTACTAAATAAGACCACCGATACCATTAATGGCTTACATTATTTGAATTGTTGACTTAAAGGATCCCACAGCCACCCCCCAAACATAACAAATTATGGCCAAAACTGTTGGCTATCCTACACAGGTTGATGGCAAGACCCTGTTGCTAAAGACACCACATACTTGCTCTCATAGAACATGAAGAAATTGAGCTGATAATAAACTGGAATGTAGCCAGAAGTTTTCTGTCCCATCTGGGCCTCTTGATCCAGACAAAGCTCTACCACCCACAGTCCTGCAGCTGCTTATAAAATAATTACCCAGAGGCTTATATTAATTACAAACTGTTTGGCCCATGACTCAGGATCATAGCTCTTACAAAATAACTCAACCTATTTCTATCAATCTATTGTATTGCCACATGGCTCTGTGGCTTTACCTGCACTCTATTATCTCTTTATTTCTGGACAGCAGTCTACAGCTTTTTCCTGACCCCACCCTCCTTCATCTTTATCTCTGTTTGGATTTTTTACCTGCTTCTATGCTGACTTGTCATTGGAAAAAGCAGCTTCTTTATTAACAAATGATAATAAAATATATTCACAGCATACAGAAAGATATCCCATATCACTTCCCCATTTCTATCTAATCAAAAAGTTAGGTTTTAATTTTCACATAGCAAAATTACATATAACAAAACAGTTATCAAGCAAGAATTACAGTTACAATATCTAGTCTATTTGTATTTAGTAAAATTAAAGAAAATAATCTACCACCTATCCTATTTTTGTGAGGCTAAAGTTCTATATCTAATTTATCTTTTATTATAACTAAGTAAAGCTATAATTATAACTATCTAACTCCATCAAAGACCACAGGATATAATATTATCTGAGTAAAAAGAAAGTGCATTGTAAGCAGTTTCCAAAATTCTAGAATGACAGACAAATCTGGATGGTTGGGCAGTCACCCAAAGTTCTTCTGTAATGTTGGGGTATCTGTCTTCAGCCTACAGGCCTAGAGTCTCTGAAAGACTTTTTAGTGAAGCAGGAAATTTGAAGAGCTGTTCTACCCGTTTTAGCAAGGTTCATTATTTGTTTCTCCCTGTATCCTATAAAATGTCTGGCAGTTTTCTCTGTGAAGCAGGATCCTAAAGAATCATCTATGAATATTCTGGCAAAGTCTAGTGGTCATTTCCTATGGGTCCTGAATGTCCAGTTTATATAGCATACTGTCAAGCAGTCAAGGAAAGGTCAATTTCTTGCTTAGTGGCTAAATTTTGACACAAAGAAAGTAAATTCTATATGGAGTTTCTTTGATGCCCATCATCCTTTTGAAGTAGATTGGTACTACCTGAAACTAACATGTCTCACTGTCCAGAAAAGACTAAGTTCTTTAAAATATTATAGATGTCATATTCTATAGGTCTTTGATGTATTTGCAGATTACCTATCTGAAATATATCTTTGTATACCTAAAAAACTAACAAACATGACTGTAAGTTTGATTATTATAGTTGACTCTCAATCTACATTTCTTAATTATACATTATAATTTTAAAGGAATTATATAAATATATCTTAAACAACAGTAGAAATATGCATACAGTATAAAAATTTACTTTAAATTTTTATACGTAAACTAAAATCCATATCAATGTAAAGTATTTAAAATAAGTAGTTGCTTTTAAAAAGTAGATTCAATAATCTACACTTTTATCCTATCATATCTATATCCTCCTTGATTCTTTAGAAAGAGATATGGTCAATAACCAAACCCTCTAAGTAAAGACAAGCACCTATAATCTGTTTTTTTTGGGGGGGGGGAATGTTGGCATGGCTGTTTGGGGATGCTGGTAATCTTTGAGATAACCTGAAGATGGATCATCTTAGCAGCCTTGAAGCTTCTGTGGCTATTTGATCATCTGGGACATCTCTTCCCATCAGAGATTTTTCAGGGGTCTTCCTTGATCAAACCATATTAGCCTGGAAGCAATCCACAGGTTCTCATCTTCTGCGGAAATAAAAGCAGAACCTCTTTTCCAAAGCAACATATCCTTAGGCCAAATTTCAAAGTCAACTTAACTTTCAAGTATATAGTGTTGGTTTAACTTATAAGTCTTTACAATCAAATATCTTTCAGCAGTTAGCTCATTAACAATAAAAAAATTAAAATAGTACACAAATATATATACATATATATTCCAGACTCTGTATTTTTTCATTTTTACATGGATGGATATTTCTCTCATATTATTTTTATTGTCCCTTTAAAGACTTTTTTTAAAAACTATTTCTTTATATTCTCATTTTCCTATTTATTCCAAGCCTATGTGCATTTTTTACACACATATTAACCCTTCTAGAGGTTTCCACCATCTGAATCTGTTTTTATTGCATATCTTTAATCATGTTTTGACCAGGAGAGTTTTAAATTGCTAAACTGTGTGGCTAGGACCCTTTGCTGCTGGCTCCACCCTTTTTGGTTTTTCAACACGACAGAGGTACCAATCAGTCAAGCTTACCTTCCCAATTCTGGGAAACAGTATTAAGTATCATGGAGCTGTGTTTTTAAGACCACAGCTGTGCACCCAAACCTGAAAGCAGTTGGTGGTAGAAGCCTCTTAGTACCATGGCTGTTAAAGAGGCTGTAGAAATTAGCTATGCAGCTTAGCTCATGGCAGCTGGTAGCTGGTTACATCTTGCAGGCAGCTTCCAGGAGTCTCTGGCTTGCTGCTGGAATGAGACTGTGGGACTAGTATGTTTGGCTCTGGTTCTGTGCATTCAAAATCTTCTTAAAACTTTTTCATTGGCCCAATTTGGGTACCACTTGTAGCTGGAAGTTTTCTGTCCCATATAGGCCTCTCAGTTCAGACAAAGCTCTCCTAACTGCAGCCACTTATAAAATAATTACTCAGAGGCTCATATTAATTACAAACTGTTTGGCCCACAGCTCAAGCTCATTACCAACTATCTCTTACAAGCTCAAGTTATTCCTATAACTTGTATTAATAGAAATCCTTGGCTCTGTGGTCTTAGATGTGTTCTATTATATCTTGATTTTTGGGCAACAGCCTGCAGCATCTTTCTGACACTGCCCTCCTTCTTTATCTCTGCTTGAATTTCTCACCTTCCTCCAAGATGTCTTTCCATAGACTAAAACAGCTTCTTTATTAACAAATAGTAATAAAGTATATTCACAACATACAAAAAGACATCCCACATCATGGAAGTTCCACCCTTACTAACTGCCACTCATAGTGATGGAAGGTTCTATACATGCTTCTGAAGGAGAAAAATAAGGAGAAAGGTAATTATTAATTATTGCACAAATCCTAATAGGTATTATAATTAAAAAAAAAACCCAAACCAGATATTGGAGAAAAGCTGACCAATCAGAGAGACAGAGGAATAAGCCACAGCCACTTCTCACCTCACCAGCTCCTCAGTCAAAAGGGAAGGGTTGAAATCACGTCTCTTCAACCTTATATCTCTTTCTCTACCCAGCCATTTAACTTCTTGCTTCAAACTTCAACTAAAGGCATGTGTATTTCCCACGTACTAGAAGCAGAGGCATGGGATCACAAGGGCTGAGATTTGGCCTTGAACTCACAGAAATCCAGACAGGTATTTGCCACTACCTCCCAAATGCTAGGACTGAAGGTGTGTGTTACCACTCCCTGACCGACCTTTATAACTCAATCTGTGTCTGGCTCTGTCATCTGATCTTCAGGCAAACTTTATTAGATACACAATATATCATCACAGTTAATGGCGTCCAGCTGTAAACCCTGCAATCTACAACAATGTTTTATGGGGATCCCACCAGACATGACCACAGACACAGTTTATAGTCAATTGAAAGTCTATTCCAACCAGTTGGGGACTATACTCATGTATTAAAACATAAGTGTATTTCCAAGCAGTTAAAGTAAGGTGCTCTTAAAGGTAAAACCACATACTTATTTCTTAATTCTGCAGCTTCAGGAAAAAGTTTTGTATAAGCAAAAAGTTTAATAGAAGCTAAGATTTAGTTTGCTAAAGGGGGAGGTTTGCACAAGCAGGCAGTTTAATAG
The DNA here is from genome assembly GCA_033318265.1 of Phyllotis vaccarum. NCBI lineage: Eukaryota > Metazoa > Chordata > Mammalia > Rodentia > Cricetidae > Phyllotis > Phyllotis vaccarum. The sequence continues at coordinate 83,511,547 of JARWLC010000014.1, read as the reverse complement.
GAGCTAAAATAAGTTAACTGAGACATTTTGACTTGGGTTTCCAGAATAAGAGTTGGGCAGTTTCTCATGGGATTCTCCATCAAGAAAGTCAAATTCTAGTTAAACCTTAAATGGCCTTAGCAAGAGTAAAAGATAAAAGAATCTGTGCATTGGATTGCCCTGTGGTTCCTGCAAGATATGTCCACTCGTGCAATAGTGGAATGGATGTTAGGGAAGTAACTAAACACTTTTAAAATTAGATTTAAGGCTCACTTCATGAAATGGAACTAATACCTGACATTTTTAATGAAGCTAAGGAATTGAAACAAAAGACACACTGATTACTACTGTTCTGCTAAATTAAAATAGTAATAAAACAACTCTTAATGATGTATTTCTATACCCAGAGATACCTTACTATTCAACCCTCATCAGGGAAGCATATTGCAGTAGATGGCAGTTAACACAGAGAACCACAACTGGACAGTGTACAGGGTGAGAGTGGTCTTTATCATACCTCCCTCCCCTCAAGGGACCAGTGTGGAACAGGAGGTATAAAATTGTGAAATCCAGAGATAATGGATAACCTCAAGGAAACAATGTTTTATAGACAGAACAGGTCTGATGCACAGTTGAATTCACCAAGACAATGACTGACACCATGCTCGAGGCCTGCACAAAGTCAGGCCAATCAAAATCTCAGCATGGAAAAGCAGTAATGGGCAGAGTGTCACCTCTAGCGAAAAGCTATTTGTAATTGATATCTGCTGAAAAAGGAAAAAAGTCAGTTTTCTTCCGTGCAGTTACAGGTGTATATTAACCACACTCTAGGGCAGGTCTCATGTTCAGGAGTAGTTAACCACTTCCAATTTGAATATATACTTTTTATATTTTTTATGAGAGAGAGAGAGAGAGACAGACAGACAGACAGACTACTAATAGTTTTAATATAGTGGTTAAATGAGAATTGGCCATTGTCCAGTTGGCTCATTTGTTTAAATATGTAGCTCTTCAGTTCATGAAACTGTTTAGGAAGGATTAGAATGTGAGTCGTTATATAGGATGTGTATTACTGTGAGGTGGGCTTTGTGGTTTTAAATTAAATTTGTTTATTTTATATCCAACCCACATTTTCCATCCATCCTCTCCTCCAATTTCCTTCCTCAGCCTCCCCTTCATCACCACCCCTCAACTTATCCATCATTTGTTTGTTTAGACAGGGGCAGGCCTCTCTTGGCATATCAAGTTGCGGTAAGACTAAGCACTTCCCCTTGCACTGAGGCTAGGCAAACCTGTCCAGTATAAGTAAAGGTTCTGAAGAGTCAGCCTGAGCATTAGGGAGACCCTGCTCCCACTGTTAGAAGTCCTAGAAGTAGACCAACCTGCACAACTGCCTCGTATATGTAAAGGGCCTAAGTTGGTTCCCTGCAGGCTCCCTGGTTGCTGTTTCAGACTCCATGCTTTCCTATAAGGCAGGCTAATTGTTTCTGTGGGTTTGCTTGCGATGTCCTTGACCCCTCTGGCTCCTACAGCCTTTCCTTCCTCCCTTCACAGGATTCTCTGAGCTTGGCCTAATTTTTGGTTATAGGCCTCTGTGTCTATTTCCATCCGTTACTGGATGACAATTGGGATGGTCACCAACCTGATCACAGGGCATGGCCAGTTCAGGATACACATCCACTATTGCCAGGAGTCTTAGCTTGGCTCATCCTTGTAGATTCCTGGGAGTTCCCCTTGTACTAAGTTTCTACCTGACCTCTAAGTGCCCCCTTTCTAGTCAACTCTTTCAGTACTCTTCCCCTCCATCTACCCCCCTAACCCAATCCCTAAAGTTCCCATATCTACCACCTTCAGTTTACCCAGGAGCTCTCTTCTATTTCCCATTCTCAGGGAGATCCAGGCATATACACTTGAGCTATCCTTGTTATCTAGCCTTTCTGGATCTGTGGATTGTAGCATGGTTATGTTTTAGTGTACAGCTAATATCCGATTATGAATGAATAATACTATGTTTATCTTTCTGGGCCTTGGTTATCTCTCTCAGTATGACTTTTTTCTAGTTATATCTGTTTGCTTTCAAATCTCCTAATGCCATTGGTTTTAACAGCTGAGTAATACTCCATTTTGTAAATATACCACATTTTCTTTATCCCTTCTTCCACTGAGGGGCACCAAGGTTGTTTTCAGGTTCTGGCTATTATGAATAAAGCTTCTAAAGATGTAGTTGAGCAGGTGACTTTGTGATATGTTTGGGCATCCCGTGCATATATGCCCAAGAGTGGTTTCACTAGATCTTGAGGTATATTGATTCTTAATTTTCTGAGAAACTGCCTTCAAAGTGGCTGTACAAGTTTGCACTCCCACCACCAATGGAGGAGTGTTTCCATCGCTCCACATCCTCTCCAGCATAAGATGTCATTTGTGTTTTGATTTTATCCATTTTTGACAGGTGTAAGATTGAATATCAGAGTTGTTTTGCTTTGCATTTCTCTGATGGCCAAGAGTGTTGAACATTACTTTAATTATATTCTTCTATTTGATATTCTTTTATTGAGAATTCTCTGTTTAGGTCAGTACTCCATTTTAAAGACTAAATTATCTAGGGTTTTGATATCTAGTATCTTGAGTTCTTTATATATTTTAGAGAACAGTCTTCTGTCAAATGTGGGGTTGGTGAAGATCATTTTCCATTCTGTAGGCTGCCATTTTGTCCTATTGACCATGTCTTTTGCCTTACAGAATTACTTTTCAGGTTCGTGAGGTCCCACATGTTGTCAATCTTGGAATCTATGTTACTCTGTTCTGTTTAGAAGTTGTCTCTTGTGCCATTGCATTCAAGGCTATTTCCACTTTCTCTTCTCCCAAGTTCAGTGTAACTGAATTCATGTTGAAGTCTTTTATCCACTGGACTTGAGTTTTATGTAGGGTGATAAATAAGGATTTATATGCATTCTTTTTTTACTTTCTTTTTATTTATTCTATGTATCTTTAAATCATGTATCTTGATCTCACTTATTTCTCTATCTTCATATCCACTCTCTGTTCCTTCACCCTCTCTAAAGTAAAATAAAAATTAAGGGAAATTTTGTTCTAAGAAATGGAAATGGGGGATATTAAAAATCTCATCATGGAAGCTTCAGTGTGACACAGTGAGTCACACAGTAGACCCTTTTGTCCATATATCTTTACTTGCAAGTGTTCATTGCAAAGAGTGATTGGTCTGGTTCAAGCCCTCTGGTTTCTACTATACTAGTGATGCTGGGTCCTCACTAGGCCTCTTCTGGAATGTTTTGTTGTTGTCCTGTGTTGGAGAGATCTGCAACTTTGAGGTCGCAGGTCAGGTCTATTCACATGCTCCAGAAGATTATAGATGGGGCAGATGTTGGGGCAGGCCAGGTCATAACCCTGTTTCTGGGTCTGGGCAACTGTAGGGTTGGCCTGCCCACCATTTCTCCCCTGTTCTCATCACCAGAGTGTAGCAGGACAGGCTCATAGAGCCAAGAAAATTGCTTCAAACTAGTTTTCAAGTCATCACATAATGTATTTATTTATAAACTAATCTTGAGTGTGCCTGAGGGTCCATTGTTCCTGACTACTTAGAATCTGTCTAGCAACAACCATATCTAACATTTTTGGTCACTCATAAACTTCCTAGCAACAGGCACTGTCAGATATCCTGATTGCTCAAAATCTGTCTAGCAACAGGAGCTGTCAGATCCATCCAACAAAGAACATCCTCACAATGTCACTGGATTGTGACACAGCCTGGGTCCTGGGAAGAGAGTATCTAAGGCTCTCCCTATTGTTGAATAAATGAGTTAGTTCTTTACAACTGACACCTGGAGTCTATGTCATTGACTCCATACCTTCTCAACCCCTCCCTGAAGGGAACTGTTAGGTCCCAGAAACACCAGAGTAAGGTCTCCAATATTGTACTAGCTAATTTACCTCTTGCAGCAATAAGCAAAGGTTAGAGCCAGTTCTCCTTTTTTAACAACCTCAGGGTTGGCTCTCTCATATGTACAGCATTAGGCCTAACTCTATCATGTTTCCCAGGCAAGGTACGGGACCACTTTCCTGAGTTTTATGGTTGGTAAGTGGCAGGCCTCATTTTCTGAGTACTGCAGCTGGTAAGGGAAAGAATCATATCTCTCATCTATTGCAGGCAGTAAGGGACATGACATAAAAGCAGCATCTCTTACCCTCCCACAATACCATATGACAGACAAGTAGTGTGGCCAGGTTTCCCACACTTACAACTTCAGGGCTGGCCCACTCACACCTCTGCCAAAAAGGTTGATACTTATTACTTAGGTGAGGTGCAGGGCCTGCTCTCCCAAGTATTGCTGCTAGTGGGGGGAACAAGAACAGCTCTCCTATTCTTGTGACCTTAGGTCCAGTTTTCATACCTGCCTCAGACATTAATAGGTATGTCAGAGGAAGAAGGACAATGCTCCCCCATTTATGCCGCCACAGGACAAATGGTTGATGGGGACAGTTCACCCTTGCTAACTACTTTGGGGCTGGCTCACCCATACCTGCGCCAACAGAGTTGGCTCCTTTATATTGCCCAGGCAAGGTATAAGACCTGCTCACCAAAGTATTGCAACTGGTGGAGTCAGGGACAGCTCTCCCATTCTTATGACTACAGGGTCAGCTCTCCCGTCTGCCTCATGTGTTATTTGCATTCTTCTACATGTGGACATCTAGTTATGCCAGGACTATTTGTTGTAGATGTTTTCTTTTTTCCATTATGTAATGTTGGCTTCTTTGTCAAAAAATCAGACATTCATAGATGTGTGGGTTTATGTCTGGGTCTTTGATTGAATTCCATTGATTCACTTGTCTCTTCTCATGCCAATACCAGGCTGTTTTTATCATTAGATCTCTATAGTAAAGCTTGAAATTAGGGGTGATGATACTTCCAACAGTTCCTTTGGTGTATAGGATTGTTTTAACTATCCTGATTTTTTTTTTTTTTACCTCTTTTGGATTTCATTATGAAGGTGAATATTGTTCTTTCAGAGTCTGTAAAGAATTTTGTTGAAATTTTGATGGGGATTGTGTTGAATCTGTAGATTGCTTTTGGTAAGGTGACCATTTTTACTATGTTAATGTTGCACAAATAAAGGAAACTCAGGGCCAAATCTCTGGGAAAGGCAGAGATATCAGAGATGAAACACCACAGTCAGATCTCACCCAGCTGTCTTCCAGCTTCCTCAGCCTCGCTCCTATGGCTTCTTCTGCCTTTCTGTCTTTCTGTGTCTGCCATAAATACTTTCTTTTTTCAGTTAAGGCGTGGCACCACTACTGCCTGCCTGGGAGCCTGGAACTCCTTCTGTAAACTAAGATGGCCTCAAACTCAGATTGGATTAAGGGCGTAGGTCACTGCTTGGATATTCGGATATTCCCTGTGCTGGGATGGATTAAAGGTGTGAGTTATCACTGTTTGATCCTCCTAGACTGACTGTGGGTAGATCCCTCTGAAATCTCAGACTGTTTTTATTATATTTGAAAATATCCCCACATTTTAATCCTACCGATTCATTAGTAAGGGAGTTTTTCCATATTCTGATGTCTTCTCTAATTTCTTTCTTCAAAGACTAAAAGTTCTTATCATAAAGGTCCTTCTTTCACTTGCTTAGCTAATGATCGTTTAATTTCCCTGGTTTCTTTCTCAATCTTTTTATGATTTGTCTGTAAGAGTGTAGTAAGAGTTTTTGGACTGTCCTATCTCTGAGGTCTGGAACTACAGTCCCAAATAATTACACAAAGTTTTATATTAATTACATTCTGTTTTGGCTATGGATCAGGTATATTACTTACTAACTCTTACTCTTAAACTAACCCATGATTAACAAAGTGGCCTGAAACCTTTTCTCAGAGCAACATTTTATTTTTTATTTGTTGGTTTTCCTCTGTGTTTGACTGGCATCTCTTCTCTGCTCTTCCTCCTCCCAGAGTTTTCTTAGTCTGGTAGCCCCACCTACACTTCCTGTCTGCCTTTTGGCCAATAAGCATTTTATTAAACGAATAAGAGAGACAAATATTTACTGTGTACAAGAGCATAATCCCATAACATTTCCCCTTTAGTTTCTTTTTAAAACAAGAACCCCCAAGTCTAATTTCCTTTGTATGGTTTTTTTTTTTTCTCACAGTTATCTGTAACAGTTTGTAACCAACACTGTAAAAAAAGACAAGTATCCATAATCCATTTGGAGGGGGAATGTGAGCATAGTTCTCTAGACTACTTTCTGCTGATTGAAGGTACAGATAATCTTATGGGGACCCAAGAAAATTTGGGATTATGTACAAGTTCTTAGTGGAGTAGTCTGTGAGGCTGGGTCATCTCAGCCAATCTCCTTGAAGCTGTTCTGGATGCAGAACTCAGAGGAAACTGCAGTAGAGGTGCACTGAAATGCTAGATCAACTGGGGCATCCATTTCCATCAAAGACTTTTCAGGGGGGCTTTCTCAATCTAACCTGGATTTTTCTTAGCCCAAAATGAACCTACAACCTCTCATTTTCTGTGGAAATAAAAAAGAAAACTTCTTTTGACTTCAATTTGGAAGTCAAGGCATTTACAAAATATACAGATTAGATTAATCCAGTACCCTTTAAAATCAAATGTCTTTTAGCAGCTCCTGCTCCTTCCTCAGCAGTCAAACTGTTCAAAGACAACATAGCATACAATATACAGACTCTCTGTGTATGTTCCATCTTTATGTATGTGGTATACACACACACACACACACACACACACACACACACACACACACTTATTTCCTTTTTAAGGACTTTATCTTTTTTTTCCTCTTTTCTCTCCTAAGCCCACATATATTTTTAAATACACTGTAAACCATTTAGAGGAATTTTTTTCTCTAGTCTGCATCTGTCTTTACTGTACATCTCTATTCCTTTTCTGTTTCTGATCACACCTTTAATCTGCTAAGGTGTGGATAGAATAAAGGCTGACTCCATTCAGCACCACCTAGCTCCTTGGTGTGTGAGAGCTTTCCTTCAGGCAGAGTTACTGGCAGGAACCATGTTAAACCATGCCAACTCTGGGGAATTTTAGGGTCCACACTGCCACCAAGTAGAACACCACTGCCCTCTATTCATAAGCATGATTTAAGTTTGTTAGTGTGGCCTCTTAAAAGAACCACACTATTTTTGTAAGTAATGATGAGTTAGGGAGCATCTCTTAAAGGAGACTTGTCTCTGCTTGCTGCCAGCAAACAGAACCTTCCCAAGAAAGTGCTGCTACTAAGAAGCCATCTTTGACTCTGTTTCCTTTTGGTTTGTAAGAAGAGAAAACTTAAATTCATCATATGCAGCTTGTATTTGAACCAAGGCTTCTGTGAGCCTTTGGAAACACACCATGTGGCAGCTCAGACTGCATGCAGAATACTGGCCATTTTGTAACTGAAGCCTGGACACCACTCTGCACCATGGCCCACTTGAGATACACAAGTAGAAAAATGTTTTTGGCTCCCTTTTAGAATCTTTTTTTAAGCTGAGATCTATGTAGATTGTGTCCCATGTTGGACACCAATTCCTCCACAAACTCTAATTACCATATTATGAAAATCAGAAGCCAGCTATTGGGAAAAAAGCTGGAATATCAAAGAGAGAAAATAGATCACAGTCAATTTTCATCCAGCAAACTAACTTCTCAGGCCAAACAGGGTAAATGTTATCTTCAAGGGCCCTAAGCTCGACTAGTTGCTTCTACAGAATGCAGGCATTTCTGCTTTCTCCTGCCTTAAATATCTTCCCTACCCAGCTGTTTCACTTCTGGTTCAACTCTGAATTACAATTCTAGTGTTAAGATTAAAGGTGTAAACTACTACTGTTTTGCAGTTAGGCCTTGAATTTATAGAAATCTAGAAAGATCTCTGTCTCTTGAATGATGGGATTAAAGGCATGAATCACCACTCTCTGACCTTCATGGCTTGACTGTGGGTGATTCTGTTCTGATATACCAGGCTGATTTTTATTAAATATATAATATATGACCACATAAGATTTTTTTATTACTATTATTTTTTTAGTTAATCTTGTATCCCACAACTTCACTAATGGTGTTTATTAGCTGTAGGCACTCTCTGGTAGAATTTTTGGGGTCACCTTTCTATAGTATCTGCAAATAGTAATATTTTGTTGTCCCCCCCACCCAATTTGTATCTCTTTGTTCTCCTTTTGCTGTCTTATTGTTCTTTCTAGAACTATATTGAGTACTATATTGAACAGACATGGAGAGTCTGGACAGCCTTGTCTTGTTCCTGATTTTATTGGAATTGCTTTGAGTTTCTCCCAATATTAATGTGTGGGGTTCAATATGTAGCTTAAGTTTTAGTTATATTTCTTTTACAAATGTTGGTGTCCTTGTGTTTGGGGCACAGGTCTCCATAACTGAGATATCATCTTGGTGGATTTGTCCTTTGATGGATATGAAATGTTCTTCTCCATATGTTTTTTTATTAATTTTGGCTTTAAGTTACTTTGTGAGATATTAAGATAGCTATACCAGCTTGCTTCTTAGGTACTTTTGATTGGAAAATCTTTTTCCAACCTTCTCTCTGTGGTAATGTCTTTCTTTGAAGTTGAGATGTGCCTCATGTCTGCAGGAAGATGGGTCCTGTTTGTCTATCCATTCTGTTACTCAATCCATTTTGTTTGTTTCTGTGTGTGTGTGTGTGTGCGTGTGTGCGTGTGTGTGTGTGTGTGTGTGTGTGTGTGTGTGTGTGTGTGTGTGGTGTGTGTGTGTGTGTGTGTGTGTATGTATGTGTTTCCCCCTTTTTTAGTTTTCCTGATGTGGGATTATCTACTTGCCTGTGTTTTGTGGCTGTAGCTAATTTCCTTGGTTGGAGTTTTCCTTCTAGTACTTTCTGTAGATTTGTAGGTAGGTATTGACTAAATTTGACTTTGTCATGAAATGTCTTGTTTTCTCTATCTATGGTGATATAAAATTTTGCTGGAAATAGTAATCTGGACTGGCATCAATGGTCTCAGAGTCTGCAAGATCTCTGCCCAGGTTCTTTGGATTTTAGAGTCCCCATTGAGAGGTTAGATGTAATTCTGGTAGGTCTGCCTTCATATGTCACTTGGCCTTTTTCCTTTGCAACTTTTAATGTTCTTTATTCTGTGTGTTTAGTATCTTGATTATTTTATATGGTGCAGTCTATTTGGTGTTCCCTATGGTTCTTGTATAAACGTATCCTTCTTTAGGTTGGGCATTTTTAATGATATATATATATATAATTATATCGATATATCCATATTCTGGACCATTGAGCAGGGATTCTATTCCTATTTTTCTTAGTTTTGGCATTTTCATATTGTCCCAGATTTCATGGATGTTTTGTGTTAGGAATTTTTTAAATGTAACATTTTCTTTGACTGATGAATCTATTTCCTTTATAGTATCATCAATGCCTTAGATTTTCTCTTCCTTCTCTTGTATCGATGTTGTTTGTATCGATCCTATTCACATACCCAAATTTTTCATTTTGGGAATTCCCTCAGTTTGTGTTTTATTTATTGCTTCTGTTTTCATTTTCAGGTCTTGAAAGTTTCCTTCACCTGTTTGTTTTGTCTTGACTTTCTTAGCCTTCTTTAAGGGATTTATTGATTTCTTCCCATTTTTGGTATTTCCTCAGTTTCTTTATGTAGTATTTTTTCATTTACTCTTTAAAGGCCTATATTATGTCAATTTAGTTATTTTAAGGTCATTTTTTTGTGCTGCAGTGCTATTGGAATGTTCATATTTTGCTGTTGTAGGATATCTGGGCTCTGGTGGTGTCATATGGTCCTTTCTATTATTGATTGTGTTCATACACAGGTGTTTAGGCATCTGGATTTGGGATGAATAAAGGTCTAGATGTTGATTTACATGTTTGTCTTTGTCAGATGGGTTTTTGTCCCTTGGCTTCTGCTTCCTCTCTGGTCTTATTGCCTAAGTGGCCAATGGTTCTAGTGATTGGTAAGTCTTCAGGTCTAGCATGTTCTGGGTGCCTTGGATTCTTGATCTGTTCTGGCCTCTGGTAAAGCTGAAGTTTTCTTCAGTCTCTAGATCTGACCTGCCATGAAATAAAGTCTGAGTCTTCTTTGTGGATACCTATGACAAGCCTTTTCTCAAATAGCATTTCTCACTAGTGTTAACTTTATGTGGGCCTGTGGGATTTGTTCGTCTGTAGATAGACGACTCTTTCCCACCCACCTGTTCATGAATAACCACTTAGCTTAATATCAATTACAAACTGTTTGCTCTACTGCTAAGGCTTATTACTAACTAGCTCTTAGAACTTAAATCAACCCATTTCTGGTTAGAATGGTCTGGGTCTGCTTAGCAGAAGTCTTCTGGAGCTAGGGGAGAGGGCTCAGCAGAGCAGCTTTGATGTTTTAAAAGATGTGCCATTCCCAGTGTTCTGTCTCCCTACCTCCACGGTGTGAATCAAAACGTGAACTCTCAGTGATTCCTGCCCTCAGGCCTTTGCTCTACCATTCTGGACTCTTAGTCATGGTGTTTTGTCACAGCGATAGAAAAGTAACTAAGATATTGGGCAATTTCAGTAACTCATAAACAAAAATAACACTGGCTTATGCACGTTCTTTGCTTAATTTTCTTTCTGGCCACACCTGGTGGCACATGCCTCTAACACAATACTCAGGAGATGAAGGCAGAAAAATACTAAGGCCAAGGCCCGCGTGAGTTACTCAGGAAAACACTGCATCATTAAACCAATGAGAATTCTCTGTCCATTTCGTCAGACTGTTGGAGGGATTATCATATGGGGTTGCTGCTGGGTGATGGCTTTCATATGGCCTCTTTCTCCTCAATATGGATGACAAAGTAAAGTAACAAGAAATATGAGCAAGTAACATTTATAACCATTTACGTACATATATATGTCTACATCACTTTTTGTATATGTGTGTATGTGTGTATTAATTTGTGTGTGTGCATGTGCAAGGTGTATGTATGTGAGAAATGTGTTCTTTTATGGAACAATTCTGTTACTCTATTTTTTATCTCTTTGGCTTGCTTTTTTATCCTGTTTTCCCACCTCATCCTGGAAGCTGCCTCTTCATCTCTTCATTCTGCACTCAACTGTTTATATGAAGAAAGATATTCACTTTCCTAATGAGAATTAGCATCACCTTCTAGATGCTCCAGGACCATTGCCATAGCATAAGAGTCGTTCCTTATATTCTGAGTGCTCTAACACCTTGACTTGCCAGAACATGTGAATATAGTTGTTACATCACTCATATCCAGGTGAAGATATGAGACCCAGATCCCATTCAGGATTTAAGATCTCATAGCAGGGAAAGACTATAGTTAAAAACAGTTCAAACCCCTGATTCCTCAGTTTTGAATTCCAAACTTTCCATTTCCCAACTGGTGATTTGCATTCTACTTTCATATGATAACGACCAGGGGCTTTAAAAATGATAGGCTCCGCTTTATAACACTAAAATTGGCATCCCTGAAAACAATCTATTGTGGAAGATTACGTATCAATGCTGCGGTGGTCTGCTCAAGAACATTGGTTCCTAGCATGCCAAGCTACTCTCTAGAGGTATGGAGTCTCATTCTACAAAGGCACACGTTGAACTTCTGGCTTCTCTGTACCACAGAATTCACACTGCCCTGTAACTTTGACATGCCATCCATCTTCTACATGTTATCTTCAGACCCAGACTTCTGTGTCAGATGAACAATGAGTTCAATATGACCCACAATTATTCTTCCTTTTCCTTACCTTTCCTCTTTACAGGTACAAAGAAGCGTTCACATGACTCACCTGCCCCAAGCACTAGCTCCACAAGTCGCCTTACCTTGCCAGGTAGGTAAATTATATTCCCCTATTGTGTCAGTGACCTTAGACAACAGAAAGCAGTAGTGTTTCAAGAGTCAAGGCAGCATCTGTGGGAGAGCCTCTGTCCAAGGCCACCTTGTCAGGGAGCTTTGTGTCAGTTGCCTTCACTTGTGAGTTTCTTCTAGATGCAACTATATTGTTTCCTAGCATTAAGCAGAATGGAACTGTACTCTTAGGCAGGCTGTGAAGTATCGACTTCTGAGAGGCATATAGTGCATGGAAAATGAATTGGCAGAGAGAGAGAGAGAGAGAGAGAGAGAGAGAGAGAGAGAGAGAGAGAGAGAGAGAGAGAGAGAGAGAGAGAGAGAGAGAGAGAGGAGAGATGATAGACAGACAGACAAGCAGACAGATAGACTTGGATTCAATTCCCAGGCAATAATGTTAACTTTGCAACCTCATCTATGTTCCTTTATCTTGTACTAGAAATGACACTTCTAACCTTAGTACCCTCTGACACAGTAGTAGCTAATTGCACAGTCAAGGTCTATTTTTGAAAATACAAAAATGTATATTGCCCAAATTCCTTCTAGCATTTCCTAGGAAAATATTCACCCATGATTATCAGCTGTAAGTGCAAGGGAAAACCAGCACATGCTAGTCTCACTGAGTGATGCATAGCCTTATACCTCTATTTCAGTTTTAACCACAGGGGACTTGTTTTGAGGAAGACAAGAGATAAAATGTAAACATGGTCAGTGTAAACTCTTTTGTAGTAATAAAAAAGATTACAGGAAGGAAAAATTCTGCTTATTGCTAATGTTACTCATTAGCTAAGATACCCTTCCTCTTGGTTTTATTACATATCTTTTTCTGAATTCAATTTGTATCTTATGTAGAATTTTGTTTCTCTCTTTTGAAATTTACTGTTATATTAAGAGGCCTTTCTACATGTTAGTAAATTCACCAATATCTTGGTAATTGGCTAACATGTCTATAATTATGTCAGTTTACCTACATGTATAATGACAACTTTACATTTGTCCAGTTTGCATGTTATTATCCTAATCATGTCACATTCTTGCCTGTAGTGAGATTCCTGGAATAGAAATTTTAACTAAGAACATGTAGATACTTAGGTACCTTTCAAGATACATTTTAGTAATATTATTTTTTATTTCTTATAATTAATTGTTCATTTCACTATTTTGCCAGTACTAAATATTATGTTTCATAGTTTATCATTTTGATGAGAAAAATGACATTTCATCCATATTTCTTTGCCTTTATTATTTTTTTTTACATATACCTGTTTGCTAATGTGAAATAATCTCTTAGATTTCTGCCTTGGAGAATTACTCTATTTCATCCAATGTGAGAAGCATAGTGTCTTATATCTTAATCCCTCTTAAATATAGTTTTTTAAACATTATTATTTCACAGAGTTTCCATTGCACTAGTTTTTCTGCATTGCCCTGCCCAATGCCCCCAAATTCCAACCAACTTTCCCAATGCTCTCTCCTCCACCCACAACTTCCTACCTGGCCTGATCTAGTTTGTAATCCATGGAATATAATAATTTTATTAACATATTTTTCTTGGTTTTAGGTGCATTAATACCTCACTTCACAATTAGTAGTCCCCTAGACAGACAAAACATAATCCACATTGACTTGCTTTTCAGTTTGTGTTCTGTAGCTTTTTTGTAGGTTGAAGTGATCGTCTGCTAAGAAGCCTTGAGTTGCCCAGGCAACTGCCTGAAACAAATTTCCCTTGGTGCGATTCTCTTTGCAGCTCTCTCCAAGCCATCCAGTTAGAATTAATATTGGATTATGATGAGTCTGTCTTTATCCTGCCAGACAGCTCACAAATAATGACACACAGACTTATTATTAATTATGAAAGCACTTAGGCTTGTTCCTAATTAGTTCTTATATCTTAAGTAAATCCATATTTTTAAATCTACCTTCTTCCACATGGCTTTTCACCTCTCTTTCTTTCTTTCTTCCTTCCTTCCTTCCTTCCTTCCTTCCTTCCTTCCTTCCTTCCTTCCTTCCTTCCTTCCTTCCTTCCTTCCTTCCTTTCTTTCTTTCTTTCTTTCTTTCTTTCTTCCTTTCTTTCTTTCTGTACCTCTGACATGTTCTGTATCTTGTTTGCATTTCCTCTGCATGCCAATTCCACTCTCTGCCCAGAAATCCCACCTATTTTCCCTATCTACGTATTGGATGTTTAGCTTTTTATTAAACCAGTCACAGTGACACATATCTACACAGAGTAATCAAATGCCTTACAATAAATAAAAAGGAGAGGAGTTTACTCTAACATAGTAAAAATATATACAATAAGAACAATTATCAGATAAGAATTACATTTACAATGTCTAGTCTGTGCTTGGCAAATTCAGAGAAAATATTTCATATCTATCCTATCTTGGTGAGTCAAAAATTATATACCTGATTTACTTTCTATTCTAAAACTTATAACCAACCCAAAACTATCTTTTTAGATCTGAAAACATTTTCTTAGGTAAACACTTACGTTTTTATATCTTTCAACCTAATATATTCTACATCTCTTTTGAGTGTTTCTTTTCTGAATTTGGTCACAAGAAAAACTGTAACTGTCTAGTCTTCAACTCCATCAAAGGCCCAACAAGAATATGATATTACCTAAGTAAACAGGCAGTGCAGAACAAGCAACTTCCACAACCATAGAAATGACAAAGATATCTGACTGACAAAGACATCTGGCTGCCTGGACAGTTATCCAAGGTTCCTCTGTAACATTGGATCATCCACCTTTGCCCTACGGTACTATAATATCTGACCTATTTTTCTGTGAAGCAGGAATGTTGAAGGATTATCTTTCCTTGTCTTGACTGAGTTCAGCAGTTGCTTTATTTTGCACCCTGCTTGTCCAGTTTGGATAGCATTCTGTCAACAGTTGAGTCAAGGGCAGTTTCTTTCCCAAATGGCTAGCTTTGCCTCATTGAATGCAAACTCCGTATAAAGGTTCTTTGATGCCCATCATCCTTTTTTGAAGTAGATTGGTACTGCAAGGAGCAGATGTGTCTCACCCCCATGAAAAGCCTTATGTTATTATAGCATTTTAAGTGCCACAATCTGTAGGTCTTTGAAATGTTTGACCATTTATGTATTTAAAATATATTTCTGTTTGACTTTGAAAACATACCTAACATTATAAATCTGATTGTTATATATAACTAATTACTAACCTGTCTTTATTATCCTAAATACCTTTCAAGGACTAAAACATTTACACTTTTAAATGAGATACATAGGTACAATAACTTAAGAGTAGAAACATATATACAGTAAACAAAAAATAACATCACACTTTTACCAGTATGCAAAGTTCATACCAATGTAAAATATTTGAGACTAATAGTTTTTTTAGTGTAAAAGTAGATTCAGCAATCTACTCTTTTATCCTATCATTTATATATCCCCCCCTTTTCTTTCTTTACAGAAAGAGATTCCTGAATCTAACATACTTTGTCCCTTTTTTCTGATGGGGACCAATAAAAATTCATAACCAACCTTCCTAAACAATGACAAACATCCATAGCCAATGACCAAATGACCAAAACCTACCCACTCCAACTCTTGGGGATGTAGGTGTTGTGTTCTCTAGACTGCTTCCTACTGCTGAGGGGCAATGACATCTTTAGGAGACCTTGATAAAATTGAAATAATGGTCAAGTCCTGGGAGAATTAGCTGTGTTATTTTTGTTTAGTCTCTGTGTGATAGAAAAGTGTAGGGCTTATCTGAATTCTTGCCTGGGTAGTCTGTGAGGCTAGACCATCTCAGCTAGCAGCTTTGAAGTTATTATGGATGAAGAATTTTGAGGAAACTGCAACAGAGGCATTCTGAGAGACTGGATCCTATTGGCTACTTGTCTTTATTGATGCTTGTTCCTTCTGTTCTGAAAACACACAAACTTGTAAAGGTAACATACATATCTGCATTAACGCAAGTATGGAATGTGCAGTGTGCACAAGTCAGCGAAAGATGATTTTTTTTTGTTTTATGTTTGAGCAGATAAAAGACATCTGTCAACTTTATAAATTTGTTTGGACTGTATAACCAAACTATAAATCTCCATCAATGTCATATGAAAGGATGGCATGTAATAATCAGTTATGAGGACTATGTAGCCAACAATATTTATCATGTCTTATCCAGTCTCAGAGCTGTTCCCATGGCAAGGGATTAGTTTATACATTACTTGTCTTATAGTTTTCTTGTTTTTTTTTTCTTTATGTTTGTAGACAAGATTTTCAGGTCTCCCCCAATTATATCTGATGTTTATTAATTTAAAGAAATACATAGCTTTCTGTTTCCTATGGAAACAAAAAATGAAACTTCTCATTAAACAATATATTTTTTACTTCCATTCTGAAGTTGACATTTTAAAAATATATAAGTTGGTTTAATTTAGCAGTTTCCATAATCCAATGCCTCTCAGCAGCTATAGTTTTTTGTTTTTAGCATTTAAAATAATTTAAAGTCAGCAAGGTACCATACAGGATCCAGACCCTTTGTATTTTTATCTTTATGTGGCTTTTCCCTTTCATATTACTTAACTCTCTCTTTAAAGACTTTATTATTTTTAAACTATCCCATTTTTTTCTATGAATATTGAACCTATTTTCTTTTCTTTATTTAACATATAAGCACATTTTAAAGCACACTATATTTGTTTAGAGGTTTTCTCTGTTTAGACCTATCTTTCTGAAGGTCTGCAGCATTTTTTTTTTTGATCCTGAGAGCCAAATCTTAAATTAACTTATATATTTCAATCTATGTTCTACCATGTGGCATTTAACCTTTCTTTAATTCTGTACCTCCATGTTCTGCATCTCTCTGGCATCTCCTCTGCATGCCAACTTCTTTCTTTTCCCAGAAGTCCCATCTAGGTTCCCTGCCTGGTTGACCATTTAACTCTTTATTAAAATAATCACAGTCACACATTTTTACACAGTAGAATAACTTATAAGTAATCAAATATCTTTCAATAGTGCATGACCATAATTTACTTTAAAATGTTTTTACCTACTAATATGTGGCTTTTTCCATAGTAAAGCCAATCTTACTCTTTCTGACATCAGACTTCCAAGGTGATAGGAAGCTGCCCATTAGTATCCACAAGGCTTCTGCAAGTGAGGGAGTGAGTTCCTTCAGAATTAGTTTGTGATTGCTTAGAAAGGAAACACTCTCAGTGCATAGACACCATCTTATTATGTCCCTGCTATGGTGCACTTGAGACTTAAGAGTATTAGGAGGAAGCTAAGTTCACACTAGCAATGCCAATGGAAAGTAATCATATCTGCTCCTTGAAATGTTACCTCATTCTCCAGCCAGGGAGGACCTCAGAGATCATCATAGACCTCTACAAGAATGTGAATACCTCTTGTGGCCCCACCTGCCACAATCCACCCTGGGGTAGCTTGTTATGTGGTGATATATTGTGTATTTAATAAAATAAATCAGGAATATCAGAGAGAGGAAACAAACCACAGCCAATTGTTACTCAGCCAACTTCTCAGGCTGAATAGAGTAAGTTCTGTCTTCACAGGTCCTCAGCCTGGCTGGTCGCTTCTGCTTTCTCCTACCTTATGATTTTTTCCCTACCCAGCTATTTTACTTCCTGTTTCAACACTGTATCATAATCCTAGAGTTAGGATTAAAGGAGAGAGCTACCATTGCCTGCCTGTTAGGTCTTGAACTCACAAAGATCCAGAGTGAAGCGATTAAAGGTATGGGTCACCACTCCCTGACCTTCATAGCTTGACTGTGGGTGATTCTGACCTCTGATATTCCAGGTTGATTTTGTTAAATATACAACATATCCCCACATTGTTAGGATTACATGACTTGTGACTCACATGGAAGCCTTGTCTTTTATTTGAATTTCTCAGTTTAAACTTGTTCCAAAGTCTTAACTTCCAAGTTCTGACCATCTCCAAAGCCTATGGAGTACAGCAGTACATATATACAAAATATATGACACAATTTCTGGTACTCTGTCTAGCAGATGTTTCTACCTTGCCAATTAGTCTTTAGGTCTCTCCAGCTCCTTTCTGTCTCAGGGACTATACATGTTTCCTTCTTCTGACTTGGATGACTTTATGGATACCTACTTAGATATGGCTGATATCTTCTCAAGCTCCCTTTATAGGAGCTTTTGATAGTATCACAGCTGCATTATAAGAAATTATTAACTATTACCAGAAAACAGTAGCTTTAAAAATCACTTATTATGCAGTTACTTGAATGGATATAAATGAAGATTTTAAGATTTAGGCATTAACAACATCTTCATGGCTAGATTTAGCGTGATCACATCAATCAGCTAAGCTATTTGCTTCAGGAAATTCCTTTTGTGGGTTCTGGCCAAGATGACTTGAGATATTCATTCATTCATTCATTCATTCATTCATTCATTCATTCATTCATTCATTCAGACCTGAGGTACTTTTCTGCTCCAAACACATGCAGATATGAACAAAACAGAGAAATTAATGGCAGTATAAGAAACATTCTGGGAACCAGAAACTAAAGGGATGCATAGCTGACACCTACAGGTCTAATGCTGCAGAGCAACTGTGCTCCATAGGCCAAGAAGGCGCTGTCAAGTAGGTACAAAAGGGGCTAAAACTCTTCTGGGATGCAGGAGTAGGGAGCCAGAAAGAGACTTAGTCAGAATACAGGACAGGGGCCAAGGAGGGTAGAATCCCTGCTGTGCTGACCTTTGTTTGGAACTCTAGCCTGAGCTCCTGACATGGAGCCATGGGCCTTCTTACCAGACAAGGATAGCTTTGGAAATGAATCTCCCACTCTCCCAATAAGACTATGGGACTTTAGAAACAAGCATTGTCATAAGCCATACTCTGACAGAAATGTTTAATGGACCAAATGAATATAGCTACAAACTCTAGATAGGACACAGAGCTGCAGCAGGAGCAGGTAAAGTGGAAGGAAGCATAGAATACACAAATTCCAGAGATAACATAAGAAGTAACCGGTAAATTGGGCCTTATCAACATAACAGACTTTTGGGCAGATAACACTACCACCATATGAAAGGGCAGACCAGAGAGAACTGGAGAAAATATTGACAAATATGTATGATTTTAAGTTAATTTCCAGAATATATAATAAGCTTCAGAAATTCATTTTGGGAAGTTTTTACAATTTCTTAAAAAGTTAAATGTATCCAAGTGTCTTGGTACATGATAGTTGGCATCTGTGGGACAAAATAGGGGGATCAAGTGTTGGACAGCAGCCCAGGCTCTATAGCAAGATTCAGCCCAGCTTAGTCTCAATACCCAAACCAAAACAAAGCAAAAGTTAAAGCTTCTGTATAATCAAATGACCCAGAAATTCTGGATTTATATGCAAGAGAAATGACAACAAATTTTCATAAGAAACCTTGTTCCTACGTGTTCACAGTAACATTTTCCCATAATAGTCCAAATGTGGAAACCACCTATATTTCCAGAAACTGAAGAATACATTAACAAAATGTCACATCCATTCCAAATGAATGAAGCACTGATACAATCTGAAGATCCCTGAGAACAATTTGCTCAGTAGAAGCCAGGCACAAAAAGCCATCTGTCAGTGATTCTCTCTGTATAAAATATTCAGAGAGACTTGAGGTGTGTGTAGTAGGACCAGAGACTGAGGAGCATGGGAGTCTTTCCAAGGACATGTTTTTTGTTGTTGTTTGTTTATTTTTGATGTGATTAAACTCTAATAAATTAGAAGATGGTAATGATTGCAGAAATAACTTTAGGAAATATTGAAAAATTATTCACTTGCAATTGATCACATTAAAGAATTAATATTTATTAAAGGGTTACATAAACACTCACTGATACAAATTGAACCTTAAGACAATTCTTAGAGAGTGAAATTGTCCCACACTGCATGATAGAGTCAGACCTCTCCCAAGAACACAGGACCAAACAGGAAGGAAGGTCAGTGTGTAACAGGGTTCTCAGTGGGGGCTGACCATGCCCCATTCAGGGTCCTGAAACCCCAAAGCTATGCCTCTAGGCCTCCCTTCATAACACCTGAATCCCACTACATCTCCCTATTTTTTTCTAACTAAGAAGGTTCTAAAACTAAGTGTAAGACTGTAGACAATAGAAATAAATGTAAGGTAGTGTCTAGGAGAGGGAATGGCAATAACATAAGCAAGGTCAAACTACAATTAACAAACAACAAACATAAGGTATATCTTAAATGTCTAGAATATTAGTAAGTGGCAATATACGCGGATTACTTCAAGGCTGTTTATCTCAAATGATATGAATCCAATACCTGAATGCTCTTTGCCCAGAGATGAGATGGTAGTAACCTTAACTGTCTTATCTTCAACTCCATCAAAGACCTGAGAAGGAAAATGTATTACTTGAATAATCTGGAAGTTCAAGAGAGTAGCTTCCAAGATCTAGGAGAAGACAGAAAGAGTCAGCTGCCTGGACAGTCACCCACGGCTTTTCTGAAGAGCTGGAGCATCCACCTTTTTTGGCTACCCGCTAAGGATATCTGACAGATCTCTTCAGAAGCAGTGTATTTTGAGAAACCATCTATCCTATGTTGGCAGGTTTCAGCAGTCTCTATCCTTCTCCCAGCTCATCCGGATTAGACAGCATGCTTACAGTCAGCAGCGGAGGAAAGGGCAACAGGCCATTGTCCGCCAAAGAGGACAAGCTCCTTGTGGAGTGTCCTCCACAAAACCACAAGAGGCATATATCAAATGGGTGAATTTGATGGTAAACAATTACCATTTGATAACCAATGAAAGAATGCAGAAGAAGGACCGCACATGCCTCAGGACAGACAGGCTGGTGGGAAGTAAATATTCAGCAGCTCTTAATTGTCATACCTGAAGATAAACAAACAAACACAACAAAATAGTCCAAATGTATACTTGAAGACTTTAGTAGAAGAGTTTCCAAAATGACTGCAAGGGTAAGAAAATTTTATATCAGCAGTTCTCAAACTGTGGGTCACCACCCTTTGGGACTCAAATGACCCTCTCACAAGGATTGCATATCAGATATCCAATCCAGCATATCAGATATTTTTGTTTTAATTTCTAACTGTCGTAAAATTAAAGTTGTGACATAGTCTGGAGTTTTTGGCCAGCCTAGCCCAGAGGTCAAAACCGCCTACAGCAGCTTAGTCCCAATAATCACACAAAGGCTTATATTAATTACAAACTGTTTGGCCTCTGGCTCAGGTTTCTTGTTAGCTAGCTCTTGCATCTTAACTCAAGCCAATACTAATCTATGTTTTGCTACATGCCTCATGGCTTACCTGTACTTTTTCATCTCGCTCTCTTGGCTGCAGATTGCAGTGTCTCCAGAGTGACTCTGCCCCCTTCCCCTTTATGTATGCTTGGATTTTGTGGCTGCCTATAGGCTGGCTTTCCATAGGCCAAAACAGTTCCTTTATTATCCAATGGTAACTCACGGCATACAGAAAGACATCCCCCATCATTGTGAAGTAGCAATGAAATGATTTTGTAGTTGGGGTCACCACTACATATGGAACTATATTAAGGGGTGGTAGCATTAGGAAGGTTGAAAACAACTGCCTTAAATGCTACCAGAAGTTGGTTATGTTCATGGGAGCTGCAAGTACCAAGTGACAACCACCTGGAAGTAAGTTTTCAATGGCTACAGTAGATGCCAGAAGGCAATGACAATGTGCTTTCCACATGCAAAGAGAGACAGCAATATGAAACAGCTAAAACAAGTCAGTGACTCATAATGAGCAAAGAAGAGTAAAAACACCTTTAATTTTTATTCAGAAGAATGGTAGAGAGATTTGTTACTCTTATGCCATTGCTGAAAGGGGCACATATCAGGAAGAGAAAAAGAAGTGTGAAGTGCAGAAGGAGGTGTGAAAGTGCAGAAACAAACGTCTGCAAGTCAGGCAACATGTTGATAACTATAACTGCAGAAATGTTGTAGGAAGCCAGAAAAAAAAAAAAACCTATACATTGCAGTTGGGAATACTCCTCCTCCTCCTCCTCCTCCTCCTCCTCCTCCTCCTCCTCCTCCTTTGGAAGAACTGGGTAATTCTGTGAATTTCTAACACAAAGGACCATCAGTAAAATAATTACAATATAACCTAATATTCTTATGAACTGAACCTTTGGATCCTGCTCTACTTCTACGTGTTGGAGCCTAATCTACAGTATGACAGTTGGAAGTTTAGGTCACAAGGGTAGAACCACACAAATGGGATAGGGGTTTTTGAAACCACCAAATGAGAATGGAACAAGAAGTTGCAGTTCAGACTTAAAGCAGAGGGTCTTTACCTGCACACAACAGTGCTGGAACTCAAACCTAGGAACTGGATGCATGAAACCATGAGAAAACGTTTCCGATCTTGATAAGCCATCCCAGCAGTCACTGTGGCACAATGGCCTAAGATAGAACAGGCATCCAAATGAAACACTGAACAAGTAAGAAGTCCAGACACTGAAAAGAAAGGAAACATTTGAGAATGCAGAATGGCAGCTACAGCATGAGCTCACAGAGAGTGTCAAACAAGCCCCAGGTGTATGAAATAATTGGTTAATCATCTCCTGTTTAAATTGGCTTTTCAAATACAGAGATGACATGATTGAATTGGAAAAACAAATCTGGCTCCATTCCACTTTTACATATTCATATGAGTACACATTAACACTACAGTAGTATTATATCCATATATGGCAAAAGACGCCCTATCCAAATACAAAGTTGGTTCATTGAAGACCATCTATATATAGCTCTACTGTGTAAGTATGAAACATGGTATTTAATCACCTTCCTATTGTAGCTATTTTCTATTTTTTTTGTTTATAAACAGTGCATCACATGATGTTGAGCAAAAGGATCTGCAACACCTAGAACAATTTGTATGATTTTAAAATGCAGAAATATTAACTATTTTATGACTATAAATATATCATGCACATAGGCACAGGAAATTAACAAATTTTAATTGATTGTTTTGGGGAGCTAAATGGAAGTAATGGAGAAGAATACTAATTAACTTTTGTGTTCAATCTTGTGTGTGGATATCAGGATTGTGGGTGAGGGTAAAGGCCACAGGCTGATCTTGGGTGTCCCCACTTTTTTTTTTTTTTTTTTGATATAGAGGTTTTTGCAGAACCTGAAACTTACCAATTCAGCTAGGATGGCTGTTACCAACCCCTTGGAATTCCTCTGGAGGCCTCTCAAGCACTAAGAATACATAACATAAATATACCACCACATCTAGCTTTTCACACTGATGCTGGTGATCTGACCTCTGGTCCTCAGGCTTGTCGCACAAGCACTTTATCCACTGAGCATTTTCCCTTCTCCTGTTTAGTCTCTTTAAAAATATGTGAAACATTGATTTTATAAAGTTTATGGAGAGAATGTATGCTTTCCCATACATTTAAAGACTAATTTTACACAAAGCTATGGCTGTTTTAGACAGAGGTGTTTTTGTCCACCTTATTGTTAGTTTAACACATGCTCTTTGAACTTGGGCATTTCCCCTTTCTAACCTATGGGTATGGTTGGGATATGAGAGACTAGGACTTTTAGACGTTTTGGAAGTTTCTTGTCAGAAGCCTACAGCCTACAATGATTGTTTCATTAAAGAACTATACAGTTTCTCAAGGCTCATCCTTCAACTTCAGCACAAGAAAACCTCTTGGAGGCATCATCATCTGGAACCCTCTTCCACATCTAAGCCAGAGTGGCTGTTGCCTAGGAAAAATGAGCACATACAGACACACTTTCCCTAGAGCCTTCTTCATTTGTTGCTCGATGGAATTTTTAAACTTTATGGGGCGGAGGGCACCTATGATGGAGAACTGGGGGACTGTTGGCTCTTGCCAGAAGACTGGCTCAGAGTTTTACCACCACTACCAATCTTAACTCATCCATCCAAATCAGTCACCTCTGAGCAGCTTCCCATGGTGCCTCGTGAAGTGACCATAGAAAAAAGGTACAGTACCTAGTCGTTGCTGATGCAGATATAGCCACTGTTCCTTGCGCACACTGAAGCATGCACAGTAGGTCTAGCAGTAGATGTGGCTCTGCTTCTGAACTCTGCCGCCTGCTGTAGAAAGCATTTCTGTGTCGAGTGCTATCCAGCTCCCAATGACGTTATTGTATGTCCCGTTGCAGGAGACTACGGATAAAACATCCTTCCAGAAACTTCCTTGGAAGAGACCTGACAATCTTCAAGGTCTGAAGACATTATGGAAATCTTATATTTCTTTTACCCAAACAAAATCTACATGTATTGTAAGTTATTGAGTATTTAACTTCAATCGGTGACTCCTGGTTTCTCTAATACAGCTTTTTAAAAACAAACATGTACTTTTATATGTATTTCAAACTTACAGATATCAGGGACAATGCTAATTTAATAACATGTATTAAACCCTGATAATTCTCCGAGGACATTGGTAGTGACATCTCCTTCAACAGATCAGGAAACTGAGGCATGGACACCTGAATAGCTTGCCCAAAGCCATTATTGTCAAGTGGCAATCCTGTTCTCTATCCTGGGGGATTTGTTGCCAGCAAAGACTGCAGGTCTTTGGAGCACTTGGAGCTGCCTTTTCACACACTTGCCTTCTGCCTGGAGATTTAGACCATTTTCCCACTTGTGACTTTATGGCTTTTAGCTCTGAAGTGACTGTTGGTTCTTTAGCTGACTTTCACCTTGAGTTCCCTGTGAGGGTTGGCAGCTGTCACTCACTTACCATGGATGGAATCAAGGCTGACTTTTTATACCTGGCCATGGCACTCAGATCTATATAACTCTGAAGAATTTCCCTTCACAGGCCTCTGAAATGATTTAGCATGGACAAGGGGCAGACGCAGTTAACTGATTAGCCTTACATTTCCAATCTTACGTAGCTAAGTGGAAAAGTCTACCTCTTGATAAGAAATGAGGAAAAGACATTGTACAACCCCATTTGTCACAGAGTGGAACATAGATTGGATGTGCACCAGGACAAACAAAATGAAAACAAAAAATTAAAATTAAAAATTATCAGCTTCTTGAGGGAGGATTTCTTACCTCAAGAAAAAAGTAGCACAGGGTGTTTGAAGGTAGCTCATGCTTGAATTATGAGAGTTGACCTTCCAGCCATATGCACTTGTTCCCTGCCCTTCGCCACTTTGTCAGGGGAGCGTGTTTTAGTTGGGAGTTTCTGTTGCTGGGAAGAGACACCATGACCATGGCAACTCTTATAAAGAAAAAACAATTGAAGTGGAAGCTTACCGTTTCAGAGGTTTACTCCATTATGATCATGGTGGAGAGCATGGCGGTGCTCAGGCTGACATGGTACTGGAGGAGCTGCTACATGTGGATCCGCAAGTAACAGGAAGTAGACCATGACACCAGGAGTAGTTTGAGCATTGGAGAACTCAAAGCCCACCCCCACAGTGACACACTTCCTACAAGTCCACATCTCCTAATAGTGCCACTCTCTTTGGAAGCCATTTTCTTCCAGACCACTGCGGGGGGGGGGGGGCTCAAGAACTCTGCCTCAGTGCCTCTCAAATTATAGCAAAACCTGAAGATAGAGGCCGGGGTTGCAAGACTTATATGTAACAAAGGTTTGCTGCAGCCCTAGGCTTGAAGCTTGTGAGGGAATAGACTCACTGGCATCCTTCGTAAGCAAAAACAGGCAGTAACTCTAGTGATGAAGAAATTGCAGAAGTAAGGGAGAAATATTGGCTTCTATCAATGCCGACAACTTTGCCAGCTGGTGTATATTTGAAGTGAGTCACTTACTTTTTTTTTTTTAAGGGGACAGTTATGAAGGTCACTGGATTTGATGCACAGTTTTTTGTTCACTCACTTAGACATTTCTCAGCAGCAGCTGTTATCAACACTATTTTACATCAGGAAACACAAATGTGTGTACATACTACCTCTGCCCCAGAAAGCAGACAAGCAGAGCTGAAGTGAGTATGGTATGAAGAAGTCTCTAAAAAGAAAACCAGAGCATCATCTATCAGAGAATGACTCACACATCGCTATGCCTCAGTGTAAGAGTCTCAGGAATCATTACGGGTCCTGTCATATTTACAGTCTCCTCCACTAATTATATTTAGATTATAAATCAGGAGTAAAGCTCTAGTTCTCGTTGGTTGTCTGAACCATTCTTCACACCAGGATCTCTAGCATTCTTTGTGCGTCTCCATACATATCCCCCACAGGTCTTGCTCTGAGTCACCAAGTGAACCATTATCTTTTTACTTGCTTAATTCAAAAATGTGGGCTTCGTATTTTAGAATACCACTTAGTTTCAAAGTGGTTCCCTTGGCAGGCTAAGCGGTATGTTCTCTGCCAGAAACAAATAAATAAATACTTTACAGAAGCTCTTTGTTGTGTGGTGAAATCATTCAGCTGTAAGTTGTGTATAGGGAATTTGATGAGATTTCAATGCTGTTATAAGAAAATAAAGAGAGCAGACTGGGCTAAAGCATCCTGGCCTTCTGTGCTCAGCTATCATGTAATAGTTGTCACCAAGTACTTATCACATACCTACTTCAAAGAACTGCCTGTATTCCCATGCACATCATTCTAAAGTTTTCACAGTAGCCATGCAAAGAAGTTACTCTTTACCCCACATCAGAGGATGTATGAAAGGAAATAAAACCCTGAGTGGAAGGACCCTTAGGATCTCAGAAGGACTAATTATTCCAGCTTTGTGTGCTTCCAAGCCTATGCTTCTCCATAATGCTGCCTACTGCTTCCAAGAGAATTTCATGGGGATTTTTCTGCCATAGATTTAGCACAGGGTCTATATCCTGTAAGTGCTGGTGAACAGGGAAAAGAGTAGATCTGCCTGCATGAACTGGACCCAGTCATGAACCCCAAAGATCTCTCTAACCCTAAATACTGGTATAATTACTTCACAATGAGAAATCACACCCAAGAATATGTCACTATGTGATTTCATGGTGTGAGCATCAGTGTACTTACATAATTATATAAACCTCAATGGTATTATATTCTGCTACGCAGCTGGGGTGTACAGCATATTTCATTTGACACGCAGTCCATTTGTTAACTAATATAATATATATATAATATATAATGACATCATTATATGGTGTCATATTATATATTATATGGTATTATAGATTACTTTTTTTTTTTGCTTTCAAAATGACCTCAGCTAGTGTGTGGTTCTTAACCTTGGTTCAACATGATGATCACTAGATAACTTCTTAGATGGCAAGCATCCCTGTTCTGCCCCATAGAGACTTTTGGTCTTTCTAAAGAGAAGAAAAAAGGTGCTATAGACCATGTGGGCTTCCAGGTTTCTTGTGATTGTTTTTGGAGAACTGGGATCATTAAAAATGTAGATAACAGGGTCATTCATGATAGTGTTTAATATGAAACAGACCTTAGAGAGCATAATAATAGAGTGTCACACTGGACCACACTTCATGTAATATGTGTGGATTGAGAGTAATTTTCTGGTTGGGTTAGTGTTGCAAAGTCCTATTTATACAAAAGGGCAGGGTTCCTTTCTGCCTAGCTTCATGCTAATGCTTTCACATCTTGGGATGTCTGTGAATTCCCAAATTGGGAACGGATGCTGCTACTGAACATTCGTAGCAATAGCAAATGTACCAGACAATTTCAGGTCTTGGTCTCAGAAAAGGGAAAGAAACCTCCTGGGGATGAGTACTTTGCATGCATCAGTTCTGGCTGCTTCCAGATGAGCAGTTCTTTTCATTCTTACTAGTGACTTCTGAAGTGAATGCGACTTTATCTCCATCACTGAGATGAGGAAGTGAAGGCAAGCAGTCATGCCATATGAGGGCAGCTGAATCTGGCCGCCTTTTAAAGATGACAGAGCTGCAGATGAGATTGTGGAGATGGAAATCATGGAAGAATACTAGATAGATTAAAATGGTCATTCTTAAGTGGATATATAGTAACATTGTAAAGACAGTGGCAGCTCAGCTCTGCCCCCACAGATCCTGCTCTTGGGCACTTGAATTAAACTTGAGCACTAAGAGTTTTAGAAGTTCTTTGTGTGGCCTTTGTTGGCTGGCAGGGCTGAGAACTTCTTAGAACTTACCTGGCATGGTGGCTTGTTTCCACTGGCCTACACTTTGGAACACCTACCTGCATTCCAGTCTGTGAAGATGAGGCACCAGATGAAAACAGCTAAGCAGCCTTCATCAGAATCTTTGTGTAGCTACTCTTTGAGTCATATACACATAGATGGATGACATTTGTTTTAAGGAAGCATTATTATAGCTACAGCACTCAGAATATGCCTCAGCTATGATGCAGGTTGAAACAGTGATGCTTAAACAAAGTAGTTTTAACTTGACATTTTAAGCCTGTCCCTGTCACAGTAGTTATTAAAGCTAAATTTGGGGCTGCGATAATCTTCCATGAATCAGGAAGAATAGGAAATCCTTTTGGATATGAATCCAGGCTCCAGACTTCCTTCATCATAGCTGTGATATAAATCCAGTAAAGCCTTGGTTTCCACAGTTGGAAAAGGAATGACACTAGTACTCATTTATAGTTAGGTGTAAACTGAGGCATGGGTTAAACTAATTTGCATTAAAAGTTGGGCATTGTTTCTAGTACAGGAAGTCGTCATTATATACCAACTATGGTTATGTCTGAATTCGAGTCAACAGCTGTATCAGTTTGTTGATTGAACAAATATAAATCTGTTTTCTGCAGAAAAATTATGTGCATTAGGAGAAGAGAGTAGAAAGGGGAAGGGAGGGGAGAATAGGGAGGGAGGGGAGGAGAGATAATAAAAGGTGGTGGTAGCAGGAGAGAAGGCATCATTTGTGAGGAAAAGCTTGTGATCTTTATGAAAATAATGAAGGCTAAATAAAATAAGAATTGAAGCCACTAAAATAGCATTGCTTTCTGAAAATCAAAGATGATATGTAACTGTAAAATAAAGGATAATGGATTATGACGTGTAGTTTTAAGATTGTCTTTTTTCTAAGTGTGTTCAAAAGTGACCCCCAAGTTAACACTGTGTGTAGGTGTATGTGCCTTCTCCAAAATCTTCATCAACTGATATGGTCATTTTCTGCAAGTCATCTGCAATCTGACTGAGTCCACTGTGCTGACGAAGCACATAGGTAGTAGGGTGCTGTTTCCTATTTTTTTTTCCTTTACCCAGAAAGGGAGGCTGTACTCTAGGGTTCAGTTATAGGAAATGTCTAGCTATTTCAAGGAGGAGGTTTAGGCCCCTCCTAGAACCCCAGAAACATGCCAAGATGAATAAAAACCCCTTCAGGAGTATACCCAGCACCCCAGAAAAAAAATGTTCATCCAAACTCAAGATGGTGCCCTTGTGCCTACCCGGCTGTCATGCCTTGTTATCAAAATCATGATATCTTCATAGGAGAAACACACAAAGTACATACAAACAGCACTGGGAACAGCTCCCCCTCTTCCAAATTGAGTGGAGGTGCTGGCTGGCATGCATGTATTTCATAGCTCAGTGGGAAGCCAATCTTTATCAGTATGTTCAGGCTATTTGTAGGAACTCCAGTGGCAAACAGAGTTTTTGTTCTGACAATCAGAATTCCAGCAAATGGTAAATGTTCCTTCATGCTGAGGAGTGGAAAATTCAATAATACTTTGGCTGAATTCATGCTGAGTTGTGAAAATAGGGTGAATATGGAGAGGAACTGTGGTTCAAAAGACATAAATCAGCAAGCTCAAGCCTTGGCTTTTGATCTGAAGCTCTCATCCTCTCTTCTCTGTCCTCCTGGGTCATAGGAATGTTTTTATACTTGTTCTGTATGTGTTGGGAATGACAGTGGTGGCTATAATACTTGCTTACCCTAAGCTACAGGATTAAGCATTCTCAGAGCTCATTCTCACTACAGAGAGGATTTTACTACCATGTCACAACAGAGCAGCCTTGTTGTGTGAAGATAACTCCAAGATAGTTTTGGCCTAGGTACTAAGAAGTCTGAACCAGCCATCTTCTGTAACCTGGCAAAGCATCCAGTTGCAGGGATCATCAGTACAACAACCCAGCCATAAAACCTTCAACCTACAATTTGTTCTGCCTGCAAGATGTCCTGGGGCAGAACTTGAGAAAGTGGCCAACTAATGACTGATCCAACTTGAGACCCAATCATAAGAGAGAGACCATGCCTAACACTACCTGAAGGGCCAGGAACCAGAGGCTGGATAGCCCAGAGATCTGAGATAGAACCAAACACCAAAAACAAGTCAGTGAAATGATTTCTAATGATATTCTGCCCAATTGCCGTCTGAGAGGCTTCATTCAGCAACTGATGAAAATAGATGCTGAGACCCACAGATAAACATTAATCAGGCCGAGCTCAGGAATCCAGCACAAGAGGAGGGGAAGGCTTGTAGGAGCCAGAGAGGTCAAGGACACCACAAGACAACCCACAGAATCAACTAATCAGGGCTCAAAGGGGCTCACAGAGACTCAACTAACAATCACAGAGCCTATGCGTCTGACCTAGGTTCTCTTCACATATATTAGGGATGTATAGCTTGGTGTTCTTCTGGGAAGGTGGGGATGGGGGCTCTCTCTGACACTTTTGCCTGCTTTTGAGACCCTTTTCTCTAATACTGGGTTGCCTTGTCTTGGTATGAGGAGAGGTCCTGAGTGTTATTGCAACATGCTATGCCCCGTTTGGTTGATATCCCTGGGAGGTCTGCCCTTTCTGAAGGGAAATGGAGAAGGAGTGAGTTTGGTGAAGAGGAGAAGGTGAGGGGAGACGGGAAGGGAAGCTTTGTTTGGGATGTAATACTCTGAGAGAAGACTAAAGAAAAACAAGAAAAAGATGCAGCAGCCTGGGAACAGCAGCTTCTACACAGGATGTTTCTTCTAAGTGTCTAGGATGGTTCAGGGCAGACCCAGCATGACTGACCACCAGGGCAGGGATTTCTGTTCCCTTGTTACACCAACAGCACACACCATATGTTCCAAGAAACCAGTGGGTAAATATTAATCTTAAACTTCAAAAAGTGTGCTGAACAAGACTTTCTGGGGGTCTAGTGAGAAAATCCCCAGGGGACATTGGTTTATTGAATTTTCTCTTAGGTATGTTCTTGTTGAGTTGATAGATGATTCCGTAGGGGGAAAATGCTTAGTTGTGTTTCTTTTGTAAAATTACACCACTAAAAGCTAATGTTTTATAAATATTAGAAAATGCATCAGTTTACCAAAACATATATTCATGCTACACAGACATAATCAGTGTCACGAACCAATGTTTTTTAGATTTTCCTATGTGCATGGTAATATATTGTGTAGTGATATGATTAGGTTAAAGACTGGAGAGTTATCTCAGAAGTTAAGAGCATTGGCAGCTCTTCCAGACGTCCCAGATTCAAGTCCCAACACCCACCTGACAGCTAACAACTGTTTGTAAGTCTAGTTCCAGGAAATGGAAATCTGAGGACCTCTACTAGCCTCCCAAGCACCAGACAGACATGTGATATGCAAACATTCATGCAGGCAAAACACTTATACACAAAAAAGTAATATAATAGTAATTTTAAAATTAGCTTAAATTCAGTTATTTTTTATTTTATTATCAAATGAGCCTTTATTTTTGCTAACAAACACTTCTGCCTTTCCAAGGTATCATAGTAGTGTGTTTTATTAAATAAAATGAGAATCTACTTAAAAGTATTTCTATTTATTTCTTGAATATGTGTATGTATGCATATATATGTATACACATGCCATGGCACATATGTGGAGGTCAAAGGATAACTCATAAGAATCTGTTTCTTTCTCCCACTTTATAGGTTCCAGAGATCAAATGCATCATCAGGTTTGGTAGCTCTGCCATCTCACTGGCCTGAAAAGATGACAATTTAATCTATCCTATTTGATGTTCATGTGTGTCTTACTGTGTATTGTATGTGGTTTATATGTGTGTGTGGGGGGGATATCTATCACACAGATATTTGTGAAGGCCAGCGATTGTTTGAGGCAGGGTCTCTTACCAAAGCAAAGTTTTCCATTTCTTTTCAACGGAATGGCCAGGAAGACCCTTGACCCACCTGCTAGCACTGAAGTTATAACCATGTATTAACCATGCCAGACTTCTCTGTGGATACCAGGGAACTGGATTCCATCCCGGCACATGTAGAGCTTTGTTCACTAAGCCACCTGCCCAGCTCTGCATGGAACCTTTTTGCTTCATCACAAATGGCAGGCTTTGCTCACAGTTGGAAGGTGTTTGCTCAAAGGGTATTTCAGAGAACTGCTGTAGGAGTTTTAACAGATGTGTCCCTCAGCTTTGAGTGCTTGCACCTCACTGGGTACCATTTCCCTTTGCTCTTTAGGAGAAGGTGAAGTGACCTGCAGTGAGAGCTGGTGCCTGGGCAATTGGCTGCACCAACTCTGCTCCTCCACACTTTCTACCTATCATAATTTAGATCCTTCTTACTGACAACATAATTTTTCTCCCTATGTACATTAACTAAACAGATTTTGAGGAGAACCAAGGAGTCATGGGAGACTAGAACAGAGGGGAAGAGAGAAGATAGTCAGTCCTTTTCTCCTCACAGAACTGCAATTTAGATAACTCCATCATCATCTAAGTCCATTCACAGGTCCCTGCTCTTTGCTTGGGAATCCCATTATCCTCTGTTCTAGGGTCTCCCAAGGTGACATCCTTGGCTCTGCAGTCTCTTGGGCTTCTTTACCAGTCAATTGTTTTGTGGCTGTCCATCCCTTGGGAATATCTGCTGTTTGCTTACTATTAGAATGGGGTTATAGAAGCTCTGCTTCAATCACACAATATTAGCGTCCATTACATAAAATCAAGGGTGTGCCCTGTTAATAGGATGCATGTCACTCTGGTCTCCTAGATGAGGTTGTATTGGTGTTATTTCTTCACTGTTACTATTCTTTCGTTCCTTCCTAGATCTTAAGTTCATAGGAAGGATGTCACCAGGTCCACTTCACAATAACAACTCATCCTCCTCTTGAAGGGCCATGGATCTACAGAAATTGTTTGGCGATGTGTCTAGTAGATTTATCTGCTTTCTCACAGATTTCTGTGCAATTCAGGGTTATATATCCATATTTTATATTTTGAATTGTGATTCTATGTTTTGATTAGTTAAAAATCAATGGGATGTTTATTAAGAGCCATTTGGATCACCTTGTCATTTTCTCTCCTTTCTCTCTTTTGTGTATTGTACTTGTGAATTGTATGTGTCTGTAATGATCTCCAAGTCCATCCCGTGTACACTGTGTCTAGTTCTAGGACAAGATGCTCTTATAGGATCTACTGGATTTCCTCATTTAAGAATGGTATTTGAAATAAAACTCTAAGGTGGGTTCTCTGCTGATGGAGCCTCAAAGCCTGGAATTTTTTTCTAGGTCTAATAAAGAAATGCATGCATGTGCACCAAGCCATGTAAGTTCACCCATCTATAAACACTAGTATGTGTACATCAATACCTCTGTTAAGGCAACAAATTTATATTAATTTCACCAAGTCCAATTAATTACCCAGGGATTATTTTAGCCTCCTCCTTTTGCTTAGCTGCTCACATCAGTGTGGATAGTTTTTATCATTGGCTCTTTTCTCATACACGTTTTTAATTTCAGAGAAGTGTGAAGTGTATTGGAATTGTTAATCTGCCCCTGTGTGAGAGGCAACTTTATCAGCTAGAATGGAGAGTTTGGGCAGAGCCCCTCTGGCTTTTCTGGTCTTTTTGAGCCTGCTTTTATGTGAAGTTTCTCAGGTGACTGTCTTGCCTTTCATCTCCCGCGGGCTCATTATTAACAATTCAGTCACATCGCTCTGCACTACATCCTAGGTAACCTCCTCAATCCCCTCTTTACATTACGTGAGTTAGGGATCCTTCCCCTAAAAATATATGAGTTTTGACAGATAGTGTCAGAACCTGCTATTTTATCCATCAAATGATTTCACTGTCCTGGAATTCCTGGTGCTCACCTCATCTTAACTCTGTCCCAGACAGTGACCTTTATATCGACTTCATAGTTTAGTGGTTTTTTTTTTTTCCCCTTCAAGCTTATGATATGAGTAAAATCACGTGACAGTGCTGCCTTTGTAGACCGAATGAAATGAATAAAGCGAACAAAGATCCACTTAGCGAGGTGTACTTAAGATGTGCCCACATTTTCATACAGTGTGATCACTCATTTGTTTTTTTTTATCATTATTTATGTCTGTTTCCATTTATTTATTCATTAACCCATTAAAGGTCATCCTGGATTTTCAGAGCTGAGGGATATATGAATACAGGGCTTTCAACTAGTTGAGTAAACCTAGGAGTATGATTATTGTGCTTTATGGCAAAGACTGTGTCCAGCTTCGTGAAATTACTAACCTCTCTTCCAAAGCAGCTGTTTCATTTTTTACTCCCATCAGCAAGGAGACATCGAAGGCTTTTGGACTTTGGCTTTATATAGAATGTGGGAAAACACTGTTGTTTTATTTGTGATTCTTCAGTGCTCACATTTTCATCCTGTGCTTCGTTGATTTCCGTATCTTCTGTAGTAAGGAGTCCCCTCTGATTGTTTTGCCCATTTTTGTACTGTATTGCTTCCTTCTGTTGAATTTTAAGGGTTCTTTGAGCGTTTGAGATTTTAGATCTTTCTAAGTATTTTGCAAGTATTTCTCAGCCATATCCTTTTAATTAGTACTTTGGGAGTAAGTGCCACTTTTCCAGCCCCATGTTTTCACACAGTGCTAAATGTTGTTAGCAACAGATATATCACTGACCACCATGGTTACTTTTCTTCCACATGTGATTTCAGCACACTCAAACCCTTCCTTAATTTTATCCATTCATTACTATGTGTACTTTATATACTGAGCCTCCACTGTCCATCTCTTGAAGTTTCTTGCTTTTATTGATGTTAAATGAATGACCAAGTTTATATTGTGCTTATTCAATCAGTTTAGAAATTCAATTTGTGAGTGTGTGTATGTGTGTGTGTGTGTGTGTGTGTGTGTGTGTGTGTGTTTCTGGCTTGAAAGAGACATACAAGTCAAGGGAAAGGTAGCCACAATATTTATGGCAAGTCAAGTCTCTAATGATTGCCTGTCTTCCTTTCCATGGTCTCCAGTCATCAAGCCTCCTTTACGTCACTTTAAACGCCCTGCTTATGCATCTAGTTCCTATGCACCTTCAGCTCCAAAGAAGACTGATGACCATCCTGTAAGATACAAGATGCTGGACCAGCGGATCAAAATGAAAAAGATCCAGAATATCTCTCATCACTGGAACAAAAAATAGGACAAGTACAAGAAGAGAGGGAGGAAGGAGGGCTGCCTGTCTGCCTCTCAGCACCTGTTAGATGCAGAGGACACATCTGGGACGTCATGCAGCTGGTGCCGCTGTGTCTGACTCGAAGAGGCAAAGTAAAGTCTGCTTTAGATTCTCCTTGGCCATTCTCCTATAGAGACTCCAGCCACTGGATCTGAGGTCAATCCAGAGTCCAGCAAGGAACTAGTAAATGGTGGATTTATTTAATTTTACTGTTTGTAAAAGTCTTACAACCAATTTAATATGATATATCTTCTTCTGAAAAGTTAATTTCTTCCCACTTCTACAGTTTTTTGTATGTTTGTTTGCTTTTTTAATTCCCAAGAGATGACTTGCCCCTATGCAAACACTGGCTCAATAACTATCAGTGGTAAGAAATGTACTTCCAAAAGTAACTTTTCTAATTAAAGTGATGTTATGTTGTATGAGGTTTCTGGCCCAGAATTTCCGGTCTTGCCTCGGAGCCTGGCCTTTCTGTCCTAGCCTCATGGCCCAGACCCACAGACCCACAGTCCCATAGTCCCACTGAAACACACAGACATATTAATTGTACGCTGATTGACCTGGGGCCCAGGCATACAACTTGCTAACTCTTACTCATAACCTAACCCATGATTCTCATGCTGTTTAGCCATGTGGCTCAGTACCTTTTCTCAGAACAGCATAGTTGTCTTCTGCATCTTCTGGCTTGTCTGGCAACTCTGTGGCATCTCTGCGCTATTCTTCCTGTTCCCAGAGTTTTCTTAGTCTGGTAGCCCTGCCCACACTTCCTGTCTGCCTTTGGCCAATCAGTGTTTTTATCATACCAGTGGGTGGGACAATTATTTACAGTGTAACAACATAATTCTACTACAATGTTATACTGTGAAATTCAAATATAATTACATCATTTTCCTTCCTTCTACACCCTCATGTACATATACCTTTGCTCTCCTTTAAAATCATGGCCTCTTATTTGATTATTAATATTCTATACATACACATCCTAAATTATATATATGCTATTATTATTTATATTCCTAAATATATAAATACAATCTGCTCAGGTCCTATGTTACTTGTATCTCTATGTTTTCAGAAGACTACTTGGTATTGGGTGATAGTTGGTGTGCTTTTCCCTTGGAAAAACTAACTTTTCTCCCAGCCTCAGCATTCCGTTTTTGCTTAAAGTTCTTTGTCTACGGTTGCAGCCCTGTGGTGTTTCCCTGTTCCATGTTAACATGTCTGTTAGTGTTGTCCAATTTTAAATGCACTGATTTAAGATTTAAAATATTTACTCAAATATGTGACATTCAAAGCAAATACAGTCAACACAAATGTACTTCTAAGAATAACTATTATAGAGAAAAATGTCTGGTGGATTGTTTTTTTCATGGGTTTTTCAGAATTCAAGCTTAACAGAGATTAAAGTGTGAATGTGTGTGAGTGTGTGTGTGTGTGTGTGTGTGTGTGTGCGCGCACGCGCGCACGCGCGCATTTCGAGGGTGGGAGGAGAGTCTCATTCCTAGCAACTTCAATGTGCTTTGGAGGATTTGTGAGTTTTCTAGACATGCATGTGGCTCATTTTATTTTAACCCTTCTCTTCTATCAGAATAGCCAATGAAATGCTGGTGGCTTAAACTTTCCAGGCCCCAGATCTACTACATGGGATATGGTGTTGTGGAACTGAGACAGGAAGCTGTAAAATAATGAATCTAGTTTTAATTTCTCATTTATAACTTTGCCTTTCTACGTCTAGAGATGTCTTTAAATTAAATTCTAGCTCATCTAGCCCACAGCCTGCCATCTACAAAAAAATGCCAGGGTCCCCTTCTCCCTCTTGGTGGAACAAACATCTTTCTAAGACACTTTTCGTTGGATAGCTTAACAAAAGCCATTGTTAACTTTTCTGTAACTTTTCTAATTTTTGTTTTCAAACTAAAATCCTAGAAATGCATGAGAAGTCTCATGACCAGAGGTAGCTTTTGATCCTTTCAGAATGACCTGTGGGCTTCTGAAAGTTCAGGTTTGATGCCCAGCAAGTCTACACTTGTGTTCTACCTGAGACTTGTTGCAGATCTTTAGACTTGCAGTGAGATGCTGTAAGCCCTGCTTTGTTTAACCAACTCTTGCTTTGTGATAGACATGTATTATACTGTAAGTTTGGAATGCTATTGCCCTACCTGGTGAGTAATAATATATACAGAGAAGCATTAGTTTGGAGCACTTCATATTCAGGACAGACTGCCTAGAAAAGCAAGGAGCCTTCTGTGATAGCCAGGATTAATTGCAGTGGGTTTAGGTCATTTCCATAAACCATAATTACCCAAGAAACAAGCTCCAGAGTCTAGTGAGCACTGCTGTTGGGCAGCTCACATCTAATGTAGTATATTCAGGTAACTGTTATACAAGTAAGAAATCACTGTGACTTTTTTGTTAAGGAAGACGATTGCAATTCTTAGTTCCCTGCCCAGTATTTGAGCAAGAAAAGCTATCTGCAGGCTCGTAGTGTACCTTCATCTAGATTGCATTAATTCACAGTTAATGCCTGCTTGTCAATACACAGGAGCTTTAAAACTGAATGCACAGAGCCATTTGACTACACATTGACAAGGTTTAGGGGACACTCCCCTATCTCTAAAAACTTGAAGCCTTGGGTTTCAGGCTTCAGTGGGGTTGTTCTTTCTTTCATGGTTGTTTTGGAGAATTATGGATATTTGTTCACTCTGTGTTCTTCTACAATGTTTTTGTTTTTTCCAACCTTTGCTAAAATTTTAGTTCAGCAAATATATACATGTGGAGAGTCTGCATTGTTTACAAATGCCTACCATGTTTTTGCAGATTATATTCTTACAGTAAATAAAAAAGAAGCTTTAAATGGACTATCTTACATGTGTCATCTTTTTTTTTTTTCTAGAATTCTGGAATTTACTTGAAAAACATCCTCCTTACCCAACCTGACAATATGCAGAATTGCTTCTATTCATTTTGCTTATGTATAGTTTATCACATTTTAAAAATAATATTGCCAATCATGCAGACTCAGTAAGTTAATTTGTTAACATCAGTAGCCTGAGATAGGGGTACTCAATGAGTGAATCCTCTTGTTATGAACTCACTTGGCATTCTGGGACAAGCTGCCTAGCTAGTGATTAAGAACAGTTTAGAATTAGAAAAACAAATTATTACATCCTGAATCTATCTTTGATTTACTCCATAACTGAATAACATAATCCTCTCAACTTTTGTTTCACCTACTAAAAGTAAGGATAATATGAAGAACTTACTCAGGATAGTATGAGGTTGGCCAGATAGCTATTGTTAGCTATTGTTTCTTGTGGAGAGAGGAGATCCAGGCTGAGAAAGAAATTGGACCATCAGTTGGACAACAGCATCCTTACTGGTTATTTTCATGACTTGGGTGATCATCTTCATCTTCCATTACAGAGAGTTGATGCCCATGGTACTATTTGCACATCATCTTGTACTAATGCTAAATATATCCCTTCATAGAAACACAGTTTCCCCACTCCAATATTCCTTTGTTATGTGTCACCTACACATTTTTGAGCCTCCAACTGGTTGCTTCTGTCATGTCCCAGTTTCTCTGCCATCTCTGACCATCTCCCTGCACCTTGCTACAACAGTCACCCTTCACTCAGGTCAATCCCAGATTGCTTTGCTCCTTCCCACACATCTGTTGCACAGAACTTGTCCTAGAGGCTCAGCATGATTCAGACATCAATAAGAACAGTCTCCCTCTGTGCAAGATGCCTTCCTGACTGTGACTCTGAACATATTTGCCTCTATCTTTTGGACTCCTATTGTCACCTTGCCCCTCCAACACTGAGCCTGAAATTCCCAAGAAGATATAGAATGACCCATTTTTCACCATCACATGACATGCGTTAATGGGTATTTTTCAAAGCATTCAAGCATACTCTAGAAAATAATTGACATCCTCTTAAGTCTTATTTCTGCAAGAACGAAGAATTCAGAGAACCTTCACCTGGCAGCCTTTCCTTTACAATGACCCAATTCTTAGGAAAGACTAGCCCCTGGGATAAAATAGAATATCTATCTCCTTCTCTCTTCTGTTCCCAGCCTCTCTGACTAGCATAAACTGCAGGAATTCTAGTTATTTTCATTTGATTTAGTTATTATTCCAATATACACAAGGACAGGTCATGGCCACCACTCACAAGTACTCAGAGAGCACTGATCTTCACCCCCCCCATTCATGTATGTGTACAACCACTGAGTACTCCAGCGTTCTCATGTCTGTGCCTTTTAGTTTCTCCATGGGATAAGATATGGTTGAGTGGTTGGTAACTCTCTGAGTCTATGACTTCTATCCTAACACAAATGGCAGGTCATTTATGCTTCTGTGAGGCTGCAACTTGTTTCCCATTGGATGTCATCTTCACTCAATCAATTATCTTTGATCTGTTTCTAATGAACAGATTCTACTGAGCCAATACCTTGATTTATAGGAAGTCTGTTGAAAACTAGAAGGA
Source organism: Phyllotis vaccarum (assembly GCA_033318265.1). Classification (NCBI taxonomy): domain Eukaryota; kingdom Metazoa; phylum Chordata; class Mammalia; order Rodentia; family Cricetidae; genus Phyllotis; species Phyllotis vaccarum. The sequence goes on along the minus strand of JARWLC010000014.1, from coordinate 83,471,886 downwards.
AGGATGTCCTAGAACTGGAGCTTGGCAATGCATGGAAGAGTTATTCTATGCTTCCTTGCAGGGTGTTGGTTATGCACCCCAGTGGCCACCACAAAAGCAGCTGAAGCAAGAGGAAGCCCTTTTGTGCAGATAAAGTAGGATTGTGTGATAAGTATTGTTTTTAAGACTGAAATAAAAGACTTAAAAGTGTTCATTGTACTGTTATTATAATCAAAGGGTATCAAAAGCTACTTTGGAGTGATGGCAAAGGATGGTAACTACGACACCCTGTTCCTACCTGCACTCACATACTTATGTTCATCGGGGATTCCCTACAACCTTTCTTTAGCATGCTTGTTTGTAAGAGGATGGCTAATCTAAAAATCAGTTGCCTTTTGGCCACATATTTTATAGCACATTAGTTAAAAGTTCTGAAACATTAAGGCATAAAGATAAAAGGATGCTAAACAAATATAACAACAGAAATAAGTATGTCCAAAGTACTAGAGATTAGAATTTTAGAGCAGAGCTCCAACACAATAGATTTTTTAAGCTTATTTGCAGTTGTTGGGTATCTACCATAATCCAAGGTCATTAGTATATAATAACATATTTAATTCCCTGACGTAAATCTGTCTGGGAAGGTTTACAATCCTTATTGCTGAATAGTAAATTGAGACTCTGGAATTTTGCAGCAGGCTGAAGTGAATGAGTGCCTTGGTTGTACAGCATGTATCTGGAATGCATTATGGTATTATGGGAATTCTGTCAAAGTTCCAGAACCAATTGAGAGGAGTGAGTTTTGGTCTAAGAGGCGGGGTTTTCACTGGGGATGAACACGACTGAGAAAGTGCCCTTTTGGGTGAGGCAGGAGCTGTGCGTTTGAGCAGTGGCTTGTGACTTGGTTCAGGTTTCCCTTTTGCCTTTTAGTATTTGTGCATGGATTTTGCTTGTTAATAAATGGTAAAGAAACCTTTTATCAATACAGTTCTGGGTTTGACTCACTGCATTATAACAGATATCTATAGCAATGTATAGATGATATTTTCATAAAAACAAAACAAGAAACATTAACTAGTATGTCAAATGGAGACCTTCCCATGACAGCACTTCATATCATCACACTGCTTCACAGATTCTTCCCCCTGTTGTCCCTTTATAAACGTCTGCTTGCCAGTGTCATGAATCATTTGTAGTCCAGCCAAACTCAAATTGTTATGGCACAGAATTCAGGGCCAGTTTTTTTTCCCAATACACGAGATTTTTCATTTCTCTCGTTCTTCTATTTAGATTGTTCCCTTTATTAAAGCCATGCTGTACAATTAGCATCCTATATATAGGGATTGTAAATTTAACCAGCTATAGGGTGAAAACACTCAGGAAAAAATGTGCCTATTCTAAACACATGCATATTTCCTTTACTTAGTTTGGTTCTCTACACAATATAATAACCATTTAGATGTATTTTACATTCTATTAGATATTTTAAGTTATCTAGAGATGATTTATATTAAATGGAAGAATTGTGCATGCTACATAAATGCTGTATTATTTTTCTATAGGATTTAGTCACTTGCAGATTCTAGTGTCTACAACATGATAGAACCAGCACTTTTTTGGAAGCCTGTGATTGTGCAAATATTACTATTTATAAATCTGGCCTGCATCTTCTATACGGCATTGCTCACTGAGTGCATTTTACTCACCTCTCAACCGAAATTAATGACTCCCTTCTCAAAGTCCTCAGTACAGTTGATGTGGCAGAATCATTCTCTGCCAGCTCTTCACACTCTGGGTAGGAGACTCCATAGCATCATGTATCTTCTTCAGCATCATCTCCCAGGTACTGAATATCTTCTCTTCTTTAAGGCAGTCTTTGACAATGAGTTATTCTCCTCGTCGGCTGCCAAAACATCCTTGCACTTAATTTTCACAGAGAGACAGCAAGAAAACCAACCCAACTATTGAATAAATACCCTTCCAAAGCATCCTGATGTCTTCATGGGCTAATTTCAACTGGCCATCCTGCCTTTTCCCAAGGCTGTCCACATGATTTCATTCAGTGAGCCCTATTATTTTCATGTGTGAAATACAATCTCCTTGTTTGTTTCTTTGTCTTTTTCTACATTGTTGTCGTGTCTCTCTAGGATCATGTCGGGGCACTTTTCTTTCAAATTCTCCTCACAAACTGTACCTTTTTTCCAGAAGTTTAATCATCCATGATATTATCCAAGTCCTTCCCTTCCCTTTTATTATTCTGTATCTGCATTCCCAACTTTTGGCTGAACTTCTCCATCTGACAGCTTTAAAGGAAATGAGAGCTTCATTTCTAGAATCATCTACCGCCCCACACAATTCTCTTCCTGGTGTGTGTATGTCTGGATATTGTCATTGTCCTTGCTATCTGTTCTCAAAGTCATTTGTCATTTATGGTTCTGAGGTTTCTCATTTGTCACTGGTCATGATTCTTCTCCCTGGGATTACATTACAATCTCTAGGTTCCTTCCTTAGAATTTAGAGCATTATATTAATGGTAACGACACTCCTTCTCATATTAAGTCCCTCCAAGAAGCAGAAAGTCCATTTCCAATGACAAATGGTGGAACCTTCATTTAAAAAATCAAGTTTGCCACCTGCTGTCTCATCCAGTGTCCTCCTCACTGATTGAGACACAGCACCTGCCCACAGCTCACACCTTCACAGAGAGGTCTGGGTAACGCTGATACCTCAGAGTCTCACGTGCCCCTTACTTTGTTACCACACCCAACATAAGGAGAGCAGAAACATTCGAATTAAAATGCAACAAGCTCAAACGCATGCACTTCCATGCAATGAATAAATATGTGAAGGATATATTACCGTCCCTTCCCTGGAGGACCGAGTTCTTTGTGCCAACAGCTATTAATTTCTGCACAAGTTTTGCTGCTCAACCTTCCTACTGGGAAGTTTCTTGTCTGAACCAGATCCTTTCATGTTTCTGCTTCTGTGAGTGTTTTCCTGAAACGTCTTCTCTTTCTGCTTGTTGTTACCTGAGCTGTTCTCCAAAGTGCAATAGAAAACTGGCCTTCTCTTGGTGATGGGGCTCTTATTGCCTCAGGTAAAAATGAGGTTTTACTTTGATTTGTCTCGAATTCTTTGTGAGTCTATTGCTTCACTTCAGGTGACAGCTTTTTGTTGGCTTTTTAGCCAGCTAACTGATCGGTTTTAAAGAGAAGGCATTTCTATGTATTCCAGATTGGCCTGAATTTGTAATCTTTCTACCTCAGTGTCCTGAGTGCTGGAGTTAGCAATGGTTCTCAGCCTTCCTAATGCCATGTCCCCAGTTTCTCATGTTGTGGTGACCCCAACCATAAAATTATTTTCTTCGCTACTTCATATCATAATTTTTCTGCTGTTATAAATTTAAATATAAACAATTGATACGCAGAATATTTGAAGTGTGACCCCCCCTCCCAACGGGATCGCAACCCACAGGTTGAGAAACACTGGATTACAGTGTGAGCCACAGTACCTGGTGGATTACACAGATCTTAATTCTTTCCTATTGTATTATTTCCTTGGTCACGGTGGGGGAGTGTGTCAATGATCAGGAGATATGGTGGATGGAGTAGAAGTTGAGGAACTGTAAGCGTCAACCAGAAAAGGCAGGCCGGGAATATCAGGTGACTGTGAAAATTTAAAAGCCATTCTGTATGACATACTCCCTCCATAAAGTCTCATAGTCCCCAAACCTACCAAAACAGTGCTACCAACTAGACACCAAGCATCAAACACTGGAGCCTACAGGGACCATTCCATTCTCATTCAGACCACCACAGAAGTCTCCCACTACAGACCATTTGTGATAGTAAACTAGAGGTTTTTTGTTCTGCTAAAGTCAACCAGCACCTATGAGCTAAGAGTGGACATTGCCCTTATCTTCATCTTCTTGGTTTCTGGCCAGGTTCTTTCATTATGTTAAAACTCTTTTTAAAGTGTTATTTTGTTTCACATTCCTTGGATTGTGTGTGTATGTGTGTGTGTGTGTGTGTGTGTGTGTGTGTGTGTGTGTGTGTGTGTGTGTGTGAGAGAGAGAGAGAGAGAGAGAGAGAGAGAGAGAGAGAGAGAGAGTTCAAAATTCCCTGATAAGACAGTACATTCATTCTAATCCTTAGGTGTGGAAAGTTTGTCTAGGTGTTCTTCCCCAAGAGTGTCCATATGTGGAGGTTTTGCAGTGATGCAGAATGTCAGACTGTGATCATCTCTTCTGAAATAGGCTGAAATGGACCAGATGCTATGGTACACGGGCCGTTGTTTAAGTCAGCATCCTCTGGGCTGTCAATAAGCCAAGTGAAATGGGCATCACTTGTGGGCAGGCTGCTCTCACTTCCGGAAGGGAGATTTATGAGGATTAGTGGCTCAAGAACTTGACAAAGGCACCTACTTGTACAACTAGACTGTTTTATTTCAACGGGCAGGATTCAATTTTACAGGCCAAGTCAGCCACTTCTTAGGCATTACTGCCACCTGGTGTCATTCAGAGGAATGAGTTTCAAGTGATCCTAGCTGGATGTTCAGAATAATGACTCAGTGCTGTGGTTTCGTACACTGTAAACAGTTGTCACTGCAAATATTGGTTTAATAAAATGCGTATTGGTCATAAGACAGGCAGGAAGTAAAGACAGAGTGACCAGACCAGGAGAATTCTGGGCAGAGGAAGAACAGAGTCGCCTTCCAGACTCAGAAGAAGGAAGGTGAGAACGATGTGCTAAGCAAAGGTATCAAGCCACGTGGCTAAATGTGTGGTGCAGCTGGGCAAAGAGAAGGTGGTATTTATAACAGCATTAAACTAATTTAATCTGTTTGGCAATTGTAGAATTTATATGATAAGAATTTATGGATTAAGATGCAGGTCAGAGACTCCAATGAAAGTTCAAATGGAAACCAGAAATGTGAAGCGTACAGCACTCCATGAATTTCAAGATTGTGGGGCATTTAGCTTTCTGCTAATTGTAATTATTTTTGTGGTTTAGGATAGTATTTTCATTAGAACTACTACTGCTGTGATGAAACACTATGAACAAAAGCAACGTGAGGAGGAAAGGGTCCGTTTGGCTCACAAATCTGGAATCATGGTTCATTAAAGGAAGCCCAGGCAAGAACTCAAGCAGCTCAGGAGCCTGGAGACAGGAGCTAATGCAGAGGCCATGGAGGGATGCTGCTTACTGACTGGCTCTCATCATGGCTTCCTCAACCTATTCTTATAGACAGGCATGAGACCACCCACATTGAGCTGGGTCCTCCTCCATCAATCACTAAATAAGAAAATTTGAGGTTTGGTTCCCTATAGCAATGTCCAAAGATAGGAAGCAAATGTATTGTGAAGTCTCTGACATCAGGTATAGACTCATTCCATTGATGGGCTCCTAGGAGGTAATGGAAACTTAGAAGACAGAATCTTAAATGCCCTGCAGGCTTGCCTGCCTACAGCCCAATCTTATGGGCTTTTTTTTTTTTTTTTTTAATTGAGGCTCCTTCCTATTTGATGACTTCAGTTTGTGTCTTAAAAGTAGCCAGGATAGACTAGTGTTCCCATTTGGACCTGAAATGTCTACAAAAGAATCAAGTGTTGAAGACTTGGTTCCCTGCAACATTGTCCAAAGGTGAGAAGTGATTGGGTTGTGAAGTCTCTCAGGACATTAAGTCTAACTTTATTTATGGTTCATTATTTCCTAGGTTCCCATGAGGTGATGGAAACTCAGAAGGCAAACTCTAGAGAAAAGAGAGGGTCCTTGGATGATGGCTATTGGGGTTACTTTTGCCCTGCCCCTCCCCTTCCTGATTTCTCCACTTCTGGCCTCCAGGAGTTGAGCAGCTTTGCCTTATAGTATGAGCCTTCTAATAATTCTTCCTCTCCATAGACTTAGAAACCATGAAGTCAAATGACCATGAACTGAAACGCTGAGTAGAAAAGCTTTTCCTTCTATAAGTCTGTTTCTCTAAGGTATTTTGTCACAGTAACAGAAAACTATTCCTGGGAGTTCTGTGAAAGTAACTTTCAGAAGCCAAAGCCTTCTAACCACAGGAACTTCAACACAGACAGAGAGGTACCCTTGGATTTTGTTACATGTGATTCTGTGGCCACAGCTTACTTAAAAACTTGTGATTAGGAGAAAAGGGAGCCACAGAATCTTGAAAGAGATATGAAAATGACTAAGAGGCTGGAAAGATGGCACAGTGGGTAGAGGCACTTGCCACCAAGCTTGACAAACTGGGTTCAGTTTCGTGATAAAAGAAAAAACTGACACTCCCAAGTTGTCTTTCACACTCTTGCTGAGCGTGCATACACATACGTAAGAAACAAACAAATGGGTAGGGTAGATGCAATTGGAATAATAAGCGGAAATGGCCTTAGGAAAGCAGAGTCTTCTGGCTTCTTCATCTGTATTAGAAACTGATGGGACCAGCAGAGCCAGAGCCTTCAAAGGTTCCTGAGCAAAATAGAAGTTGTAGGGAATTGTTCTTTATTGATTCTTTAGACTGTTCAGGAAATATTCTGTCTATGTCAGCAGTACATACAGAAGCCTAGCGTTTATTTTATTTATTTTGGGGGCACCAGCCATCCTGTCTTTTATTCCATGCTGAATTCTTTCAATGCCCTCTACACTGGCAATGCCACAGTGAACATACATTCCTTCTCAGGGCATGACAATGTATAATGAGCTTCAGAACAATGAATAACTGACAGACCACATGGTGGGTGCATGGCCTGGGAGGACAGGAAGAACTGCTAACAGTGGCGCCATCTTACAGGAAGGAAATCTGGCAGAGCATGGGCCTTCTCTGGTGGCTTAGCTGCCTTTTTCCATCCCCATGCCAGTCTCTCCCAGTGCACCAGTTTCCTTCTCTCCCACACTGAGCTCATTCCTTCCTGGTTGTCAGATGAGCCCTGTGTTTAGAGACTATATATGCAGCCATGTGGGAAGACAGGCCATTTTCCTTATAGGCAAGTGAAAGACAGGCAGGCTGACATAATACCGGCTATGGAATCTGGCTAGAGGAATTCTAAAGATGGTGAAATGGGTCAGAGTAATTAAAAAGACCCCGAAGATTAAGACTTTCTCTTTCTGTGAGTGGCCTCAGGTGATCACTGCTCTCTTGACCCAGAAGGCCCTACAACATCACACAAGTCAAGGTTCGAATCTTCATGTTCATTCAAGAACACCTGTGCAACTTCCCAGGCCGTCAAGGCTATGCATATTCAAAGAGCCACTAAGTATCTGAAAGATGTCACTTTAAAGAATTCTTGTGTGCCATTCAGGTGATATAATGGTAAGGACAGTAAGTGGGCTTAGATCACACAGTGGGGCTAAGACACAGGGTCGGGGACCCAAAGGAGAGCTGGATTTTTGCTGCACATGTTAAAACCCAGACTAACACTGCAAATTATTTTTTTAGCTATTGAGCATTCCAGGTGAGCAAAGCACCCAAGATGAGCCCACAAACTTAGAGAGCTAGTGGCTGGGTTAACCTAGCTACATTGCAATGACTTTGGCTGAAAAAAAAAAAAATCAAATTGTTGCAAAGCCAGAAGACGGGTTACACAAGAAAAAAAAATACATCACAGAAGAAACTGAGAAGCAAAAACAAATGGTCCTGAAATAAATTCATTGTAAAATAAATGCACATAAAAAGTAGGAAAAATTAAAATAGAATGTGAATCAGTTAAAACTGGGAGCATGTTATTTAAAGAAACAGGAAAATAATAATATAAAAATTATTTATTATTCAAAGAAATGAGAAAGCAATGCTGAAAAGGGACGACATGGATGACAGAAAGGTTAAAACTTAAGAGTTTAAAAATGTGAAGTTCAAATGTGGAAAAGTATTGATGATTTAAGACATTCCATGGAATCTAAGAGTTATAAAATTAAGAGAAATATAGTGAATTTGTTTGCCAAGAGTTCATATAGATGCTTCAAATTTCTTAAGCATTATACCCAGGAAAGACAAAGTAGGAACCCAAAAGTAGGTGAAAAGTCAGTGCCACAATATGAGACTAAAAGACTTTAAATTACATAGTTCAGCAGATTATCATTAACTATATAAAAATGAATTGTCTTAGTCACTGTTGTATTCCTGTAAAGAGACACCAGGATGAAGGAAACTCTTACAAGGCAGATTTCTGACAAATTTCACTCTCCTTGATGAATATTGTTACTATTGGAATGAAGTGTTTTATTTTGATCATTGAGAAAACTTTCTCAGGTAAATATATGAAAATTGGTTTTATATTAGCAATTCTCCTTATGTGTTTGAACTCATCTTTGGTAATGTGCATCCAAATGAGCACATAATAATAACATCTGTTAAATAAATAGATTGTATTGTAATTTTGTTCATAACTGAATAAATGGAAACTCTATGTTTTAGAGAAAGATTTATGACCTGGGCTTCTGAGGCAACTATTTCCTTAACCATTCAACTTTCATCAAACAGTGCTTAAAGCATGTTACTATTTTCCTAATCTAAACTCATAAAGTCCATATTATTGCAAACAAAAATATGGTTCAGCCTATTCCAGCAATACCCAAGTCTCTGGTTGTCTTAATTAGTTGCTGTGAAAAGACACCATGACCACGATAGTACTTACCCCCATGCCACAAGATGGGGGTCCACTAACTGTATCATTAAGGGAAAGGCCAGGCTGGGACAGCTGGTTCACAGGAAGACATGCACCCCGTGGCCTTCACACAGTTAACTCCAGAGATGAGTGTTCCCTGACTAAGCTGGTGGAAGATATCAGGACCAATTACAATAGCAGATAAGATCAGATCCACCACCACTAGAAAGGCAGCATCCTGGGTCCTAAATCTGTAGCTCACATTGCCAAGCTAGAAAAGGCTAAAGCCGAAAAACTCTCACTAAACTGGACATGTACACTACTGCTAGGTTTTCTTTACATAAATATAATTACAAAATTATCTTCAAAAATAGCCTCCCAAAAGTAATGTGGTTTGTCAATGAATGGCCCCCAAAGAAAGGCTAAGGGCAGGAATGTAGCATGAGGTTTCTGGCCTGGACTTTTGGGCCTAACCTCAAGGCTTAGGACCCACAGACCCGCAGTCCTGCAGTCCTGCAGTCCTACAGAGACACACAGATGTTTACAATAGTTTTAGGCTGATCAGCCTAAGGCCCAGGCATATCACTTGCTCACTCTGTACCCTTAATCTAACCCATGACTCTTATCCTGTTCAGCCATGGGGCTCAGTACCTTTTCTTAGAGCAGCATGGTTGTCCTCTTTCGGCTTCTCTCTGGCATTCTGCTCTGTGCTTCCTGTTCTCAGCGGTTTTTTCTTAGTCTGGTAGCCCCGCCCACACTTCCTGCCTTCCTTTGGCCAATCAGGGCTTTTTATTAAAAAAATAATAGGGTAGGACAGTTATTTACAATGAAACAACATAATCTCCCACACAGGAAAGCTTCACCCACATATTACCCTAAAGCCATTCATGTGTAGTTTGCTATCAGAGTGAGATTTTTGGTAAGCTTAATACAGTTTTATATTAATAATGACGCAAAATACACAGGCTCAATTTCAAGAAGGAACCCAGTGGTAGAAGAGATGATAGGAAAACTAATGAGAGATTGCTACAATTGAGTAAGGATGATACTAACAAGGACAGAAAAATATGAAAACCAAGACCTAAGGTAAGATTACAAGTACGGGTAGGTGTGTAAACCTTTGCAGGTCAGAAGTTAAGACATCATTTTGTTGTTTGTAAGCCCTCCATAGTTCACTGGTGTGAGCAGAGCATCTTCAGGATACAGAGTCAAAAGAGAAAGTGTTGTTGTGGGGAATTTCTTGAGTTCTAGTGGTCTTGTTGTGGTAAACATTCATCTACTCTGAGAAAGTGTTAGCAAACATTGTAAGATATTTATGTCCTTGACAAGACTCATCTACAGCACTGCTTTAGCTGCTGCGGTTTTTATGCATCCTAGATGATTACATGCTACAAGATTTAGCTGGAGAAGTAAACCAGGTGTCTAGCTATCTTCCCTAATTTTAAGTGAGGACTCCTGATAACCTTGTTTCTTAGCTATGCATAGGAAAATTTCCAATGCTAATGATGACAACAATAATTCCTTTGGTTTGGGGGCATTTCTACCAATACTTGGATACAGATAATGAGAGTCCTAGGCTATTGACTAAAGCAGAGAAAAAGACTTTAACCTTGAGAAGGGACTACACTTTCCCTTTTACATTGGCATATCAAGAGTTACCTAAGGAGCCTTAGTGGTTGTGTGTGGCCACTTACACAAAATAGGTCTTCACTTGAAAACTCTGAGCAACTTCAGTGTTTAAGAGCAGTCATCACTGGGGTTGAAGCTCCCCTTCAGGGAGTAGTTGATTGTCCCTTACTGTAATATGAAGTTTCTGTCCCGGCCTTTCAAAACTGGCACTGAGCTTCAGCCCTGCTCTCACCTCACCGCTGTTTAAACCCCCCAAATCACACAAAACTTTATATTAATTTTATGCTGATTGGCCTATGGCTCAGTTATAAAATCTGATAACTCTTAACTCTAAAACTAATCCATAATTAGCCAAGGGACTTAGTAACTTTTATCAGAACAGCATCCTGGCCTTTTTTCCTCTGCATTTGATGGCGTCTCTCTCTGACTCTTCCTCTTCCCAGAGTTTTCTTAGTCTGGTAGCCCCGCCTACACTTCCTGTCTGCCTTCTGGCCAATAAGCACTTTATTAAACCAGTAGGAGGGATAAATATTTACAATGTACTAGAACATAATCTCACAGAACCTTACACTGGTTTCTTTCTTTGCAGAGGGGCAAAGGCTTGCTTCTTAGAACTCTATGGAAGTTCTTTTCCTACATCCTGGTGTCCCACAGTGATGAATTCTTTATCTCCTTTCATAAGCTTTTGGGTTCTCTGAGGATTATTATCTGTTGGGGAAACACACTATTCCAAGGGCAGAATCTATAAATTCGGCTTATTCTTTTGCCTACAATGACTGATTCCAGAACATTTGAATAATATAATATTATTTTTGTTGTTGCAGCCCCCAAAATCTAAGTTTAAAATTAATTTGAGATACCTAGGATCCCTCCAAAGTTTGTACTTCCAACAGTATGCTTAATGGAATCAAATTAGAACATTTAACCTCAAAGACACACATCTAAGTTGATCATTGATACGGCCCATGTAGATGCCCAGTAAGAGCAAATTGCTCAGAAAGGGATGCTGGCTAGGCTCACTTAAAAAGAAATCTTTCCCTGGTTTAAAAAAAAAAATGGCAGAGAGGTCTTCACTGATATCTGATGAGCCATCATGCTGCATCATGCTGGCCTGTGGCTTTAATTTTTTAAATTAATTTTTTTCCTTTATTAAAGATATATTATTTTTCATAAAATATATTTTGATTATAGTTTCCCTTCACCAGCTCCTCCAAGGGCCCCCACATCACCCATCACATCCAAATACACACCTGTTCTTTCTCTCCTGTTAGAAAACAAATAGGCATCTAAAAATTTAATAAGAAAAGAAAAGAAAAACAGACAAACTGGTGTCTAACAGAATAAACAGAAGAAAAAGAGCTGGTAAGGGCACAAGAAACATATAGACGAGGTCATGCACGTGCATGCATAAAAATCCCACAAAACCCACAAAATCATATGCCATAATATGTATGTAAAAGACCCAACAAAATATAATCAGATGGCGAACTTCCAAAAATGCCTTTAAATTTGTTTTGTGCTGGCTATCAATTGTTAGGCATGGGGCTTCCTTTAAGAGTGGTTTGCATCCAGCGAGACTCTTTTGGAGAAAGCTAATTTGTCTTTGAGAAGTTACTAGAGAAAGCTTCTGGGCTAGGGAGGGAGGCTTGTGACTACTTCTCCTCTCAAAACTGGAGCTCCATCTGACAGATATGTGCAAGCCCTGTGCCCTGTGCATGCTGCCTTGGTCCTGATATGCTTAGTAGATCTGGTCTCCTTGTTGTCTCCAGCCCCTCCCATTCCTAAGATCATTTCTCCTCCTTTTTAAAGGGTTTCCTGAACCCTGACGGCAGGGATTTGATGGAGACATCCCATTTAGGACTGGATGTTACAAAATCACTCACTCTCTGCACACTGTCCAGCTGTGGGTCTCTCTTTTGTTCCCATTTGCTTTAGGAGGCAGCTTCTCTGATGATGGCTGAGCAAGGCACTGATCAGAGAGTACAGCCGAGTGTTCCTAGGGTCATTTTATGGCTACATTCCTTCAGTAGAACAGTAGTATATGGTTTTTCCCTAGGTCCTTGGCTTATTTAGTCTCAGTTTCTTGGCCACCTGAGCAGTGTTGAGGATGAGTTACATTTCACGGAAGGGGCCATAAGTCTAATCAGATCTTTGTTGATTACTCCCACAAGATTTGTGTCTCTAGTTCACTGGTGCATTTTGCAGGCAGGGCACAAAGTTAAGGGTTTGTAGCTGGGTTGGCACTCACCTTTCTCCTTTAGTAGTGTGAAGAGCTTCTCCCAGAACCATGAACACTAGTCAGTAGTGGTGAGGGCTCTAGGTAGGCACCAGCTCTACTTCTCCGTGTTTAATGAGTTGTGTGGGTGTTGTCTTCAGCAATAGGGACTTACCATCCATTTGTAAAGAGCAGAAAATAGGCTTACCAATAGCTTGGGTTGTTTGGGAGTTCCCATTGGATCCCTTTAGTCAACAATGTGATTAGATGTAACCTACTCCTAAAAATGGTAGCTTCATTTGGTGATGAGAGATGTCCAGTTGAGGCTCGGTCGTCTATTTGGAGAGTCCACTTAGATCTCCTTCATACATATATATATTTCAGGAAACTTCTACTGTATTAGGTTTTCATACAAACCCTTAAATCACTTCTAAAGGGACTGAAGTTCCCAAGGAGAGAGACAAGAAATGAAAGACATCTGAATTGAGGGAGATGCCTCTCTTACCCATGGTAAAGTCCTTAAGAAGGCTTTGGCTTAGAGTATCCCTGTTTTATCAAACTGCCATCTGTCCTTGGTGAACCTGAGCACAGCCTTGGGAGGGTTAGAAACTCTTCTTTGAACTTCCAACCCTTCTGACCCTTATTCCTGAGCTGGAATCATCACTTGTGCTGTTTTTCCAGGACTAGGATGTGGTCCGGTCCTGAGAGAGTTATACTGGGATAGTCCTTGCTGTGAGACAACTTTGAGGTGCATAATCTGGGTAGAATAAATATCTCTTCTAAAAGCTCTACAAAGACCTAGATTTCTAGTCTGTCAGTGAAAATGCTGGCTATGAGAATGACTCTGGCCACCTTCTTCTCCTCCTCCTCTTCCTCCTCCTCCTCTTTCTTCTTTATCTTCTTCAAATTGCATCCAGGTTCAAGGTACAAATGTGCAGGATTTATTTACTTATTTGTTGCTTTTAAAGACCTACTGTTCAGGGAAGTGTCTTATTACCTGAGAGACTCCATCCAGGGATGGTATTGTGTAAGGAAAGGAAGCTGTGGTCAGGAAGTGACAATTGGAAGCAACAACACAGACTGGCAGGAAAGAAGCCTACCACTGGGCCTTCCTTGTCTGGGTTTCATTCTCATCCTGTGGGTGGTCTCACGAGTCTAAAGCCCTTTTCTTTTCCCAGTGTGAGATTCCAGAGAGAAATTCCTGTTTCCTTAGAGTCCACTGTTTTAGCAGTGATAGACTGAGAGGCACAAGTGTCTTTAGAACATCTTCATCTCTGGTCTGCACAAATCATGGAGGTGAACAGGGGACACTTCTATTTGAAGCAGGTCTCCCTGAGTCAAATCTCTTGCTCTTCTTTGCCAGCTTGATACCTCCCTAAGCAATTGAAGGCGTTGCTGACCATTGACATATTTCTACTTTTATTTATTTTGTTAGTGTTTTACTTAATTTCCCAGACTGACCCCAAACATCCAATGCTTTCTCTCCCACCTCCTTAGTTCTGGAATTCCAGGTATATGCCATCACCTCCTGTGGTCTCTTTTCAAAGTACATTATGCTGTGGACATGCGTTCCCCAGAAACATCTTCTCTGGCTTTATTTGTTCTGAACCAACACTTGCTTTGGGGATGTGGGGGTGTCCTGTGTGTCCAGTTTGCCTCTCTCCTCTCTCACATACTGTTCTTCATGGTTTTCTGCTGGCTTTCCTCACTGAAGGGCTCTGGGAGGAGGTGTGACTGGAAACCCTCTAACACTGATAGGGATGCCAGGCACCCAGCAGGGCTTTGTGACAGAGGTCAGGAGGTGCTGCAGAGACAGAGAGAAAGAGGCCAGCCCAATGGGGGGGGGGGTGAGATGCGTCTCTACTGTAATTTTTCTGAGATTTTTCAGAGTTCCTATGACCCCCATTTTCCCAGGTGACATCCTTCTTCACCAAGGCTGGAAATCTTCCATTCACTGTGTCCTATTAAGTGATCATCAAAATCATAGCACTCTGGAATGGTCATTTCAGAGATAAGGCTTCAATTTAGGCTCAGACTCATTTTCTCAGTGATTTTAGAGCGACCTAAAGTTTCCCATGTGGAGTCAGGGAATTCTGTTACTTTGAGAGGTCACCTCAAATTACTGAAAAGCTGAAGTTACTGAAAATCTGAATTCCTGATTCTGGCATTCAGATGGAACAATTCTATAAAATATGATCAAAAAGACACTAAACTAGGCTAATGGTTCATTCATTTTTCCCGCAGCTATGCTTAAAATTGGAAGGGTTGTTCTAATGATCATCTAGCTTGTAATTAGAACATTACAGTATTAAGTGGCCATTCTTTAAAATGTCTGAAGTTCTAATTGGTCTGGCCCTGACCTCAGTGTCAATGCATAGTGTTATTTGACTACATTTCATTTTTTCATAGAGCTTCTTTCTCAAAAGCACCATTCATAATTTTTAATTTCACCAGAGGTGTCTCACTTAAACACACACACACACACACACACACACACACACACACACACACACACACACACACACACACAGACACAGACACACACACACACACACACACACACACACACACACACACACACACACACACACACGGGCAGGCACTCACATAAATAAAACTCCATGACATTTTATTTGAAAATTATAAAAAACAAAAATAAACCTTATTATTGCCTAAGGATTGGAACACTCTGAAATTTCAAATCCATTTATTAAATATTAATCAAAGGCACTAGCAGGTTAGATTGTAGTATGATAATATATCCAGCAGGTGGCACTGCTGTATAGGAAGAAAAGCTAGACTTTGCATGGAGGCTAGCTTGGGGTGTTCCATGAAAGTCACCAAAGAAGACCTTAGCCCTTCCAGTCTCTAGGCAGCATCTACAGTATGTATATGATGATTCAGTAAGAGTGGGATAAGTGGTCTAGCCTGTGGAATATACTGTCTTAAAAAATTATGTGTCCTTGTTTGTCTGTCAAGGTCTTGTCTTGCTGACAATTAAAAAAACTATCAAAATTAAAAAAAAAAAAAACAACCATGAAAATAGTTTTTTCATAATAGAGACTGAAGACAGGGGAAACTTCTTACTGTGGTAGGTATGAAGGGCTGGAACAGAGAAGGCATCTCCAAGTCAAGAGTGGGAACTCTACCGTATTCATATAAGATGCACATATTCATATAAAGTACTTTTGGGTTAGACACCCTGAGCATGCTCAGTTTAGGGAAACAGTGCTGAGCATGCTCAGTTTAAAGTTCTAATTAAAAGGAATGATGGCGGATTCAGTATGAGGCATACTTACCTCAAGATCATGGAATACAGGTTCAATGGTTAAAATGGTGGACAGCAGCATACAAAGAGTGGTGGACTTACATCATCAAACCTTAGCTATGTGTAAAAAGACTACCTGATAAGTACTGCTCTGTATAAGACCTGGAAGAAAAGAGTTTGCTTGGCTTTGTTGTTGGTATCGAACTGATGACTGTACAGTGTCATTTTTCTTGCCATTATGGCCCATCAAAGGTGCAGAAGAAAATGAGATAAAATACCTGCCCTGAAACATGGATCCAGGAAGAAAAAGGAAAATTGACTGTCTATACTCAAAAGCAGACATTCTGCTTCATAAGTATTGCTCTACTTCCCATTTACTAGTGCTCAGCGTACATGGCAACAGCCGTTACTCTGGAAACTGTGGTTCAGAGTTCACAACCATACTGAATGTCTAGCTGGGAAGTAGCAGGTGGATTCTGAGCTCCGAGTCCAGCATACATGTTGTGGCAAATATGAGGCGTGGGAGACTTGTACACACTGTTCTATACACCACAGTGATATGTTTCCTGATGTTAGATATTGTACTGGATACTTTTATGTCAACCTGATGGAGGCCAGAATCATTTGAAAGACAGGAACCTCAAATGAGAAATTGCCTCCATAAAATCAGGCTGTAAACAAGCCTGTAGGGCTTTTTCTTAACCAGTGACTGATGTGGAAAGATCCACTAATTGTGGGTGGTACTGTCCCTGGGTTGGGGGTCCTGGATTCTACAAGGAAGCAGATTTAACAAGCCAGGAGAAGCAAGCCAGTAAGCAGTATCCTCCATGTCCTCTGCATCAGCTCCTGCCTTCAGGTTCCTGCCCTGCTTGCGTTCCTGTCCTGACTTCCTTCACAGATGAACAGTGATGTGGAAGTGTAAGACAACTTTCCTTTCCAGCTTGCTTTTGGGTCAAGGTGTTTCACTGGAGCAGTAGTAATCTTCATTAAGAAGTATGTAAGAATGATGAGCCACTGAAGGGCTCTTGGGACAATGAAATACTGAATTGGCTTACGCAGAGTATTCTGCATCTCAGGTGAGCTCATTTCTGATGGCAAAGGTGCTGTTTGGAGGTCCTTCCTTTGAGGAGTAAGACCTCCATCTTCAGAGACTCCTAAATCTTTTCATTGTCTCAGACTTCCTAGTCAAAAGCAATTATCATTTTATTTCTTAAGCAGTAAGTTTTAAACAACCTAAGTTGTTATGCTTTAACTTCAACACTTAGAAGCCATTTGAAAAACTATTTGTGTATACACATATGGAAAGAGAAAATAAGGTTTTGCTTTCTCCTTAGCTTACTCCAATTATTTTCTAATGAAATATAAGCTCCACAAGGCCCTGCCCTGTGAGATTTGGGTCATCAGAAAGAATTTTGTGCTTGTTAAAAGAGGCAAACCTCTAGAATAGGGAGTTCACATGAACTGTAATGAGCATATCCCAGAAGCCCTTGCAGCATTTCCTTCTCTTAGAATTATAAAATATGTGTGGTTCCCCATGGCTCCTCACTATTGAGGAGATGTGAAAAAGATCAGTGGAGTGCAGGAAGGGAAGAGAAGGTCCTTCACCCACCGGGGCCTAATTTAAGTCTCTTGCTGAGGCAAGCCTTTGGACATAGCTGACTAGAAACCTCCCTGAAGAGAACGTGTCTGAGGACATTATACTTTCTTCCTAAAAATACTACAAACAAGGTTGTCATTCAGC